>CM041783.1:101877700-102477700 GCA_023374045.1 Limonium bicolor | reverse complement strand
GAGTTTAGTGGCTCAATTAAGTTATAATGAATTGTATCTACAACATTATGATTCCAATATACAAGATGTAGATCTTAATTAAGTTAAGGGAAAGACTTAATCATAATGGGTTGTCTAGTAGATATTGTTTAAATACATAATCTTTACATTGTGAGATAATAGTATAGTATTCTGAGATGAGTCCATCATAGGTCATAATACAATGTTTATTCTAAATTAAGAATAAAGGTATTGAGCTTAAGATTATTATTGAAATTCTTAGATTTAATTATATAACATAAACACATTTATGATATAGAGGTCTCAAAAGTCTTGAATGTGAGGATTGTGGTTAAGTATGAATAAAGTGGATAGGAGTGGACAATTAGCAAATGTTAATCGAATACATTCCTTGATCTTACCACCTTGGGCTATACAACGTTCTCAGATAACACAAAGATTATACATAACATTTAAGTGAGGGCTTAAAAGATAATTGAGACTTTGAAATAAGAGTAAGGAGTTTATTTAAGCGTAACATAGGCTACAAGTGATTGATGATAGACTACCTTTAATATTCTTCAGAGTACTGTTGATTGTTTGCGCAAGTTGATTAGAACTACTACAGCGTTACCCAGGTACGATTTCTCGTACTCAGCTTGTTGTGTTTTGGACTCTGTGGAATGTTTTATACGATTTCTCGTACTCAAATACTTTTGCTGACGAACTTTGTGGAATGTTTTGTTAAACGCCAACTGATCTTGAATGGAATTTCAAAAGGAAACTGTGTGTGACTAACTCAGATTGATGTGACTAACTGATCCTTTCTTGAACAACACACATGGTTATTGGTTCTTCTATCTGGTTGTTTCGTTAGACATTGGCTGCCTAGGGTTTACGCTTCTGCACTCTGTAGGACTGAGTGTTTTGGTATTGCTCTGGGTAGTTAATGGTCTAGTGGGAATATGGGAAATGTTGAATCTTGGAACTTTTTCCTTTGGGCTATGGGTACTGTTTCATCCATGAGTCGAGTTTTGATCAGCCTTATTGGGAATGGAATCTTTTTATTAAGTGGTGCGCACCCTTTTCACCGATGACCGAGCACGGGTCGGTGGCAGCGGAGGTCTGCTATACCTCGCCCTTTGTGGCAACTGACAGCGGAGGTCTGTTTACCTCGCCCTTTGTGGCAACTGACAGCGGAGGTCTGTTTACCTCGCCCTTGTGGCAACTGACTGGCGGTGGGGGCCATCTCTCCCAATTGGTTTATTCCACTCTTGAGTATATTGTCTATGGGAATCAACTTTCTGAAATAGTGGAGACATAAACTGTCTACCACGGGTTATGGATATTCATATCGTTCCTAGTCCTTTGTGACTACCTGAGTCTTTCTTTTCTTAACCAGGATTGGTTCTAACAACATAACAATAAATACTTACTAACTTTATGGGGTGACCTCTTAAGTGGATGACTTGGTTTTAAAGTTATTTACCTCTATCTTTGGCTTATTCTCTTTTCTCTGTGATTTGAATGTTTTGAAGTGCCTTATTTCTCTGTCTTATTTTTAAGAGTTTAATTTCAAGTTATTGTTTTATTTTAAGAGTTATGCTTTAATTATTGTTTTGAAGAATTGTACCAGTTCCATTCCAGGGAACTGACTCACCCTCCCGGGGTGGGCTGCTTGGTTTCATCTTGCAGTATAAATTTATTTACAGGTGGCCACGAAGAGCATGAGTGATTGGGATGGACTAGGCTTATGGAGAATGAATGTATTTTATTATGGTTATGTTGATGTTAAGTTTTCTCGAAGTTCAGACCGTAACTTAGTTAGTTGTAATGGTTGTAATTGGTGAGGTTGGTACCGGTGTTTGGAGCCCGATGGTCTGTAGCACCTTTAGTTTATTTTCCGCTGTTGTCTTATATATTATAGGGGTGTTACAGAAAGTGGTATCAGAGCGTAGTTACGCTCTGAACCCGAGAAAACAAGCCGAGTGAAATACTTAGATTATAGGTGCACTTAAAACTGGGGAACTGGGGTAGAATTGGGAAGTGAGGACTCCAGTAAGGCACGACTCCTAACCCTTTTTCGAATTGTGAACGATTCCTTTACACACTTTTCTTTTGTGAATGTCTGTTGAGTGTGATGTGTGTTATCGTCCGTCCCAACAATAAACTACAGAAAATATATATATACATATATATATATATATAAGTTTGGAACATCCTATATTAAGTACGATAAGATTTTGGTTGAGATAAACCAAATATTAAGCTATTTTTCAAAAGCATGCTCATGGAGAATACATTGCTAAAAAAAAATGTGTAATCCTTTAAAAGCTAGTACACAAATTCCTGGAATTGTAAAGAATACTTTTGGTTGAAAACAGTATACAAATAAACTTTACATAACTAAATTAGTATTGATATTATGTGAAAGTACTTCAACTCCTTTAAAGTTTGAAAATAAATCTCATGAACTACTTGGTATCAATTTATTACCTAAAGATAATGTTTAAGATAAATATTAAGTCTAGAAAATTATTAAGCTAACAAGAACTAGTAGCGTATTAGAAAAGATCAACATCTGAACTTGTAACATTAAAACTCTATGTTAACTTTAGAAAGAAAACACATAAACCTAACACCCTACGGGAAGTGCCTGGTGCGACGAGCTCCTAGGCTGAAAGTAGTGGGGGTGCACACCCACTTCTAGAAGTTTAGGGGCTAGACAAGCCTTGTCATCTAACTGTAAATAATCTTCTACGCAGGTGATGGATTGTGTGGAACTTGAGGGGAAGTGGTGGTAAGACGTTACCATCATGGAATCTTGAGCTAGGCATATTTCATTACTAGCCACAATGAACAGTTCAAAACTCGTATATTAAGATCCAGTACTAAATTCATGCATGTAAAGAGTTTACCGAGTTAAATCCTTTGGTGAAAAATACTTATCTATGGAGTGAAAACACATGAGTAATAATAAACTAAATATATTGAGCCTTAAATACTTGGAGTATTGAGTGTCTAGTGAAAAATTGAGAGTTGCTTAAAGATTGGAAATTCTCATGTTTATTTGGAAGTTTAACATTATATATAAAATTTTAAAAGTCACACTAACAGTGATATTTACCAAAAGCCACCATTATCTAAGAGAGTACTAAGATCTAATGATCAGAATAATACTTACATAGAATAAACCCTAAGAAAAATAGTTATCAAGAGTGAGTGAACTTTCACTAGACTAATTCATTTGACTTAAAATTTATATATAGAGTCCCTACCTTGAAAAGTAAATTTTAAGATAAAGAAATCAGATTTTGGAGCTACATTATAAGAACTTCCTAAAATTTTGCCTTGGGTGAAATTATGTATATATAATAGTAAATCTTATGAAGTAAACACTGAATGAATTGTCTAAAATACGATAGTTAATTATAAAACAATTGAAACTTGAAAAGTCACAGAAATGTTTATTTTATAGAGGTTTAGCATAGGGTTGACTAATAAACCCTTGAAGATGATTTTGGAAGATTATTGAGGATTATTAAATGGTCGGGAATATTATGTTAAACTACTCAAGTACGTTACACTGGTTTATAGCTTGGTAATATAATTGATATGATAAATGATCATATATGGAAATATAATTCGTATCAGTCATTAAATGAATGGATAATAATCATAAGATAAAATTTTGTAACCACCAAGGAAATACAATTACATAACAATCAAGAGATACAGATATATGTAACGATCATAGATAAAATCAACGGTGCAGTAAATTCACAACAAAGCTGGTTAATAAGGTGTTGAATTCTTTGAATGTGCCGTTAGTAGCGGTACGAGGGCGTACCTTAGCTCTTTTAAGGGGATATGCTGGCATACTCCTCCTTCGTTATCTCATCCGGATTATGCCTCGTCGCATTGTTAGTAAAGGGAGAACAGTATTAGCAGAATGAGAGGTGTTTGTATGTGCTTGGTTTTTACAATATGACACAGTATGTGACTGTTGATTTTCATCATGCTATGTCTTGGTATATCTTGGTTCGTTTTGAGTTTGAGTAATCTCGAGTGGAATGTTGTTATGGAAATGGATGGAAATAAAGGATTGGATTGGTATGGAATTTCATTGGAATTTTTATTGTCTCAGCACACCCGAAGCGGTGTGAGTGCTTATTAGTTGATTTTTAAACTTCGAGGCGAAGTTTCTTTTAAGGGGGATATACTGAAATACCCCTAAATTAATTTAAATTAATTTAGGGGATTTCTTTTATTAAACCTTAAATAATACTATTAAGTATTAAATTATTATATGGAATTATGAAAATTAAATTATTATAAGGAATTATGAATATTTAATTATTGTATGGAATTATGAGTATTAATATTATGAGGAATTATGGAGATTAATTTAGGGGATTCCTTTTATTAAACCTCAGATAATGCTATTTGATATTAAACTATTGTATGGAATTATGTATATTAATATTATGTGGAATTATGAAAATTTATTTAGGGGATTCCTCCTATTTAACCCTAAAGAATACAATTAAATATTTAATTATTATATAGTATTATATAGTATTATGAATTTAATAATAAGATTTATAAGTCAATAAATCTTGGGAAAATTTCTAAACACTCTAGGTATATTATAAAGATTTTAGAATTTATTTGTACATTAATTTGAATCATAAAAGTCAAAATAAAATTATAGAAACCGTTAAGCTTATTAAGCCTTGCTAGGGTTGACTTTTGAGAATGGTCAAACTAGCCCATGAAACCTATACCAATAAATAGGTTATGGAAAACCATGAAGATCGATAAAAGAACGTCAAAAACGGATCATCCTAGCCAAAGTTATGATAGAATGAAGTTTAGAGCCAAAATTTTAAAATCAGCCACGTGTCAATCTCACACGCGCCCACACTTAGATAGATTTTATCTCCACGATTTTCGGAACCGATTTTGCCCTATCTTGTGACCTCCATAACTTTCTCATCTTTTGGAATTTTTGAGTGCCGTCTTTTTCATTCTCTTCTCCTTAATCTCCTCTTTGCAACCATAACTCACACTAACCCTAACTCATCCAAATCAACCGGAAATTCGATCCAAAGTAGCCACCCTGCAAAACCGTAACTGCAGTTTCCAGTTTTTCCCTTCGAATCAGGTAACTTCGTCTAGCTATAACTTCTTCGTTTCTCATCCAAATTTCGTGTTCTTTAGCTCGTTTTAAAGAGCTCTAATCCCTCTACAACTTTCATGTTGATGACCAAATCTAATTCTCAATCATATGGAAGATATAGGCGTCTAAAGTTCCAACCCCGATCTGGTCGCGTTTTGCCCAGAATTTTTCCAGAAACGAGAAGGTAAACTCGTAACTTTCGGGTTTGATTTCTTCTTGTGTGTTGTGAGTTAGAGTGAGTTCTTGTTATCAATGCGTAGAGCTACGTTTCCTCTTTTGATTAAGCCTTTATACGTATTCTAATTCGATCTAGAACTTAACTTATAGATCTGCAAAGTGAGCTCCTCGAAAACATTCAAGTTCGAACTTTTCCAGATTTTCGAATCCGAAATCATTCAATTCGCACAACTCTTGTAAGTTTCCTTCAAATTACTTCTACCATGCTAAACTAGGTTACATTATCGGTCAAAAACACGTTTCAATTGTATCAATTACGCAATAGATTGAGTGAATTTGTAAGAATCGAATTCGAAACCCTTAGAACTCTATTCGAATATAAACCCAGAATCGAATTCGATGAATACTGCATTATAATTGGGGAAACCGGTACCAATAGAACCGAAATTTGATTACGAATCCATAGAAACAAGAATCACTCGATTTGGTTCTGTAGATTGTGAGAAAAACGTACTCGGGTATCAAGGGGAAATCGGGGAAGAACTGGGCGTTCAGTATCCATCGGATCCTAGTTAAGAGATTTGGACGGCTGAGATTAAAACGTTTCAGATTAAGTTTTTATAAATTTCAGTAAATAACCCTAACTTGTTGGGTTAATTTAAATATCTTCCCGAATGTATTTTGACTTGAAATTTTAACCATAGATTCCTTATTTATCTAGTTTATTTTGATGTAAATTATTATGGTTTTGGAGTTTTTAAACATAAGTTATGATTTTTACAAGTTACGGGTTTTCTGGAATTATTTGGCTAAATTAAAAAGATATTTTATGAAATAAAAATTTTATAATATGTCTAAAATGTTATAGTTACTGTATATTAAATTTGGGAATTTTTGGGCAATGGTAATAGGTTTTAAAAATTGTGTTTATGAGTTTTTCATAAGAATAACCTATAATATAAGGTTTTTAAAGTAACCAAAAAATTAAAGTATGGTTTGTTAATTAACTTTTAAGCTGGGAAAAATAAAGGAAAATTAATTAACATTTTATAACAGTAAGTTTATAAATGTTTTTGTATTAGCTTTTAAGAGAAGTGAAATTATTTACATATATGTATATATACTTACTTAAGTAGAAACTTATATAAAATAAGGAATTTAATTATCCTACATTTATTTACTATATTGTATGGGAGTTAATATTTTTAATTTAAACTAAGGAAAATATATATATATATTTCTATACATAATATAAAAGGAATAAAATAGTAACTAAGGTTAAATCAAGGAACTAAATTAATCTACATTTATATTAATTTATAATATGGTAGTTAATAGACTTAATTGAAACTAGGGAAATACTTTATTTTATAAACCATATTTTGGATGTAGATATGAAAAGTTAATATAAATAATTAAATGCAGTAAAACTACATAAAGAATGTCTTGAATAAATCTTGGTTTACATATATGATAAATAAATAAATAAAAGACATAAAATACCTTATAGCAAATGGAATATGAAGGAATTAATAAGTTAAACTAAACCTATACATAATACTATTAAAAGAGTATTATATGAGGTAGTATTGAAGTGTGGTTATGAAATTGAGCTTAAAGAGTTATCTTGGATTTCTAAGATTTATATAAACCATATTAGAATACATGTGTAATATTATTTGTCAAAGACCATAATGTAAATCTATAATTTGGTTAGGTAATTAATAAGTTGGGACTTAGGAATATTTGTAATTAGATTTTACACAATAGAACTTACTATATAATTAATGAATAAATGTAATACTTTTTACATCAAATGTTCTTAATATATAAACAATAATATAAATAAAATACTTTTACATCTAAATGTGAGGTGGATTAGTAAGTCTAGATTTAATCATTTCTTAACATTTATGGTATTGGAATATAACTTAATGTTTTAAGATAAAATCATTAAAAGGGTTATGATATAAAACTATATTAAACTATGATTTGGAAATTTATCTAAATAATAATCCTTAAGTTTCCTGGCATTAGATAAGCCATATGAAATACATTTATAACATTTATTACCAATACTTAGGATGTGAGTTTACAATTAAGTGAGGTATTTAGTAGTTAGAATTTATAGAAGGTTTATAAATAGGAATTTGATACTTAAAACCTTTGAACCTTTTGTTAGATAAAACTGAGTTACATCAGATATTATATTGATATACTTTACGGTAATGGGAATTAATGATAGGTTATTTGAATATAAAATATGAGAATTTTCATATAATTAACAATTGCGCTTACGAACCAGAATTTAATTCTTTGATACATTCTACTCTATGTAGATATATTGTCCATCCTAAATACAATAAAGGGAATTAATTTATTAAGTTATTCCTTTGAAACCTTAGGCTTTGTAAAATAATTAAAACGTATTTAAGGCTTAAGTTTATTGAAGTCTAGTACAAAAGGATTATACATAGTCTATAGGGTGTATGTGTGTAAAAATAAAACATTTAGGAGATTAAAGGTAAGTAAGGATACATAAAAGGTTATATTTAAACACCTTATTATATAGGTAATAATTAAGCAAATAATGTACCTTGTGAATACTAAATGTAAGAGTTCGATAAGTCTAAGTTAACTATAATATAGTTGTTTCAATATGAGAGGTAATTCAACATCTTATGGCAAGATTATTAGATGGTTATAATAGGAAGTCATTTTGAACTAAGGATATGATAATTGAGTTTAGTGGCTCAATTAAGTTATAATGAATTGTATCTACAACATTATGATTCCAATATACAAGATGTAGATCTTAATTAAGTTAAGGGAAAGACTTAATCATAATGGGTTGTCTAGTAGATATTGTTTAAATACATAATCTTTACATTGTGAGATAATAGTATAGTATTCTGAGATGAGTCCATCATAGGTCATAATACAATGTTTATTCTAAATTAAGAATAAAGGTATTGAGCTTAAGATTATTATTGAAATTCTTAGATTTAATTATATAACATAAACACATTTATGATATAGAGGTCTCAAAAGTCTTGAATGTGAGGATTGTGGTTAAGTATGAATAAAGTGGATAGGAGTGGACAATTAGCAAATGTTAATCGAATACATTCCTTGATCTTACCACCTTGGGCTATACAACGTTCTCAGATAACACAAAGATTATACATAACATTTAAGTGAGGGCTTAAAAGATAATTGAGACTTTGAAATAAGAGTAAGGAGTTTATTTAAGCGTAACATAGGCTACAAGTGATTGATGATAGACTACCTTTAATATTCTTCAGAGTACTGTTGATTGTTTGCGCAAGTAGATTAGAACTGCTACAACGTTACCCAGGTACGATTTCTCGTACTCAGCTTGTTGTGTTTTGGACTCTATGGAATGTTTTGTACGATTTCTCGTACTCAAATACTTTTGCTGACGAACTTTGTAGAATGTTTTGTTAAACGCCAACTGATCTTGAATGGAATTTCAAATGGAAACTGTGTGTGACTAACTCAGATTGATGTGACTAACTGATCCTTTCTTGAACAACACACATGGTTATTGGTTCTTCTATCTGGTTGTTTCGTTAGACATTGGCTGCATAGGGTTTACGCTTCTGCACTCTGTAGGACTGAGTGTTTTGGTATTGCTCTGGGTAGTTAATGGTCTAGTGGGAATATGGGAAATGTTGAATCTTGGAACTTCTTCCTTTGGGCTATGGGTACTGTTTCATCCATGAGTCGAGTTTTGATCAGCCTTATTGGGAATGGAATCTTTTATTAAGTGGTGCGCACCCTTTTCACCGATGACCGAGCACGGGTCGGTGGCAGCGGAGGTCTGCTATACCTCGCCCTTTGTGGCAACTGACAGCGGAGGTCTGTTTACCTCGCCCTTTGTGGCAACTGACAGCGGAGGTCTGTTTACCTCGCCCTTGTGGCAACTGACTGGCGGTGGGGGCCATCTCTCCCAATTGGAATTATTCCACTCTTGAGTATATTGTCTATGGGAATCAACTTTCTGAAATAGTGGAGACATAAACTGTCTACCACGGGTTATGGATATTCATATCGTTCCTAGTCCTTTGTGACTACCTGAGTCTTTCTTTTCTTAACCAGGATTGGTTCTAACATCAACAATAAATACTTACTAACTTTATGGGGTGACCTCTTAAGTGGATGACTTGGTTTTAAAGTTATTTACCTCTATCTTTGGCTTATTCTCTTTTCTCTGTGATTTTAATGTTTTGAAGTGCCTTATTTCTATGTCTTATTTTTAAGAGTTTAATTTCAAGTTATTGTTTTATTTTAAGAGTTATGCTTTAATTATTGTTTTGAAGAATTGTACCAGTTCCATTCCAGGGAACTGACTCACCCCTCCCGGGGTGGGCTGCTTGGTTTCATCTTGCAGGTATAAATTTATTTACAGGTGGCCACGAAGAGCATGAGTGATTGGGATGGGACTAGGCTTATGGAGAGTGAATGTATTTTATTATGGTTATGTTGATGTTAAGTTTTCTCGAAGTTCAGACCGTAACTTAGTTAGTTGTAATGGTTGTAATTGGTGAGGTTGGTACCGGGTGTTTGGAGCCCGATGGTCTGTAGCACCTTTAGTTTATTTTCCGCTGTTGTCTTATTATAGGGGTGTTACAGCCAACTTTGAGCCCGGTGGTGGGATAGCCTTATCCCTGCCCGGAGGTCATACCGACTTAACATTGAGTATTGGCAACAGAAGGAAAATTGATTGAGGAGGACTTGGTTTGTTTGAGTTGATGGTCTTGAGTATTGAGATAATGACATCCGATTAACCCGGATGTTAATTGGGCTAACCCCTTGTGAAGTTTGATTTGAGGTCGAACCTTGATTAGTGATTATGGACTTTGTGCTTGTTGGATTGAGTTGCCTTTGTGCATTGAGTACTGATTGAGTTTCCTTTGTGCATTGAGTATTGACTGAGTTGCCCCTGTGCATTGGGTATTGATTGAGACCTTGAGTACTGTGCGTGGAGTATTGAATGGACTTGAGTATTGAGTTTGGGTATTGAATGTAGACTTGAGCTGTAATTTGAGTATCGAGTTTGAGACTGAGAGTAAGAGAATTTGAGTAAGTGTAACCTGAGTGAGTGGGTGACAATGTAGAATGAGTTGATGCATAGTGAGGTATAACCCTCAAGCCTAAGCATACAACAAACAAAACTAACCTCTTGATGTGTGTGTTAGTGTTTGTGTTCAATGTTGAACTGTGACTGTGTTGACATACAAATATAATGTATTGTTGTCTTGCATGCTGTTTTGAAATAAAATGAACCGCATGCTCTCGACCAATTAGTCGGCGTACCCTCGCTAGTACGCGGGTATGCGGAAGTCATATTCAGCGTAAGCTGACCCTCTAGGGGGAACGTTTTTAGTGTGCAGGTACCCGAAGCGAATATGATCACTGTAAGAGACCGACAGCTAAGCCGACATTGTTCGAGAGTAGGACGGGGTTATTAATGATATGGGTAGTTGTTAAAGCAATTGTATTTGTATATTGTGGGATGTAAGACCCACAAGGTCATGGATACACTCGGGAAATTGTAGATACTCGGTATAGTTTTGAATGGAGATGGTATTTGTATAAATTGGATTTGAAGGTTGTATTTGGTTTATGAATTGGTTAAGTATCGGAAGTAGCGTTTGTGTTAGTGTACTCGGTATAAGACCCATCAGACCGATATTGTATTTGTTGTTGTAATGGAGTTTGGGTTGGCCTTGTTAGTCACGTGGGTGACTAACGGCATTGCATCATCCCCGGTTGCGTTAGAATTTACGCTGCTTGGGTAATGTTAATGAAGACGGGTTAGGAGTTAATGGTGTGATTACCGGTAGGGGTGTTACAAAAAGTGGTATCAGAGCGAAGTATCGCTCTGATGGTCTGAATACCGAGTTTAGGAAAATACCGAGTTAGGAATTAGAGACTTAGGACTAAGGTTGAGTGTTAGCGTGTGAGGTACGCTAGTTAGGAACTTCCAGTGTGATCTGGATACCTACATAACCAATCCCGCCCTCCGCAACCCCTGTTATAAGTTGGGAAAAGAACGCCAGAGAGATGGAAAGACCTCTCATACACGGGAAAACCCGATCTGGCAGTTGTAGGATAAACTTGTAAAGAGAAAGAACCTGTCATACGATAGATTCCAAGAGTTGGAAATCCTGAAGACGGTTCCCGTTTGAACGACAATAACTGCACTCAACGGCAGTTGATTGAAGATCCTAACCAGAGGATAACTAAATTTGCGGCACCATGGGGCGACGTGCTTCACAGTCGCGAGAACCATGCGCAGCCAACAAGAAGGGAAGCATAGCTCACAATGAGCAGAAAAGCAGAGTAACAGAACTGAGATAAGAGAGTCTACGGACCATAATGCGTGACAATATCGTCAACGGTAAACAAACCGACTAAGGGATTAGTCAAGGTTGGATAAACTCCAACCTACAACGCTAAAGGACGGTAATACCCAATGACATAGTTTTGGACAACTATGAGAGTAATCGTTATGCTTACACTAACAGGACTACCACGTAGTTCCTAAGGATTAGCCAAACTTGGTAACCACCATAAAGGTGTGAGAACAAGCAACGAAGCAACGTACATTGAGTACCAGAAGGATCGGGAAGCACCCGAATTAACAACAACCTTGTCAAGAACACCGAGAAGCTACTCAGGAATTGATCACTAAGATCAAAATGGATGGAAGAGCCAATAAAACCACCAAGTATGGATGGAAAACATACTGCAACCGGTGTAAGGTAACCTAAAACCGACGTACCCGCGCACTTGCCAAGGCAAGTGCAGAAACAACAAGACAAGTTGGAGGACGTTAAATGACTAACAAGTACTTACTAAGTACCACTATAGAGATGGAAGCAATCATAGGATCGCCAATCCTAAGAACTTGAAGAATCACCTTGGAAAGGCCTAACGGCCCGACCATTACATTAATGAACATACCGGTCAGCAGGAAGCTATACTTGGTCAAAGACCCCAAGCATGGCAATGCCATGAGGATCTTCTTTCAAACCCAAGATTTTTAATTCGAAGCCGGAAATTTCCTTTTAAAAACCATAACCCTTTTCTCGTAGACCTCAGTTTTAAAACCAAACCAGAAGAGTCACGGTAAGTATCATAGAAGGATACAAGAGGAGTTGACAATAGAATACTTCACCTAGGCGTGTGACGAACTCTACGAGTGTACCTAAATACGGGATGTGGGACGACCGCACTCCGAAGGAGCTTGTGGGCCTGACAGACCATTGTGAGTTAGTCAGGTAAGTGGTAACGTACCAATAAGGTACCCCACGTATGTATACATGTAGTGTATGAAACACGGAAAGTAGTCAGCTCCGTTCTACGGACCATAAGTGAATTCAAACCCGAACAGTTGGATACCTCGAACCATCGAAGGAACTCAGATTAGCTTACAAGCTAAAGGAGTCAAGAACTTACTCAAGAGGACGATTAAGAGTTAAAAAGTGCGAGAAGCACTAGTAATTGATCAAGGACGCTGGATATGTCTCAAGAATTTGAAACAAAAGCATGAAATAGCCGGAATGGATACCCGATCTAAACGCAGCAAGGCAAATGCCTATCATGAACACACAAATGTTCAAAGAACAAAGTGAAATACCCAGAGTGATCATCTAAGGTACCGGAGGATACCGTTCACCACCGAAGGAAATACCAACACGGTTAAAACCACAAGAAAAGTATTGTAGTCTACCCCAAGAATGGAAGACGCTTAACCCTAAACGGGACAACTTGAAATCTAGAACCGCAATGCGGAGAAGACAGAACATACTAAAATGTTAGCCAAAGGTAATGGCATAACATGATAACACCCAGGAGCAATCCTTATAGAGGGCCGAATTAAGTGTCGTGATAAGAGCACAAGAATTACAACAAACACTCGGTTAGAACACCGAGGGGATCCCACTTACCAGGGGATACCCTACATAATTAAATGGTACCGATCAATACCAAAATACTTAAAGGACCTCCAAGAAATGGAAGCGTGATGCGATGACCTTACCATGGATCCCAGTAGTACCTCCAAGCCACTTGACGGCATACAGAATAATGCAAATATATGTGAGCCACCTATAAAGAGCAGAGCTCTAAGCAATGGGGCTAGGATGCCATGAAACCACTACTATACATAGATCCAACGGTTGCAAAACCGGTTATGGACCCTACGGGAGTTGCCAAGAACGGCACCAGTAAAATTGTTTAATAACCAACGAGCAGGGACACCCCTCGTTAATGTGAGACCGCAAGAGCGGTGAACACATAGACCCCAAAGTAGGGAATACTATCAGGGAATGTTTGGAAATATATCTCTTTCGGAACTACTAATGTATTGAATTTTGAGCATGCCAGTATTGCCAAGCAATGTGGAACTAAGCCATTATAGCAATTGTTGACAACCAAGGAGTAACCAGTTCAGAAGAAACACAATAGGTAGGAAACGTGTAGTATAAGTAAATAATGCTCAAGGAGCCCAGAAATAGGGAAGAATGTCATATGCTATAACCAACCAAATAAATGGTGAACCATTATGTAAATGGTAGAGATACATGAGCAGAAGCTAAGGTAATAGCGGATGCCATGAAAACCGATGTCGTAAATAAATACGAACATGGTGCACAACAAGTGACCAATATATGAGAATAAGTCATAATGTTATGGAGTTGATCAATAAAGATGGTAGACGGACCGAGTAACAAGGAAACAATATTCATTCCTGTTGCTAATCTCACAAGAGAGTTACTGCCTAGGAGTTTACGCCTCTGCACTCTGTGGGACTGAGTGTTTTGGTATTGCACTTGTGCAGTAATGATCGAGTGGGATAGCTAGGAAGTTGGGAAGATAACAGTTGTGGTAAAAGGTAGAAGGAAACGTACGAAGTCATAAGGACCGAAGCATAGAAAATGCAAGTCATAATTCAGAAGCTACTGACAACAGAGGAAGCACTACAACTAAGTAGTGGCTTATCTCAACCGACAATAAGTCGGAGGAATAAAGTGAATAACCACGAAAATATACAATAGTATGTACATAGATTCCAAAGAGCTGGATAGAAAACCTGTAACTCATTGAGTTCGCGTGCGATAAAAGAATACCACGCTTGATTAATAAACCTTATTCCCAAGATAAAAAGGGATAAAAGGGGTGATGTATAACACATTAAACATAACGAGTAGGGTATCAGGGTCGCGCAGCAGAAGCTAGTGGGCCCAAATTCTAAGGTTTATTACACCGAATGAATAAATGGCTAATTATCAACGCCTTGAAGCCTTAAAGGCTAGAACCGAAGCCGGTAAAGAGTTAAATAAACTCCGATGGAAGCTCTTGGTGCAGGGACTAACCAACAATATGGTTAAGACCCTTTGACCAGAATGCATTGTATAATAGACCGCATGGAAGTTGAACCACTCCATGATGGCTGAAAGCCTTCGTCCTATGTCCGAGGTTGACACATAGTAGATTACGTGGGCGTAATCCCTTTTTAAGGGGGGTAGGGCGAAAACCGCGAAATGTATGTTTTACGTGATGGTGCGTAAACTACAATGCGCATAGCGCAAGAGAATTTGTTGTGATGATTGGTACTTACGTTACATAAACATATGTATCCATTCATAATGTAACTAAGGTTGATTATGAGATTTGAAGTGGAAAGGGGTATTGATTGTGAGAGATTTGAGGTGAATGGAGTAGAGAAACTCCATGGGGATGAGAACCCCGATTGGTAATGATTTGGGAAGTGAGTATGTTTGAGGAGATTGATGAGTATAAATTGGTATGAAACTGGTGTGAGCCTAGTGGGAATTGAGTCCCCTAGGTGACTTGAGTTGATTTGATTTTCTTGTAAATGATTGAGGATAGAAATTGATTGTATTTGTGAACAATTTGGGTATTGGAAAACTAATTGGAGACTAACTTTGAACTTCTTAGGTAAGTAGTTGGAAGTAATTAAGTAACAATTGATGATAGAGCTAATGGAGAAATAGTTGATGGTATGAGTAGTAATGAATAAATGAATTTTAGGAATTGGTGAGTGTATGGTTGTATGAGTATGACTAGAAATATTATGAAGATAGAAAATGGACATAATTAATGATTTGGATTGTTTGAAACGGATGTGGGAAGTCAAACTTGATCCTGATCAGATCAAGGGAAACCGAACACAAATTGGGGTGGAAAGATAGTTCAACACTGATGCTGATCACATCAGGGTCGAATGATTCTTGAAGCTCCCCCTCAAGTGGTCACAAGAATCACACTTAGGATAGAAGTAAGGAATACAAATTGAAATTTGGAGTTGTGTGTCTTAGAAAGACTTCTAATTAGTAGTTGTGAAGGATTTGCCCTTAGACTGGGGATTGAGAACTTGTTGGAAGTTATGCCGGAGAACGGTGGTAGTGTAGTATATTGTATTATTCCAAGGGCAACAGGACATAGAGGAGTCCTGTGTCTATATGACCAGAGTGCCCGCGGGATTGTAATGTGTATTGCATTGTTTTGGGGATAGCTTTGCGCTGTATGTATGTTGTATAAATTTTGTAATGTGGAACCAGTTTGATGGATGCAATGCGGATTGGAGTGATTATGGTACATTGGTATGAAATGGTATGTATAGAATTTGAGTAACGTATTTGGGGATTTGTGAGGAGGAAGAATGTATGACTTTGGTATTAGGCATATATGTATGAGCAAGTATCGTAATCCTATAACCTTGAGCAACTTTGAGGATAAAGTTCTTAAGGGGGGTAGATTGAAATACCCCGAACTTAAACATAGTGATTAAGATTATTCTAATCCGTATTTAAGAGCCTAATAACGCTTAAGTAATATTGATGAGGAAGAAATAAACCCAAAAGAAACGAAGAAACGCTTGAAAAGTGAAAAACGCTAAATAAGCGTTAAATAACCATAGGAGGTATGAGACCTCGGTTAGAGTGTAATATGAATTTAAAAGGATTAATAATGCCTAAATAATATATGGGAACAATTCCGAAGAAAACGGATCCAAATAATGATTAAAACGCTAATAAAGCTTTAGTGCACGTTTTTTTGAGAAAACCCGAAAACGTGACATTAAGGGGCCAGACGAACCTGTAAAAAAAATTATAGTTCATTAAATAACTATAAATAAACATTAATTGGAGCTTAATAGCCATTAAAATTAAAGAAACGAGAAAATTCTGGAAAACGGGCCCGGTTAGTGAATAGTGCTAAACCGGGTAAATAAACGAGCATTTTCTGTAAAAGACGAAAAACGCTCTAGCTGGTACATATATAGTGGGCCGGTTTTAATTAGTAAACAGCCCCACTCACACACATTAAGCTAGAAAAGAAAGAAAAGAAAGAAAGAAAAGTAGAAAAGGCCCCCACCCTCTCTCTCCTCCCTCACTTCTCTTCTCCTTTTCTCTTTCTCTTTCCTCTCTTTCTCTTCCTTCACCGTTTTTCTCCCCCTCTGGTTCCAGCCGATTTCTTCCTCTTCCCCATGGCTTCTTGCCATTTCCTTGCTTGCCCAAGCTTCCTCCAAGCTCCAAATGCAAAACAAATCACATATTTGAACTCCCCTCATCCTCCTCTACACTTCTCTCTTTTCAAAATCCGAAAATGAAGAAGTTCATCTCCATGGGTTTTCCCCATTTGAAGAGAAAATAGCATCAATGGGTAGCTTGGAGTCTCCTCTCTCTCCTAAGGTAAAAATCTTCAAGAAAAACTCATTTTTCTTCCTCCTCCTTTGGTGACCGATTTTTACCCTCTTGTAATGCCTTGTTTTCTTCTTGATTTTGAGCTCCAATTCAACTCTCCAATGGTGGTGGAGTTTTCCCCTTTGATTCAAGGGTGAGAACCCCTCTAAAAAATCTCCAAAGGTAAACCCTAACTTTGTGTTCTAAGCCCTTTAATTGAATTGAGATTTCCTAAGGGTTTAGATATTAATTGAGTATATTTTTGTGTTTCTTGAATGTTGGGATGGAGTTTGGAAACTCCATTCCCACTTGACCGAATTTGAGAGGAAGAGGAGCAAGAGGAGAATTAAGGAGAGACTTGTAAATTAAGGTAAGAAATCTACCTTAAACCTTGTTTTAATTGCTTTAGGAATTGGGATGGTTAAATTTAAATAATGAACCCAAAATATGTGAACTAATGTAGTTGGTTGGATTTGAGGATGATTGTGGACTTGTGTTGATTTAAGGGCTTAAGTGCCATTGTATTTGAGATTTGAGCAATATTGTTGTTTGGTGAATTTCGAATTGAGTTTATGTGCTGGAAGGACCCTTGTAAGGGTGTGGCTAGTTTAGGATTGGAAATGGTGGAAAAGAGGTGTTTGGACATGTAAGGTTTATGGGAAGGTTATGGCAAAATTTTGGTAGAAAAACAAGTGTTTAAGATGACTTAGTGTATTGGAGAACCTAGGTGTTTGTAGTGTTGTTTGGAGTGTAGTTGTAGCCTTGAAATGGCATTTGGAGAACTAGTAGAGGAGAGGTGAAAATCTGTAGCAAAGGAGTATGGAATGCTTTAGAAAAACTAGAAAATGAATTAGTGTGCAAGACTTAGGAGATGAGAGTTGGACTTGGGTTTTAGAATGGTGTATATCTAGGAATGGATTGGTATGGTCATTAAGTGATTCGGTAGGCTTGGTAAGATGTAAAAACTAGCAAGGAGAAGTTAGAAATGCAAAGGAGTGCAAAATGCAAAATGTGAGAACTTGAATTGTTGGATTTGAACAAGAATTGGAGTAGAGATTTAACCAAGGATTTGAGGTGGTTTAAGGAGCGTTTTGAGGCGTTAAAATGTGTAGGAAACTTTTGGAAAGATTAGGAAAAGATTAAGGGTGGTTTATGGATTGATTAGGGGCTGAAAAATTATGCATGTTGCAGGTTTTAGCAGGTCCGGGACTTAGTCCTTGGACAAAGTCCCGGACCACCCATTAAAAATAGGCCGAGACTTTTCCCAGCACATGGTCCGGGACTTGAGAGATGGACAAAGTCCCGGACCACCCCTTAATATTAGGCCAAGAGTTCTTGCAGTACTTGGTCTGGGACTTGAGGGATGGACAAGGTCCCGGACCACCTATTAAAAACATGCCGAGAGTTTGGTTATGCATTGGTCCGGGACTATAGGTAGGGACCAAGTCCCGGACCACCCCCAAAATTCAACAGAATGTATTTTTAAGGGTTTTAAAAGATGGGGGTTTGGATGGTATTTGTTTTAGGAGTTGTTTGGTGATATTTAAAGGTCCTAAGAAGTATAAACAAAGGTTGGAAGTGATTGAGAAAGTTGAGAGTTTAAGTACATTAAGTTAAACCGAAAGAACGGGATAACGGGGTGAGTACGGGAGTAGCAATTATGCATCTACCGTAGTGTTTAAATATTAATTGAATCATTTGACATGTAAATAGTGATTCAAGAGTAAGACATAAGGAACGAGTGTGAACCGAGGAACGCAAGAACACCTAGTAAAGTTAACCCCGGTGAAAGGTATGATTTCTTCATGCCCTGTATCCTAACTTGGTTACCCCGATTTGTGTGCTTATTTGATCGCCTAAATAAGATAAATGCATGAATCGGATTTTAATGCACCTACTTGTGCTTGTTCTATTTGGTTCTTGCTATATTACCTTGAACATTTAGTTTGTATAATTCATGAAATGAATGGATAAGGATGAGGCGTATGCATATCTTGTTGCGTGTTGTTTAAGGTATTATTCCTTGATTGTGGATGATGTCTTAGACGTCAATGTGCTCTTCTCACTAGTCGAGAGTGTGACGCCTTGGTTGAGTTGTGGATGAATTGGAGGGTTGTGATTGTAAGTGAAGTGTGGTTTGATTGGTTATGGTAACCTTGATTGAATTGTTGTATGACTGTGGAAGTTTGAATATTGTTGTTGACTTCTCACTAACTCCCTAACCAACTAACATTCTAACTTTGGAATTTGGATTGGAGCATTTGGGAGAATTTGAGGAGTCCGATATAGTTTCGGCCACGCGTGAGGATGAGGTTGCAAGAGAGATTGTTAACCGATTCCTGGCTATAATCTTTTCCATGGTCCAAATCCCTTAAATGGGTAGCAACCTGGTTAAGTGAGCCAACTTTGAGCCCGGTGGTGGGATAGCCTTATCCCTGCCCGGAGGTCATACCGACTTAACATTGAGTATTGGCAAGAGAAGGAAAATTGATTGAGGAGGACTTGGTTTGTTTGAGTTGATGGTCTTGAGTATTGAGATAATGACATCCGATTAACCCGGATGTTAATTGGGCTAACCCCTTGTGAAGTTTGATTTGAGGTCGAACCTTGATTGGTGATTGTGAACTTTGTGCTTGTTGGATTGAGTTGCCTTTGTGCATTGAGTATTGATTGAGTTTCCTTTGTGCATTGAGTATTGACTGAGTTGCCCCTGTGCATTGGGTATTGATTGAGACCTTGAGTATTGTGCGTGGAGTATTGAATGAGACTTGAGTATTAAGTATTGGGTATTGAATGTAGACTTGAGCTGTAATTTGAGTATCGAGTTTGAGACTGAGAGTAAGAGAATTTGAGTAAGTGTAACCTGAGTGAGTGGGTGACAATGTAGAATGAGTTGATGCATAGTGAGGTATAACCCTCAAGCCTAAGCATACAACAACAAAACTAACCTCTTGATGTGTGTGTTAGTGTGACAGCCCAGCCTAATCAGCCCACATGTGTGATATTGTCCGCTTTGGAACGCAGGCCGCACGGATTTGTTCCTGGGGTTTCCTAGCCCCAAAACGCGTCACACAAGGAAGAGGTATCCATGCACCTATAAGGCACACTTCGTTCTCTCCAATCGATGTGGGAGGAACACCACGCTGGGTGTTACACTCTACCCCCCTTAGGGAGCCCAGTGCCCTCACGGGCTCACTGGCACACCGACCTGGGTCTGGCTCTGATACCATCTGTGACAGCCCAGCCTAATCAGCCCACATGTGTGATATTGTCCGCTTTGGCACGCAGGCCGCACAGATTTGTTCCTGGGGTTTCCTAGCCCCAAAACGCGTCACACAAGGAAGAGGTATCCATGCACCTATAAGGCACACTTCGTTCTCCTCTCCAATCGATGTGGGAGGAACACCACGCTGGGTGTTACAGTTAGTGTTTGTGTTCAATGTTGAACTGTGACTGTGTTGACATACAAATATAATGTATTGTTGTCTTGCATGCTGTTTGAAATAAAATGAACCGCATGCTCTCGACCAATTAGTCGGCGTACCCTCGCTAGTACGCGGGTATGCGGAAGTCATATTCAGCGTAAGCTGACCCCCTGGGGGGAACGTTTTTAGTGTGCAGGTACCCGAAGCGAATATGATCACTGTAAGAGACCGACAGCTAAGCCGGACATCGTTCGAGAGTAGGACGGGGTTATTAATGATATGGGTAGTTGTTAAAGCAATTGTATTTGTATATTGTGGGATGTAAGACCCACAAGGTCATGGATACACTCGGGAAATTGTAGATACTCGGTATAGTTTTGAATGGAGATGGTATTTGTATAAATTGGATTTGAAGGTTGTATTTGGTTTATGAATTGGTTAAGTATCGGAAGTAGCGTTTGTGTTTGTGTACTCGGTATAAGAACCATCAGACCGATATTGTATTTGTTGTTGTAATGGAGTTTGGGTTGGCCTTGTTAGTCACGTGGGTGACTAACGGCATTGTAACATCCCCGGTTGTGTTAGAATTTCCGCTGCTTGGGTAATGTTAATGAAGACGGGTTAGGAGTTAATGGGTGATTACCGGTAGGGGTGTTACAAAAATGCTTTATGAAATCTATTTCTAATCTGATCGGTGAAAAAATAGATGGGTTAATTAAGCCGTAAAACTGTAGGAAACTTGTTTTCATCGGATAAGTCAGTACTCAGTTGCAAGAATATAATTCCTTTTACAATGCCGTTTACTAGAACTTGCTCGAGTTTTCATTGGACCTTGCATTTACTGGTAAAACGAGTTCTTATGAGTTTTCATCGGACCTTAGATAATTAATGGAATTATGCCAAACAATTATAATTAAACCAGTAGACCTAGCATGAAAGAGCAGATATTATATTAACCTGAACCAGAGTCCCATTTAGTTTATCTGTTAACTTAGTTAATTTTATCTTTCCTTTTTATTTATAAAAACAAGTCAATTAATCCCCCCTTTTTTGTGACATGCTTAGGTACTATAATATGCACATTAGTCCCACGGTTCGATATCCGGTCGCTTACATTTTACTATACTACCACGACCGGGATTTGTTTGCAGCCCGACGTTTATTTTGAGTTTTAATTTCTTTTCTTTTACTTTAATTACACCAGTCCTAACCACTCACGATATCACGTCTGCAAAATGGCGCCGTTGCCGGGGACTAGATTTATTCTAGTCCCTAAGCCCCGGATTATTCACCTGTTAAATTATAAATATTCTGTTCTCTTTATTCTGTTAATATTATGTCCATAATATTTTGTTTATTGTTAATATTAATTATCTACTATATTTTGTTTATATATTATGATTGTCGTTTAATCTAACTTCTAACATTTAAATTTTATGTACACTAACTCCTAACTTTTAATTCTAACTTCTAACATTTAATTTTCTGTCAGCTAATTACTAACATTTAAATTTTCTGTACGCTAATTACGAACATTTAATTTTCAGCATTCTAACTACTAACTTATAATTTTTATCATCTAACTACTAACTTATAATTTTATGACATATTTATTTTGTTGTTGTTTGATAAGTTTAATTAAAATAATAAAAAAAAGAGAATCGGAAGCAGGCCATGTCCGCCCAGCTATACGCGGACGGAGACCAGGAGTGTCCGCCCAGAAGCACGCGGACAGCTACGCGGTCAGAAATAGCCTTGTCCGCCCCATTCTACGCGGACAGCCACGAGGACAAGTCTTGTCCAACCCATTCTACGCGGACAGCCACGCGGACAAACATAGTAACACGCGGACAAAGACTTGTCCGCCTAGATCTACGCGGACGCTAACGAGGACAAGCCTTGTCCGCCCCATTCTACGCGGACAGCCACGCAGACGCTAACGAGGACAGCCTGTCCGCCTTACTCTACGCGGACGCCAACGAGGACACAACGCGTCCGCCTAAAATGACGCGGACAGAAGGGCGGACGTCCCCAATTCATAACTCGACGCTGCGTTTCAGTCCCAGTTCTTCCCCAAATTCTCCAAACACACTCGACCACCACCGCAGTGATTTTTATTTATTTTTATTGTTATTTTTATTTTTATTGTTATTTTTATTTTATTGTTATCTTTATTTTATTTTATATTTCTCTGTTGTTTACTAACTTTTTGTAGACTCTTACTGTTTGAACCTTGTCTAACTTTTGTTATATTCAGGAAGGTAACAGTTCAGTTTACTCTATGTTTTTATTTTATGCAATGCATTATTATCTATGTTTTTCCTTTTATTATTTTTTGTGCAATTTGATTTCTGCTGGCTATACTATTTTTTTTTTCAGAACAAATTCTATATATACAATATAGCTGAACTCACATATGGAAAGCAACCTCAGTTGCTTTGGAATTTTGATATCTTCGGTTGAACACTTGCGCAAATTTAAGTGCGAGGAACGTCACCCCTACCAAAGCCTTAAGTGTGAGGAAGGACACCTTCCTCAATCTACGATATAAGGGGAGTCTCAGTTCTTTCTTTATTATATTAATGTTCAACCTATATGATGTTAATCTACTCTATTAATTTAATCCCTTACGAGTCTGTCATATTTTGAAAGGTCCTTTTCTTGAATTTAATTCTGAACAATGAGGACATTGCTCCTCTTAAAGTGTGAGGAAGGAGAGACCTTTTCCTGAAAATATGACAGTTGTTCGATAATGCCACACTCGCTTCTTGCTACTCTAATTGCCAACATTAAAAAAATGAAAAAAATGAGATAAAATAATTGTAGAAGTGTCTGAAATTATGTCAAGTGACAACTGAAAGATGGTTTTATTTAAAGGAGTTTGTATAAAATTATTTTCCATCAAAATACTCTATTTTCACTCAAAATATGATAGATCTGCTAATTGTAAAAACCAATTTAGTTTAGCTTGGGATTATGGAAATATGTGGAAAGTTATGGAAGAAAAGAATAAAGACAAGGTACTCCGCTGTTTATGAATTTTTCTAAACCAAAAACAGGCCTCGTCTATCCGGTTATTAAGTTCTTCGGGGTGCTTTAACACCTATCTACCTAAGGTCTCGTGATCTGGGATAGAAGACCCAACACCGCTACAAGGATAGAGAGAAAAGTCTGGGGTACAGAAAAATAATGCAATTAAAAAAATATGTGTGTTTTGTATATACAATCTTCGTATTCAAAAAAAGAGATGAAAATACTAAATTGCAATTTATATTTATAAACATGAGTACGTGGTGTTGAAAGGTATTGCGGAATAAGGCATTACTTCACACCCCTTGTCATCCCGGGTTAGAGAATTGAAATTGGTTGAAAATCCCAGGTTAATCTAACTTGTTTTCTGCAGTCTAGTTTTTCTATGCTTTTATTAAATTGTTCTTCTTCACTGTTTGTAAAAACCTACTCCTAATTGCAGAATTATTCTTTTAATTGTCACTTTGTCTAAATTCCCTTCTACACTTATTTAATCTTGTTTTATTATGGCTTAGAGATAATTATATTCCTTATTTTGCTTGAGGACAAGCAAAAGTCAAGTGTGAGGAAGTTTGATAAGTGCAAAACATATAGACTTATTAAGTTTAATCACCTTATAATTTGCAGCATTTTTAGTAATGTTTCTCACTTATCTTGGGTTTTTCCTATAATTATATTGTTATATTAACTGATGTATTATATGTGTTAAAATGTAGGAAAAGTGCCAAATAATTACATATTATAAAGGATTAAAAAGAGGCACGCGAGATGCATGCAGTAGGGCGTGTGCGCCCTTGTGTCCGCGTGGTATTAGGCGGACAGGAAAAGAAATGGGCGTGTCCGCCCCTGTGTCCGCGTGGTATTAGGCGGACAATATAGAGAGGACCCGTGAGCTAGGACGTGACCGCGCATGTGTCCGCATGGTATTAGGCGGACAAGAGAGGAACATGTATCCGCATGATATAAGCTAGAGGTGTCCGCATGAAACAACGCGGACAACAGGCGGACAAGTCTAGGAGGACCATGAGACGTCCGCATAACTGAAGGCGGACATCTATCGGACGCGGTGTAAATGTCCAGGAAATTAACGCAACTGGTTTTCTTCTTCGCCGACTGTCTTCTCCAACTTGCTTCTTCCTTTCGGCGCGCCTGCAATATATGTCTACTCCATTTAACATATCAGGCGCCTGCCTTAAATCACTCACGCGGTGTTCCCTCTTCTTCCTTTTCCTTCCTCTATAAAAACCACGCTCCATTCATCTTCTCCAGTGTCCTTTCGGAGGTTCCTTCCGTGGTTCCTTCCGGAGTTCCAATTCACCCAATCGATCCATCTTCGTTCCACTACACCACCATTCACTCGTTCATTCCATTTCTATTCTCCCGTCTTCTCTATTTGTTTTCTTTTCATTTCACTAGTTTCACCTCTAGTCTCACGTATTTAAATAGCGGATCACTATTTAATATGTTAGGCTAGTTTACGTATACTCTGGGAATGATTATTATGTATTTGTATTAATTATGCAATATGTTTTACTGGTTTTAATTTTAATGCAGTTTGTTACGCTTAAAGGTTTCTCGCACCTTTTTAATAAACCTCATGAATTTATTAAAATGCTTTACGAAATCTATTTCTAATCTGATCGGTGAAAAAATAGATGGGTTAATTAAGCCGTAAAACTGTAGGAAACTTGTTTTCATCGGATAAGTCAGTACTCAGTTGCAAGAATATAATTCCTTTTACAATGCCGTTTACTAGAACTTGCTCGAGTTTTCATCGGACCTTGCATTTACTGGTAAAACGAGTTCTTATGAGTTTTCATCGGAACTTAAGATAATTAAAGGAATTATGCCAAACAATTATAATTAAACCAGTAGACCTAGCATGAAAGAGCAGATATTATATTAACCTGAACCAGAGTCCCATTTAGTTTATCTGTTAACTTAGTTTATTTTATCTTTCCTTTTTATTTATAAAAACAAGTCAATTAATCCCCCTTTTTTGTGACATGCTTAGCTACTATAATATGCACATTAGTCCACGGTTTGATATCCGGTTGCTTACATTTTACTATACTACCACGACCGGGATTTGTTTGCAGCCCAACGTTTATTTTGAGTTTTAATTTTTTTCTTTTACTTTAATTACACCAGTCCTAACCACTCACGATATCACGTCTGCATTAAGTCTCGGGCATGTTTCAAGGGGTGGTCCGGGTCCTTGTATGGGACCTAAGTCCCGGACCACCCTCCATTAGCTACTCTCGGTACGTTTTTGCATACAGGTTCGGGACTTAGTCCTAGACTAAGTTCCCGGACCCTGCTATGTTTTTACAGTTTTTTAAGTCTTTCCACATCTGTTACAATGCTATCTTTGCCTAATCAATTCCTCAATGTTCCTACACTTAATACCACATATTTAAGCACCTAATTGGTCTCCTGAACATGTCTAAATTCATTACTAACTCATTACTTCTTTCCATACCCATTCACACACGTATTTTCTACATTTTCATTCCAGCACTTACATTATTTTTCCTAGTTTGTTTTGCTACGGATTTTGATTCTTACTTCCTCCATACATGGTTTCCTCTCCTAATGTCATCTCCAAGGCCTACAATGCATTATCTTTCTTCCTCAAGTTCAACCCTCATTTTACTAAATCTTGCACCACTATTTCCTCATAGTTTTTACAAGATTTTACCCTCTTATATTCTTACTACAACCATTACCCCATGGTTACTAAACATCCTTATTCAATCCAATACACACCTTGGGTTTTCCCACTCACCAAGTCATCCAAAAATGCACATTTCCTACTAAAATTTTGCCATAGTTCACCTACATTTCTTACTTAGCCACATACATCCTTTCTTTCCAAAATCATTCCTAATCTAGCCACACCCATACAAGGGTCATACCAGCAATCAAAACAATATCTCAATACATCAATACTCCATCAAACTACAATACCAATACACATACACAATTATTTGGCTCTAAGGCCTACAATCCAAATACTTAGCTCACAAATACTCAAACTTACATAACTACAATACTAGTACAATGTTTTGGGTCCTTTAATTAGTTTACCCATTCCCATTACTCTAATGCATTTAAAATTTAGCATTAAGAAGGTGCTCTTACCTTAAGCTCTTAATTTCCTTCTTTCTTTTTCAATTCTCCTCATTCTCTCTTCTTTGCACAAAATCGGTCATATGGGGGATGGAGTTTCCAAACTCCATCCCAACACCCAAATTACATAAAGAGAATATAATTAAACTCCTAATATTTTAAAACAACACTAATCCAATGAAGGGTTTAATTTACCACAAGTTAGGGTTTACCTTTAGGAATCTTTTAAGAGAGGTTTTAGCCCTTGGTTCAAGAAGGTGATTCCACCACCATGGAAGGTTGAATTGATGCTCAAAAGAGAGAGAAAAATAGAGCATTATAATGGGCAAAAATCGGCTACAAAGGAAGATGGGGAAAACTTGAGTTTTTCATATAGATTTTTACCTTAATGGAGAGAGGAGACTCCAAGCTACCCATTGAAATACCCCAAACCTTAATGTCTTAATTAAATGTATAATTATAATTTTCTAAGGCTAATTAAGTCTTTAAGATTATTGGTAAGGAAATGAAAACCAAAAAGAAAAAGAAATTTCGTAAAAGTCACAAAACGAGAAAATACGTATTTAATTGTTTAGGAGGTACATAACCTTCGTTGGAGTTATAAATATGTTTTTATACCTTAATTACACATTAAGAACATGTGGGAAAAATTCCGGAAGGAAACGGATCTAAACAAGGCGTTAAAACGCTGACGGAGTCTAAAGCGCGTTTTTCGAGAAAACCCGAAAACGTGACTTTAAACAGTTAAATGACCCCGTAAAAATAATAGTTGATTTTATAACAATAATTAAACATTAATGGGAGTTTAATAGCCATTAAAATTAAGGGAATGAGAAAATTCCGGTAAACAGTCCCGGTTAGTAAATAGTACTAAAACCGGGCAAGTAAACGAGCGTTTTCTGTTAAAAAACGAAAAACGCTCCAGCGTGTATATAATAGTGGGCCGTTTTATTTATGTAGACAGCCCACTCACATGTGACTAGTTAACTAATTAATTAAGTCAAGAGAGAGCCAAATAACAAAGGGCACAAATACCCCTCACTCTCTCTCTCTCTCTTCCTTATTTCCTTTTTCCCCTCTCTCTCTTCCTCTCTTTCCTCTCTTTCTTCCTCCACCGGTTTCCCTTCTCCCTCTCTGTTGGTTGAACGATTTTGAAGCCTCCCATGGCTACTCCATGTTCAACCTCAAGCCCAAGCTCCATTTGAGCTCCAAATCAAAACAAATTACATTCTTCTTCCTCTCATCCTCCTCTATCATCCTTCTTTTCAAAATTCCAAAAGGATGAAGTTGACCTCCATGGGTTTTCACCATTTGAGGAGAAATGGCACCAATGAGAAGCTTGGAGTCTCCTCTTTCTTCTAAGGTAAAAATTTCAGAGAAAGTCATTTTTCCTCCATCTCTTGGTATAATCAATTTTTCACCATTTTGATACCTTGTTTTTCTTCTTGTTCTTGAGCTCCAAATTGACCCTTCAATGGTGGAGTAGTTTCCTTCTTGATTCAAGGGAGAAAATCCCTCTTAAAAGCTTCAAAAGGTAAACCCTAAATCTAGCCCTTTGATTAAATTGAGTTTCTAAGGGTTTAGATAATTAATTGTGACGTTTTGTGTTCATGGATGTTGGGATGGAGTTTGGAAACTCCATACCCTCTAAATTGATTTTTGGAAGAGATGAGGAGCAAGAGGAGAATGTGAGAGACTTGTGAAATTAAGGTAAGGAATCCACCTTAAACCTTGTAATAATTGTTTAAGTGTTTGGGATGGGTAAACAAATTAATGAACCCAAATTGTGGATTGGAATATATGTTGGAATGTGTTTAGTTGGTTTTGGAGGAATTTGTGAATTGATGTTGAGTTGAGGGCCTTAAGAGCCAAATGTTTTGAGTTTGAGATTTACATTGTGGTTGTGGAGAGTTATGGTGATTATGTTGTTGATGATGGAATTTGAGGAATTGTAATGTGCTGTTAGGACCCTTGAAAGGGTGGTGGCTAGATTAGGAATGTAGGGGTGTGTTTGATGATAATTGATGAGGATGAATGTGTAAGGTTTATGGGGAAGTTATGGCAAATTTTGGATGGAAAATGAGTGTTGATGATGGTTAATGGTTGAGAGGATTTAGGTGTTGATTTGGGATGTATAATGTGGAAAGGAAATGGTTGTTTGTAGCTTGTGAAATAAGGGGGTGAGTGTAGGTTTAATAGAAGTGCAATTTTGGGAAGAATTTGCCTCTGTTTGCTGAATTTTTGGGTACGTCCGAACTTCCGTCCGGACTTGGAAGTTCGGACATGCCCCGTCGTTTTCTAAATTTTCCGAGTTTTGAGTTGTGTCCGAACTTCCGTCCGAACTTGGAAGTTCGGACACTTGAAAAATTTTCCCAGGTTAATTTGCTTCGACTTGTGTCCGACCTTCGATGTCCGGACACAAGTTCGGACGCCCGTAAATTTTCTTCAGTTTTGGCCTCGACCTTGTGTCCGAACTTGGAAGCTCGGACACAAGTTCGGACAGGTAGAAATTTCTTCAGTTTTGGCCTCGACTTGTGTCCGAACTTCAAAGCTCGGACACAAGTTCGGACATTCACCAGTTTTCACCCATTGAGTCTCGACTGCGTCGAACTTCAGAAGCTCGGACACAAGTTCGGACATAGTGTGTATTTTGAGAAAAAAATTTGTTAAAGGTAGGAATGATATCCAATGATGGGGATTAATATGTGATGATGTTAAGGTTGTAAGGATATGTTAAGTAAGTTGTAATGGTAATTAAGTGGTGAAGAGTTGTAATAAAAATGTGAAAGTAAACAAGTAAAAATGTAAAGTTATAAAACACCGAACGGGTTAAACAGGGGCGCATTAGACGTTAAAAATTATATACCCGATATTAATGAAGATAGTTATAATGTTACCAGTTGTTCAAAGATTTTCAAGGAACATGTGATGGCACACTAGAGTGCACCTTCGGTGACAGGTATGGTTTCTTGCAACCTGTGTCCTAACGGATACACCGGCTTGTATGCACAACATGTTTTTCTGTGTGTTTGCCACCTTGCAAGATAAAGCATGAAATGAGTTTACAGTAATTCATTATTGTGGCGTAATTAATTCCGATACCGCTTAACCTTAGTTATGTGTTAAATAATAGATAACCGACCTTAGGTTCACATAAGAGTTCGGTATGCGGAATAAACGTCCCAACCCATGGGAACGTTCTAACCACGGCTATCAGTGCGTTAGTATATGTTGTGATTATGTGTATGTATGTGAGTTGTTTGGTATGTTGTTGTTGTTATCGGATACAGAATCCATGTTTGTTAAAAAGGGATAATACTCCCCTTATATGTCTAACCGAGTTAGTAACACTATGTGATGTATGTGTGATAAGTTCCATAAGGGAACCTCTAACTAAAAGTATATGTTATGTATGGAGAGGAATCCGGTTGTTCCGGTCGCGCGTATTGTTTGGGAGTTAATATATATATATATGTAAATTAACTCTCATCCTGTTATGTTAAGGGTTGATTTCCTTCATTGGATTTCGACCTCCCATTAGCTTAGCCAAAGTTACCTGCCCGACCTCCATATCGGGCTAGGAGGGAAATTATGTGTAATGTTGTTAGGGTGTTGACGCCTATGTTGCTTCGACTCCCTCTCTGTTATGTTATGGTTGTTTTCTTCTTGGATTACAACCACCCCACAAGCTTAACCAAGGCTTACCTACCTCATCACTATTGGAGCTAGGGGGAAATTGTGTATGTTGTGTACGGTCCTATATGAGGCCGCCACTCAAGTAAGAAAATGTATGTATGTTGTGCTCGGGCTTATATCACCCCGGCACTCCCTAATGAAGTTCATGTACTAAGAAGAGTGAAATTAAGTGTGTATGCTATAAAGTGAAGTGTGTGTTGTTAGTTGGGTGTGCTAACCTGTGTATGTATTCATTAATGTATGTTGCTTATAAGCATGATGTGTGTATGAGTTTGTGCATGTTTGAAATAAATCAACCGCATGCTAAGATGACAAATAGTTGTGCGTGGCCGGTAGCATGGGCTGCGGGATACCATACCAGCAAAGGTGCTGACCCCCTTTGGGGGCCCCCATACTCACAGGTACGAAGGGAGCTGCAAGCCGTCGAGAGTAGAGGACGGGGTAGTTGTTGCACCTGGGTGGTCTTTCAAATTGAGAGTGTATTGTAGGTGTAGTAAGACCGAAATTGTTATCGGCATTAGTTTGTAAATACTCGGTACAGTTGTAATGTAAGTGTATAATGGATGTTGGTCATGGAACGGGATTAATGTGTAGTCGCTCGGGAATTTAGTCCATCAGACCGGTACAATGTATGTATATTAGTCTTGTTAGCCACGTGGGTGGCTAACGGCGTGTAACACCAAGGAGTTAAGTGTTGTTGTGAGTTATGAATTCCGCTGCGATATGTTGTTAAGTGTGTTGTTAGTAGTTGGGGTGTTACAAAAAGGGTATCAGAGCGAAGTATCGCTCTGATGACTGAAATACCGAGCTTAGGAAGTACCGAGTTAAGAGTTTAGTACTTTGGGTTAAGGGTGTTGAGTGATAGCGTGAGAAGTACGCTAGTTGGGGAACACCAGTGTGTACTGGATACCTACGGTATCCATCCCGCCCTCCACAAACCCTATAATACAACTTGGAAAGAACGCCAGAGAGATGAAAGTCATCTCTTACTCGGGAAAACCGATCTGGCTGTTACTATGTATCTTTATAAGTACGGAGAACCTGTCACACAGTAGATCCGAAAGGTGTGAATCCAGAAGACGGTCTCCATTTTAACAGTATTAACCGCTCTTGTTAGCGAAAAGTGAAGAATCTCATGCACGAGAGAATGGAATTCCAGCACCCTGGGTCGACATGCGGAGCAGTCGAGGAAACCAGCTTGCAACGCACCAAGCGTGCAATAGGCAAGGAGCGAGATAATGAAACCCGAGAGAGTGTCTACGGGACTACAGATGTTAACTAATACACCAACGGTATACCAACCGATTAAGGAACTACAATATAGTACGAGAAGGATATGATACTAAGTAAAAGGGGTCTCCCAGAATGGGAAACACCCTAGTTAATGGTTATCATGTGAAGACAGTGAGAAGAACCAGAAGATTTGTTGTTAAGACTGTAAGGTCGAGTAAGGGCCAGCGAGGCCACTGATGTTAGAGCGGGCGAAAGCAGTACCGCAATCAATGTGTATTGAACCGATAACCAGATTGCATGGCGCACTTGCTATGGCAAGTGCTGCTATAACAAGATTGTACGAGAAATTTTAAACAATTACCGGTACTTAGTAAAGTACCATGAAGTTAAGTGGGGTTATCATAACCGTGGAAGGGCTTGTTAGCCTGACCTCAGTGCTTGGAAACACACCAGTCAGCAGGAAGCTAGACTTGGATAAGGCAAGAAACGTTGTAAAACCACGGAAATTTTTCTTTAAACCTAAAATCATTTTCTGTCAAACTCTTTTCAAAACCAAATTTCCTTTCAAACCCATCTTATTTCAATTCTTCTTTTCTTTAAACTAAACCAGAAGGCCTACACGGGCCTCAGTGCCACATGGTAGGTAAGTTTACCCAGTTACTTTTAAAAACCGGATGGAAACCGGCAAACCCAGGGGTGACAACCGGGGAATGGAGTGAGTTCATTATAAACAACAGTGGATACACTTCCCTTGATTAAGTTCGGGAAGCATGGAATGCATATTATCATAGGATAATATAAGAGGAGTTGACAACAGAATACTTCACCTAGGCGTGTGACGGACACTACGAGTGTACCAACTGAAATGTGGGACGACCGCACTCCGATAGGAGCTTGTGGGCCTGACAAACCTTCTTATGGGGTAGTTGGGTAAGTAGTAATGTATCAGCAGGATACCCCACGTATGTATACGAGTGGAGTCTGGAACACGGGAAGTAGTCGACTCCATACTACGGTCCGAAGTAACGTCAAGCAAGAGCAATGGATTACCAAGTATGGTGAAGTAAAAGAAACAGTCAAGTTAAGAAGGACTAAAGGAATAGTAAGTTTATTCTAAGGAAATGGTTAAAGGTGAACAAGTGCGAAGTGACTGGTTAGTAAGTAAGACATAGCATATGTCTCAAGGATCCGGATGAGTGAACCAATAACTGGAGTAAGTACCCAGCCTACATGGTGAGGAGATGCCTACTATGATACGTTAATGTGCAAGGATCGGGATGACTCCCGAGATAACCACTAGGGATATCAATCTCACTAAAGAGGATATTTAACCCAGCAAAGAACGCGGGGCGAAGTAGTAAGTTAAACATACCGATAAGTGTAAGCCAGATGTAATGGCATAACCTAGTAACACCCAGGAGCTATCCTAAAAAGGGTGTTTGGATCAACAATGGTTGAACGAGAGAACGTATAAAAACGCAAGGGTTGAACTAATACCCAATTTAAGCACAAGTCGTCAGAAGGAAGTCTGACATCCTGGAAGGGGCATCCCATGAAAGGAATAAACCATGGAGCCCAATACAACCTATAAACCGTGTATTATGTACGGGAAGTAAATGCGTGTGAACAGCCTACAATGAGCAGAGCTCGAGGCAATAGGGCTTATAAGCCACAAGTGAAATGTGTAAAGGAAATGTTATTGACCACAGAGATTTATGTTATATAAGTAAGTAAGTGAGCGAAGGAATCACTGCTTCAAGAGTGGGGATACCTCGTGATATGTGAGACCGCAACAGCGGTAGTTATGCGAACAAGTTCAGGGAATATGTTAAGGGTTGACCACGTTGTCATTACCCAGAATGATGTGAGTAGGAATAAATGGAAAAGAAGTATTTGTACCAGTTGTGGAGATCAGATGAGTAAAAAGTCAAATAGCAACCACCATAGGTGTGGGATGCTAAATGTGTAATGAACGACGCTCAAGGAGCATAGAGACTCAAAAACGATAGCGTGTTCAACAGTCAGCCAAATAAGTGGCAAGACACAGTGTAATGGCGGAAGCTAATATAATAGCGGATGCAGTGTAAGTTAATGTTACACAATGAGTAAGGGCACGGGGCGCAGTAAGCGACCGTTGCATAAGTGTTGCTAAATAATAATGTGGCAAATAAGACTAGTTATGAGTGAAACTCAATGGGCATACAAGGTAAGTGACAACAAACCGACTGGGCAATAAGCCAATGGTCGGTACTATGTGATAAGGAACACAGTGTGAATTCCTATTGCTATCTCATAAGAGACTTACTGTCAAGAGTTTACGCCTCTGCACTCTGTATGACTGAGTGTTTTGGTATTGCGCTTGCGCAGTAATGATCAAGTGAGATAGCTAGGAAGTCTGAAAATGTTAAATGTGATAGAAGAACAAGACTTATGATGTGATAAAACCGATGCATAAGATAAGCACGGTAGTACCAATCAAGGGTACTTGGTTGACATAAGTGACTACAGTAGCACGATTGTTGAATATCGGTACGGAACATACCTCAAGTGTTGGAAATAACCGACAGAGTACTACACAATAGGTAGTAGCTCAAAAGTAACCGACAGTAAGTCGGAAGAAACCAAGTAAATCATTGTGGAATACAGTAAGTTATCATGGAAAGGATAGAAGTTTGTAACTCACCGAGTTCGCTCACGGTAAGTGAAACCACGCGTCGGCTGAGAAACCGTTATTACCAAGGTAATGGTGATAACGAGGATGTACAATACAGTACGAATAATGTATGGGGCAAACTAAGCTCTAAATTATCAAGAGTCGCGCAGCAGAAACTAGTGAGCCAGCGATTCAAAATGTTAATGTGTGTAGTGAACATGAGTGGATGGCTAATTATTAACGCCTATAGTCTCACAGGCCAGAATCGAAACCAGTTAAGAGTTAAAATAAACTCTAGTGAGAATTCTTGGTTAGGGACTAAACCGCCAACATGGCTAAGATCCTCAAACCAGAACACAGTGTATAATAAACCGCGTGGAGTTAAAACACTTCACGACGGTAGGACGTTATAAACCAATGATTAAGTGATTGATTACGTGGGCGTAATCCCTTTTAAGGGGGGTAGAGCGCAAAACCGTTAGTGTGTTTTACCGTACAAGTGTACGTGAACTATGATGTGCATAGCACAAAATGAATTGTTTTGATGATTGTGTGTGTGTTACATAAACATACACATTCATTCATGGTTAATTGTGGTAATTACGCACGAAGATGCGAATACCCTTGCGATAAGTGTGTTTATTGTGTCAACAAATGTGTGTGAAAGTATAAGTATAAGGGAGTAGAAAAACTCCCGGGGAACTAAAACCCCGACAGTGTATGTTCATATGATACCAAAAGTAATATTGTGTATTATATTTTGATAAAAATATATATATGGATATATGTATATATACAGTATTGTGATTTATGAAGAGTATGACACCAATGTAGAACCTAGTGAGAATTAAATCCCTAGGTAACTTGATTTAAAATAATCTGGAAGATGATTGATGGACATAGTTCCACCCTTGGAGATGTAATGATTACGACTAGATGGATTAAAAAGAGAAAATGGTACATGCTTGAATTAGTTGTTGTTTGAAAATGAAGTGGGAGGTGAAACTTGATTATCATGAGATCAAGGGAAGCCGAACACAAATTGGGGTGGAAGATAGTTCAACACTGATGCTGATCACATGGGTTGGATGATTCTTGAAACTCCCTATAAGTGGTCATAAATAATCACATCAAGAATAAGATGCAGTTAACAATAATTGGACTTGGAGTTGTATGGAGCTTTCAAAAGAATTTTAAATTGGGTTTCAAATTTGCAATTGGTATTTTCAACTTCAATAAATATTTTAAGATTCTTAGTGGTATTTTCAAAGGAAGGACTACCTTTATGTGACCTCGTAGAGGATTTTCAACTTGTATCCTTCCAATAAAGGATTTCATTATACTTAACCTCATAGAGGGTATTTTCCTACTACTTGCTCACGAGCTGAGGACGTACGAGCCTTTGTCTTCGGACCGGTGACATGAGAAGTATATTTTAAAGATGTATGCAATTGTTTTGATCTCCCAAAGGAACGGGGACCAGAGTGTCCATCGCGACCGGTTCTGCGGGATCACAGTGTATATGTACTCTACATGGGTCTCGAACTCATGAAGAGATGGAAAAGGAATTTCTGGTTGATATACATGCTAAGACATGTTGTGTGGTATGTGTAATAATTATTATTTGGACCTTGAGTCCTAATGTGGTTAAGTTCCGAAGTGTTATGTTACCTAGACCGTGTGTCTAAGGTTGTTATTACAAGACCTAGTGTCTAAGTGTGTTATGTTATCAGACCTGCGAGTTAAATGTTGTTATGTTACCCAGACCAAGAGTCTAAGGGTTGTTATGTTGGAACAATGTTGTTAAGGTACCCGGACCATTAAGTCCGAGGTTACTATAATGTTATGTATGTGGATGTGTATATGTTACCCGGACCGTTAAGTCCGAGGTCATGATGTAAAGTATGTTTGTTATGAAGTAAGTTGCAAGTAATCCCTGTGTTCTAATTCAAATGACGCTAGGGAAGTGTGAACTTCGAGGACGAAGTTCTTTTAAGGGGGGTAGATTGAAATACCCCAAACCTTAATGTGTTAATTAATGTATAATTATAATTTTCTAAGGCTAATTAAGTCCTTAAGATCATTGGTGAAGAAATGAAAACCAAAAAGAAAAGAAAATGCGTAAAAGTCACAAAACGTGAAAACACGTATTTAATTATTTTAGGAGGTACATAACCTTCGTTAGAGTTATAAATATTTTTATACCTTAATTACACATGAGAACGTGTGGGAAAATTCCGGAAGAAAACGGATCCAAACAATGCGTTAAAACGCTAACGGAGTCTAAGGCGCGTTTTTCGAGGAAACCCGAAAACGTGACTTTAAACAGTTAAACGACCCCGTAAAAATAATAGTGATTTTATAACAATAATTAAACATTAATGGGAGTTTAATAGCCATTAAAAAAAGGAATGAGGAAATTCCGGTAAACAGTCCCGGTTAGTGAATAGTACTAAACCGGGCAATTAAACGAGCGTTTTCTGTCAAAAGACGAAAAACGCTCCAGCGTGTTTATATTGGTGGGCCGGTTTTATTTATGTAGACAGCCCACTCACATGTGACTAGTTAACTAATTAATTAAGTCAAGAGAGAGCCAAATAACAAAGGGCACAAATACCCCTCACTCTCTCTCTCTTTCCTTATTTCCTTTTTCCCCTCTCTCTCTTCCTCTCTTTCCTCTCTTTCTCCCAGCCGGTCCTCTCCTCTCTTCGATGCCTCCCCCAATGGCTACTCCATTCAACCTCCCAAGCTCCATTTGAGCTCCAAATCAAAAACAAATCACATATTCTTCTTCCTCTCATCCTCCTCTATCATCCTCTCTTTTCAAAATTCCAAAAGGATGAAGTTGACCTCCATGGGTTTTCACCATTTGAGGAAAATGGCACCAATGAGCTTGGAGTCTCCTCTTTCTTCTAAGGTAAAAATTTCCAAGAAAAGTCATTTTTCATCTCTTGGTGTAATTGATTTTTCACCATTTTGATACCTTGTTTTCTCCTTGTTCTTGAGCTCCAAATTTATCCTTCAATGGTGGAGTAGTTTCCTTCTTGATTCAAGGGAGAAAATCCCTCTTAAAAGCTTCAAAAGGTAAACCCTAATTCTAGCCCTTTGATTAAATTGAGTTTCTAAGGGTTTAGATAATTAATTGTGTATGTTTGTGTTCATGGATGTTGGGATGGAGTTTGGAAACTCCATACCCTCTAAATTGATTTTGGAGAGGTGGGAGCAAGAGGAGAATTTAGAGACTTGTGAAATTTAAGGTAAGAACTACCTTAAACTTGTTTATAATTGTTTAAGTGTTTGGGATGGGTAAACAAATTAATGAACCCAAAATTATGGATTGGAATATATGTTGGAATGTGTTTAGTTGGTTTTGGAGGAATTTGTGAATTAATGTTGAGTTGAGGGCCTTAAGAGCCAAATGTTTTGAGTTTGAGATTTACATTGTGTTTGGAGAGTTATGGTGATTATGTTGTTGATGATGAATTTGAGGAATTGTAATGTGCTGTTAGGACCCTTGAAAGGGTGTGGCTAGATTAGGAATGAAGGGGTTTGTTTTGATGGATAATTGATGGATGAATGTGTAAGGTTTGGGGAAGTTATGTCAAAATTTCATGGGAAATGGGTGTTTGATGATGATTTTATGGATGAGAGGACTAAGGTGTTTAATTGGGTTGTTTAGTGTTGAAATGAGTGAAGTTTTGGTTTTGTAATGGTGGACAAATAATGGAGTTAGGAGAGTGCAAGAATGATAGCAAAATGGTGCTAGATGACTTGGGATTTTAATGAGGAGTATGGATTTTGGAAGTGTAAGAATTGATAGAATTTGCCTCTGTTTACTGAAAATTTGGGCACGTCCGAACTTCCGTCCGGACTTGGAAGTTCGGACATGCCCCGCGCGTTAAAATTTTTCCGGAGTTGAGTGATGTCCGGACTTCTGTCCGACCTTCGAAGTTCGGACGCGTCTAAAATTTTCCCAGAATTGAGTCTCGACTTGTGTCCGACCTTAGATGTCCGGACACAAGTTCGGACGCGTGTAAAATTTTTCCAGATTTTGTTCGACTTGTGTCCGACCTTAGATGTCCGGACACAAGTTCGGACATGTTGAAATTTTTCAGATTTCTGTTTCGACTTGTGTCCGACCTTAGATGTCCGGACACAAGTTCGGACGCCTTGAAAATTTTCCCAGAATTTGTTTCGACTTGTGTCCGACCTTGGATGTCCGGACACAAGTTCGGACACAGGGTAATGTTGACCAAAAATTTTGTTTAAGGGTAGGAAATGATATCAAATGATGGGGATTAATATGCGATGATGTTATAAGGTTGTTAAGGATAAATTAAGTGAGTTATAAAGGTAATTGAGTGGTGAAAAGTTGTAATAAAAATGTAAAGTTATAAACTACCGAACGGGGTTAATCATGGGCGCATTAGACGTTAAATAATTATATTATACCCCGATGTTGATAAAGATAGTAATAATGTTATCAGTTATTCAAAGAGATTCAAGGAACATGTGATGGCACACTAGAGTGCACCTTCGGTGACAGGTATGGTTTTCTTGCAACCTGTGTCCTACCGGATTACACCGGCTTGTATGCCAACATGTTTTTCTGTGTGTTTGCCACCTTGCAAGATAAAGCATGAAATGAGGTTACAGTAATTCATTATTGTGGCGTAATTAATTCCGATACCGCTTAACCTTAGTTATGTGTTAAATAATAGATAACCGACCTTAGGTTCACATAAGAGTTCGGTATGCGGAATAAACGTCCCAACCCATGGGAACGTTCTAACCACGGCTATCAGTGCGTTAGTATATGTTGTGATTATATGTGATGTATGTGAGTTGTTTGGTATGTTGTTGTTGTTATCGGATACAGATATCCATGTTAGTTAAAAGGGATATTACTCCCTTATATGTCTAACCGAGTTAGTAACACACGTGATGTATGTATGTGATAAGTTCCATAAGGGAACCTCTAACTAATAAGTATATGTTATGTATGGAGAGGAATCCGGTTGTTCCGGTCGCGCGTATTGTTTGGGAGTTAATATAATATATGTAAATTAACTCCCATCCTGTTATGTTAAGGGTTGATTTCCTTCATTGGATTTCGACCTCCCATTAGCTTAGCCAAAGCTTACCTACCCGACCTCCATATCGGGCTAGGAGGGAAATTATGTGTAATGTTGTTAGGGTGTTGACGCCTATGTTGCTTCGACTCCCTCTCTGTTATGTTACGGTTGTTTTCTTCTTGGATTACAACCACCCACAAGCTTAACCAAGGCTTACCTACCTCATCACTATTGGAGTTAGGGGGAAATTACGTATGTGGTGTACGGTCCTATATGAGGCCGCCACTCAAGTAAAGAAAATGTATGTATGTTGTGCTCGGGCTTATATCCCCCGGCACTCCCTAAATGAGTTCACACTCTAAGAAGAGTGAAATTAAGTTGTGTATGCTATAAAGTGAAGTGTGTGTTGTTATGTTGGGTGTGCTAACCTTGTGTATGTATTCATTAATGGATGTTGCTTATAAGCATGATGTGTGTATGAGTTTGTGCATGTTTGAAATAAATCAACCGCATGCTAAGATGACAAATAGTTGTGCGTGGCCCGGTAGCATGCGGGCTGCGGGATTACCATACCAGCAAAGGTGCTGACCCCCTTTGGGGGCCCCCATTACTCTACAGGTACGAAGGAGCTGCAAGCCGTTCGAGAGTAGGACGGGTAGTTGTTGCACCTGGGTGGTCATTCAAATTGAGAGTGTATTGTAGGTGTAGTAAGACCGAAATTGTTATCGGCATTAGTTTGTAAATACTCGGTACAGTTGTAATGTAAGTGTATATTAAATGTTGGACATGGAACGGGATTAATGTGTAGTTGCTCGGGAGTTTAGTCCATCAGACCGGTACGATGTATGTATGTTAGCCTTGTTAGCCACGTGGGTGGCTAACGGCGTGTAACACCAAGGAGTTAAGTAATGTTGTGAGTTATGATTTCCGCTGCAAAGTATTGTTCAAGTACGTTGTTGTAGTTGGGGTGTTACACTTCAAGATGAAGTTTTTGGTAATGGAATTTGGGCTAGCTCCAACACTTCTAAAGGATTGAACAAGCTAAAATGGAGAGAAAACAATGGTGTTTAGTACCCACCAAAATTGGCCACCATAGGGAATAGGGAAATGAATGGGTTTTCGAGTTCTTTCTTACCTTAGAACAACAAGAAGATGTTTGGCTTCAAGAATATGAAGCTTCCTCTTCAAAATGTGGTATACCCATGGAAATGAAGTATAGAGTTTTGAGATTTTAAAAGGTGGAAAATAATCCCCAAGATGAGAGGAGTATTTTGGTGTAAAAATTTCTTGATTTGGAGCTAGGATGAAGAAGTTACAAGGAGATGAAGTTGGGGTTGCTCTTTGGCTTGTGGAATCGCCATTAGAGGAGGAAAATGAAGAAGAAAGGCTGGGGAAGAGGGGAGCAAATCGTGGGACACAAGAGAATGAGGGAGGGAGAGAGTGTGAGAGAGGGTATGGTGTGAGAGAGAGAATAAAGTAAGTAGTACTTTTGCTTTTTTGTTGTTTTTGTATTTTTGTGAGTAAAGTGGAATTAGATGGGTGAGTGAGAGGGGCTCTCACGTGAGACACAAGAGAGGGGGACCAAATTTGATTTTTATTTTACAATGTGAGAGAGTGGCACTTGGTCATTAGCAGATAACACCCGTTAATTCCCGAACTGTCAGTTTTAACAGTTCGGGTCCGGTTTCCGGATTTTGTTTTATTTATTTATTTTTTTTATGGTCCTAGACCTTGACTAATATTTAATTTTAGCCATATAATTGACCATAAATTTTTACTAGTCCTTTAAACCCGTTTAAAATCACATTTCCCGGGTTTCTCTAAAAACGTGCTTTAAAGGTCGTTTTGCATTTTTAATCCGCTATCTGGATCCGTTTCATTCGGGAATTTTTCCCACATGTTCTTAATGACTAAACAAGCCATAAAATATAATAATTATATAATTAACTAACATATTAAGGTTTGGGGTATTTCAATCTACCCCCCTTAAAAGAACTTTGTCCCCAAAGTTCACACTTCCCACGCATCTTAAATATTAGAACACGGGGATTACTTCTGAAACAACACTTGCATAACAACACACCAACATTCTTTACATCGCATCGGACTCAAGGTCCTGATAACACAACATCACTTAGACTCAAGGTCTATAACATAACAACATAGACATGTATTCCAATACATGCCGTACATACATAACCGAAACGGCTCTACCCCCCTTAAACAGGGGTACGCCCCGTACCCTATACATACAAATACTAAGAAGTAAACAACGACGGGTACTTCGCCCTCATCTTCTCCTCCAGCTCCCAAGTGGCCTCCTCGACTTCCTGGTTAGACCAGAGAACCTTCACCAATTTCACAGACTTATAGCGAGTGTCTCGAGTCTTGGTGTCCAGGATCCGTACGGGAGTCTCCACTGATCGCATGGTCGGCTCTAGTGTTAGCCTTTCGGGCTGAAGTACATGAGACGGATGAGACATATATTTCTTCAACTGGGACACATGAAATACATCATGTACCTTGCCCAGCTCAGCAGGTAAATCGAGTCTGTAGGCTACCGGGCCTATCCGCTCTGTCACAACATAAGGCCCCACATATTTCGGGCTCAACTTGCCTTTCTGGCCAAAACGAAACACACCCTTCATGGGGGATACTCTAAGAAACACCTGATCGCCCACGGCGAACTCCAGGTCACGTCTGTGTACATCGGCGTACGATTTCTGCCTATCCTGAGCTGCCTTCATGTTAGCCCGGATCTGACGTACTTCTGCTTGTACTTGCTCCAAATACTCAGGTCCCATAATGACCGTCTCACTCGACTCATCCCAGCATAATGGTGTGCGGCATGGTCTACCGTACAAAGCCTGGAAGGGAGACATCTTGATCGAAGCATGGTAATTGTTGTTGTAGCTAAACTCGATCAGATGCAACTTATCAATCCAGCTGGTCTGAAAGTCAAGTGCACATGCACGTAACATATCCTCAAGCGTCTGTATGATGCGCTCACTCTGACCATCCGTCTGTGGGTGGAACGTCGTACTCGACTTTAGTTCGGTACCAAGCGCTTCCCGTGTACTTCTCCAGTACCTCAAGAGGAATCTAGTATCCCTATCAGACACGATAGTCTTCGGTACTCCATGATGTCGTATTATCTCACGGTCGAAGAGCTCTGCTAGCTTCGCCACTTTCCAGGTGTCCTTCATCGGAATGAATCGGGCCACCTTGGTCAGTCGGTCAACAATGACCCAAATCATATTTAAGCCTCCCCGAGTAGGCGGAAGCCCAACAACGAAGTCCATGGAAATATCATGGAACTTCCATTCAGGAACGGGCATTGGCTGTACCATGCCACCAGGACGACGGTGCTCAAACTTGACCTTCTGGCAAGTGAGACACCTAACAACATAATCTGTCACATCTTTCTTCATACCGGTCCACCAGAAATATCTCTTCATACTCTTGTACATCTTTGAAGCTCCGGGGTGAATAGAAGTAGAAGAACAGTGTGATTCACTCAGTATGCGCTCCTTCAGCTCAGCGCTACTTCGTGGAATACAAAGTCGGCCATTCAGCCTGATCAAATCATCATCATGTAGTCGGAAATCATACTTCTGACTTTCAAACGTGCCGTCAATAAGCTTCTGTTTGATCTCTTGCATGTACTGATCTGACATCTAAGCACTCCGCACCTCTTCAACCAAGCTAGAGGGAGAGATTAGCGAATGGAGAGAGTGTGCTCGGCGACTCAATGCATCAGCTACAATGTTTGCTTTACCTTCCTTGTACTAAAGGTTTATATCGTAATCCGTAAGGAATTCAACCCATCTTCTTTGCCTCATGTTCAACTCCTTCTGAGTGAACAGGTATTTCAAACTCTTGTGATCTGAATAGATCGTCCCGTTCACTCCATACAAATGGTGTCGCCATATCTTCAAGGCGAAGACAATGGCACCCAATTCTAGATCATGTGTAGGGTAATTTTCTTCATGTCGCTTCAACTGTTGGGAGGCGTAAGCCACGAACTTCCCGTGTTGCATCAAAACACAACCCATTCCTTTACCTGACGCGTCACAGTACACCTCAAAACCATCAGTACCCTCTGGTATAGTAAGAATTGGTGCAGAAGTCAAGGCATCCTTGAGCTTCTGGAATGAGCTCTCACAGTCAACTGTCCACTCAAACGGTGCATCCTTCTTCATTAAGGATGTCAACGGTTTAGAAACACTTGAAAAATTCCTTACAAACCTCCTATAATACCCTACTAGACCGAGGAAGCTCCGGATGTCGGTAACCGTCCTCGGTCTAGGCCAGGTGCGCACAGCATCAATCTTGGCCGGATCCACGGCGATCCAGGCCTCAGAAATAACATGACCAAGAAAAGAGACTTGGTCCAACCAAAATTCACTCTTCGAGAACTTCGCATATAGCTAGTTCTCTCTCAATGTCTGCAATACACTCCTCAGGTGATTTTCATGCTCAACCTTGGACTTAGAATAAATAAGAATATCATCGATGAAGACAACTACTGACTTATCCAACTGATCTCGAAACAAACGATTCATCAAGTCCATAAACTTTGCCGGTGCATTAGACAATCCAAACGGCATGACCGTGAATTCATAGTGTCCATATCTGGTTCGGAATGCGGTCTTCTCAATGTCACTGTCTCTGATAGCAATCTGATGGTAACCCGATCACAGATCGATCTTAGAGAACACAGATGCACCTCTCAGCTGATCAAACAAATCATTGATACGTGGCAATGGGTAACGGTTCTTCACCGTCACAGCATTCAGCTCTCTGTAATCGATGCAGAGGCGGAGGCTCCCATCCTTTTTCTTCACAAAAAGGACTGGTGCTCCCTATGGTGAAACGCTAGGGCGGATAAATCCCTTGTCGAGTAGGTCTCGCAGCTGCTCTTTGAGCTCTGTCATCTCAGCTGGAGCCATACGGTAGGGCACCTTCGCTATAGGTCCGGTGCCCGGTACCAAGTCAATGTCAAACTCAACTGCCCGTGTAGGCGGCATGCCTGGGAGTTCCTTAGGAAAGACATCAGGAAACTCCGACACAACCGGTACATCTGGGCTAAACTCAGGGTCTCTCTCTATGTCCTGGACATAGCAGAGGTATACATCATTCTTCCTTCTGATTTCGTGATACATGGCCATGGAGGAGATGATCTGCGTCGAAGGCTCCCTGGGCCTCTGGCGGTATGAAATGGTAACCCAGACGGACTCCGAAGAAGCAGACGGTGCTCGGCACATAGGATTCTGCCCTTGTACCGCTCTAACCAGTTCATCCCGACAATTACATCAAAACTGAGTCCCTTGAACTCTATCAAGTCGATCGGAAACTCTTCGTTTTTAATTCGTACCACGACATCTCGGTGGTAGCGGGTACACCTGATCCGCTCTTTCGACGGGAGAGTGACTAGGAAGTCTTGCATCTCTTCACCGTCTAACCCCAGCCTCTTCGCAAATGATAGCGAGATGAAAGTGTATGAGGCTCCGGAGTCGAACAAGACCGAGGCGTCCACGCCATTAACTGGGAATGTACCGGTAAGGATGGTGCCGCTCTTACCGGCCTCTGCCTCATTGCAGACACTCAGTATACCTCCCGTCCCGAGTGCACAGGCTAATTTATTCCAGAAACTTTATAAGTATAACAGTGATAACACGGGTGGTTTACTCAAGAAATCAACACTGCTTTATTCATAAAACTCATCTTTACACCATGATGGTATTACGTTAGGCTACGTCGCTTGAGCACTTAGCATACTTAATGCATCACATACTTAACATACAACTGACTTCACACTTTACATGGTTACACATAACTTCAAAACTGTCTAAAGGTTAAGTTCAAACGTCCAGGCTTCACGTGTGTGGCATTGATTATTGTCGGAGGTGCTGTATTCAATTTGATCTTCTTGATACCATGATACAGCATCCTTGACTGCCCACCCATGATTAACACATCTCCAGACTCCAACACTAGCTTCCTTGCGAGGTCCGCTCGCTTCTGCTCGCCATACATAAACACTGCGGTATCACCAATGGACCAAGACACCACGGGTACTCCCTTACTTAGAGACTCGGGGGTCTCGTCCTTGTCTTGGTGCAAACCCAATCTTCCACCTTTTTGGTAGAAATTGACAATACATAAGTCCGCCTCGATACTTGGAATTTGTTCCGGTTCAACTTGCTGAGCAATTCCCACGGTGTGGTTAACAACCGCAAGGAACTCCTCAGGTATACTCGGTATGGTAGCTCCATCTTCAGCTCGTGCGTCCTGATATGTCTTGGTGTAAGGGTTCCAATCCTTACCCATGCACATCATCCTTAAATTCATTTTCGCCCCACTAGGCTATTCGGGTGTGTAGAAATCTCTAGGTGCTGCTCCAAGCTCGTTGCATCGACGAATGGTATGAATTTGCGCTTCGGGTGTCAGGTATCCTTTTAATAATATCATACCTGGTTGGATAACCTGACACTGTTCTGTCGGATAGTCGGCAATGTCGATGGTGGTATCTCCGGGTTTCGGGTGTGGGTGGGATTGGATAGCAGATATTGAAGGTTCCTAAGGTTTAGAATTACCTAACTTAGGTGGTTCCGCATTATACTTTAATTCATTACTTTTGTGGTCATACATTTAGACTCACAAACACACATGCATGGAAATGCGGTAGGCAATCACTTATCTCACTTAACGGTTTTAAGGGGTACCTAGTCTAGAAGACGATCCTGGTGCCTCTGACCGGTCCACCACGTTCAAGGCAGCCTTGCCTGCTCCCGGCCCCTTCCCCTTCTGGGACTCGGTATTCCCTTGCCCTAGGGATGGCTGATAAGTAGCTTTCGGGCCTTCAGTGGTCGCAGTGGCCTTACCCTTCCATTGCCCTCTAGGCCTATAGTTTCTGCCATCAGGGTTATTGTAGCACTCGAAGTCACGGTGCCCCAGCTTCTTGCAGTAGTGGCACTGCACATCATTCCCTTTGCAATCCTTGCCGGGATGGTCACCCTTGCACCACTTACAGAAGTAGTGGCGCTCCAGTCCTGAGCCCGTACTGGCTGCTATCACAACACACAATCAATACACACAATATAGCAATACATACTTGAATTCGGTATTCGGAATTAACTAGTTACCCTTGGGCGGCAAAGTATTTCACCTTTAGGTATTTTACATGGTTACACCAAGTCTAGAGCAAGTATTTGCTTAAATTGACTTTAAGGTGTTTTCTTGTGTTTTGTTTGGTTTGATTGTCTACCAAAGTTTCCTAAGGACTTAATTAGCCTTATCAAATCATAATTGAATATTATTAAGTCTTGGTAGGATCTTTGTGTCCTAACCAAGTTCACTCCAAGCTTAGAGCATGTTTTTGCTCAAACTGTCTTTTAGTGCTTTATTGTTTTTACTATTGTTTAAATCGTACACTGATGTTTCTAAGGCACTTTTTAGCCTTAACATACCATAGTTTAATGTTTAAACAACATATCAAGGTTTGGGGTATTTCAAAATTGATTTGGCGGGAAATCAGAAATCAATTTAGGGTTTCTGATTATATTGGGGGAAATTTGCAAATATTGGAAAGTTAAAGATGAATTGATAATTAGAAGAAGGACTAAATTGGAAATGTAAAAATTTGGGGTTAAAAACGTGAATATATGAAATCTGGGGTAAAAACACAAATTAGGAAAATTTAGAGACAAATTGAAATTTCTGAAAAATTTTGGGCTCGATTGAAGATTTAGAAAAGATTTGTCAAAATGGGATTTTTACCGGTCACAATCAATCTAGGATTTTGATTAGTCACAATTGAATTAGGGTAGAATTGAAATATGGACCCGTAAAAATTGATTAGAGTTAGTCTGGGTCAAATCAAAACAATTGGGCTCAACCTAGATAAGTAGATTATGTAATGGGTGTGTCCAAATTAAAATTGGATGAAATAAAATTAGAATAAAGAATTGAACTGATCAAATAGTAAGTTAATAAGTTGTAAATGAAACTAATAATTTGTGTTAAGTTGATTAAGTGATGGATTAAAATAACTAATGAATTGTTTTATAAAATTGGTAAGTAACTTGGTTAGTAAAAAATCGGTTTGGAAATGAGTTATGGATATAGGAGGAAATGAGTTATTGATCGTACATTAACTAGGCTTTAGAGACTTTGAATTTGACTAGATTGTATTGTGGAATTAGACCCAATGAGAGAATTAAGTTATTAAATAAGGTTAGGCCCAAACATAATATTAAATTGAGTTAAAGCCAACAAAGTAAACTATGACTAACTTACTAGAAATTGTAAGTGGGCTTATCCAAGTTGGGCCAAGTGAATGGGACCCATTTAGAGGACCTAAGCCCAATTAGATTACTAATTTGACTTTATAAGAATTGAGGTGAATGGATTATTGAAATACCCCAAACCTAAGTATGTTAAGTAAACATTAATATATGATGTAGTAAGGCTAAAATATGCCTTAGAGAGATTGGTAGACAATTTAAACCAAGGAAAACACAAGAAAACGCCTTAAGGGCAATTTAGGCAAAAATGTTAAGCTTGGAGTGACTTTAATTAGAACCCAAATACCATTATAAGACATTAGTAATATGCTAATGGACATCTTAAAACAATTACCAAAGAAAACCAAGCTCAAAAACAAGCTTAAACACAAAATGTGCTTTAAGACTCCTTAAAGCACCTTTTTGAGAAACTGTCTTAGAAATGAGTTTTGAGTGGTTAAATGCCCATGATTACACCATAATAAACATGTGTACTAATTAGTATCACATTAGGAAGTCTAAATCAATGGGAAACCAAAAATTTCATGAATATGTGCACTAATTAGTGAATAGTGCCAAATAGTGCCCAAATTAAGCTTAAGTCAACATAAGTCAATAAGATGGTCAACCAAGACCATAAATATCTTGGTTATTAAGGGGGTGGCCGGTTTTGATGTGGGGAGTCACCACATGGCTAAGAAAATAAAGGAAAAGAAGAGTAAAAGAGAGAATAGTACTATTTGCTTTATAAAAGTAAAATACCTTATATTAACCTACCTCTCTCCTCTCATCTTCATTTCTCTTCTTATTCCACGATTTTCTTCCTCTTCTCTCTGTTCTAAACCGTCTCCAAGCAACACCCATGGCACCACCACCTTGCTTTGTCTACAACTTACTCATTTTAGCTCCAAATCAAAAACTAAACACATATTATTCTTAGTTAGCTCAAGCTCTAGCTTTCTATCTTTTCAAATCCTTCAAAGCTCCATTTCAGTGCCAAGAGAAAACTCCATTGATGGAGGAAAGTCAAGTTTGAAGAGTTCATTAGCTTCTCCACTCTCTTAAGGTAAAGAAAATATAAGAAAAATCATGTTTCCATCACTTCCTCACCATGACCGAAAATTACCTTCTCATGGAGCCTTGTTTTATCCATTGTTCTAGCTCGATTCTATTCTCCAAGGGCTAGAGGAGGCCCTTCTTGATTCATATCCACGCCTACCTTAAGACTTCAAGGTAAAACATTCATTTTATACCTTAAAACATATTTTCAACCCAGGGTTTACTCCTTAAGGTTAGTGTATTATTTAGCACTCATGAGAGTCATGGTGTAATGATTAGAACATTGGCAAGGGAAGATAACATGGTGGCCGAGATTCCCAAGGGAAAAAGGTCTAAGGAAGAAGTTAAGATAAGCTTGAGAAAACAAGGTAAATTCCTTACCTAATGGTGGTTTAAGGTTTAAGGAATGAGTTTTAGATGAGTACCAATGTAGCCTAGGGCTTACATTAGGTAATGGGTTATATAACCTAGGAAAAAGAATTTAAACAAGCTTATGAACTTGTGATTAAGGAGCCAATGGGAATGAGTTAGTAATATAAGTTTAAGATGGATTTTAAGAACACTTATATTGCTATGGGAGCATTGTTGTGTGTATTTGCAGGTTGAAAGCTTTTATATGAGGAAATTCAGTGTTTAAGTTTAAGTCATTTAAGGGCCTAAGAGCCATGTCATTTAAGAGCCTTAGTGCTATACAATTTAAGATTATTGTAATATATTGAGTTTGTTGTGAATGAGTTGGTTTTAGTGATAAAATATGATGAGAAAGAACTTGATGTGTGTGAGATGGTTGAATGAGGAAAACAATGCATTTGGGCATGATAATATACTAGAGAACCTATGGCGAAATTTGAGTAGAAAACAAAGTGTTTAAGAGGTAGTGGTGAGTTAAGATGCCCTAGGATTCACTAGGGATCATTATGAGGAATTTGAGTGGAAATGAGTTAACTAAGGAGTTCTTGAGGTTTTGAATGACCTAGAAGTGTCTATGAGGAAATTAGAATTTAGGTGGGTGTATCGAACACACCAAAGTCATGGTAAGAGGAATGGTAAGACTTGTGCAAAAATTTGGAGGAGAAGGTGTATAATGCTTTATGGTGATTTAGGTATGAACTAGGGAATATAACAATGAAAGTTTTGGGAATCTTGTGTAAGTAGTGATGATGCTAGTAGTGGATTAATAAGGTTTTAGTTTAGATGGTAATGAGTGGACTTAGGTGATGGGAGTGGAGATTGAAGGAGAATGTTGTAGATCGACTAGGAATGCAAGAATGGTGAGTAATTGAGTAAAAGAAATGTAGATGTCTAAGGAAGGTGTAGGAAGGTCAAGGTAAAGAAGAATAAGGTTAAGTTGCAAAGAGGATGACAAGAAATGTATAGGTAAGTTCATGAGTTTAGAAGTGATGAGTAACAAATGGAAAAGAGAGGAATTTGTGCATGAATATGCAAGATGACTTGAGAAAGTTTTGGTAAATTAGCTGAAGATGGAAAAGATGATGTCTATGAAGTGCTCAAACTGTTAAGGAGGGAACACTTGGGTTGGTTGAAGTTTTCGTAAGGTTACAAGTTGGGAATGTAAGGAATTATATGATAAGTGTTAGGAGTTTTAAAAGGATTGAGTGAATGTTTAAGAATATCTTTGGAAATTGTTTTGGAGAGTTTGGTGGAAGTTCTAACGTGAGTTTAAGTGCCTAAGTGGTATTAGGACACATGGGGGAACTTGTATAGAAGTTTGAAGTCAAATGGGAATTTAGAAACAAGGTTCTGGAGCCGACCGACCTTAGGGACCGGAGCTGCAAGGTCGGTCGAGCTCAGTTTACACTACCGGAAAGAGTTTCTGGAACCCACCGAACTTGGGGACAAGACTTACAAGTTCGGTCGGGCTCGTATTTTGTGTACGAATTAAGTCTCTGGAATCGACCGAACTTGGGACCGGACTTACAAGTTCGGTCGAGCTTAAATTTCCCACGGGGAAAACTCTCGGGAATGGACCGACCTTGGGGACCGGACTTGCAAGGTCGGTCGGGGTAAAATTTTCAAACGGTAATAAGTTCTGGAATGGACCAACCTTGGGTAAGGTCGGTCGGTAAGGTCGGTCGACCCTAAAGATGAAAAAAAAGAAAGAAAGAAACCCTAAAGAGGTTTAGAGGTATTAATGGTACCCCATTAAGAGGGCATTGATGATTAGAGGTATAAAGACCTAAGGGATCAAGTTAAGTATAAACTTAAAAGTTTAAGGTTAAGTTGTAAGAATAAGTTGTAAAACTTGTGAGGTGTTAGGTGGGGAAACATTATGGGTTATGTAAGTTAAATAAGCTTAATTAAGTTAAGTGATTAACAACCTAAAACTGAATGAATGTTTTAGGGCTTGAGTATTTGGACTCTGGAAGAGAGTAAGCAACCGAACGACCCACGGTGAATAGTACAGTTCTTCTTGTGACCTGCTTGCTAACGAGGTGTCCCTCGGCTTGTGTGCTATTTGTTTCGGTGTGCTCACTAAACAAGATAAAGCATGCAACCGGAATATCATGTTGATTGTATTGTTATGTGATGTTTGAAAACTAACACAACTTACGTGAGAACTTACTAACTAGTGTTTAGTAAGTATTGTGTGAGAATAAGGAACACTCCCTAATATTAGTTTGCTGATAACCGAAAGAGGTTAAACAAACAAGCGTCGCATTGAGACTACTAACTCTAACTTTGGGGGGAGTGAGGAATCCGGAATGGTACGGCACATGTATTGGGGGAGGTCGGTATCCTTATCAGATACCGACTTCCAAATATGACTTGTCTTTAGACTCGTCGCCTAGAGTCGACATATATACTCGACCTCCTCGGACTACTTGTTCTAGGAGGGAGGCATACTAAGATGGCGTGGGGGGATCTAGCCTACATCCCCAACAATTTAAGGATGTTGTTTATTACCGGTAAGTGACCTGCTGCTGGCTAGGGTTAACCAAGCCCTACGAAAATAACAACGAACTAAGGGCTAACCAGTTCTAATGAGAGAACGGTTGGCAAATATAAGATAAGGTTGAGATAAGTTGCATCCATTCCTGTTTAAAGGATGGTTTGTATTATAAGACTGAGATGAGCTACATCCATTCCTTTTTAAAGGATGGTTGTTTTCTAAGATTAAGATAAGACTAAGATTGAGGTAAGATATGGATGGGCTAAGATTAAGAGGAAACATAACTTGAGGAGTTAAATAATTAACTCTCTAATTAAGGGAACACATTTAAGTCATTCATTATGCTTGAACTTTGATTGTTCATATTTGGATTGTTGTTTACTGCACTTTCTATTATGTTGTGCATCTAATCAACCTCCATGCTATCGACAATTAGTCGTCGTAGCCACGTTAGCTTGGGGGCCATGAGAGGATCGTACCAGCATTCGTGCTGACCCCCTTTGGGGGCTGTTTTTACTACACAGGTGATCGTCAGGAGGCGGCTGTCGCGAGAGTAAGATGGGGTACAAGCGTTACGGGTTAAGTGTGGCCTACGAGTTGTGCATGTACACTCGTATGGCAATGTGAGTTAGTAAGATGAATTGGATGTGAGGGGATTGTAAGAAGGACATGTATTTGGTTAAGATTTGTATGTACTAATGTTCGGTATATTCTGTAGTCAGACTGTGGCAAGGTCCTGAAATGTATTTGAATCCGCTGCAGAGTTTGTATATATGGTGATAAGTTTGTGATAACCACGATTGGATCGAGATGGGGTGTTACAAAAAGTGGTATCAGAGCGTAGTTACGCTCTGAAGACAAGAAATACCGAACTTAGGTGAATACTGAGGTTGAGATTGAGTTATGGGTTAAGGGTTGAGAGATAGAGTGAGAGGTGCGTTAGGTAGGACTTCCCGGTATTTACCGGATATCCATAGTACCTAGACCCGCCCTCCACTTCCCTAACCCTGAATATGAGGAACGAACGCCAGAGAGAAGAAAGCCTACTCTTACTCGGGGAAACCCGATCTGGCAGTTAGTTAACAGTAAGCAATACGAGAAACATCTTGTTGCACAACAGTTACAGAGAACTTGGAGGTTTTTAATGCAGCACAACAGAGAAACAGGCGCTACCTATGGAATTCTATCAATAAGGGAACGGTAATTACCGGCAACATGGGTCGACATGCTACGCAGTCGAAATAACCTGCAATACCAATAATAAGGAAAACACTACTAGTGCAAAGGATAAAGAAAAGATAAGAGACATGAGTACCGGACAGTGGTCCGAATGAGCATAGCAGTGAGATAATATAAAGCTTAAGGGATAAGATTTCTGGAAGGTCCAGTTAGAAACGGGGACTCCAAACCCCATACAATGAGGAAGGTTACAAAACCTGGCCGACATAGCGCAGGCGACAATAAGGACGCGTACAACTGTATATCAGAATAGGACTACGATGTAGTTCCTAAAGTAAAATCATTACTTAGTAACCACGGCAAAATGTGTGGTAACGGGAGTGATGATTAAGACGTAAGAAAGTAATAAGGGGTTCCCTCAGAAAGAGGAACGCCCGGATAAGTGACAATACGGTCAAAACAACAGGAAACTGCCGGATGGCAGTTATCCAATTTAAAGGACATCGAAGGAGTCCCAGGGACTACCAAAGATATAAGATATCAGGTGGAAGTACCACTACCGACGCACACAGTACCGGTAACCCATCTTGCATGGCGCACTTACCATAGCAAGTGCTACCACGGTTAAGCTACACGAAAAGCCTTCATGGCGAGATAGTAGAACGCTACAGTTGTGGTACACACTAATACCGGATTGTAAATCTATAAGAACTGGAGAATGAGACCTTGGAAGGGCCTGACGGCCTGACCATGATGAGATGAGCGGATACACCAGTCAGCAGGGAATTGAACTTGGACAGAATACTAAACGATATAAATATTAGCAACGGTACAACCACTACAACATCAGCCGACAGTACTGTAAGAACATCAATCCAAAACCTCAGGGAGAGGAACCTAAGAGATCGCTCAATAATCCGAGAAAAACACTATATAAGCAATAATATACAAGGGATGTATTATAAGATACGATTGAGACTGTTGACGCAACGACTTCCAACGAAAACGGGATAAGACTCCCAGAGTGACCATTAAGAATACCAATAACAAACATTTTAAAATGAAGATGTTGGTGAACCCCGGAAACAGGGACAGAAGAAATAAACTTAAGCGGTAATCTACTAAGGATTAAAGATATACAATCCCGACAGAGGGAAGCTCAGAGGACTACCCCCACAGAGCGGGCATAGTCGAGCCGAACAACTGATGAACGACGATTAGTATTGATTGCCTACCTCATTAACACCCAAGTATGATTAATCATCGATGGGTGGCGTAGTCAACGAGAGTTGAACGAAGCATTGAGATGGAAGCACATGATAACCTGGACAAATATCCAATTTAGACACCGTAGGGCAGACGCCTAATACGAACCTAACCTTGATTGCTAAAAGACATAAGTCTAGCAAAACGATAGTATTTTTGAGGACCCTAAGTAACCTCAGATCACCTGAATAAACTTCCATAGCAGGAAGCAGGATGCAGCGACTTACCATGAAACCCAATACTACATTTGGTATGTAACCTAACGGTGGATAGTGTTCAAAGAAACAAAAACCTATAAGGATGACCTACAGATGAGTAAGAGAACAAGTAATGAACTGAGGCATTAAGCACTAAGAGCCTACGAGCCAATGATGCTAACCACATCAGAGCCCGAGGCGCAGTAAGTTGTAAGAAAGCTTTTTTAAGCCACAAAGGAACTACAATTCATAGATATGAATGGTTACCAAACCTATAACTTAGATTGTGGAAAATATTGCCAGGAAAAGGCACCAATGAGAATAATGAGATAGTACATTTGCAGGGGCGGAGAACGAACCATCCCTTTTAGGGTGGGGATACCTCTCCTTGTTGTGAGGCCAAGAGTGGGAATAAACCCCTCAAAAAGGGCTTTCACTTATTAGAGAAATAATACATTTGTTAGAGAATGGAAACTGTAAACCTTGAAATTACCTTAGAACATACCAGATACACTTGAGTAATAAGGAAGGCTGCAGAGACAGACCTCATATCCAACACCCAGGATTTAAGAATCAGTAATCATCAGAGATAAACATGGTGAGTGCACAGAATGGCACGTCAAGTGACCAACGCTCAGAAGAGCTTGTGAGTAAACGGATGACTTCATCAGTAACCGGTTAAATTACATGGTATACAACATCATAAGGATGAAAGAATGCGAGAGAAATTAGCCTACTTATGAACTTGAGATTGAAGCAGAACATCTTCATATTAAGAGATAACCATTTTACAGCACGGTATGACAACCGCCATACACCGAAAGGAGAGAACCCCCAACGTGTTTACACCAAGAAGGGATTGAATGTAAGATAAGATGTTAAAGTAAATGAGTAAGTAGTTGTGCCATCAATGGGCAACATGGTAAAGGCCAGCTACCACGGTAGTAGTGGTCGTGAGTACAATATTTATATAAGGGGATTAAGTCATGGTGCGCAGTAAAGCGACCGTTATGTATAAGCCGTCAAATAATGACATCGAGGCAACTAGATCTGTGAGCAGAAACCAATATGAGTAAGGAAATAAGATGGTAGACGAACTGTGCATTGATGTCAGTAGTCTGGACCTGGTTAGGTAAGATTTCACAAGAAGCACACTACCCATTCCTTAAGGAACTGGAAGTGCATTCCTAGTAGGACAAAAATGAGAAAGAAGATAAGAGGCTCTATGGAAAGAGACCTCAGTTACTAAGAGACCGAATCTGTACGGGATATAGAAAGAACTAGAGCATACCATACTTAAGAACACAGTAAACAAATTTCCCTTGATTAAGTTCAAGAAGAACAATAAATGTTATCATGGAACGATGAAGAGGAGATCGACAACAGAATACTTCATAATTAGCAATAGCTAAACGTGTGACGAACACTATGAGTTTACTAAAATGAGACGTGCGACGACTGCACCCCACAGGGGCTTGCAGGTCTAACACGTTCATTTATGAGTTAGTTGGGTAAGTAGTAATATACCAGTAAGGTACCCCATGCATGTAGACGAGTGGTGTAAGGAACACAGGAAGTAGTCGACTCCGTACCACGGACAACGACGCAAGATCAGACAAGAGTAGCTACTACCGCAAACAGTCGAAGAGAAGAATTCAGTTGAACCAACAACACAAAGGAATCAGAGAATAAATAATTAAGGACTATGAAGTGCGAAGAGCACGGATTGTTAAGCACAGACATTGGACATGTCTTAAAGTGTTAAGGATAAGACTGTAAAGCGCAATAAGCACTAAACAGTAGTTTCAGATTAAGGGTCATCCTCAGACCAAAGGTCAGTTGGAGAGAACAATTTAGACATTCGAGAAAACACTAAGAGTATGAACATAAGATCTTCAAGAAAAATGAATAGACAAGTACAACTCATTAAGGCCGTGTATATAAAAAGATAACACGTGTCCACTGAGAGACCAATATTCCTAAACTGTAAGGAGGCAGAAGGATATACAATACTATGAACGATTAGAAAGACAGTTAAGCCTAAGACTATCAGAGTCACGCAGCGGAGGCTGGCGGACCGGTAACTTAGGAGGTTTCTCATACCTGATGAACCGGAAGAAGGAATGATGTACTACACACCTTCCAATGGAACAAATATAAGATTGGGCAACTGAATGCTTTAGTATCTTTGAGATTAGATCAAACTAAGTTAAGAATATGGTATAAGTACCGTTAAGAATTTTCGATACAGAGACTAAGCCATTTCTGATCGAATTATAAGTGAGATAGACATCTTGAACTTATGTCCAAGAATGATATAGTATTGATTACGTGGGCGTAATCCATTTTAAGGGGGGTAGAGCGAAAACCGCTTAGCGTATGTTTGTGTACTGAGTACATAAACTTCGGTGTGCATAGCACAAAATAATTTGAGAATGTGTTTTCCATAAACATTTTGAGATAAATCATGGTTATTGCACACAGAAGATGTGAATAACATACATATTAAGTACCTATCTTGTTAACTCCGATGTGAGTACAAGTTAAGAGAATTAAGGAAGAGGATTAAGGAGACTTAAGGAATAATGAATATATGAAAGTACATGGAGATAAGAATAAGATAACACTATGGGGTACTGTTCGATATGAATATGAGGAAGAAGATAGTAATGCTATGAGATGTAAGATGGTGAGAATTGGTATGAGACGGTTATAGAACTTAGTAAGAATTTAAGTCTTGAGGTAATTACTAAGAGATGAATCGGGAATGTTTGATGGACTAAGTCCACACTTTGGAGATGTATTGATTATGATTAGAAGAACTAAAAAGATAAAAAAAATTGGAAATGAGTGAATTATTTGGATGTTTGAAAATGACGTGGGAGGTGGAACTTGATTTTCTAGGGATCAAGGGAAACCGAACACAAATTAGGGTGGAAGGATAGTTCTACACTGATGCTGATCACATAAGGGTTGGATGATTCCAAAAACTCCCTACCAGTGGTCACAATTAAATCACGCTAAGGATAGAGGCGTTAGTATAAAATGAAATTGGAGTTGATTGTATTTTTAATTAGAGGAATTATTCCTCACAGGACCTCGTAAAAGGATTACCTTTTTACTAAATCTCGCCCATGAAGTCGAGGACGTACGAGCCTTTGTCTTCGGACCGGTGAAATGGGGAGAGCAAAGTGTTTTGTATTCTGGCCCATGGTGACGAGGACGAACGAGCCATTGTCTACGGACCGGTGACATGGGAGAATACGTTGGAAGATTATGTGATTGTTTTAATCATCAAAAGAAACAAAGGGAATTTTGAGTGCTATACATGCTTAAGCATGTTGTGTGATATTTAAGTATAAGCGTACGACGGATCTAATGATTCAATGAGTTTAAGTATACATAAGTATGATCTATGGAATGAGTTAAGACATGTATTCTAATAAGATAAGATGCATGGGAACTTTGGGGACAAAGTTCTTTTAAGGGGGGTAGATTGAAATACCCCAAACCTAAGTATGTTAAGTAAACATCAATATATGATGTAGTAAGGCTAAAATATGCCTTAGAGAGATTGGTAGTGAAATACCCCAAACCTAGTTATGTTGTTTAAACACCTAAATAGAGTGTAATAAGACTAAAAAGAGTCTTAGAAACCTTACTAAACAAATTTAAACAAAAGGAAACACAAATGTGCTTTAAAGTCAATAAGAGCTAAAATGTGCTCTAAGCTTGGGATAAACTTGAGTAAGACCTAATGAGCTTAACAAGACCTCATTTATATACTAATGAACTTATTAAACCAATTACCAAAGAAAACCAAGCTTGAAAACAAGTTAAAACACAAAATGTGCTTTAAGAAGTCTTAAAGCACGTTTTTGAAAAATTGTCTTGTAAATGAGTTTTGAATGGCTAAATGTCCATCATTACTCTTAAATATATGTGTACTATATAGTATCACATTTGGGTGGCTATATTAGTGGGAAATCAAAAATTTCACTTCTAAGTGCCTTGTTTAGGTGAATAGTACTTTTTATAAGCTAGTTTATAACATATGTTGTATTAAGTAATTAAATTGACAAACAAAGACTAAAATGCCCTCATACTAATAAAGGGGGCCGGTTTTCTAAGTGTGACTCACCACTCCTTAGTTGATAATAATAAGTAAGTAAAAAAACTAATTAACTTACCTTTTTACTTTATAAGCATAAATATCTCCTTAAAGCAAATCCTATCTTCACTCTCATTTCTTTCCTTCATTCACACGGTTTCCCACCTCTCTTCTTCCTTCTTCCTTGTTCTCTCTCGGTAATACTACTACCACCATGGAAGTTCCAACTTTGACCACTTGCTAAATCTAGCTCACTTGTCCAAATCAAAAACAAAGACCACCAATCTCTTCCTCTCATCAAGCTCTTCATTCCTATCTTCTCAAAACTCCAAGAGCTCCATTTCGGTGCCAAGGTGTTCCACCATTGAAGGAGCTTGAGCTTGTATTTTGACATATTGTTACTCTCCTTTGCTTCTAGGTAAGGAATCTCAAAGAAAAATCATGTTTCCTCCATGTTCTTACCTTAACCGAAAATACACATTGATATAGCTCTTTGTGTGACTTTGTTCTAGCTTCATTTCAACTCTTCATGGACTAGGTGGAGTCCTCTCTTGTTATATATTCAAACTCTCTTCAAAGATCAAGGTAAAACAACTACATTAATGTTTTTGAAACAATGTCAAATTAGGGTTTACAATGAGATGAAGCTTATAGCTTGAATACTCATTTTAATGTTTGTATATTGTTTAGAACTTGACAAGGAATCAAAATACCATACGGTTTTGTAAGGAAACAAGAAGGAAGTGTGGTGGAAAAAGAGGTAAATCTACTAACTTAATGTTGTTTAATGCCTTAGGAGAAATGAGCTATAATTGCTTATTAAAACTACCTAAAGAGCAAATGGTAAATGACCTAGTAAATGTTCTCAAAGAGACTAGTAAAATAACATATGCCTTGTTGTATGTAATCGCAGGTTAAAGGCATTTATATTGTGGAAATTCAGTGTTTATGATTTAAGCACTTTAAGGGCCTAAGAGCCATGCATTTTAAGGGCCTAAGTGCCATGCAATTTAAGTTATGCACTATATTGTGATGTAGTGCTTTGTGAGTGAAGTTTGTGTATAATAAGTGCTTGATGGATTTTTAGTGTTCTTGGTTGTTTATTGGTAAAAACAATGTGTTTTGGTTTAGTAATGTTCTAGGAGAAACTATGTCGAAATTTAGAAAATGCATAAGGAGTTCAAGATGTTGTAAAGGAATTTTGATGAACTAGGAAGTGTTCTAGAGTGTAATAAGGACTTAGGCATGATCTTGAGGTTTTAGTATGTACCAAAGTCATTTTGGACTTAGATGAAGGCTTAGGCTAACTTTGGTAAAATAAGGAGGAAGTGTAAGCTTAGGAAAAAGGGATTTCAAGAATGACTTAAGGAGTTTTAGTTTGTAAGAAATGATGTTTGAGTAATGATGTTGTGTGGAAGGAATATCTTGATATAATGGTTAGTATAGGCATGAAACATCACTTGGGAACCTAGGGATTAGATACTATAAGTGTTGGAGGCTTTGGAGGAAATTGGTTAAGTGTTTAAAGGCTTAGAAATTGAGTATAATGGCACGTCCGAACTTCCGTCCGAACTTGGAAGCTCGGACATGCCCTGTTACGCTTACAGTTTTCTGAATTTTAGGTAGTGTCCGAACTACCGTCCGAATTTGGAAGTTCGGACGCACCTGTTATTTCTTAGGGATTATCCTCGAACTGTGTCCGAACTTGGGAAGTCCGGACACATGTTCGGACGTATGGATTTCTGGTTAGGATTTTCCTCGACTCATGTCCGAACTTCCGAAGTCCGGACACAAGTTCGGACATGCGTCTGTTTTCTGTCAAAAATCACGGCTTGTGTCCGAACTTGGAAGCTCGGACACAAGTTCGGACAGGCCTGTATGGACCAAAAATTATTGTTTTAAGATGGGAATTGTTATCTAAAAATAGTAGTTGGTTAGTAATGATATAATAAGGTTTATAATACATGTTAGGTGGGTTTTAAAGGCAATTAAAAGGATGAAAAGTTGTAACAAGTGTAAAGTAAAAGTAAACTAGTAGTGTTGAGTAGATAATGATAACAATGGACTAGTGCGTTAATTAACCGACGTTACTAATGTGTTTAGGAATCTTCCAAGGTGGAAACCAGTCGAGGCAAGGACCGAGGTATGGTTTTCTTGCAGTCTGTTGCCTACCGGTTTACACCGGCTTGTGTGTTGTTTGTTTTTCTGTGTGTTTATGACTTTGTAAGATTAAACCATGTAAAGAGTTTACAGTTGTTAAATATTATTATGTTGTTAAGTGTGACTCTCTCTTCCCTTGTGTGGGTCTAACAAGACTTGACCTATGATTGTGAATTGTGTGTTGTGTTCAATGATGAACTACTAACAAGGGCTAACGGGGGAAGTGAGGAGTCCGGTCTGTTCCGGCCACGCGTGTGAGTATGGGAGTCGATGTCATAACCGGTTCGATTCTCTCTGTATGTTATGGTTAAGTTTCCAATTTGGTTTCTAACCTTCCCTTTAGCTTAACCAAGGCTATTTTACTGACTCACGTCGGGCCACAGGGGCATACTATGTGTTTTGTTTCGGTGTGCTTGGATCACTATATTCGAGGCACCTTGTGTTAAGTTAACCGTTCAATCTAACCGGACGGTAACGAGTTATGTAACGAGCTAAGTATGAGCGTGGCAACATTCTCGAAGCTCTCAATGGGGACTAACTGTGTTGGTTCTCTTCCTAAAAGGAATTGTATGTTTGTGATGTGTGTTATGATGTGCACAATACCTGTGTTATGTTATATATGTATGTGTTGTGTTTTTTAAAATAAATATCATGTCATCATGACAATTGGTTGCGCGTATCCCGGTAGCCGATGGGCTGCGCGTTAGCCATACCAGCAAAGGTGCTGACCCCCTCGGGGGCTCCATATTTTTATTGCAGGATGAGGATCGAAGAGGCAGAGTGGCTCTAGATCCTAGAGAGTAGTTTACTTTTGGAGTACTTTTGGATGTTTGCCCGGGATGCGCCTGTGCTCCCGTGGCGTATTATACACTTGTTATGATGGATTACAGTGATGGTATACAGTGACGGATTTTGTAACACTCGGTATTATGTTGGTGTATATATATGGTTGTTAGTTCTATGCTCGGGAGTCTAATCATCAGACCGGTAGGTTTGTATTTATTCAGCCTTGTTAGCCACGTGGGTGGTTGACGGCATTGTAGCACCAATCGTTTAGTTACCGTTTAGTTGTTTATTTTCCGCTGCGATTCCAAGTATAGTTATGTGCGTAGTAGGGGTGTTACAAAAAGTGGTATCAGAGCGAAGTATCGCTCTGATGACTAGAATACCGAGCTTAGGGATATACCGAGTTAGGAAACCTAACTACAGATACCTAAGTGAACATATTTGGAAAGGTTAACCACTGACTAAGTGTGGGGATACCTTATTATCGGGAAGCGTTACAATCGTTGGACCGATAAGTGTTCAAGCATAATGCTAATGAGATGTTCATATGAATACAGATGGCAGGTAGACCACGAGGTAGAGGCCGCGGGCGCGGTACTGGAAGTATGGGTGACCAGGGTGATGATACTACGGCACAGACCATGGCTGAGGCAGTTGCAGCCGCCGTAGCTCAGCTGGTACCCGATTTAGTTGCTGCTATACAGCAAGGGCAACAACCCGGAGTTTAGCCACCACCACCACCGCCGCGAGAGACCAATTGGGTCAAGGCGTTGGCTGATCTGAGGCCGCCCTCATTCAGTGGGGAGACCGATCCCCGTAAGCTCGAGGCATACATCTCCGAGATGGAGACCGCCTTCGAAACCCTAGCACCACCTGAGCAGGTCAAGGTACGACTTGCTGCTTACTACTTGAAAGGCTCGGCACAAAACTGGTGGAAGCTTGTGCGCGAGGGTAGAGTTGCTGATCCGACGTTCCAGTGGAGGGAGTACACGGCTCTGCTGCGAGCCAAATACTACCCTATACATGTGCAAGAGGCCAAGCGCCTGGAGTTGGACAACCTGAGACAAGGGGATAAGATGACGGTAGATGAGTACTACTCAGCCTTCATCGACTTATCCTGCACTGCTACCGGATCTGGGTTACTCAGACCGGATCCTTGTGAACCGTTTCTACAACGGACTGAACTATCGCCTACGCTATGGCATGGGGCCTACTGGATATACCACTTTGCAGGTAAAGGAACTACAGTGTAATGTGAATAAGTGTGTACGATGTGTTAATGTGATGTGAGTTTATTTGGCGGGGCATAACTGACACCCTAAATATAGGAGTGCTATCATGCCGCTCTATTGTGGAGATCACCGTCCGTCTGAGGGACGAGAGTGCGCTCAAGCGCAAGGCTCAGAACGAGGGCCAAGGCACAAGGGCAGTGGGGAGGGAAGAAGAAGAAGTCATACCCCCAGTCCCAGAAAGGACAGCAACAAGGTGGCAAGGGCCAGACCCAGACCACCACTGCTGAGGAGCCTCTGCAGCTCACCTATGCGTATGCGGCCAAGCCCCTACGTTCTTACCCACCTAAGGGTAATTGTCTAATCCTGTGTGATAAGTTAGAGTATATGTTAATAAGTTGTGAAACAAGTATTAATGGTGTATTGTGATAGCAGCTAGCACGGGCTCTGGACCGGAGCGCCACTATTACTGCAAGTGGTGCAACGGAGACCACCCCGGCAAGGACTGCAAGGGTAATGATGTTCAGTGCCGGTACTGTAAGAAGATGGGTCACCGCGACCATGAATGCTGGCAGAACCCGAACAGTAGGAACTTCAGGCCCAAGGGGCAATGGAAGGGTAAGGCCACTACGACCACCGATGGCCAGAAGACGGCGAACCAGCCACCCCCAGATCAGAGGTACACGGAGTCCCAGAAGGGGAAGGGGTCGGGGTCCAACAAGGCCACCCTGAATGTGGTGGACCGGTCTGAGGCGCTAGGGCCCTCTTCTAGACCAGGTACCGCCTAAATTGTTAAATGAAATAAGTGTCTGCATACCGCATTTCATGCATGTGTGTGAGTGAGTTTAAATAAATAACCATGTGAGTGAATAAGTAAAGTATAGTGTGAGATTTACCTAATTAGAGTACTCTAAACTTAAAGGAACTTTCAATATATGTTATCCAATCCCACCCACACCAAACCCTGAAGAAACCACCATCAACATCACCGACTTTCCGTTGGAGCAATGTCAGGTTATCCAGCCAGGTATGATACTCTTAAATGGATACCTGACACCGGAGGCACAAATCCATATCATCAGACGATGCGACGAACTTGGAGCAAAACCAGGAGGGTTTTACACACCCGAATACCCGAACGGAGCAAGGATGCAATTGAAGATGATGTGCATGGGTAAGGACTGGAACCCTTACACCAAGTCATATCAAGAAGTTCGAGCTGAAGATGGAGCAACAGTATCAAGTATACCAGAGGAGTTCCATGCGGTCGTTAACCACGCCTGGGAATTGCCCAACAAGTTGAAGCGGATTCAATTCCAAGTGTAAAAGCAGATTTATGCATTGTAAACTTCTACCAGAAAGGTGGACGGTTAGGTATACACCAAGACAAGGACGAGTCACCCGAGTCTCTAAGTAAGGGAGTACCCGTGGTGTCTTGGTCCATTGGTGATACCGCAGTGTTTGTGTATGGCGAGCAGAAGCGTGCTGACCTCGCAAAGAAGCTACTGCTGAAATCGGAGATGTATTAATCATGGGGGGCAATCAAGGATGCTATACCACGGCATCAGAAATCAAACGAATACCGCACCGTCGGCAGTGATCAATGCCACACACATGAAACCCGGACGTTTGAACCTGACTTCAGACAGTTTTAAGCCTTGTATAATTCTGTGATAAACAGTATGTATTAAGGATGTTGTAGTGTGAATCATGGCGACAGTATAAGCCAGAATGTTTAAAAAGGAGTGTGTTAATGAATAAAGTGGTTGTTTGAATCATATAAACCGTGTTGTTACCCAATACTCATTAGTTTTGCCAATGAATTAGGCTGTGCCTCGGAACGGGAGGTATACTAAGTGTCTGCAATAAGGGAGAAGCCGGCAAGAGCGCACGATCCTCACCGGTACCTTTTCCAGTGAATGGCGTGGATGCATCGATCTTGTTCGATCTGGAGCCTCACACACATTCATTCGCTATCATTTGGAAGAGGTGGGGTTAGATGGTGAAGAGATGCCAGACTTCGTGGTTACTCTCCCGTCGAAAGAGCGGATCCGATGTACCCGCTACTACCGAGGTGCTATTGTACAAATCAGGGGTGAAGAGTTTCCGATCGACTTGATAGAGTTCGACGGACTAGGCTTTGATGTGATTGTCGGGATGAACTGGTTGGAGCGGCACAAGGGCAGAATTCTGTGTGCCGAGCATCGACTGCTTCTTCGGAGTCCATCTGGGGTTACTATATCATACCGCCAGAGGCCCAGGGAGCCTTCGACACAGATCATCACCGCCATGGCTATGTATCACGAGTTACGACGAGGGAGTGATGTATACCTCTGCTATGTTCAGGACATAGAGAGAGACCCTGAGTTTAGCCCAGATGTGCCGGTAGTGTCGGAGTTTCCTGATGTATTTCCTAAGGAACTGCCGGGCATGCCGCCAGCACGAGAGGTTGAGTTTGAGATTGATCTGGTTCCGGGCACCGGACCCATTGTGAAAGCACCTTACCGTATGGCTCCAGCCGAAATGACAGAGCTCAAGGAGCAGCTGAGAGACCTACTCGACAAGGGCTTTATCCGCCCTAGTGTATCACCATGGGGAGCGCCGGTCCTCTTCGTGAAGAAGAAGGACGGTAGCCTCCGCCTATGTATTGATTATCGGGAGCTGAATGCTGTTACGGTGAAGAACCGTTACCCTTTACCACGCATCGACGATCTATTTGATCAGCTTAGGGGAGCATCAGTATTCTCCAAGATAGACCTACGTTCCGGATACCACCAGATTGCCATCCGAGACAGTGATATCGAAAAGACAGCTTTCAGAACTAGGTATGGGCACTATGAGTTCACCGTTATGCCGTTTGGCTTATCAAATGCACCAGCAAAGTTCATGGACTTAATGAACCGTTTGTTCCAAGATCAGTTGGACAAATCAGTGGTAGTCTTCATCGATGACATACTTGTGTATTCGAAATCGAGAGGTGAGCATGAAAGCCACCTGAGAGATGTATTGCAGACGTTGAGAAAGAATCAGCTGTATGCTAAATTTTCTAAGTGTGAATTTTGGTTGAACCAAATATCATTCCTTGGACATGTGATTTCTGAGGCCGGGATCGCTGTTGATCCGGCAAAGATAGATGCAGTGCGCACCTGGCCTAGGCCGAAGACAGTTACCGACATCAGGAGCTTCCTCGGTCTGGCAGGTTACTATAGGAGATTTGTGAAGGACTTCTCCAGTGTCTCGAAGCCGATGACTTCCTTGATGAAGAAGGATGCACCATTCGAGTGGACAGTCGACTGTGAGAGGGCTTTCGCGAGTCTCAAGGATGCTCTGACATCTGCACCGGTTCTGACATTACCAGACGGCCCAGATGGTTTTGAGGTCTATTGCGACGCATCAGGCAGGGTATGGGTTGTGTGTTGATGCAACACGGGAAGGTCGTGGCTTACGCCTCCCGACAGCTGAAGAAGCATGAGGAGAACTACCCTACCCACGACTTAGAGTTGGGGGCCATTGTCTTCGCACTGAAGATATGGCGACATCACTTGTATGGGGTAAGTGTGACGATCTATTCTGACCACAAGAGTTTAAAGTACTTGTTCACTCAGAAAGAGTTGAACATGAGGCAGAGAAGGTGGGTTGAATTTCTGAATGATTATGACATCAATTTACAGTACAAAGAGGGTAAGGCAAATGTGGTAGCTGACGCATTGAGTCGCCGAGCACACTCTCTCCATTCGCTAGTCTCTCATACTGGCTTGGTTGAAGAGGTGCGGAGTGCTCAGATGACGGATCAGTACATGATGGAGATTAGACAGAAGCTTATTGATGGCACATTCGAGGGTCAGAAGTATGACTTCAGACTCCACGATGATGACCTGATTAGGCTTAATGGCAGATTGTGTATACCCAGGAGTAGCGCTGAGCTGAAGGAGCGCATATTGAGTGAATCCCACTGTTCTACTACTTCGATTCACCCCGGAGCTTCAAAGATGTATAAAGGTATGAAAAGATATTTCTGGTGGGCTGGAATGAAAAAGGATGTGAATGACTATGTGTTGAGGTGTCTCACTTGTCAGAAGGTCAAGTTTGAGCACCGACGGCCTGGTGGTATGGTGCAGCCAATGCCAGTGCCGGAGTGGAAGTTCCATGACATATCTATGGACTTCGTAGTAGGGCTTCCGCCTACAAGGGGAGGTCTGAATATGATTTGGGTGGTAGTTGACCGACTGACCAAGGTGTCTCGATTCATTCCGATGAAGGACACCTGGAAGGTGGCAAGATTGGCAGAACTATTCGATAAAGATTGTTAGACATCATGGTGTACCAAGACGATTGTATCCGACAGAGATACCAGATTCTATCCAGATATTGGAAGTCTACACGAGAGGCATTGGGTACTGAACTGAAATTGAGTACGGGCGTTTCACCCACAGACCGATGGTCAGAGTGAGCGCACCATACAGACACTTGAGGACATGCTACGTGCATGTGCACTTGACTTTCAGACCAGCTGGATTGATAAGTTACATCTGATCGAGTTTAGCTACAACAACAGTTATCATGCATCGATCAAGATGTCTCCCTTCCAGGCATTGTACGGTAGACCATGCCGCACGCCATTATGCTGGGATGAGTCGAGTGAGACGGTCATTATAGGACCAGAGTATCTTGAGCAAGTTCAGGCAGAAGTTCGCCAGATCAGGGATAATATGAAAGCAGCTCAGGATAGACAGAAGTCGTACGCAGATGTGCGCCGACGTGACCTGGAGTTCGCCGTGGGCGATCAGGTATTTTTGAGAGTATCCCCCATGAAGGGAGTATTTCGTTTTGGCCAGAAGGCAAGTTGAGCCCGAATATGTGGGCCTTATGTTGTGACGGAGCGGATCGGCCCGGTAGCTTATAGACTTGATTTACCCGCCGAGCTGGGCAAGGTACATGATGTATTTCATGTGTCCCAGTTGAAGAAGTATATGTCTCATCCGTCTCATGTGCTTCAGCCTGAAAGGCTAACTTTAGAGCCGACCATGCGATCAGTGGAGACTCCGGTACGGATTCTGGACACTAAGACTCGAGACACTCGCCATAAGTCTGTGAGACTGGTGAAGGTTCTCTGGTCTAACCAGGACGTTGAGGAGGCCACTTGGGAGCTGGAAGATAAGATGAAGGCGAAGTACCCGTCGTTTACTTCTTAGTTTGTATGTATAGGGTACGGGGCGTACCCCTATTTAAGGGGGGTAGAGCCGTTTCGGTTATGTGTATGACATGTATTTGTATACATTGTCTGTGTTGTGTTGTCATGTTGTTAATGTTACAGACCGCTGAGTCTGAATGATGTTGTGATGTTGTTTGGACCATGTGTCCGATATGATGTAAGATGTTGTTAATGTGATATAGAAGTGTTGTTAATATGTGTTCTCATGTTCTAATGTTTAAGTTATGTGGAAGTATGAACTTTGGGGACAAAGTTCTTTTAAGGGGGGTAGATTGAAATACCCCAAACCTAGTATGTTGTTTAAACACCTAAATAGGGTGTAATAAGACTAAAAAGAGTCTTAGAAACCTTAGTAAACAAATTTAAACAAAAGGAAACACAAATGTGCTTTAAAGTCAATAAGAGCTAAAATGTGCTCTAAGCTTGGGATAAACTTGAGTAAGACCTAATGAGCTTACCAAGACCTCATTTATATACTAATGAACTTATTAAACCAATTACCAAAGAAAACCAAGCTTGAAAACAAGTTAAAACACAAAATGTGCTTTAAGAAGTCTTAAAGCACGTTTTTGAAAAATTGTCTTGTAAATGAGTTTTGAATGGCTAAATGTCCATCATTACTCTTAAATATATATGTGTACTATATAGTATCACATTTGGGTGGCTATATTAGTGGGAAATCAAAAATTTCACTTCTAAGTGCCTTGTTTAGGTGAATAGTACTTTTTATAAGCTAGTTTATAACATATGTTGTATTAAGTAATTAAATTGACAAACAAAGACTAAAATGCCCTCATACTAATAAAGGGGGCCGGTTTTTAAGTGTGTGACTCACCACTCCTTAGTTGATAATAATAAGTAAGTAAAGAAAACTAATTAACTTACCTTTTTACTTTATAAGCATAAATATCTCCTTAAAGCAAATCCTATCTTCACTCTCATTTCTTTCCTTCATTCACACGGTTTCCCACCTCTCGTCTTCCTTCTTCCTTGTTCTCTCTCGGTAATACTACTACCACCATGGAAGTTCCAACTTTGACCACTTGCTAAATCTAGCTCACTTGTCCAAATCAAAAACAAAGACCACCAATCTCTTCCTCTCATCAAGCTCTTCATTCCTATCTTCTCAAAACTCCAAGAGCTCCATTTCGGTGCCAAGGTGTTCCACCATTGAAGGAGCTTGAGCTTGTATTTTGACATATTATTACTCTCCTTTGCTTCTAGGTAAGGAATCTCAAAGAAAAATCATGTTTCCTCCATGTTCTTACCTTAACCGAAAATACACATTGATATAGCTCTTTGTGTGACTTTGTTCTAGCTTCATTTCAACTCTTCATGGACTAGGTGGAGTCCTCTCTTGTTATATATTCAAACTCTCTTCAAAGATCAAGGTAAAACAACTACATTAATGTTTTTGAAACAATGTCAAATTAGGGTTTACAATGAGATGAAGCTTATAGCTTGAATACTCATTTAATGTTTGTATATTGTTTAGAACTTGACAAGGAATCAAAATACCATACGGTTTTGTAAGGAAACAAGAAGGAAGTGTGGTGGAAAAAGAGGTAAATCTACTAACTTAATGTTGTTTAATGCCTTAGGAGAAATGAGCTATAATTGCTTATTAAAACTACCTAAAGAGCACATGGTAAATGACCTAGTAAATGTTCTCAAGGAGACTAGTAAAATAACATATGTCTTGTTGTATGTAATCGCAGGTTAAAGGCATATATATTGTGGAAATTCAGTGTTTATGATTTAAGCACTTTAAGGGCCTAAGAGCCATGCATTTTAAGGGCCTAAGTGCCATGCAATTTAAGTTATGCACTATATTGTGATGTAGTGTGAATTTGGTGAAGTTGTGTAAGAAAGTGCTTGTGTTCTTAGTGTTCTAGGATGATTAATGAAAATAATGTGCTAAGGTGTAAATGCTAGGAGAAACTATGTCGAAATTTAGAAAATGCATAAGGAGTTCAAGATGTTGTAAAGGAATTTTGATGAACTAGGAAGTGTTCTAGAGTGTAATAAGGACTTAGGCATGATCTTGAGGTTTTAGTATGTACCAAAGTCATTTTGGACTTAGATGAAGGCTTAGGCTAACTTTGGTAAAATAAGGAGGAAGTGTAAGCTTAGGAAAAAGGGATTTCAAGAATGACTTAAGGAGTTTTAGTTTGTAAGAAATGATGTTTGAGTAATGATGTTGTGTGGAAGGAATATCTTGATATAATGGTTAGTATAGGCATGAAACATCACTTGGGAACCTAGGGAGTAGATACTATAAGTGTTGGAGGCTTTGGAGGAAATTGGTTAAGTGTTTAAAGGCTTAGAAATTGAGTATAATGGCACGTCCGAACTTCCGTCCGAACTTGGAAGCTCGGACATGCCCTGTTACGCTTACAGTTTTCTGGATTTTAGGTAGTGTCCGAACTACCGTCCGAATTTGGAAGTTCGGACGCACCTGTTATTTCTTAGGGATTATCCTCGAACTGTGTCCGAACTTGGGAAGTCCGGACACATGTTCGGACGTATGGATTTCTGGTTAGGATTTTCCTCGACTCATGTCCGAACTTCCGAAGTCCGGACACAAGTTCGGACATGTGTCTGTTTTCTGTCTAAAATCACGGCTTGTGTCCGAACTTGGAAGCTCGGACACAAGTTCGGACAGGCACTATATGGACCAAAAATTATTGTTTTAAGATGGGAATTGTTATCTAAAAATAGTAGTTGGTTAGTAATGATATATAAGGTTATAATACATGTTAGGTGGGTTTTAAAGGCAATTAAAAGGATGAAAAGTTGTAACAAGTGTAAAGTAAAAGTAAACTAGTAGTGTGAGTAGATAATGTTAACAATGGACTAGTGCGTTAATTAACCGACGTTACTAATGTGTTTAGGATCTTCCAAGGTGGAAACCAGTCGAGGCAAGGACCGAGGTATGGTTTTCTTGCAGTCTGTTGCCTACCGGTTTACACCGGCTTGTGTGTTTGTTTTTCTGTGTGTTTATGACTTTGTAAGATTAAACCATGTAAAGAGTTTACAGTTGTTAAATATTATTATGTTGTTAAGTGCGACTCTCTCTTCCCTTGTGTGAGTCTAACAAGATTTGACCTATGATTGTGAAATGTGTGTTGTGTTCAATGATGAACTACTAACAAGGGCTAACGGGGGAAGTGAGGAGTCCGGTCTGTTCCGGCCACGCGTGTGAGTATGGGAGTCGATGTCATAACCGGTTCGATTCTCTCTGTATGTTATGGTTAAGTTTCCAATTTGGTTTCTAACCTTCCCTTTAGCTTAACCAAGGCTATTTTACTGACTCACGTCGGGCCACAGGGGCATACTATGTGTTTGTTTCGGTGTGCTTGGATCACTATATCCGAGGCACCTTGTGTTAAGTTAACCGTTCAATCTAACCGGACGGTAACGAGTTATGTAACGAGCTAAGTATGAGCGTGGCAACATTCTCTAGGCTCTCAATGGGGACTAACTGTGTTGGTTCTCTTCCTAAAAGGAATTGTATGTTTGTGATGTGTGTTATGATGTGTACAATACCTGTGTTATGTTATATATGTATGTGTTGTGTGTTTTAAAATAAATATCATGTCATCATGACAATTGGTTGCGCGTATCCGGTAGCCGATGGGCTGCGCGTTAGCCATACCAGCAAAGGTGCTGACCCCCTCGGGGGCTCCATATTTTTATTGCAGGATGAGGATCGAAGAGGCAGAGTGGCTCTAGATCCTAGAGAGTAGTTTACTTTTGGAGTACTTTTGGATGTTTGCCCGGGATGCGCTTGTGCTCCCGTGGCGTATTATACACTTGTTATGATGGATTACAGTGATGGTATACAGTGAGGATTTTGTAAACACTCGGTATTATGTTGTGTATATATATGGTTGTTAGTTCTATGCTCGGGAGTCTGATCATCAGACCGGTACTTGTATTTATTCAGCCTTGTTAGCCACGTGGGTGGTTGACGGCATTGTAGCACCAATCGTTTAGTTACCGTTTAGTTGTTTATTTTCCGCTGCGATTCCAAGTATAGTTATGTGCGTAGTAGGGGTGTTACAGGTAGACAATTTATACCAAGGAAAACACAAGAAAACGTCTTAAGGGCAATTTAGTCAAAAATGTGCTTTAAGCTTGGAGTGACTTTAATTAGCACCCAAATACCATTATAAGACTTTTAATATGATAATTGACATCTTAAATCATTACCAAAGAAAACCAAGCTCAAAAACAAGCTTAAACACAAAATGTGCTTTAAGACTCCTTAAAGCACTTTTTGAGAAACTGTCTTAGAAATGAGTTTGAGTGGTTAAATGCCCATATTACACCTTAATAACATGTGTACTAATTAGTATCACATTAGGAAGCCTAAACAATGGAAACCAAAAATTTCGAATATGTGCACTAATTATGAATAGTGCCAAATAGTGCCCAAATTAAGCTTAAGTCAACATAAGTCAATAAGATGGTCAACCAAGACCATAAATATCCTGGTTTATTAAGGGGGTGGCCGGTTTTGATGTGGGGAATCACCACATGGCTAAGCAAATAAAGGAAAGAAGAGTAAAAGAGAGAATAGTACTATTGCTTTATAAAAGTAAAATACCTTATATTAACCTACCTCTCTCCTCTCTCTTCATTTCTCTTCTTCTTCCACGATTTTCTTCCTCTTCTCTCTGTTCTAAACCGTGTCCAAGCAACACCCATGGCACCACCACCTTGCTTTTGTCTGCAACTTACTCATTTTAGCTCCAAATCAAAAACTAAAAATATTATTCTTAGTTTGCTCAAGCTCGAGCTTTCTTTCTTTCAAATACTTCAAAGCTCCATTTCGGTGCCAAGAGAAAACTCCATTGATGGAGGAAAGTCAAGTTGGAAGAGTTCATTAGCCTCTCCACTCTCTTATGGTAAAGAAAATTAAGAAAAATCATGGTTTCCATCACTTCCTCACCATGACCGAAAATTACCTTCTCATAGAGCCTTGTTTGATCCCATTGTTCTAGCATGATTCTATCTCCAAGGGCTAGAGGAGGTCCTTCTTGATTCATATCCACGCCTACCTTAAGACTTCAAGGTAACATTCTTTTATACCTTAAAACACATTTTCAACCCAGGGTTTACTCCTAAGGTTAGTGTATTAGTTAGCACTCATGAGAGTCATGGTGTATTGATTAGAACATTGGCAAGGGAAGCTAACATGGTGGCGAGATCCCAAGGGAAAAGGCTTAGGAGGAAGTTAAGAAAGCTTGAGAAAACAAGGTAAATTGCTTACCTAATGGTGGTTTAAGGTTTAAGGAATGAGTTTTAGATGAGTACCAATGTAGCCTAGGGCTTACATTAGGTAATGGGTTATATAACCTAGGAAAAAGAATTTAAACAAGCTTATGAACTTGTGATTAAGGAGCCAATGGGAATGAGTTAGTAATATAAGTTTAAGATGGATTTTAAGAACACTTATATTGCTATGGGAGCATTGTTGTGTGTATTTGCAGGTTGAAAGCTTTTATATGAGGAAATTCAGTGTTTAAGTTTAAGTCATTTAAGGGCCTAAGAGCCATGTCATTTAAGAGCCTTAGTGCTATGCAATTTAAGATTATTGCAACATATTGAGTTTGTTGTGAATGAGTTGGTTTGAGTGATAAAATATGATGAGAAAGAACTTGATGTGTGTGAGATGGTTGAATGAGGAAAACAATGCATTTGGGCATGATAATATACTAGAGAACCTATGGCGAAATTTGAGTAGAAACAAAGTGTTTAAGAGGTAGTGGTGAGTTAAGATGCCCTAGGATTCACTAGGGATCATTATGAGGAATTTGAGTGGAAATGAGTTAACTAAGGAGTTCTTGAGTTTTGAATGACCTAGAAGTGTCTATGAGGAAATTAGAATTTAGGTGGGTGTATTGAACACACCAAAGTTATGGTAAGAGGAATGGTAAGACTTGTGCAAAAATTTGGAGGAGAAGGTGTATAATGCTTTAAGGTGATTTAGGTATGAACTAGGGAATATAACAATGAAAGTTTTGGGAAGCTTGTGTAAGTAGTGATGATGCTAGTAGTGGATTAATAAGGTTTTAGTTTAGATGGTAATGAGTGGACTTAGGTGATGGGAGTGGAGATTGAAGGAGAATGTTGTAGATCGACTAGGAATGCATAAGAGTGTAAGATCATGAGAATGGTGAGTAATTGAGTAAAAGAATGTAGATGTCTAAGGAAGGTGTAGGATGGTCAAGGTAAAGAAGAACAAGGTTAAGGTGCAAAGAGGATGACAAGAAATGTATAAGTAAGTTCATGAGTTTAGAAGTGATGAGTAACAAATGGAAAAGAGAAGAATTTGTGCATGAATATGCAAGATGACTTGAGGAAGTTTTGGTAAATGAGCTGAAGATGGAAAAGATGATGTCTATTGTAACACCCCTACTACGCACTTAGCATTAAATGAAATCGCAGCGGAAAAATAACTGAACAATAACTAAACGATTCGGTGCTACAATGCTGTCAACCACCCACGTGGTTAACAAGGCAGAATAAATACAAGTGTACCGGTCTGATGATCAGACTCCCGAGCATTAGGTACTAACATCCACACATATATATACATAACCAACATACCGAGTATTTAATACAACTGTCACTGTATACTGTACACATGATCTCCACTATCAACTGTAACACGAACAGTACCAAAATATAACGCCACGGGAGCACAGGCGCATCCCGGGCCCAACATCCAAAATAATCAATAGTATGACATAACCTTGATCTACAACCACTCTGCCTCCTCGATCCTCATCCTGCAGTAAAAATATGGAACCCCCGAGGGGGTCAGCAACCCTTGGCTGGTATGGTTAACGCGCAGCCCATCGGCTACCAGAATACGCACAACCAATTGTCATGATGACATGGCATTCATTTATCATATAACATACATATGACATAGCAACATATTGCATAGCACAACATCACATACACAATGGATTTATTTTCCACAATAACAAACCAAGAAGGTTAAACAACAAGAAGCCTAGAATGGTTCACTCTCATGTTAAGCTTGTTACACACACTCATTACCGTTCTGTTATTGGAACGAGTAACTTAAGTCACAGATGGTTCGGATATTGTGACCCGAACATACCACATAAACACATGTTCCCACTAAACCGATCATAAGTAAGAATAGGTAAGCTTTGGAGGAAGCTAGCGGGAGATCGAACGCCAAATAAAGGAGAACAATCTTAACAACATAAGAGTCGAATCTGATGCAGATATCTACTCTTAAACTTACATGCATGATCGGACAACCGGATTCCTCACTTCCCAGTTAGTACTTGTTAGAAGTTCAACAGTGGAACTTAACAAACAATTCACAACAAGTGGTAAGTCATGTTAGACGCACACAAGGGAAATGAGTCACATCATAACATCACAATAATATGAACAACTGTAAACTCATTACATGATTAAGTCTTATAACATCATAAACACACAGAAAAACATACAACACACAAGCCGGTGTAAACCGGTAGGCAACAGACTGCAAGAAACCAATACCTTGGTCCTTGCTTCGACTGGTTTCCACCTTGAAGAATCCTATACACATTTAGTAATGTCGGTTAATTAATGTACTAAATTGTTAACTTTTACTTCACTTAACTAGTTATTTTGTATTCACTCTTTGTTATAACTTCTCACCTTTTAAATTGTCATTATTACACTCCTAACATGCCTTATATAACTTTATTACATCATTACTAACTAATCCCCATCATTAGACATCATTATCTAACCTTAAACTAACTTTTTAAAGTGGTCCGGGACTTGGTCCCAACTAAGGTCCCGGACCTACACTTAACAAACACCTCGCCTGTATTAATGGGGTGGTCCGGGACTTCTTACGGGTCCTAGGTCCCGGACCAATATAGGCAAATTCTCTCGGGGGTAAATCAGGGGGTGGTCCGGTACTTCTTACATATCCTAAGTACCGGACCAAGGCTGTGTAAGAATCCTTGGCCCTTTTAAATGCATGGTCCGGGACATCATCCAAGACCTAAGTCCCGGACCACTGCTACAGATTTACATTTTGAACATTTTCTAAGTCTTGTTGCAATGGTCTCCTTACCCATTAAATGTAAAACTCCCAAAAGATCTTAGGTATATTCTAATGCCAAATAAAATCATCTAACACACCTAGTTTGTCTAACTTGTTAATAGATTTCTCTTAAAATTCACCAACATTGTTAACACTCGTACAAGGTTCTAAAGGTGTTTCGCAACTATGTATCCTATCCCAAATGCGTTCGTCCTCGCCATAACATCATCTCCAAGAACCTTATTCCTAACCAAACTCCTTGAACATCTTTACAAGTTTATAGCTCCTCCATGCAACCAATCACTCCTTCCTTATTCACCAACATTACACAAGTCCTAAACACAGTCTCACCATGATCTTGAAGTATCCCGAAACACTCATTTGCACTCTAAATCATCTAAAACATTGCCTAAGTCCTTTTTACATCTTAGAATACCTTAATCCATGCTTCTTTCACTAGCAGAACACTAAACCTTTCAAAACACTTCCTTACTTCCCAAAACTCATTTTAAACACCTAAAACTTCTTATACATTATTTAAATTTCGACATGAACTCTCCTAGAACATTACCAAGCCAAACACATTGTTTTCACCATTAAACAATCAAGAACACTAAAATCCTTCAAGAACATTCTTATACACAAAACTTCACTCATTTAACACTACATCACAATATAGTGCATAATTTAAATTGCTTGGCACTTAGGCCCTTAAATAACATGGCTCTTAGGCCCTTAAGATGCATACACCATAAACACTGAATTTGCACAATATATTTGCCACTAGTACAAAAAACGTCTATTTTGGCGCCCCTATTTCGGCGGTTGTAGATAAAACCGCCGAAATAGTGGCCCGAGGTGTATGGGGTCTGTAAATGGGGTCTATTTCGGCGGTTCCTAGATATGAACCGCCGAAATAGGATCTATTTAATAATTAAAAAATAAAAGAGACCTATTTCGGCGGTTCCTCACGAAACCGCCGAAATAGGTGTTTCTATTTTTCTTTTTTTTTTAAAAAGACCTATTTCGGCGGTTCTTTGTTAGGAACCGCCGAAATAGGTATTTTATTTTTTTTATTATTACAGAGGGTCTATTTCGGCGGTTCTTTGTTAGGAACCGCCGAAATAGATCGTTTTAATAACCCCCCAGCCCGCCTCGACACAATTACGAGTTCATTAACCCTAATTAACCCCTCTTCTCTCTTCTCTGCGGCGAATGCGATTTCCCGACGCCACCACCACCAGACCGCCGTCGCCCGCCCTCCTCCTCCTCCCCCTTTCGCCGGACGTCGCGCCGTCGGTGTCGTCGTCGGTGTCGTCGCCGCCGTCCTCCCCCCAGCAACAGAGGCGCAGGTGAGTATAAACCCTAACTTTCATTTCGGTTTTGTTTAAATTATTATTAATGTGTTGTTAAAATTGATAGATTGTTGTCACATTGTGATTGTGGATGCTGATATTTATTGTGTGTGAAATCTTTGCAAGATTTGGTTGTTAAACTAATAAATTTATGTATGCACACAAGGTGTTTGACGAAATGTCCGAGTGAATTTTTTTGCTGTTTTTGGCACTTCTTTTAAGTATAGTTAGGTTAGCTTATTTGGGCTAGATTTATTATGCTTATATATGGGGTGGAACAATGTTTGAGCATTATTTGTGCTTGTAATTATAAGCTAATTATAAACATTGTAAGCAATATAGTTTTGCGCCCTCAATTCATATTTATTTTGCGTCTGCGTTGCCTCTGTAGAGATTGGTATTGCTACACGCGTCTCGCACGCCCGATTGAGAAGAGGGGCTGAAAACAATTCATTTAGGAACCGGTAATTTTTTTTAATTTAACTCTTCATTCTCTTCACTCACTGTAAATTTGCAACCTAACTGCATATAAGGAACAAACACAACTACTGAGTTTCTCTTGTGTCTATACGTATTTGTGTCTCTACAGATAAATACTTAAGAAGCTTCTTTACCATTTGATGGTAGATTGAAAGCGGAGCGGAGAACAATTCATTTTCGAACCGGTAATATAATCTAACTTATCATTTTTCTCTTTTGTACTTTGTATTTGATTTCCACAAATTATTGGAATTTTTTGATGAATAAATTTGGTATATATTAGTTTGGTTTATGATAGAAATTTGTGTTGTTGAATAATTGGTGAATGCTTAATAATAAGCATGGTTGTGTCTTTTTTTTACTTTGTATTTGATTTCCACAAATTATTAAAATTTGGTTTGATGGATAAAGTTGGTATTAGTTTGATTTGTGATGGAAATTTGTGTTGATGAATGGTTGGTGAATGCTTAATAATAAGCATGGGATAGGTAAAATTATGCAAAAGTCATGCCGATTTTTTTTTCAAAATCTCTTCGTAATTAATATTGTTTGATGTATGTGTATATGTCTAACAATATCTAATTTTTTTTAATCAGGTCTCACTACATTCAAGTCCGTGAATCACCTCTCTTGTTTCCCGCCTTCTTCCATTACTGTTGCACTTTCCTCCTCTGTGCACAAGTAAGTAACTAAACCTTATTTTTTGTTTAATAAATGCAATTATGTATTTAAATATAAGTGCTAGTACATAATTTAGCTTCATTCCATATTTGTTGATGCATTTCTTTTGTAATTTATTTTTTGTTGCTCCCTTGCAGAGACATATCAGAAGTGGTATTGCTGCATCTCTCGCACAGAAGCCTACCTCTCAGGCACCAGTCTCCCCTCTCCATAAATCCTTAAAAAACAAGTACGTATTTTAACTCTCGATTCTGTTTTAATCTCTAAACCGGTTTGAACTTATACAGTGTAGAATTGAAAATGTTGGTTTGATGATCTGAATTTGCAATTGGTTTTCAGTTAGCTAGTAAAGAATTGATTTATTTTAATTGTTGGTTGCTGCCATTGTTGGAATGTTTGTGGTTGTGATGACTTTGGTGAGTGCTGAATAATAAGCACGGGATGTGTACAATTATGCAAAGGTCATGAATTTTTTGTAGAAAAAGTATTCGTAATATTGTTTTAAACACCGGTTTCTGTTTTAGAAGTGCAACAATTTGTTAAATTTAAAATGCTAGTTTATTTTGTGTTTGCAACCTTAGAGTTAGGCTAGACTAATTGACAATCATCCCAGTCATGCTCCATTAAGAAATAAACATGTGCAACTTAATAGACCATATTCTACAAAGGCTCTAACTCACACCTTGATCTGTTGCACATATAGTATGGAGCGTGACTGGATGTATGGTGATAGAGGGGAACATTTTGACAAAATGCTGAAAGAGTTTTGCAAAGCTGCAGTGCAACACAAGGACAGGACAAAGGCGGAGAAAATTCCATGTCCTTGTGTTGATTGTGGTGTGGTTAGACATTATTCAAGCATCAACGTCGTACAATTGCATGTGAAGACCCGTGGTTTCATGCCGCATTATAAAAATGGATTTTTCATGGAGAACCTGTTGAAGATAATGCTTCATCTTCCTATAGTCACGATCGGTGTAACTCAAGAACCGAGCAGACATTCGATACTATTAACGAGTCAGAACTCCCAAGCGCTTCCGAAGTCAATGTTGACAGTGAGTCGACTTATCATGATGAGCAAATGGACGAGATGCTTAATAACGTTGAGGATAATTTTGTCGACCGGCCGGATGAGTATCAAAGGTTGTTGGACGCATCCAAAACGGCGTTGTATCCTACTTGCACTAAGTACACGAAATTGACAGCTATATTGAATTTGTTCAACCTGAAGGGAAGATATGGATTGAGTGACAAAGGTTTCACGGCATTCCTCGAGCTGATTCATGATATGCTACCGGATGAGAACGGTCTCCCTACCACCACGTATGAGGCAAAGAAATGGGTGTGTCCAATGGGAGTAGAGTACAAAAAAATTCACGCGTGTCCAAACAACTGTGTGTTGTACAGGGGTGAATACGAACATCTGGACAATTGCCCGAAATGTTCGTTGTCCCGGTATAAGCATAAAGATGGTGAGTACTCCTCCGTTCAGAAAAAAAGCCCTCCAGCAAAACTAGTTTGGTATTTGCCGATTATACCCAGATTCAAACGGTTGTTTGCGAATCCGAAAGATGCAAAGAACTTACGATGGCATGCGGAGGGTAGAAAGAGTGATGAGAAACTAAGACATCCAGCAGATGGGCCTCAGTGGAGAAACATCAATAGACGGTACAAAGAACATTTCGGACATGAAGATAGGAATCTGAGGCTTGGGTTATGTACTGATGGAATGAACCCGTACGGCACATTGAGTAGTCAACACAGTACATGGCCTGTTCTGCTAGTGATCTACAATTTGCCCTCATGGTTGTGTATGAAACGAAAGTACATCATGTTATCTCTCCTGATATCTGGTCCCAAGCAGCCAGGTAATAGCATTGATGTGTACCTTGCCCCTCTGATCGACGATCTGAAGCTATTGTGGAATGAGGGGACCGTGGTATATGATGCTTATGCAAGAGAGAATTTCACGCTCAAGGCTTTGTTGTTCTGTACCGTCAATGACTTCCCTGCGTATGGGAACTTGTCCGGTTACACGGTTAAAGGAACATTTGCATGTCCCATATGCGAGGAAGACACTTGTTCGGACCGTTTAAAACATTGTGGGAAGAATGTTTATGTGTCATCGACGTCTTCTCCCCGAAGATCACCCTTATCGAGTAACGAAGAGAAAGTTGTTCAATGGTCAAGCCGAAACTCGTGTGGCCCGTCTACCTCTGAGCTCTGAGGAAGTGTACGAAAAGGTTAAGGACATTGCAAATGTATTTGGAAACACATCAAAACCGGCGAAAAACATTTGGAAAAAGTGTTCTATCTTTTGGGAACTACCTTATTGGCGTCATCTTTCTGTGAGACACTGCTTAGACATCATGCACATTGTGAAGAACGTTGGTGAGGCAGTGAGTGGGACTTTACTCAATATACCCGGCAAAACAAAAGACGGATTGAAAATCAGAAAGGACATGCAAACCATGGGTATACGAAAGGAGTTACACCCACAAGAGAATGGGAAACGAATCTACCTACCTCCTGCATGCTACACGCTCTCAAAGGCTGAAAAGATTAGTTTTGCAAATGTCTGCACTCGGTAAAAGTACCGTCTGGGTACTCTTCAAACTGGAAGAACATTGTATCGATGAAGGATTTAAAACTTTTAGGCATGAAATCTCACGATTATCATGTACTGATGTTACATCTTCTTCCGGTCGCAATTCGAGGGATATTGCCATCTGATGTCAGAAATGCTTTAACTCGGTTATGTTTCTTTTTCAACGCTGTTTGCTCCAAGGCAATTGACGTAACCTCTCTAGATGATCTACAACGTGAAATTGTTACACATTATGTCAACTTGAGATGTATTTCCCACCATCTTTCTTTGATATAATGGTGCATCTAATTGTGCACATCGTTCGAGAGATACAGTTCTGTGGTCCGGTATACTTACGGTACATGTACCCTTTTGAACGGTACATGGGTATTCTGAAAAGTAGAATGAAGAATAGGTATCGACCAGAGGGGAGCATTGTTGAAGCAACAGTGACTGAGGAAGTCACGGAATTTGTGACCGATTATTTGAGTGAGGCAGAGTCTATTGGTATCCCAAAACCACGACACTATGGCAGGTTTAAGGGTAAAGGTGTTATTGGTAGAAAGATCGTGCAAGTTTCGCGTCTACTTATTCATCAAGCACATTTGTTTGTCTTACAACATCTTGAGGTTGTTGAACCTTATTTGGAAACCCATATGGTTGAGTTAAGGCATCAAAATCCTTTGAAACCACATTTGGCTGACAAAGGAACAAAACCGAGTTTTTATCCAATGGTTCAAAGATCATGTGTTGACATTAGCATCATCAGATCCAGAAGCTGTAAGCGAAGAGATCAGATGTTTGGCAATCGGACCTGAAACTAATATTACATCATTTGAGGGGTATGATATTAGTGGGTATACATACTACACTGCACGCCAAGATGCCAAATCGATAAACCAGAATAGTGGGGTAAAAATTGAAGCTGCTGCCACTGAGTACCACAGCGGTAACCGATCTCAACCAGTTAGTAACTAGTTGGTATTATGGTGTCATCGAGGACATCTGGGAACTAGACTATGACATTGATTCCTTTCTGTTGTTCCGGTGCAAGTGGGTGGACAACCGACGCGGGTACCAAAATGATGGAGGGCTTACCTTGGTTGATCTTTCACGGTTACACGGTTATAATGATGATCAATTTGTTCTGGGAAAGGATTGCGAACAAGTGTGGTATGTTGAGGATCCGAAAGACTGCAGATGGTCTGTTGTTCTTCCAGGAAGAAGGCCGGTTGTAATCGAAAATGAAAATGAGGATAACGATGAAAATGGGACTGTAGAGGAAACATCCTTGTTTCCTACTGGATTACCGGATTCGATTGATGATACCGAAAACGATTTGCTCTACGCACGATCAGACCATGATGAGGGTGTTTGGGTAGAAAATATGAAATGATTTATGTTTTTGTACGTGTCAGGTAATGTTGTTAGTAGAATGTAGACTGTAATGTCATCTTAACTGTTATTGTTATGCATCATAGTATTTATGTTATGACTTTATCTGATGAAAATGCTTTATTATTTTTTTTGCAGTGGATGATCACCCTATGGATGACCCCATTGGACGCTTCTCTTGACTGGAGAACCTGAGCCACAGCAGAATAGACCAAGTAAGCGGGTCACAAGAGGAGGAAAGAAGAAGAAGGACCAGTTAGCAGTACACGAGACTGAGGCTGGCCCTTCACAGCAGACCGAAGAGGAGTCAGTTGTCCCACCAGAGGCGAAGAAGCAAAAGAAGAGAGGTGCAACACGTGGGCTGAAGGCTAACAAGGGCCCTCCTACAAAACCGGTGGACTTCAATCAGTTCAACCAACCCCATGGAAATTGGAAGAATGACTTCACCGCTTACGGTAGCCATTTGGTGAAGTCATATTGCAACATAAACCACAACTGGAAGCAAGTGCCTCAATCATTGAAGGATACTATGTTTCAGCGTCTTCAGGTAAATCTCTACATTATTACTATGATCATTTGTGAAATAATAGAACATTTATGTTTACTTTACTAACTGAATGATCATGTACGTAGTCTCGTTTCTCGTGGATCCCGCACTTAAAAAGGATGTGCTATCAGCGATGTCGAAACAGTTCCGGGACCACAAGAATAAGTTGGCTGACAAGTTCATCTACAAGATGCCTGCTCCAGAAGATCCAGATGATCCAAATCATGGTGGAGACGGTGAGAGACCACCATGGGAGGTTTACGTGGGCATAACAGAAGAGCAATGGGTACAATTTGTTGAGAGGCATCACACACCGGAGTTCCAGGTGCACTTTATTGTCATACATACATAAATTAATCTTAATTTCTTATGTTTTTTGTGTTCAATTTCACTAAACATGATCCCATTAATTTATGCAGGCTCTCCGTGCGCAACAACAAGCAAATGCTAAGAAGAATCTGTACCCTCACCACTTAGGGAAAAAGTATTGCTCAAAGGGTACCAGAATGGGAGCAAAAGGGATATCTGCCCACGGATGGCTCATTGGATGCCAGTGGCAGAAGAATGAAAGTGTGGGAGTTAAGCCACATTCCGAAGAACTCTACTCCCGAAAATCCTCAATACGATGAAGCCACGAGAGCAGTTATTGCTCAAATGGTAAGTGATATCTTTTAGTCAAACTGTTCATTTCATTTGTATATGAACTTATGTTAAACTAATAACTGTATTTGTGTGTTGTATTAGGGTGAATTAAGCTCTCAGCTCACCCAGGGCACCTGGACCTCACAGAGGAATGATGATCCTCTTACACGCGCTCTTGGTAAGAAGGATCATCCAGGTCGTGCCATTGGGTTTGGTGGGCACGTTGGTATCCGCCAGGCATTTGGCGTACCCGGGTCCAGAATGCACAGGGAAAGACGATTAGCTACGAGGAGCACCTGAGAGCGTTGGCTGAGATGGAGCAGAGGATTACTCAGAGCGTCGACGAGAGGATCGCTCAGGCTATGTCAAGGCTTCAGCCACAGCAGCATGACAGCCAAGAGGTTTCTCGACCACCAGTTGAGTCACCCATTCAGCAGCAGAGTGCACCGGTAGTGAGAAGTAGTGTCCACTCGGCTGATCCGTTTCCCTATGCATCTCTAAAGGTTAGACTAACATTTCAATTGAGTACATGACGATTAAGATTTTTCACTTGATCACTAATATCATCATAGAGGAATTCTCAATTTTTATCTAAACAAGTTCCACATAACACTCAGGCACCCACTGAGTGCCATCTGTTTTTACAAATTGGAGTAGAAGAGGTCATGGTGGCATGGGGAAAACTTTTCCCCTCTCTTCCAAGTGATATTGTGCACGGTGAACCACTCCGACATTACCATGCACGAGTGCTTCTGGACGAATTTGTTGCAGAGCATGCTGACGTCGGTTTACCGGTGCCGATCCCACAAAGACCTACCTTGCGTTCCGCACAAACTGCGACAGTGCAGTGGCCTTACGATTGGTCAGACTCCCTGGGCAGGTATTTACTCTTAACCGTTGCTATAAAACTATTGGTGTACCACCTTGCATCCATATACTTAATTAGACTAATATCATAGGATATGAGCCGACCGAAGACTGATAAGGGCAAAGGAAAAAGAATTGCTGCGCTGTGCAATCAAAGGCATCCACAAATTTCGTGCTTAGACCTGCTTTGGTGGAGAAAAGAATATTGGCCGGCTTGTCGACTAATATGCAGATTCTGCATTCATCTTGTTGCTGCTACCACCTGATTGTGATTCCCTCACTGTGGAAGATCCCGAGCGGATATTTCACTTATAGTTCAAGGAGAAGATATACATCGATTTGGGATGTATATGTCCGACTTCGAGGAGTGCTTCAGGAGGGATTGGTTGAATGTGTCGATTATCAAGTCAGCCGCCATGTGAGTGACTTCTACCTTTTGTATTTTGAATTCATTGATTGGTGATGAATTAGATGTTTGAATAAAAAGTTAATGACTAATGATATTGCCTCATAGGTGGGTGCATGATAAGGCGATCAATGTCTATGAAGATCACAGATTCGGATTCCTGTGTCCTGCTATGTGCAGTGCAGTGAAGTCCAGATGACAAGTGATATGGAAGGCCTTATGCAATATATGACGAATGCCCTCTTTGAATGTTCTAACAAGTCATTTATTATGCTGCCATATCATTCAGGGTATGATATTTGACTATTTCTCTTAGTATTATCTAAAACATATAGTTTGTGTTAGTTGCTTAATGATTCAACACATTGTGTAATTTGTGGACAGTCGACATTGGTCATTGCTTGTGCTGGTGATGTTGAAGCACCCACGAATCTTGCAATTTGACTCACTTGGTAAGGCTGCCAAGAGACCGAAGATCTCCACCGCAATACTGGGGTAATTAGTTTGTTATCGTAAACAACAATTATTATTACTTAACATTAACTGTTTCATAACTTGCTACTGATGCTTAAAACTATATATATTGCTGATGTATATAGTTCCATGAGAGCTGCATTATCTTCCAGAATAAAACAATGAAGGTGACATCCCTTGGAACCTGTCAAGGTACTCTATTAATTGATAAATTTGTGTTATAATGTTTAAACTTGTTTATAACTGTCAATATGTGCGTTTGTATAGTGTCCGGTGCAGCCTGGGGGTTCAGAATGTGGATACTATGTCATGAGATTCATGAGTGACATAGTAGGAGCGTCGAACCTTTTACCAGAGCACTCGTTAGACAAGGTAACATTCTTTGAAAGTTTCAGTTATGCTCTTTACATGTTGTTAGACTTGTACGTTTTAGATTAATGTTCATTTTTTTTCAAGGCTTACGAAGAAGTGTTCAAAGGTGGTCAGTATGATGATGCTCAAATTGTTGAGATGCTTGAGGAATGGTCGGAGTTCGTCTGCACAAGTTTAATGAATTGATGATCATGAAGATGTTTTGTGAACTTTTTGGAGTATGTAATTGTAACTCTGTACACTTGTGGATGGTGTAATGGTAGATTTGAATTGTAATGTTGTTTTTTATTTGTAATGAAAGTGTGTAAATAAGTGTAATTGCATTGGTTTTGTTAACTCTCAAATTGTGGTGCGTCGTTGGTATTAATTGGGAGCTTTTATAACTTTTTAAATGTGTGCTGGAGCTCCCTGTATGGATGAAGCTTTATTACAGGTCTCATTGAACAAATGCGGTGAATATATATATATATAAGCTGGGATGGAAAAAAACAAAAAAAAATACCCCTATCTCGGCGGTTCTTAGAGCACAACGCCGAGATAGACCCATGGGATTGACCGATGTGAGTTTGACCATGAGTCTATCTCGGCGGTTGAACCGCCGAGATAGACTCATGGTCTCAGCATCGGTCAATCCCATGGTATCTCGCGGTTGTGCTCTAAAACCGCCGAGATAGACTCATGGTCAACTCACATCGGTCAATCCCATGGGTCTATCTCGGCGGTTGTGCTCTAAGAACCGCCGAGATAGGTACACCTATTTCGGCGGTGCTCATTTTGGCGGTTCACAACCGCCGAAATAGGCCCATTGGAACCGCCGAAATAGGCCTTTATTTTCCACAATAACAAACCAAGAAGGTTAAACAACACAAGAAGCCTAGAGAATGGTTCACTCTCATGTTAAGCTTGTTACACACACTTATTATGTTCTGTTATTCAACGAGTAACTTAAGTCACAGATGGTTCGGATATTGTGACCCGAACACACCACACAAACACATGTTCCCACTAAACCGATCATAAGTCAGAATAGGTAAGCTTTGGAGGAAGCTAGCGGGAGATCGAACGCCAAATAAAGGAGAACAATCTTAACAACATAAGAGTCGAATCTGATGCAGATATCTACTCTTAAACTTACATGCATGAACGGACAACCGGATTCCTCACTTCCCAGTTAGCACTTGTTAGAAGTTCAACAGTGGAACTTAACAAACAATTCACAACAAGTGGTAAGTCATGTTAGACGCACACAAGGGAAATGAGTCACATCATAACATCACAATAATATGAACAACTGTAAACTCATTACATGATTAAGTCTTATAACATCATAAACACATAGAAAAACATACAACACACAAGCCGGTGTAAACCGGTAGGCAACAGACTGCAAGAAAACCATACCTTGGTCCTTGCTTCGACTGGTTTCCACCTTTGAAGAATCCTATACACATTTAGTAATGTCGGTTAATTAATGTACTAATCCATTGTTAACTTTTACTTCACTTAACTAGTTATTGTATTCACTCTTTGTTATAACTTCTCACCTTTTAAATTGTCATTATTACACTCCTAACATGCCTTATATAACTTTATAACATCATTACTAACTAATCCCCATCATTAGACATCATTATCTAGCCTTAAACTAACTTTTTAAAGTGGTCGGGACTTGGTCCCCAACTAAGGTCCCGGACCTACACTTAACAAAACCCTCGGCCTGTTTTAATGGGGTGGTCCGGGACTTCTTACGGGTCCTAGGTCCCGGACCAATATAGGCAAATTCTCTCGGGGGTAAATCAGGGGGTGGTCCGGTACTTCTTACATATCCTAAGTACCGGACCAAGGCTGTGTAAGAATCCTTGGCCCTTTTAAATGCATGGTCCGGGACATCATCCAAGACCTAAGTCCCGGACCACTGCTACAGATTTACATTTTGAACATTTTCTAAGTCTTGTTGCAATGGTTCTCCTAACCCATTAAATGTATAAACTTCCCAAATGATCTTAGGTATATTCTAATGCCAAAATATCATCTTAAACACACCTAGTTCCTTGTCTAACTTGTTACTAGATTTTCTCTTAAAATTCACCAACACTTGTAACATTTCTTACAAGGTTTCTAAATGGTGTTTCTCACCTATGATAATCACTATCCTAAAATGCTTTCTCCTCTCCATAACATCATCTCCCAAGCACCTTTCTTCCTAACCAAACTCCTTGAACATCTTTACAAGTTTATAGCTCCTCCATGCAACCAATCACTTCTTCCTTATTCACTAACATTACACAAGTCCTAAATACAATCTCACCATGATCTTGAAGTATCCCAAAACACTCATTTGCACTCTAAATCCTCTAAAACATTGCCTAAGTCCTTTTTACATCTTAGAATACATTAATGCATGCTTCTTTCACTAGCAGAACACTTAACCTTTCAAAACACTTACTTACTTCCTAAAACTCATTTTAAACACCTAAAACATCTTATACATTATTTAAATTTCGACATGAACTCTCCTAGAACATTACCAAGGCAAACACATTGTTTTCACCATTAAACAATCAAGAACACTAAAATCCATCAAGAACATTCTTATACACAAAACTTCACTCATTTAACACTACATCACAATATAGCGCATAATTTAAATTGCTTGGCACTTAGGCCCTTAAATAACATGGCTCTTAGGCCCTTAAGATGCATAAACCATAAACACTGAATTTCCACAATATATTTGCCTTTGACCTGCAAATACACCCGACAACACATATGCCTTTTACTAGTTCTCCTTGAGAACATCTTACTAAGTCATTCTCCATTGGCTCCTTAGATCATTTAACAAGCAATATAAGCTCATTTCTCCTAAGACTTTAAACCATATTAGGTTAGCACAATTACCTTTTTTCCTCACAACTTCTTTCTTGTATCCTTGACTAAATCGGCAAGGCTTTTAGTTGCTTGTCAACTTCTAAACATTATACAAATGATAAAATGAGCATACAAGCTTTATGCTTCATCTCATTGTAAACCCTAGGTTATACATTGATTTAAAACATTAAGATAGTTGTTTTACCTAGGATACCAAAATAGAGTTTGGATATGTAGCAAGAGAGGACTCCTCCTAGTCCATGAAAGGTTGGAATGAAGCTAGAACAAAGCAATATAAAGAACCCCAACAATGGTGATTCTCGGTCAACATACAAACATGAAGGAAATGGAGTTTTTATTTGAGTTTCCTTACCTAGAAGCAAAGGAGAACAATAATATGTGAAAAGGTGAGCTCAAGCTCCTACCGTGGAGATTCCTCTTGGCACCGAAATGGAGCTCTTGGAATTTTCAGAAGATAGGAATGAAGAGCTTGATGAGACAAAGTGAATGGTGGTCTTAGTTTTTGATTTGGCAAAGTGAGCTAGGAGATATAAGAGGTTGAAGATGGAATTGTGTGTGGTACTATTGCAAAACCGTAAATGGAGAATGAAGAAGAGATAGAAGAGAGGTTAGAGGCGTGGGAAATGAAGAGGGAAATGAGAGAATGAAGATAAGTTTACTTTAAGAGATATTTATATGTTAAAACAAATAGTAACTTAAGTAGTCATCCTTTATTTGTTAACAAGCTAACAAGAGTGGTGACTCACCACTAAGAAAACCAGCCCCCTTAATGTTCTTAGGGGCATTTTAGTCCTTGTTGACCAATTAAATTACTTATATTAACATATGTTATAATCTAGCTTATTTTAGTTACTATTCACTAAAACAAGGCACATAGATGTGAAATTTTTTATTTCCCATTGATATAGACTTCCAAATGTGATACTAAGTAGTACACATGTTAATTAAAGAGTAATGATGGACATTTAGCCATTAAAACTCATTTACAAGACAATTTTTCGAAAATGTGCTTTAAGACTCCTTAAAGCACATTTTGTGTTTTAACTTGTTTTCAAGATTGGTTTTCTTTGGTAATTGGTTTAATATGTTCATTAGTATATAAATAAGGTCTTGGTAAGCTCACTAGGTCTTACACAAGCTTATCCCAAGCTTAGAGCACATTTTAGCCCTAATTGACCATAAGGTATTTATTTGTGTTTTCTATGGTTTAAATTGTTTACTAATGTTTCTAAGACTCTTTTTAGTTTAATATGCCATATTTAAATGTTTAAACCACATACAAAGGCTTGGGGTATTTCAATCTACCCCCCTTAAAAGAACTTTGTCCTCAAAGTTCACACTTCCACATATCCTAAATATTAGAACACAGGAATACATATAAACAATATTTCCATAACAACATACTTACATAACATCGGACACGAGGTCCCTATAACATAACATCATTCAGACACAACGGTCTGTAACATAACAACATAACATAGACGATGTATTTAAATACACATCGTACACACATAACCGAAACGGCTCTACCCCCCTTAAAAAGTGGTACGCCCCATACCCTATACATATAAATTCTAAGAAGTAAACAATGACGGGTAATTCGCCTTCATCTTATCTTCCAACTCCCACGTGGCCTCCTCAACGTCCTGGTTAGACCAAAGAACCTTCACCAGTCTCACTGACTTATGGCGAGTGTCTCGAGTCTTAGTATCCAGAATCCGTACCGGAGTCTCCACTGATCGCATGGTCGGCTCTAAGGTTAGCCTTTCTGGCTGAAGCACATGAGACAGATGAGACATATATTCTTCAATTGGGACACATGAAATACATCGTTTACCTTGCCTAGCTCGGCGGGTAAATCAAGTCTGTAAGCTACCGGGCCGATCCGCTCCGTCACAACATAAGGCCCCACATATTTTGGGCTCAACTTGCCTTTCTGGCCAAAACGAAATACTCCCTTCATGGGGGATACCCTAAGAAATACCTGATCGCCCATGGCGAACTCCAGGTTACGTCTACGCACATCTGCGTACGATTTCTGCCTATCCTGAGCTGCCTTCATGTTAGCCCGGATTTGGCATACTTCTGCTTGAACTTGTTCCAAATACTCTGGTCCTATAATGACCATCTCACTCGACTCATCCCAGCATAATGGCGTGCGGCATGGTCTACTGTACAAAGCCTGGAAGGGAGACATCTTGATCGAAGCATGGTAACTATTGTTGTAACTAAACTCGATCAGATGTAACTTGTCAATCCAGCTAGTCTGAAAATCAAGTGCACATGCACGTAACATATCCTCAAGTGTCTGGATGGTGCGATCACTCTGACCATCTGTCTGTGGGTGGAACACTGTACTTAGCTTCAGCTCGGTACCAAGCGCTTCCCGTGTGGATTTCCAATACCTTGAGAGGAATCTGGTATGCCTGTCAGACACAATTGTTTTCGGTACCCCATGATGTCTTACAATCTCTCTGTCGAAGAGCTCTGCTAGTTTTGCCACTTTCCAGGTGTCCTTCTTCGGTATGAATCGAGCCACCTTGGTCAGTCGGTCAACGACAACCCAAATCATATTCAGACCTCCCCTTGTAGGCGGAAGCCCTACTACGAAGTCCATATAAATGTCAGGGAACTTCCACTCAGGCACTGGCATTGGCTGTACCATACCACCAGGCCGTCGGTGCTCAAACTTGACCTTCTGGCAAGTGAGACACCTCACAAATCATTTACATCCTTTTTCATTCCAGTCCACCAGAAATAATGTTTCATACCCTTATACATCTTTGAAGCTCCGGGGTGAATCAAAGTCGTAGAACAGTGGGATTCACTCAGTATGCGCTCCTTCAGCTCAGCGCTACTCCTCGGAATACATAGTCGGCTGTTAAGCCTAATCAGGTCATCATCATGGAGTCGGAAGTCGTACTTCTGACCCTCGAATGTGCCATCAATAAGCTTCTGCCTAATCTCCAACATATACTGATCCGTCATCTGAGCACTCCGCAACTCTTCAACCAAGCTAGTATGAGAGACTAGCGAATGGAGAGAGTGTGCTCGGCGACTCAATGCGTCAGCTACCACATTTGCCTTACCCTCCTTGTACTGTAAATTGATGTCGTAGTCGTTTAAGAACTCGACCCACCTTCTTTGTCTCATGTTCAACTCCTTCTGAGTGAACAAGTATTTTAAACTTTGTGGTCAGAATAAATTGTCACACTTACCCCATACATATAATGTCGCCATATCTTCAATGCGAAGACAATGGCCCCAGTTCTAAATCGTGGGTAGGGTAGTTCTCTTCATGTTTCTTCAGCTGTCGGGAGGCGTATGCTACGACCTTCCCGTGTTACATCAACACACAACCCATACCTCTGCCTGATGCGTCGCAATAGACCTCAAAACCATCTGGACCGTCTGGTATAGGACTGGTGCAGATGTCAGAGCATCCTTAAGACTCTGGAAAGAACTCTTACAGTAGACTGTCCACTCGAATGGTGCATCCTTCTTCATCAAGGAAGTCAACGGCTTCGAGACACTGGAGAAGTCCTTCACAAACCTCCTATAATATCCTGCCAGACCGAGGAAGCTCCTGATATCGGTAACTGTCTTCGGCCTAGGCCAGGTGCGCACTGCATCAATCTTTGCCGATCAACAACGATCCCGACCTCAGAAATCACATGACCAAGAAAGGATACTTGGTTCAACCAAAATTCAAACTTTGAAAACTTAGCATATAACTGATTCCTTCTCAATGTTTGTAACACATTTCTCAGGTGGCTTTCATGCTCACCTCTCGATTTCGAGTACACAAGAATATCGTCGATGAAGACTACCACTGACTTGTCCAACTGATCTTGGAACAAGCGGTTCATTAAGTCCATGAACTTAGCTGGTGCATTGGATAGACCAAACGGCATAACCGTAAACTCATAGTGTCCATATCTGGTTCTGAATGCTGTCTTCTCGATGTCACTGTCACGGATAGCAATCTGATGGTATCCGGATCGTAGATCTATCTTGGAGAATACTGATGCTCCTCTCAACTGATCAAATAAGTCATCGATGCGTGGTAAAGGGTAACGGTTCTTCACCGTAACTGCATTCAGCTCTCGATAGTCAATACACAGGCGGAGACTACCGTCCTTCTTCTTCACGAAGAGGACCGGCGCTCCCCATGGTGAAACGCTAGGGCGGATAAATCCCTTGTCGAGTAGGTCTCTCAGCTGCTCCTTGAGCTCTGTCATCTCTGCTGGAGCCATACGATAGGGCGCCTTCGCAATTGGTCCGGTGCCCGGAACCAAATCAATTTCAAACTCAACTTCCCGTGCTGGCGGCATGCCTGGCAGTTCCTTAGGAAATACATCAGGAAACTCCGACACTACCGGCACATCTGGGCTAAACTCTGGGTCTCTCTCCATGTCCTGGACATAGCGGAGGTATACATCATTCCCTCGTCATAGTTCACGATACATAGCCATGGCGGTGATGATTTGAGTCGAAGGCTCCCTGGGCCTCTGGCGGTAAGATATAGTAACCCCAGACGGACTCCGAAGAAGCAGATGATGCTCGGCGCACAGGATTCTGCCCTTGTACTGCTCCAACCAGTTCATCCCGACAATCACATCAAAACCAAGTCCGTCAAACTCTATCAAGTCGATCGGAAACTCTTCATCACGAATTCGTACAACAGCATCTCGGTGGTAGCGGGTACACCTGATCCGCTCTTTCGACGGGAGAGTGACTAGGAAGTCTGGCATCTCATCACCATCTAACCCCAGCCTCTTCGCAAATGATAGCGGTGAGGATTGTGCCGCTCTTGCCGGCTTCTGCCTCATTGCAGACACTTAGTATACCTCCCGTTCCGAGTGCACAGCCTAATTCATTGGCAAACTTATAAGTATTGGGCAACAACACGGTTGATATATTTCAACAACTCTACTTTATTCATTAACACTCTTCTTACATCATACGTTGGTTTACACTGTTGACATAACTAACACATATATAACATCCTTAACATACACTGGCTTAACACATTACATAATTATACAAGGCTTTAAAACTGTCTGAAGATCAAATTCAAACGTCCGGGTTTCATGTGTGTGGCATTGATCACTGCCGATGGTGTGGTATTCAGTTTGATCTTCCTGATGCCATGATATAGCATCCTTGACTGCCCACCCATGATTAGTACATCTCCTGATTTCAAAACTAACTTCTTTGCGAGATCAGCACGCTTCTGCTCGCCATATATAAACATTGCGGTATCACCAATGGACCAAGACATCACGGGCACTCCCTTACTTAGAGACTCGGGTGACTCGTCCTTATCTTGGTGTAAACCTAACCGTCCACCTTTCTGGTAGAAGTTCACAATACATAAATCTGCTTTAACACTTGGAATTGAATCCGTTTCAACTTGCTGAGCAATTCCCACGGCATGGTTAACGACCGCAAGGAACTCCTCAGGTATCTTCGGTATCGTTGCTCCATCTTCAGCTCGCACTTCTTGATATGTCTTGGTGTAAGGATTCCAGTCCTTACCCATGCACATCATCTTCAATTTCATTCTCGATCCACTCGGGTATTCGGGTGTGTAGAAACCTCCGGGTGTTGCTCCCAGTTCATTGCATCGTCTGATGATGTGGATTTGTGCTTCCGGTGTCAGGTATCCCTTTAAGAGTATCATACCTGTTTGGATGACCTGACATTGCTCCATTGGAAAGTCGGTGATGTTGATGGTGGTTTCTTCAGGGTTTGGTGTGGGTGGGATTGGATAACAAATATTGAAGGCTCCTTTATATTAAGAATTATCTAATAGGTGACTTTCACATTATACCTTATCCCTTACTCACATGGTAGTACATTTGGACTCACTAACACACATGCATGAAATGCGGTAAGCAATCACTTATTTCACTCAACAGTTTAGGCGGTACCTGGTATAGTAGAGGGCCCTGGCGCCTCAGACCGGTCCACCACATGCAGGGTGGCCTTGCTAGGTCCCGACCCTTCCCCTTCTGGGAATCAGTGCTCCTCTGATCTGTGGGTGGCTGGTTAGACGTCTTCGGGCCATCGATGGTCGCTGTGGCCTTACCCTTCCACTGCCCCTTGGGCTTGTTGACTCTGCTATTGGGGTTCCAGTAACACTCGTAGTCACGGTGACCCCACTTCTCGCAGTAGCGACACTGCACGTCATTTCCTTTGAAGTCCTTGCCGGGGTGGTCTCCGTTACACCACTTATAGTAGTAGTGGCGCTCCGGTCCAGAACCCGTGCTAGCTGCTATCACGGTACACAATCAATACTTACTTCATAGCTTAACAACATACACTTCAACTTTACACATATGGTTAAATAATTACCCTTAGGCGGGTAAGAGCGTAGGGGTTTCGCCGCGTATGCATATGTGAGCTTCAGTGGCTCCTCAGCTGTGGTTGTTTGGGCTTGGCCCTTGTCACCCTGGTGCTGATCTCTGGGGCTGGGGATAAGGCTTCTTCTTCTTCTTTCCTCCCCCGTACCCCTGCGGACTCTGGCCCTCGCTCGTGGCCTTGTGCTTGTGCGCATTTTCCTCGTCCCTCAGACGGACGGTAATCTCAACCTTAGTAGCGACATGATAGCACTCCAGGATTTAGGATGTCAGTCATGCCCCGCAAAACATACTCACAAACTCACATTAATACTCACTTATGGATTACACTCATTCACATCACACTGTATTCTAATTACCTGCAAGGTAGTATACTCAGCTGGCCCCATCCCATAGCGAAGACGGTGGCTGAGACCGTTGTGGAAACGGTTTACCAGCACCCGGTTCGAGTATCCCAGGTCCGGTAACAGGTGGATAAGACCGGTGAATGCAGTGTAGTACTCATCGACCGACATCTTATCCCCCTGCCTCAGACTATCCAGCTCTAGGCGCTTGGCCTCTTGCACATGCACGGGATAATACTTGGCTCGCAGCAGAGCCGTATACTCTCTCCAACCAAACTGAGGATCCGCCATCCGGTCCTCTCTCACAAGCTTCCACCAACTTTATGCCGAACCCTTCAGGTAGTAAGCGGCAAGACGGACCTTGGCCCCAGCAGGCACGTCCAAGGTCTCGTAGGCGGTCTCCAACTCAGAGATATACGCCTCCAGCTTACGTGGGTCGGTCTCCCCATGAAACGATGGGGGTCTAAGATCTGCCAACGCCTTGACCCAGTTGGTCTCTCGTGGCGGTGGCGGTGGTGGTGGTTGAACTTCGGGCTGTTGCCCCTGCTGAATTGCAGCTACAAGTTGTGGGACCATCTGGGCTACGTCGGCCGCATCAGCATCGGCCATAACTTGTGCCGTAGGGTTCTCTCCCTGGTTCCTTGTATCACCAATGCCGCGCCCGCGGCCTCGACCTCGTGGTCTACCTGACATCTGAATTCACACGAACATTCATTAGCATTGCGCTTGCACACTTATCGGTTTCAACGGTTGTAACGTTTTCCCGACAACATGGTATCTCCACACTTAGTTAGTGGTTAACCTTTCTGTAACTGCTCACTTAGGTAACTGTGGTTAGGTTTCCTAACTCGGTATATTCCTAAGCTCGGTATTCTAGTCATCAGAGCGATACTTCGCTCTGATACCACTTTTTGTAACACCCCTACTATGCACTTAACATTAAATAAAATCGCAGCGGAAAAATAACTAAACAATAACTAAATGATTCGGTGCTACAACGCCGTCAACCTTCCACATGGTTAACAAGGCAGAATAAATACAAGTGTACCGGTCTGATGATCAGACTCTCGAGCATTAGGTACTAACATCCACACATATATATACATAACCAACATACCGAGTATTTAATACAACTATCACTGTATACTGTACACATGATCTCCACTGTCAACTGTAACACGAACAGTACCAAAATATAACGCCATGGGAGCACAGGCGCATCCCAGGCCCAACATCCAAAATAATGAAAAGTATGACATAACCTTGATCTACAACCACTCTGCCTCCTCGATCCTCATCCTGCAGTAAAAATATGGAGCCCCCGAGGGGTCAGCAACCATTGGCTGGTATGGTTAACGGAGCCCATCGGCTACCGTAATACGCGCAACCAATTCTCATGATGACATGGCATTCATTTTATCATATAACATATACATATGGCATAACAACATTATTGCATAGCACAACATCACATACACAGTGGATTTATTTTCCACAATAACAAACCAAGAAGGTTAAACAACACAAGAAGCCTAGAGAATGGTTCACTCTCATGTTAAGCTTGTTACACACACTCATTACCGTTCTGTTATTCGAACGAGTAACTTAAGTCACAGATGGTGATAAGTGCGAAATATATAGACTTTTAAGGGTTTAATTACCTTATAATTTGCAGTATTTTAAGTAATATTTCTCACTTATCTGACGATTTTCCTAGGTTTATGTTTTGATATGAATTGATATATTTTATGTGTTAAATGTAGGAAAAAGTGTTGGAATCAAGTAGTTTACTTCACAAGCTTTCCAACGCAACAAACGGCGAGTCAAACGGACTTATAACGAATAATCTGGAGCCGATTCAAGATTGGTACAATCGTGTATATATATACATATATATATATAGCATAACTGGCGGACAGGAGAGGCGCGGACACAACAGAGGCGTCCGCCTCTTATCTCGCGGACAAGACTCAGGCGACCGCCTGGCGGACAGGAGCAGAGACTACCGCCTCTTATCAGGCGGACAGCACACAGACGACCGCGAGGCGGACGGGACCAACACGCGCGGACAAGGTAGAGACGACCGCGAGGCGGACTGAGCTAGGCGCGAGGCGGACAAGAGCATTTCAGCTTACGAAACAGAATTCCGAACAGAGTTTTCTTCTTCCTTGTTCAGGCACCGCAGTCGAACTACTTCATTAATTGCGATCGCCCACCTTAATTTGCGCGAGCGTGACGCCGGCTCTTCAATCAATGGCTGCTGCAGATCATCAATTAAATCTGTCTGAAATCAATTGCACTGCCCGATGAAATCTCAATCTTCACGGATCTGCACCAACTCCTCCGACTATCTTGATTCACCCTGTCACTTCTCCTTTGTCTGTTTCCCATGTCCTCCGCCTATATAAACCCACACTACTGGAAGCTAAAAAAGACAATCCAGTCATCCACGCACCCATTTATCAATCCATTCATTTATCAGTCCACGAATTAATCCGTTCACCCACGCATTCTCCCACGATCGCACTCCATTCACTTCATCAAAATTCATCATCCATCCACTCCATTAAATTCCCACGTAATACATACACCCTACTTTCCATTTTATTTCCACTATTACGCACCAGCTCTACAGAAATAAATTAGCAGACGGGGCAACGCAAGACGAAGTTGAAGCGAGGGAACCGGAGTGAACTTCTAAACTGGAGTTATCTCTTACCCTTACTTTAATTTATTTAATGCATTCCTTTTCTGTTATCGTTGTTTTTGTAACGATGAGCGAGTAAGTATTTTAGCTTCCCGGGTTGGGAAGCGAACCTATTTCCTAAATTCTGTTATGTATTTCTTCAAATAAATTAAGTTAACTGCAACAGTTCAATTCCTGTCCTTCAAGTGTTTTAATTATTTGGCCGGTAATTATAACAACCCTTGTAGTTATTTTATTAAAATGCGAGAGCTGAGATAAATAACTAGACGAAGGAAGTTGAACCTAATTAACAGCTAGAAGCCTGATCCGGCCTATAGGTTAATTAGACTCCAATAGAAACTGCTCTTTATGCGATTAATTGTGTCCGGTCTAGAGCATTAGCCTGCTGCATGGTCTAACAATTGGTTAGGATTCATTATACTTAGTCGTTAATGAATTAATTAAAGTTTCTGAGTTATTGCAGTAAAATTAAAGGAAGAATTTACTAACAGATATAAAAGGAATAAGTAAGCAAACAACCCGGGGTGCGCTTTTCTATTTATCACATTCACCACTCTTTAAATCCCTCTGTGTTTATTTAAGTTGTCTTAATTGTCCTTGTAGTTTAGTTTTTTTTAATTAATTAATCAAAACCGAAAAAGTGATATTTCCTGTTTTCTTTAGTTTAACTTAATTTCCAGTTAATTAAATATTTGTCAATTAATTATACGAGGTCCCTGAGATCGACAACCCCATTTAATCACTATACCCGCAAAACGATAGGTACACTGCCTATGTGGTAGAAGTAGTCACATATTTCTCCATCAAGTTTTTGGCGCCGTTGCCGGGGATCTCCGGCACGGTTAATTGACAATTATTATTTAATTGGGATAAGTTAAATTTTTCATTCTTTTATTTTTATTTTCTGTTTAATATTTTCTCTTTATTTTTGCCACGTATAGTTAATCTAGTTTTTCCATATTCATACCAACTCGTCTCTTATGCGTCGGACTCGATCTGCAGAGAACCTATAGCTGAATTTCAGCCAGAGATCGAAAGAGTTCTCCACAGCAGGCGACAACTACAGTTTGCCATGACGACCAGACAAACTCTGGGGGAGTACCAGCAACCATCAGTAGAAGGACGATCTTCTGCTATCGTCCTCCTCAAGTGACGCAAACTGAGCTCGATGCCTGGCAATTCAAGACGAGCTTCATCACCACGTTGTACCACCAGGGACAATTCAGCGGACTTGACTCAGATGATGCCCCACACACCACATCTCTGCATTCCTGGACTTCTGCAATACATTCAAAAGACGGGGAACCTGAACGAGCGCATTCGTCTACAGCTGTTCCCCTATTCTCTGAAAGACGGAGCGTCCAGGTGGCTAAGGAGTCTGCAACCGGGTAGCATCCACACTTGGGCTGACTTGGCAAACAAGTTCCTGGCGAAGTACTATCCACCGTCAAAGACAAGGGAAAAGATCGCTGAAATCACAAACTTTTGTCAAGAACCAGGTGAGTCCCTGTATGATTCTTGGGATAGATTCAAGGAGCTGCAGATTCAATGCCCACACCATGGTATGAGTAGCGAAGAACTAGTACTGTCATTCTTTAAGGGATTAATGATTCAAACAAAATGGTACTAAGTTCCTCATCTGGAGGAAACTTTATGGCAAGAACTGGGGATGAAGCGATGGAGCTTTTGGACACCATGACCGCTAGTACCAGACAGTGGTGCAAGAACAAGGGAGAGGTGAGACAAAAGCAGGTATGTATAATATTCCCCCACAGGATCATTTATCCGCTCACTAACAGCTCTTACTAAAGTTGTGGAAAAGTTAGCTGTAAACCAGACGCAACAGCAAACCGCGAAGGCAGCTACTTCTTCGCCTTTCCTGAATCCTTGCTGTGAGAATTGTGGAGGAGCCCACGAAACGTTCAACTGTGAAGGTCCTAGCTTTGCAGGTAACCCCGAAGAGCTAAAATCGATCAACAACAGACCAGGTAACCCCTATCCTAACAATTTCAATCAGAATTGGAGGAACAATCAACAACCTCCATGGAGGGGTAATGATCAGTCTATAGGTAATTTTGGGTTCAATCAAAATAGACCACCTTACTTTAGACAGCAGGAGCAATCCCAAAATTCTCAAGGAGGCAGTGGTAAAATTGAGAATATGCTGGCAGAGAAATCCTTAAACAAGGCCAAACTACAAACTCCAGGATTGCCGAAATAGAAGCTAAACTTTCTGAACAAGCCGCTAAAAACGCTGATCAAGCTTCTATCAACCTGAGCCTAGAGAGGCAAATGAGTCAAATTTCACAACAGCTGGCACAGCGACCGACGGGGTCACTTCCCAGTCAGCCTGACCCTAACCCAAGGAGCATGCAAAAGCAGTAACTCTGAGAAGCGGCAAGGAACTAGTTTCTGATGTTCCAGAAGTTGAAGAAGATTTTAATAAGCCAGCTGAATCTCAACCTGAAGTGGAGGAAACAACAAATCCCAAGGAGAAGGAGTCTCCTGAATCTCTCACTATTAAACCTTCTCAACTCTCTTATAATCCTCCTATTCCATTCCCTAACAGACTAAAAAAAGAACATGGACGAGCAATATGAGAAATTTCTTAATATCTTTAAGAAATTAACTATTAATATCCCTTTTTCTGATGCTTTGTCTCAAATGCCTATGTATGCTAAATTTATGAAGGATATTTTGTCTAACAGGCGTTCTTTGCTAGAGTCTGACACAGTCAAGTTGACAGAAAGAGTATCTGCAGTTCTCCTGAAGAAACTGCCACCCAAGTTAGGAGATCCGGGTCTTCCCATCATTCCATGCACTATCGAGAAGGTTGATTGCGGTAACGGTTTATGTGATTTAGGAGCAAGTAATTTGATGCCTTTATCTATTTTCAAGAAATTAGGTGTAGGTCAATGTGCTCCCACTTCTGTTCAGTTACAACTAGCAGACCGTTCCATAATTTATCCTAAAGGAAAAGTTGAGGACCTGGTAGTTTCTATTGATAAATTTATTTTCCCTGCTGATTTTATCATCATTGATATGGAGGAAGATACAGATGTACCACTAATTTTGGCAGACCGTTTATGAGAACTGCCCGCACTCTCATTGATGTGGAAGGAGGGAAGATTATTCTAAGATTTCATGATGAGCAGGTTGTTTTCGACATGACACGCAACATGAAGCGTCCTGCCACTGTTCAATCCTGCTTTGCTATAGATATTATTGACTCTTTAGTGCAGGAAACTATTTTAAGCACAGAAGAAGAGGAAGTCCTGGAAAGATGTCTTATGGCATCTTGTGAAGCTGATGATGAGGATCCAGTATGGCCCTCATGGCTGAGGAGTTAAACAAAAGGCGGCCACACTTCCATAAGTACCAGCAGCAATTTGAGAAAGTCGAGCGGAGTGCTGACCGGCCAAGACCATCTATTGAGAAACCTCCTACAGTGGAGATGAAACCTCTTCCCTCTCATTTGAAATATTCTTTTCTTAATGAACCATCGGAATTACCTGTTATAATCTCTTCTGACTTGACAGGAACTCAAGAGAAGCAACTACTGGAGGTATGCGCAATCATACATCAGCTATTGGTTGGTCGATAGCAGATATTAAAGGAATCAGCCCTCAGTTGTGTTCTCACCGAATCTATATGGAAGATAACTACCGACCATTGGCTCAGCCTCAGCGACGTCTTAACCTAGTCCTAAAAGAGGTAGTTAAGAAAGAGGTAATCAAACTACTCGATGTAGGCATTATTACCCTATTTCAGAAGACAGTAAATGGGTAAGTCCAGTTCAGGTAGTACCAAAGAAAGGAGGAATCACTGTGGTTCCTAATGAAAAGGGTGAGCTGATTACCCAGCGTCCCACTACAGGATGGCGGGTTTGTATTGATTATAGAAAATTAAATGACGCCACTCGTAAGGACCATTTTCCATTACCTTTCATTGATCAAATGTTGGAAAGACTAGCTGGACATGACTACTACTCTGCTTTCTGGATGGCTTTTCAGGTTATTTCCAAATCCCTATAGCTCCTGAGGATCAGGATAAGACAACTTTTACCTGTCCGTATGGAACCTATAGTTATAAAAGAATGCCATTTGGATTATGTAATGCTCCTGCCACGTTTCAACATTGTATGATGGCCATCTTTGCTGAATATATTGAGAAATGCATTGAGGTTTTTATGGACGATTTTTCTGTTTATGGTCTAACATTTGAATCCTGTCTAGAAAACCTTGATCTTGTGCTGTCCAGGTGTGAAGAAACCAATCTGGTGTTAAATTGGGAAAAATGCCACTTCATGGTTCGAGAAGGAATCGTCCTGGGCCACAAAATTTCTTCAAAAGGTATTGAGGTAGACCGGGCTAAAGTCGAGGTAATTGAAAAGCTCCCACCACCATCTTCTGTTAGAGATATTCGTAGTTTTCTTGGACACGCAGGCTTTTATAGAAGATTCATCAAAGATTTTTCCAAAATCTCTAAACCTCTGTGTGATCTACTGGCGAAGGATGTTAAGTTCCATTTTTCTGAAGAATGTCTGACAGCTTTTAATTTATTAAAAGAAAAGCTAATTTCTGCACCTGTCGTTGTGTCTCCTGATTGGTCACTCCCTTTTGAGATAATGTGTGACGCTAGTGATTACGCTGTGGGAGCCGTGTTATGTCAGAAGGTTGATAAAATTCTTCGGGTAGTATATTATGCAAGTCGAACTTTAAATGATGCCCAGAAAAATTATGCGACCACAGAAAAAGAATTACTAGCTGTAGTTTTTGCTCTAGATAAGTTTCGATCATATTTACTGGGTGGCAAAATTATTGTGCATACTGACCACTCTGCTCTTAAGTATTTGTTTGCTAAGGCAGAGTCTAAACCCAGGTTAATTAGGTGGATTCTCCTATTGCAAGAATTTGATATTGAGATCAGGGACAAGAAGGGAACACAAAATGTGGTAGCTGATCATCTGTCCAGAATGGAGGCATCTGATGATGGGACTCCCATCAACGAGTCCTTCCCTGATGAGTCAGCATTTGCGGCAGAAGATGTTGAGGATCCATGGTTTGCTGATATCGCTAACTACCTTGTTAGAAAGATTGTTCCAGCTGATATGACTTATCAGCAGAGAAAGAGGTTCTTTTCCATTGTCAAACATTATTTTTGGGATGACCCTTATCTGTTTAAAGTCTGTGCAGATGGTATCATTAGGAGATGTGTCCAGAAGTCAGAGGTCAGAAACATTCTCCTCCATTGCCATTCCAGAGAAGCCGGTGGACATCATGGTGCCACTCGAACCGCTGCAAAAATACTAGAATCAGGTTTTTTCTGGAACACCCTTCACAAGGATTGTCATGCGTTTGTTTCGACATGTGATCGGTGTCAAAGGCAAGGTAATCTATCTCGTCGAAATGAGCTACCACTGAATAACATGTTAGAAGTTGAGCTATTTGACGTCTGGGGTATTGATTTTATGGGCCCCTTCCCAAACTCTTTCGGTAATCTTTACATCTTAGTAGCTGTTGATTATGTTTCAAAATGGGCGGAAGCCCTTGCCTGTTCTACTAATGATGCTAAAATTGTTGTGAAGTTCCTGAAGAAAAATATTTTCACTCGATTCGGCGTTCCTCGAGCCATAATCAGTGACGGTGGCTCCCATTTCTGTAACCGCCAGTTTGAAGCACTATTAAAGAAATATGGGGTTCGACATAGGGTTTCCTTACCCTACCATCCTCAAACAAATGGGCAGGCCGAAGTGACGAACGAGAGCTCAAGTGGATCTTGCAAAAGACGGTGAACTCTTCTCGAAAGGATTGGTCACTTCGATTAGATGAAGCGCTCTGGGCCTACCGCACTGCTTTCAAGACACCAATTGGCATGTCTCCCTACAAGTTGGTTTTTGGGAAGGCATGCCACTTGCCTGTGGAATTAGAATACAAGTCATATTGGGCCCTGAAAGCTCTTAATTTTGACCTACAGCAAGCCGGTGATAAACGTAAGTTCCAGCTGACAGAGTTGGAGGAACTCAGGAACGAATCTTATGAGAATGCTGTAATATATAAGGAACGTACCAAGCGCTGGCATGACAAGATGATTGCCAATCGGGAACTCAAGGTGGGGGACCAAGTTTTACTTTTCAACTCCAGGCTCAGATTCTTCCCAGGTAAGCTGAAATCATACTGGTCAGGACCTTACCCTATTATTAGCATTTCCCCATTCGGTGCGATTGAACTCGCCAATGCAAAGGGGGAAACATTTAAAGTCAATGGGTCAAGAGTCAAGAAATTTCTGGGTACTACACTGGATCAAGCTGCTACATATGAAATATCTCTTAAAGATCCAACTGCAGGTTAGCTACTTCACAAAGTCCAGCCAATGACTATAAAGAGGGCAGCTGACTGGGAGGCAACCCAGGGGTAATTTTCAAATTCATGTTTTATAAGCTACGCATCTATTTCTCTCTAATATATTGTGATATATATATATATAAAAAAAAAGAAAAAAGGGGCGAGGAAGAAAAGAGGAAGGAGATAATTAGACCTGTGCTATTAACGCAACGCTTCCTAGCGTTATTTTGGTATTTGACAGTGTGTGTAGGTAAACCGTTTGTTGCAATCACTCCAAGCTGAACCCTTGCTTAGACTCAAGTGTGAGGAACATCGACCCCACCGCCAATGCTTTAAGTGTGAGGAAGGGCACCTTCCTCAATCTCACGATATCAGGGAGTCTCAGTTCCTTTATTTTTAATATTTATGTTCAGCCACTCGAGCTTTAACTGTTGATTCATGAGTCTGGCATATTTTGAAAGGTCTTTTCTTGATTATTTATGAACAATGAGGACATTGCTCCTCTTAAGTGTGAGGAAGTTTAGACCTTTCCCTGAAAATATGCCAGTAGTACCTAATGCCACACTTAATTTTTATTGTTCTCTAATTATGTTAGTAAGCTTCTCTAAAGGCCAATACATGTTGAATTTTCGGGCTAAAATTTTTTGTGGAAGTTTTTGAAATCGAGCCTGATGACAACCTCAAGAATCGTTCTGCTTGACGTTGTTTGTATGTATCAATTTCTTTCTTCAAAATTAAATCTATTTTCACTAAATCTGGTGGATAAGCTGATTGTGGAAATTGAGTTACCTTAGCTTGGCAATCATGGGACTAAGTGAAAGTTTGGTATGGAAAGGATAAGGCAAGGTACTCCTCTGATCATATAATGAAGTTTTCTGAACCAAAACAGGCCTCGTTCATTCGGTTATTAAGTCCTTGGGGTGCCTTATCACCCATCTACCTAAGGTCTTGTGATCTGGGATAGAAGGCCCAAAACCGCTACATGGGTGAAGAGAAAAGTCTGGGGGATGAAAACAATTGTGCAAACAATGAAAAAAAAACAAAAGAGAAGAGAAAAGAAAAAATGAACATGCAAACTCTTAATGCTGAATAATTGTCACAATTTTTCATATTTTGATCATGAGTATGTGGTGTTGAAAGGTATCACGGAATAAGGTGTTACTTCACACCCCTTGTCATCCAAAGGTTAGAGAAAAATTGGTGGAAGGTTCCAAGCTAATCTATGTTCAATTTTTACAATCTGACTTATCCATGCTCTTATTAAAAATTTTCTGTTTCACTGTTTACAAAAACCTACATCTAAGAGCAGGATTATTCTTTTGATTGCCATTTAGCTTGATTTCCTTCCACGATTGTTGAATCCCGGAGTTTGATACTGTAACCTTAGAGAAAGTTTGTTCTTTTTTGCTTGAGGACAAGCAAAAGATAAGTGTGAGGAAGTTTGATAAGTGCGAAATATATAGACTTTTAAGGGTTTAATTACCTTATAATTTGCAGTATTTTAAGTAATATTTCTCACTTATCTGACGATTTTCCTAGGTTTATGTTTTGATATGAATTGATATATTTTATGTGTTAAATGTAGGAAAAAGTGTTGGAATCAAGTAGTTTACTTCACAAGCTTTCCAACGCAACAAACGCGAGTCAAACGGACTTATAACGAATAATCTGGAGCCGATTCAAGATTGGACTACAAATCGTGTATATATATACTATATATCACAACAGAGGGCGTCCGCCTCATAAGTCGCGGACAAGAGAGAAACAACCGCCTCGCGGACGCGGATGAGAGGTCCGCCTGGTTGGTCGCGGACAGGACATAGACGACCGCCTGGTTTGGTCGCGGACACAACAGAGACTACCGCCTCTTATCAGGCGGACAGCACACAGATGACTGCGAGGCGGACGGGATCAACACGCGGGGACAAGGAGAGCGACCGCGAGGCGGACTGAGCTAGCGCGAGGCGGACAAGAGCATTTCAGCGCACGGAACAGAATTCCGAACAGAGTTTTCTTCTTCCTGTTCAGGCGCCGCAGTCGAACTACTTCATTAATTGCGATCGCCCACCCTTAATTTGCGCGAGCGTGACGCCGGCTCTTCAATCAATGGCTGCTGCAGATCATCAATTAAATCTGTCTGAAATCAATTGCACTGCCCGATGAAATCTCAATCTTCACGGATCTGCACCAACTCCTCCGACTATCTTGATTCACCCTGTCACTTCTCCTTTGTCTGTTTCCCATGTCCTCCGCCTATATAAACCACACTACTGGAAGCTAAAAATACACACGATCCATCCATTTTATCAGTCCACGAATTAATCCGTTCACCCACGCATTCTCCCACGATCGCACTCCATTCACTTCATCAAAAATAATCACCATCCACTCCATTAAATTCCCACGTAATACATACACCCCACTTTCCATTTTATTTCCACTATTACGCACCAGCTCTACAGAAATAAATTAGCAGACGGCAACGCAAGACGAAGTTGAAGCGAGGAACCGGAGTGAACTTCTAAACTGGAGTTATCTCTTACCCTTACTTTAATTTATTTAATGCATTCCTTTCTGTTATTGTTGTTTCTGTAACGATGAGCGAGTAAGTATTTTAGCTTCCCGGGTGGGAAGCGAACCTATTTCCTAAATCTGTTTTATGTATTTCTTTAAATAAATTTAGTTAACTGCAACAGTTCAATTCCTGTCCTTCAAGTGTTTTAATTATTTGGCGCGGTTATTTAACAACCCTTGTAGTTATTTTATTAAAATGCGAGAGCTGAGATAAATAACTAGACGAAGGAAGTTGAACCTAATTAACAGCTAGAAGCCTGATCCGGCCTATAGGTTAATAAGACTCCAATAGAAACTGCTCTTTATGCGATTAATTGTGTCCGGTCTAGAGCATTAGCCTGCTGCTAGGTCTAACAATTGGTTAGGATTCATTTACTTAGTCGTTAATGAATTAATTAAAGTTTCTGAGTTATTGCAGTAAAATTAAAGGAAGAATTTAGTAACAGATATAAAAGAAATAGGTAAGCAAACAACCCGGGATGCGTTTTTCTATTTATCACATTCACCACTCTTTAAATCCCTCTGTGTTTATTTAAGTTATCTTAATTGTCCTTGTAGTTTAGTTTCTTTTTAATTAATTAATCAAAACCGAAAAAAGTGATATTCCTGTTTTCTTTAGTTTAACTTAATTTCCCAGTTAATCAAATATTTGTCAATTAATTATACGAGGGTCCCTGAGATCGACAACCCCATTTAATCACTATACCCGCAAAACGATAGGTACACTGCCTATGTGGTAGAAGTAGTCACATATTTCTCCCCAAGGAAAGGCAAGGTGGAGCAAAAATAATACAAACTAGAAGACAAGGTGAGAAAGGTAAGGTATCTTCTTTTGATTTTTCTATGTTATAACTTGTCTTCTTCCTCTCTTGTATATGCACGGTTTAGGGTCTGAATGGAGCTCATTTGATCGGCATTCATGAGCTAAGGAACAAGCAAGGAAGGTTACTTGCTTAAGAAATCAAAAGGCAAAAAGAAAAAGGAATCTACTTTTTGCTTTTAGCATTTGTTTTGTATCTAGCTCACATGGCCTTGTTCATGACCTAATTTCGACAGATCTATGGTCAAATGAGACCTACATACTTTGGCATTAAGTAATATAACACATGGGAAGGTGAGTCACCATGTTCTATGCCTTTTACAAACTTTTAATGCAATTTTTATACTAGTTTTTGCTCTCAAAATCGGCCCCTATAGAGAGCTTGTTGACTAGTCACACCAACTGATTTAGAAGGTCATTTTAACCCTATTTAATATTACCAATTCGTGGCATGTCAAAAACTACAAGGTAATTGCGTAAAACGCGTTTTCGTGACACCCGAAGGTGTGTTTTTGTGCTCTAAGGAAATTTTGGGAAACAATTTGTTTTATGAGTTCCAAGTGTTTGTAAACACTTATTATAGTAAATAAACATATACTAAGATGTTACATTGGGTTATATGGGGTTACATCCACCCGTGACATAATTTACGGGCCATCGGGACACACCCGGGCAAAAAGGAGCGCTAAGAAATCCTCCTGTTGTTTTTGCTGAATTTTGAGAAACCACTTCGTGGGTTCTCTTTAGAATGATTAATAATGATGTTAGGAACTCTAGGAATTAATTTTATAGGAGTTCGTGCCACCTCGGCACTCCTCCGGACTTTTCGTGCTTTAAGGGGCGTGCGTGAGCACTCCCGAGCGTTTTGCATTTTTGACTGAATATAGCTTAGGGAATGTATTTATATATTCATATAATAATTGTATGACCATTTGGTTTGAATATTAGAGGGTCATACAAGGTCATGTTTGACCATATGCTTCTAAGGCGTTTTAGCGTTTGGGAGAAACGACTGTTTTTACGTAATTTTTTCATGCATGGGTTTGCATGCGTACGTGAAATGATTCATATTTGGATTATATTCCAATAAATAATAATTTAATAATATTATTAGATTTGGGGTATTTCAACTACATCCGGCATTCCCTCTGCTCTGCTCTATGTTGATGTCATGAGTTGTACATCCGGCATCATACCCGGCATCATCTGATCTTTTGAGCAAAACTTTATTCCTTACACACCAACATAGAAAACATAAGTCTAAACTTATATATATACTTTTATATATAATATAACATAAATACCAACTATTTTAACCTTATTTCGACTATTATCCTATAATTCTAGACTATAAAATATGATAAGTTTGGATCTTATCAGTGATTCATGTATGAATTTTAATTTTAATGCTTTACGGGAGAACAAGAATGTAAGTGGGATTCAAGGGGTGATTAACAACATGATGACTAAGTGGTTAGCATATTTTACTGAATTTTTTTATATATGTTGTGTTGCAACTGTTCTTAATCCTACTATGAAATTGGATTGTCTAAGCAAGTTACTTGACTATTATTACCATATAGTTCAAGGAAACACGACAAGTACATATGTTGATGAATATGTTAACAAAGTGGATAAAATCTTGCGAGATCTACAAGACGACTATACTGGAAAGTTCCATCCAAATGAGGTTTCTAATGCAGGTGACAGTGGTGGTAGTGGTTCCTCTTTTGATTCCAAACCACCAGCCTCGGTAGCAACCAAAGCTCTTTAATTTGTAGTATTTTAAAAAGACCACGGTCAAGTCAGTCAGGCTATGGATATTGCACTTATGATTATTATATTAATTTGAGCTTTAGTTTTGATGATGCTGAAGCTGATGATGTAGATGTTCTTACGAGGTAGCAAAATCATGAAGTAAGTTTCCCATCCTATAACAAGAATTGCACGAGATGTACGTACTAGTTGTTCCGTATCAACTGTTGTTTGAGTTAGTTTTTAGTGCAGGTAAACGTGTGTATTGGATGAAAAGATATCAAGTCTTGAACCAGACTTAATCAAGGTCTATGTTGAAAAGTATGATTGAGACTTAGTTGAATTACGTTGTCAAGCGTGAGTACAATAGTATGAAGGGCAACATGGCGATTGGCTTGAGCTGAATGCAAAAGAAGCTTAAGGACAAGAACAGCCCTCTTAGGACTTCTATCTTGTAGAATGTAATCTTATATATTTTCATTTATATAGTAGTTGTACTCTTTTTCCTGTTAGGGATTTCCCAATGGATTTTTATCAAATAAAGTTCTAATGAGACAATAAAATATTAATAAAACTATGTTTGTTTATCTCAATTAACAATTTTAATCATAAATGTTAAGTATCTTTTGCATCTTAATCAATATGTGAACAAAAAAAATAGACAAAACTAGAAGAAAAAAACTGGAAATGTAAAAATTTTAAAAACTGTAACCGAATTTGGAACCGAATTGAAACCACAACTGATCTAAAACCGCCTATAACCGGTACACAATCGGTTTGAATTCGAATCCACCTCTATAGATTCGGATCTGGAACTGCCCCTTTACGAGTTCTGACTGGTTCAAATACAAATCCTCCCTTCAAAACCTGACCAACATTACCCTAATGAAATTACCACCAATTATATTTCATGAGACACTATAGGTCTCTACTTTCCGAAACATGTACCTAAGAGATCTTATCATCTATTTTTGGTTTCATTTTTGTCTCGTGTGTTTGGTTTCAATTTGCTTTTGTCAAATTTTTATTTATTTTTTTGTCAAATTGTCTACTTCTGTGTTGTATCTATAACAAAAACTAAGCATTAATTTCATGCCAAAAAAAACTATGCATTTTTTTATTTCAACCTGGATATATCATATTAAGGAGCAGCTTATAAGCTTACTCATCAAAAAGCATATTACATATCCTACAAATACTATCAGGAATATCGATGCCTTTCCACATTTTAAAGTCCTCAGAACTATTATACAGTTTGGAGATGTAAATAGCAGGAAAATAAAATGGACTGTTGTCCTTACAAAAGGGGAATCCAGTAAATAAAGGCTGAAGCCTTATTATCTGATTCAAAGTTTGGCATCCAAGATTCCTAGTAATATGTTGCATCTGTTGCATCTGATCAAAAGCTTGTTGATCTCTGATATCGATAAGGACTGTGGTATCCTTCTTCCATAAGCCAAGTTAGGCAGAAGTTAATTCCTTGATGCTCTGTCACGTTGCTTGATTGCCTGTCCAAAATGATTTTGTTGAAGATCATGACCGGGTTGCCTCCCTAGTCTCTGATAGAACCGCATAGAATAGTGGGTTTCCCCTTCCTCTAATTGAAAGCACAATTAATCTTCATGGAATCTTGCTTAGGAGGAATCCATCCAGCAAAGTTAATAGTTACAGTAGAGTTTCTACTCATAGTCTTGTAAGCTTTGCAAAAAGCTAGATTAGATTCTACTAGGTGTATCCAAGAATACTCAGTGGTATGGCTCACAAAATTCTTAGCATCGTAGATGGACCACATAAGATTAGTAATCTTTGCTAATTTGTTCAAACTCCAAGTATTGGAGGACTAGTAAAACCAATCCTGAATACTAGTGATACCACTTGGGGGGAGATTATTAATGTCAATAATCCCATCCTAGAACTGGTGAACCATAGTACACTGGAACAAACTGTGGGCTGTTGTGTCTTGAGCTCCACATAAACAACACTTATCAGAACCTCCTACTCTTCTAGTGAGTATTGTCATACAGGGAATGATATTTGAGAGGAACTTCCAGAAGAGAATTTTAGCTCTGGTTAGCTTTTAGTTTGTTGGATATCAGGAAGTAATCAGAAATCTCGGAAGAGAACTTATTTTTTTCCTCATTCTTAGCAGTGATATAGGCAGAATTAACAAGAATAAACTATCTTTGGAAAAATGTCAGATCCTCTTCCCTAAGATAAGTGCGTTGTTTTTGTTTCTATTTTCTATTTTTATTAATCACTTATACATAGGCTCAATTAGTAAATCACAATACATTCAAAGTAGAAATAGTGAAATTTTGAGTCAAGACACCTCTACATACATTCGGTATGGTTTTTGTGGTTATTTTGGTCTGGCGTTTTGTGGTAGTTTTATATGTGGTAGTATATTATTGAAGTAGAACGTAGGACCCACGTGGGACCCACACGGGGACCACCGCCGAAACTACCAAGTTTAGGTGTTCTCCGAACGCAGCCCTAATGTATTGAAAGTAAAAAAAAAAAGTTTTGTATTATATGATAATCTCACTCTATTGAACATACATATATGAGTTCAACACAAGATTGAAAAAGAATAAAGAATGACAATTAACATAGGTATAAAATGTGATATACTAATGAAATGAGCTTGAAAAATAAAAACCCATGTAACATCAACCGCGCACTAAAAATTGTGTAACACCACACCACACCACAGACGATCACGCCTCATGTCGAGCAGATAGCATTAAGCAAAACATGAGCAAGCATCAAATCCACAAAATACTGGTGTCCAATCTCCCCATCCCTCCACTTGCGCTTCGCCGGAAACCTCCCATAATGCACACCATCATTACACCGATTATCAAAATGCCAAGCCCATGTCATATCAAAATCATCCACCACAGCATCCACCAGTCCTTTGTCCTTCATCTTCTCAAGCAGAACACTGTTATACACTTCCATCTTACTCGGATTAAACGCCAGCGTTCTCGCATACCCGCCAGTACTCACCGTCGACCTAAACACCACCCGTTTAACATCCTCCTACCCCTCATAACCTCTTCCAAAACGACGCCGCATACTCCGCCCCACCCACATACCTCTTATACTCCTCCACTTCACCCCGTCATGTAACCCCGAATTAAACACAACCGTATCCGGCACCGTCGACTCATTAAAATACCCTCTGATAAATCCCCTGTACTCTTCATCGGAGAGCGAATTCAACCCCTCGTAATTCCCCGTCATGTTCCAATGCCCATTGAACACATTTGTAATCCTTACCCACTCCGACTCATTCCTAGGGTTCGTCAACTTTACGTCAAATCTCCTCGTCACGAAATCGAGGTCTTCGATTCCAAGGACGAAGAACAGCAAGTTCCTAATCGTGTCGACGTGATTCGAATCCCCCCACCAGAACAACCATTTCCGATTCAAACACTTCCAACTTTCCTCCCTTGAAAACAACTTAAACCCACAGTGAGCAGAGTACACCCACCCATTACTCTCTAACGAACCAAGCCGGCCCCTACACCACTCCCCCTGGCAAGGATAATTCACCGCTTGGCAACGGTACCGCCCATCCTCAGAGATCTCACACTTATCGTTACGTGCGTGGCGTGTCCACCTCCCAGACCACACCATCCGGTTAAAGTCAGACCCTTTACAACTCTGTAGCTCAGGTAAACTCCACTTCGAAAGCGTAAACGTTATAGGTATCACTCGAACCTGCTTGTCGAATCTAAATCGGTTCGGGGAGAATTTAAGTCCCTCGAAGTGACGGAACAGGAGACTGATTGTCAGATTATACTCACCATAGAAATCCTGATGCACTTGTAGGATGAATGAATACGTCCCGTTTCCGAAATCAGTCAATGGTGGTCGTGATTTCCAATTCTCCCCTGATAAATCGAGTTCAAAGTAATCCCCACCTAAGCAACGTGGGTTTCCATCTCCATCCACTGCTTGAAACACCATCTCGTGAGATTCACTTGTCGTCAGAGTGATTCGTGGTGATTCTTCTCCTCCTCCACCTCCTACATTGTTGTCAATTCCACGGATTCTGATGTCCACCGTCTTCGCGTCCTTACAGGCCGCACCGCCGGGTTCAGTCCACTTGGAGAGTAGATTTGCGGTGTAGTTTTGTGGTAAATCGACTGTCACCCAGTGGGGAGTTTCGGTGATTTCAGAAGAAGTGTTGGAGTTATGTTTTTCTCGGGGTGAGTGGTTGGAGCAGGAACTGGACTGATGGAGGGGAAGCTAGAAGAAGAAGAAGGTTGAATTTGAAGGATTAATAAGTTGTTGGAATTTGAAGATGTGTGTTGGTGCTGAGTATCCAGGGTTTGGAAATCTCTGGATGGGTACTTCCGGACGAGGTCAGTGAAAGTCGATTCGTCAATGCTCCAAACGGCTAATACCGCCACGAAAGTGAACGCAACCAGCAGCCCAACCCGACGGATGGGTCCGACCCAGTGCACCTTTTCTGGGATATCCATCATCACTGCTGAGAGCTGAAGGAAGCATAAAAACAGAATTTCTTATACATTCAATTCACAGGAATCAAATCCAAATGCATAAAAACAAACATAACCTGGCATTCTTTCTGTTTCTGTTTATTTTAATCTCTCCCCATCCCATCTCTCGAGAACTTTAAAAAATAACGCAGCTTAGATTTGAAGAACGTACTTTGCTCTTTTTTCCCTGTTGAAAAACTGGAGATCTTTTAAGGGGGAAACAATCGTTCAAACAGAATACCCGAGATTCTGGGTTGAAATAAACTTGGATTCTTCTTTGTTTCAGGAGAAGATGAAAATTTTAGTCTGGCTGGGGAGAAAGATCTGCTGAAAATCTATCTGTTTATGATTTCCTACTCCCAGCCAGTTTCAGTTGCATATTATACAACCGCTGCTCCTTGTACGAGAGATCTCTCCTCTTAATTAGACGAAGCGGAACTTCCGCTTTCAAGCTTTCATTACCCTTGAAACGACCTTCCCCTTGCGAAAATGTTGAGCAGTGGAGACAAGAGAATGAATCCGAAGATACAAGGAGAACAGCAGCAGAAGACGTCGTCTGTGGGTTAGGGAAAAATTCTGCGTATCGGAAAAAAGAAACAGTGAAAATTGCAGAAGAAGAGGACAAGAAGCAGCAAGAGATAGGCGGAGCACTTTGAAGAGGATGAAGGGAGAGTGGCGGTGCGCCGGTGCGGTGGGTAAAACAAATAGGGAACGATATATATATTTTTTTTTTTCTTTGTAATCCAAGTGTAAACATATTTATGTTGTTTTTATATAGATAATGTTAAATATTGTATTTTAGTCCAATTCTAATTTTAAAGTTTTAAATATATTAAAATTGAATTAAATAACCAAAAAAACCAGTAGAAAGGAGTGGAGGACAGGTGGAGTATGCTTCGGTCGATGCTTTTGGGTGTGGTTTCTGTGGGATCCACGTGGGTCTTATGTTTTACTCCAATAATATACTGTCACATATAAAACAACTACAAAACAGTCAGACCAAAACAATCACAAACAACCCAGCCGAATGCAGCTTGTGATGACCGATAATTGATAGAGCAGATTTTTTTTATAAATACTGAGCAAATAATATCTTTTTTTTTTGGTATAAAGATAGAGCAAATATATCGTCAAAAGAAAACGGAAACAATTAAAAATTGATTTTACAAATGTTCTTTTTCCGTGCACTTTTTCACGCTGGGACTCACTTTGTCCTCTTTCTTTGTTTTTTTTTAAGTCCATGTTTTTTTGTTTTTGAGTTCGTTCGTGCGATGGGGAGATTAATCCCATTTTTTAAAAAAATTGAAACAACTGTCACTTTCTGATTGGAGCTCAAACTGACCAAAGGTTTAATTCTTGACTGAGATTGGTTAACCACAGTGAGCTCTTTTTTTTCACAGGTTTTGCTGCTTTTGGAGTCGATCAGCGAACGACGCCTTTATGTTTAGGCCGCGTTCGATACGAGCAATTGTCAGATTAATGTGCACTTTTTAAAAAGTACAACATAACTGTCACATTTTAATTAGACAAAATTGTAAACTGCAGTTACATGGCAGCATATAAATGGTTAACTACAAGAACATTAAAACAAACGCAGTATTTGCTGTGTTTGCTCACTGTTATCGAACGCACTCTTAATCTGTATCTAAACCATTAGCTTAGCAACTTAAATGGATACTACTACTTATACTGAATCGATACTTATTTCGAAAAAATAAAACATAGGCCAAGTCTTTGTTCAGTATTACTTCTTTTAGGTGTTCTTTTTTTTATGCGTATTTTATGATATATCTTAAATATTGAAATCAAACGACATATCCAAATGGTAAACAAGATGGTCAGTTCAGAATGGAGGTAATATATAAAAATATATTTGTGATACAATAGATGTCTATGAGAGCACAAATTAAGAACGAAGGTAAATTATATCCTGCAACCATGACATATAACAAAATTATATTCCCCACTCACTTAGTTTGAAAAATTAGTTTTGCACCCATAAGATTGAACCATTTACATTTGTCACTGTTTTTGGTTTTGCATCTGTTGAGTCCACGTGTCACGGTATTATTCGACTCCTTTAACACTGTATTGAACCAGGAATCAAACCACGGTTCACAGTGGTGAACCGGTTAAAAACCCTATTCTCGACTCTCCTCTTCTCTGGATGTCGATTCATATACTTTGACACATTCTCTTCTCTATGGTTGTTAGTGTTATTCATGCTCTGGGGAAACTTCATCGATATCTTTTGACTTGAGCGGTTGTGGTAGACATCTTCTTTGGACTTGATTTCGATTTAGGCTTTGGGTGCTCTACAAACCCTAGCCATTTGGTAAGACAATGCATACCTTCTTTCTATTTAGGGCTTCTAATCTGTATGGATACAAATTTGGTCTACAATTTTCAGCTCTTTTTGCTGCTCCTTCTCTTCGACCTGTTCTTTCGGTTATCTTGTGGACTACTTCTAGTGTTTTTGAACCACTATTGGTGGTCGGCATTGTTGATGGTTGACGCAATCTACATTGTTCTGGTTTCGTAGCTAGTTATACCCTAGCACTGTTGAAACAATTCTGCTCTTTGTGTCTTTAGCATTGTCAATTGTTGACAAAATCTGCATTGTTTTGTATTGTTCTTGTTTTGACATTGCTTCCAATGTTTTTCTAATGCTTGGAAGATAACTAGTAATTTTTTTTGCTATACTTTGTTATAGGAATGATGCACCAGATAGTGGGATTGGAATGTCATCATCTATGTGGCTGAAGAGTAGTTAGATTAAGGAAGAATTTGGTGTTTGAGTGTACTTTTTGTTTGTATTTATGTTTATGATGTAGTAGCTTTGAACAATGGGATGGTTCATATTTAGTAGTTTTACACTAAGGATGAAATTGGTCTCTAGGAACATCTTTATGTCTCTTTTATGGTAGTTTATGAGCGTCTTGTGGGGTTTTTGAAGTTATTGAACAAGATTATATTTCTAGTTACACTTCAGATTGTAGCAAGCAGCTGGTTACTCAACGTTGTTATGTTGCAAACAAATGGTATTTTAGAAATACTTAGGTGTAAACAGGTTAATATTCTTTTGCTATTTGCATCGATCTTCTGCTGGTATGCTAGATGTTGTACAGGACCTAAACGGTATCTGTTAACTTGGAGCACATTCTTTGAAAAGTATTGTACTTAACTAGGACGTATGTTCTTAGGTCATTCATTTCAAACCTTATGAGCTTTTCTCAATTGAGTTTGATGTGTTAAACATAGATTATGAAGATTAATATGTTAGCAAAGACTTCGTAACGTGAATATACCTTCTTAAACTGAGCATACAGTCTACAATTAACAAGGTATGTTGTTGCATTAATTATCATCACAACTAATAACTTGACAATACACATCGTACTAGCGTAACATTCAGCTTACAAAGTTACAGCCTACGCTAAACTAGTCTAATAACCAACATATCAATTACCATAACAATTACATAATAACTCATAGAAAGCCTATTAATTCCAAGCTTCATTTCTCATTGAATGAACATCCTCAGGTCCATCACCTCATCTCTTAAAATTTTCATTTCTTCATGAATCTTCAACACATCAATATTGGGAGAATTCTGATTCAGCTCAGCCCCACACCATTAGGAGCTCAATAGTTGCCTGTCCAGCTCTTCTTCGTGCCACCACTTCAAGTGTGCATAAGGACATTCACACCGATAATAAAACAACTTCTCAAAGTTGTCACAAGTGAAAGCAATGTAAAATCTACAATTCCTTTTGCATATGCACTTCACATTGGAAAATGTGAAGTGACTCTCACTGGTACGGTTGCTTGATGATGACATAATACTCTAAGTTACCTATTGTGGGTGACACAAAACAAATCAAACTTAGGAACAATTTAATTATTGAAAGCTTAGTCAATAGGTTTATCATTATATCTCAGACCATAGATGTAAGATGAGCTCACGTATAGCTTATTGCCCCATCATCATAGCTTTTACAAGATTAAATTAGCACATTTGTGCTGCACAATTAAGTGAAGCAATTCCAACTTATACCCATCTGGATATCTAGCTAGGAGCAACAAAGGTCAAGCAAATGCTGCTTCTACATACTAGGTGCAACATTAGTGCGAAACTGCTTCAACACATAATCATGCAGTAGACCAATACTAACATCAACATATTAAGAGGATTTTATATAAAAATCATGACAAATTTCCATCTCTAAACATGGAACTGCAATACTTAAGATGAAATACCCCAGACATTAAAAACCTTAAATAACAAGGAATTAATTAAATGAAAGAGTTAATCAAAGATTAAACATTAAAGGATAAAGGCTAATGAGCCAAATTCATTAAGTAAAGTTATAACCTCTAAACATACATACATGAACAAATATGTATAGTCCAAAAAGAGCACCAAACTCCACATAAAATAATGGACTAAAGAGGGAACATAATAAGGAGAAAATAACTCCTAAGATTAATGTAACATGTAAAACAAATAATACATGAACTAAGATCACAAATAATGTGATAAGACTGTATATAATATTTTATATAGTCAAAATAATTTATAAGTACAACAAACCACTTAGAAAATACACCTTAGGAAAAGTAAAACATGTGTCACAACCTCACACATGAAACAAGTCCAAAAACACAACATGTAACACCTTAATATTTAAGTTTCAAAAATTACAAAAAAACCCCCACTTTTCCCCTTGTGTGGACGACAATTTGAAGAGGGAAACAAAGATCAAAAAGCAAAAGCAAAGTCTAGGAACCAAAACTCCTTACACTACTAAAGACATGTTTTTACCACTCATTACTCTCTATACTAAAAAATCAAAGTAAGTCTCTCTTCCTTACAACACATTGCTGATTTTGAAGAGTGAAAAGGGGGTTCAAAAGTGATTTTTACTTTCAAGAGAGAAGCGTCCTAAAAGCAAGTCAACTTACCTTGGGAACTCACACACACACACACACACACCACACACACACAGCACACACACACACACTCTTCTTATACTCTCTCACCCATTCTTTCTTCTCACTTTGCCACTCCATGCTACGACAGCCTCTCTTCCTCCTTCCACGCCAGCTGAAAGTAAGTCACTCTCTCCTCTCTCTCTCTCTCTCTCTCTCTCTCTCTCTCTCTCTCTCTCTGTTGTTCCATTGTAGCTACATTGAAGATCATAAGTTATAAGGCTTAAAACACTTGTTTTTGCCTTCATTCTTCTTCTTTCTTGATAAAGAACTAAAGTGTTATTTTCCTTTCTTCAAACAACCAAAAATCTTCTGTTTTGGTGGTAAATAAACTGGTTGTCAAGCATAGAGAAGCCAATCCAAGTTCAATAAAGTTAAAGGTAAAAAGATGCTCTAAGGTTCCATATTCTTCCTTGTTTAATTATGGACGAAAATCAGCACTTCCTTACACCATTTCTCCATATTCTTACACACAAAATGAAGCTTCATCCACTCCTCTTGTTGGCTGAATTTACAAGCTAGAAACAACTCCAAGAGACTTCAAAGGTAAATCATGTTTTAAGGTTTATAAGTACCTTAAATCTACCTTAAGTCTATAGATCTATACAAGATCTGATTATATAATTTCCCTATATGGCCGAAATTTGAAGAGGAAACTCCATTTTAAAGCTCTTATTTATGTTAATGAGTCACAATGACCCTAAATTGTGTCCTTTTTCTTGTCCTAAAATGTGGCTGAAAATGGAGTCCAAACCTTTGTAAGGTGGCCAAAATACAAGAGGTTCAAAGGTGGAAAAATAACCATTTTACAAGGTAAACACTTATCTAAATTCTAGAACTTGTAAACCACCATTTAAACTCTTGATTGATGTAAAAATCTAACTCCCCTATGTTATATTAAAGGAGTCCGAGAGTGAAGGGGAGAAAAACTCAACTTGGAACACTTAAGGGTAAGTATTACCTTAAGACAAATTTTTAATGTTGTAAATGTATTATTGTGGGGTGGTTCTGTATGGCCGAAATTAACCTGATAAAAATGGTCCATTATGACCTAATAATGAACATAAAATGATATAAAAACATTTGGATATGTTAGTTGTTGAGTTAATGACTTAAATGTCAAAATTATAAATTTTAAGGGCTTAAAATGGTATAAGCCGAAAGTATTGGACATGGGAGTGATATGGACGAGACTTGGTGTGTTTTTTAAGTTTATTTTGAGCACCTTTGAAGTTTATGTTATGGTTTTTAAATTAGCCAAATGTTTAGGCTTGCTTTATGAGCTTTAAAGTACTTTTCATGCTTTTAGAGCATAGGTTAAGTTTTATTGTGTTTTGGGTGATGTTCTGGTGTTATAAGTGTACCATGAGTGGTTTGGGTACACTTGGGAAGTTTGGTAGGCTTTGGGAAGTGTTTGGATGGAATTAAGGGTAAAAAGGTACTTTAAGTAACCTTATGAATTATTTAAGGATATGGGGTGATATAACCTATGGTTGGATTAAAGATGTTAAGGGAATAAAATTTGATCAAAGGGTAATAAAATAGCCAAGAATTAGGGGTTACTTTGGCGAATAATATAAATTATAAGTTTTTATTAAAGTTAAGGAGTTAAATGAAAACTGTAGGAAGTAATTTGGGTCATTTCATAATTTATGGAAAACTATGATCAAGACTGAATTTAAGGTCAAACTTGGGGAGACTTATGGGGCTTGACCAAATTAGATGAAGAAAAAGGTTAAAATTGGAATTAGGAAGAAATTGGGGGTTAATTGTAAAGCTTGGAAAATTTAGGGGTCAAAGTGTAATTACTAGAAAATTAGGGTCAACGCAGTATGTGATGGTCAAAGTTGGGAAAACCTCAAGTGATGACCAAATTTAATGGAAATATGATATAAGGAAAGTTTAGGAGTTATTTGTAAGTTAGGAAAACTTATGGGGTCAAAACGTAATTTTAGGAAAAATAGTGTAAAAATCAGAACAAACCAAGGTTTGGGTGGAATTTTGAGATTAAATTGAAAGATTATAAAAGATATAAGTTAGGAATTAAACTGTAAGACTTATAAAATATGTGGGTCACCTTGTAATTTAAGAGAAATTGGGTGGAAACTAATGAATACCGATTGGGGTCTGTTTGGTAATAAAAATATCTTGGGTTGAAACCTTGCGATAAAATAAATAAGGGATTAGATTCATAAGATATGGCTTATGATATAATGGTAAGTTTAGATAACATTTGTGAGTAAAAGTGTAATAACTAAATAAATAGTGCTATGCCGAGAATTATAAGGAGTTAGGGATGAAATATATATAAGGTTGAAAGATTACATGACATAGCATTTAGACCATGGTCACAATGTCATTATATGAAGTTAGTAATAATTACAGGAATTTCATAATTCATATGGAAAATATGAATATATATATATGTGTGTATATAAGGAGTTGTAAAGTATATACAAAAGTTGAGGGTGTAATGAATTAAGAGTGATAATTATATAGTTGGGAACCATATTAAAACAATAGATATGAAATGTAAATGTGGGTATGTAAAAATGATACAGACTAGAGAAATTTGTAACTCACATAAAAATAATGGATAATAGTGTGAATTAAAGGAACTATATGATTCATATAAGTGGAGTATGAATACTTGAGGTGTTATAAGTAGGGCTGGCAATTTCAACACGACCCGTTTGACCAACACGAACCCGACACGAAATTTGCGGGTTTGGGTTTTATAATTTGACACGATTAAATAAACGGGTCGTGTCTGGGTTGACCCGTTTAATAATCGGGTCGGGTTCGGGTCGAACTAGTGTAACCCGCCAACCCGTTTAACTTTTAAGTTGAAATATATATATATATATATATATCCAAATCCATTACCGATTAAAATTACAACACCTACTCTCCTCTTTTATCCAACCACACAGCCAAACACCCAAATCGGCACATGATGACATCCCAATTCCCATCGAATTTTAATTTTTTTACTCAACCCATTGAATTTTAAATTATATTGTTGTAATAGTGCTCTTTAATCTTTATGGCAAGGAAAAATAATACGTCAAAATCCAAACCATATTTGGATTTTGAATTTTGAATTGAGAGAATAGCCGCACATCAATATCAGATTAGTCAAGTTTTACTAGGTTAATCGGGTTGACACGAAAAACTAATCGTGTCAAACGGGTCGGGTCGGGTTGAAGTATATTCGTGTTCGGGTTGATGTACATGACCCGATTAATTAAATGGGTCGTGTTTGTGTCGACCCGTTTATTAATCGTGTCGTGTTCGGGTTAAGCTCAACCCGACCCGCCAACCCGTTTTGCCAGCCCTAGTTATAAGTTATATAACATGGTTGAAGGATTGAATAAATTAAGATGGAATTTAATGTAAAGTGGGGAACTACATTGTATAACCTTAAACATAAAGATTTAATATCATAGTATAAAGAGTTATACAAATAATGGAATTATATAATTCAAGGAATTATATTATGAATTATAAAAGGGTGTTGACTTGTATGTTTGACCAAGTCAACCAAATTAACCAAAGAGAGTCAAGTTGACCAACTCATAACTTAATTTAATACTTAAATGTCAAATCACATTAAATATCATATAGTAACAATGCCTATATGAATGTGTGTGTGTATATATATACTTATGTATAAAAGAGATCAGTAATGAGAATTAAATCCTAAGTTGTAACATGATACAACATGTTAGATACTAACATACTTAACGGATTAAATAAACTAATCCCAAACTTGTTTAAAACCCGAATGATAACAACAATCAATCGTGGGGTAAATATCGGGGATTAATGAAGGTACAGAATACCGACTTAGTTAATGTTATAGAGAGCTAATACTTAGCCTCGTATTCCAGAGCTAGAGATTTAGAGGACGAGCTCGGGGTCGTGCGTAGCGTCTTCCACGTGGGTGAACAGTATGTTAATGTGTGGTCTGAATGTTCCTAAAGATTTCATTGGGTTTGGACATTTATGTGAATGCTTGATAAGAGTGATATGCATGCTTGTATATTGAAATGTTTACATGATTTTAATTGTTGACTATTCTGCGATATTAATTGTGCGCGAACATCTTTCGGACTAAGCCATTACTAAATACGAACTCGAATCGAGTTAGAGGATCGGTAACACCATTCTCACAAGCACATACATTCAAATATGAAAATGACCTAGGTGACTTCTAGGTGGTGTGTAAGTGAAATACCCCGAACTTAAATATAGTGATTAAGATAATTCTAATATGTATTTATGGGCCTAATAACGCCTAAGTAATATTGGAAAGGAAAAATAAATCCAAAAGAAATGAAGAAACGCTTAAAAAGTGAAAAACGCTAAATAAGCGTTAAAAAACCATAGGAGGTACGAGACCTCGGTTAGAGTATTAAGTGGATTCCTAAGGCTTAATAATGCCTGAATAATATATGGGAACAACTCCCGAAGAAAATGGATCCAAATAATGTATTAAAACGCTAATAGAGCTTTAGCACACATTTTTCGAGAAAACCCAAAAACGTGACTTTAAGTGGTCTAACGAACCCGTAAAAAATTATAGTTCATTAAATAACTATAAATAAGAATTAATGGAAGCTTAATAACCAATAAAATTAAAGAAACGAGAAAAATTCCGGAAAACGGGCCCGGTTAGTGAATAGTGCTAAGCCGGGTAAATTAATGAGCATTTTCTGTAAATGACGAAAAACTCTCCAACTAGTATTAATGTGGGGGCCGGTTTTTAGGAATTAATTAACCCCTCTCACACACACTCACACAACTAACTAATAAATAAATCAAAAAGCAAAAAGAGAAAAGTACAAAAGTGGAAAGCACATTCTCTCACCTCTCATTTCTCTTTCCCTCTTTTCTCTTTCTTCTTCCTCCCCTCCCAGCCGATTTTGTTCCTCTCTCTCTGGTTGGGGGCAATTTTGGAGTTCTTCACAAGCAACAATGGCTTCCTCACTTCTCCTTCATGCTCCATCTTCATTTGAACTCCAAATGCTAAAATAAGTACATATTCTTACTCCCCTCATCATTCTCTTCTACCATTCTCTCTTTTCAAAATCTCAAAATGAAGAAGTTCATCTCCATGGGTTTTCCCCATTTGAAGAGAAAATGGCATCAATGTAAAGCTTGGAGTCTCCTCTCTCCATTAAGGTAAAAATCTCCAAGAAAAGCTCAAGTTTCCTTCATCATTCTTTGTAGCTGATTTTTACCCCCGTTGTAATGCTCTATTTTCTCTCTCTTTTTAGCATCATTCCAACCTTGCAATGGTGATGGAATCATCTTCTTGAACCAAGGGCTAAAACCCCTCCTAAAACACTCCAAAGGTAAACCCTAGAATTTGTATTTTAAGCACTTCAAAGAATTAGTATAAATCTAAGCGTTAGTATTTTAATTACACTTGTTTTGTGTTCCTTGGGTGATGGGAATGGAGTTTGGCAACTCCATTCCCCACATGACTGATTTTGTGCAAGAAAGAGAGAAAGAGGAGAAATTGGAAAAGAAAAGAAGGATTGAGAGCTTAAGGTAAGAGCTCCTTCTTAATGCTAAATTTTAATGCATTAGAGTAATGGGAATGGGTAAACTAATTAAAGAACCCAAAATATTGTATTAGTATTGTAGTTATTGAAGTTTGAGTATTTATGAGCTAGTATTTGAATTGTAGGCCTTAGAGCCAAATAAATTGTGTATGTGTATAGGTATTGTGGATTGAGGAAGTATTGATGAATTGGTATTGTTTTGATTGCTGGTAGGACCCTTGTATGGTTGTGGCTAGTTTAGGAATGAATTTGGTGAGAAAGAATGTATGTGGATAAGTGAGAATTGTAGGTGAACTATGGCAAAATTTTGGTAGGAAATGTGCATTTATGGATGACTTGGTGAATGGGAAACCAAGGTATGTGTTGGATTGAGTAAGGATGTAACACCCCTACTACGCACTCAACAATAACTGAAATCGCAGCGGAAATAAACAACTAAAACAATAACTAAACGGGTTGGTGTTACACGCCGTTAACCACCCACGTGGCTAACAAGGCAGAATACATACCGTTTGTACCGGTCTGATGATCAAACTCCCGAGCATAGAACTAATAACCATAAATACATAATCAACGATAGTGAGTATTTAATTACAATCCATCACTGTAAACTGTCAATACACTACCACTGTATAACAACGAAACCAAAATATAACACCACGGGAGCACAGGCGCATCCCGGGCTCAACATCCAAAATATACCAATAGTATTTCATGACCTAAGATCTAAAGCCAATCCGCTTCTTTGATCCTCATCCTGCAAATAAATATGGAGCCCCCAAAGGGGGTCAACAATCCTTGGCTGGTATGGCCGCGCAGCCCATCGGCTACCGGAATACGCGCAACTATTTGTCATGATAACATGGCATTGATTTTAACATACAACATGTATATAGCATAGCAAGAGATATTGCATAGCACAACAACACATAACATAACAAAAAATGACTCCCTTTAGGAACCGAATCAACATAGTTAGATCACATGGAGAGCCTAGAGAATGTTTCCAAACTCATGCTAAGCTCATTACATAACTCGTTACCGTCCTGTTAGATTGAACGGATAACTTAACCCCAAGGTGCGTCAGATATAGTAACCCAAGCACACCGAACATAGTATGCCCCTATGGCCCGACATGAGTCAGTAAAATAGCCTTGGTTAAGCTAAAGGGAGGTTGAAAACCAAAGAGAAGACAACCTTAACACACAAAGAGAATCGAACCGGTTATGACATCGACTCCCATACTCACACGCGTGGCCGGAACGACCGGACTCCTCACTTCCCCCATTATTACTTGTTAGAAGTCTCACTATTAGAACTTCATAAGTTAATTCACAAGCAAGTGTTTAGGTCTAGTTAGACACACACAAGGGATATGAGGTATACCCTACCAACACATTAATATGAACAACTATAAACTCATTACATGACTTAAGTCTTACAAGGTCATAAATACACAGAAAAACAAACAACACACAAGCCGGTGTAAACCGGTAGGCAACAGACTGCAAGAAAACCATACCTTGGTCCCTGCTGCGTTTGTTTTCCACCGTTGAAGAATCCTATACACATTTAGTAACGTCGGTTAATTAACGTACTAGTCCGTTGTTAACTTAATACTTCACACATCTAGTTTATTTCATTTTTACCCTTTGTTATAACTTTTCACCTTTTAAATTGTCATTATAACACACCTAACATGTCTTAAACAACCTTATAACATCATTACTAACTAATCCCCATCATTAGACATCATTTTATAACCTTAAACAAGATTTTTTTGTGGTCCGGGACTTGGTCCTCAACTAAGGTCCCGGACCTACACTTAACAAAACTCTCGGATGCATTTTATGTAGTGGTCCGGGACTTCATACTGGTCTTAAGTCCCAGACCAACTCTGGCTAGAATCCTCGCGGGTAATTCATGGTGGTCATGGGTGTGGTCTGGTACAAGACCTAAGTCTCGGACCAAGGTGGTTCATGTACTCTTCGCCCTTTTTATTGCATGGTCCGGGACCTTACCCTAGACCTAGGTCCCGGACCACTGCTACAGATTTGCATATTTACATTTTCCAAGTCTTGTTGCAATGGTTCTCCACATCCATTATATGTATAAACTTCCCAAATGATCTTAGGTATATTCTAATGCCAAAATAACACCTTAAACTCACCTAGTTCCTTGTCCAACTTGTTACTCAATTTCTTACAAAATTTACCAACACTTGTAATATTTTTTCATTAAGTTTCTAAGTGGTGTTTTCTCTCCTATGATAACAACTATCCCAAAATGCTTTCTCACCACTATAACATCATCTCCCAAGCATCTTTTCTCACTAACCAAAACTCCTTTATGCCACTTCTAGAAATTTCTCCACAAGTTTACACATCTTCTTTACAACACCTTATTTCCTCATCGTTTACCAAAACTTGTATAAATCCTAAACACAATCTCACCATGACCTTGATGTATCCCAAAACACTCATTTGAATTCTAAATCCTCCAAGATAAAGCCTAAGTCCTTTTTACATTCTAGAGCACCTTAATACATGTTTCTTTCCCTCATAAAACACTTAATCATTCTTAACACTTCCTAGTTCACCAAAACTCATTTAAAACACTTAGAACTTCTTATACTTTACCCAATTTTTGACATGGGTTCTACTAACATCTTGTTACACCAAAACACATAGTTTTCACCATTAAACATCCAGGAACACTTAAATCCATCAAGAACATTCTCACACACAAAACTTCACCCAATTACACTACATCACAATATAGTGCATAATTTAAATTGCTTGGCACTTAGGCCCTTAAATAACATGGCTCTTAGGCCCTTAAATTGCATAAACCTTAAACACTGAATTTCCACATAAATATATTGCCTTTGACCTGCAATTACACTCAACATCATATATGTCCTTTAATAATCTCCTTGAGGATAATTTGCTAGCTCATTTACCATTGGCTCCTTAGGTATTTTATTAAGCAAATCAAGCTCATTTTTCCTAAGGTATTTAAACTACATTGAGATAGTTCATTTACCTCTTTTCCTCTCAAACTTCTTTCTTGTTTCCTTGAACCGAAAATCAGTAAGGAGTTTGATCACTTGTCAACTTTCTAATCAATATACAAGCAAGGTAATGAGCATTCAAGCTTCATGCTTAAACACATTTATAAACCCTAATTTACATATTGTCTTAAACATTAAGATGATTGTTTTACCTTAGAATTGAATGGGAATTGGATTAAGTAGCAAGAGAGGACTCCCCCTAGTCCTTTGAAGATTGGAATAAGCTATGAATGAGCAAAAGAAAACACCATGAAGAAGGTGATTTCGGTCACATATGAAGACAAGAGGAAATAAAGTTTTTCTTTGAGTTCCTTACCTTGAAGCAAAGGAGAACAATGAGATGTAAAAAGATGAGTTCAAGCTCCTTCCATGGTGATTCCTCTTGGCACCGAAATGGAGGTTTTGGAGATTTGAAAAGACAAGATTGTAGAGCTTGACTAAACTAAGAGAATGGTGGTCTTGGAATTAATTTTGGAGCATGGAGCTTGGAGATACAAGCAAACAAAGATGGAGTATGTGTGTGGACTGTAGCAAAACCGTGAATGAGAAGGAAGAAGAGAGGTTGGAGACGGTGGGAATGAGTGGGAATGAGAGAATGAGGAGAGAGGCTTGTTTTTGAAAGATTTTTAACATAAAGTAAATAGTGACTTATCTTACTTTTTACTTTCTTCTTTAGTTATTTAACTAAGTGTGGTGAGTCACCCTTGAAAACCGGCCCCCTTAGTCAAATGGGGTGCTCTATGGTCTTTTTTGACCAATCAATTGACTTATGTTGACCAATGTCTTAAACTAGCACTATTTGGTTACTATTCACTAACCAAGGCACATATTTGTGAAATTTTTTATTTCCCATTGATTTAGACCTCCTAATGTGATACTAAGTAGTACACATGTTAATTAAAGAGTAATGATGGACATTTAGCCACTCAAAACTCATTTACAAGACAATTTTTCAAAAATGTGCTTTAAGACTCCTTAAAGCACATTTTGTGTTTAAACTTGTTTTCAAGCTTGGTTTTCTTTGGTAATTGGTTAAATATATTCATTAACATGTAAATAAGGTCTTGGTAAGCTTATCAAGTCTTAACCAAGATCATCCCAAGCTTAGAGCACATTTTCGCCCATATTGACTTTAAGGTATTTAATTGTGTTTACTATGGTTTAAATTGTTCACTAATGTTTCTAAGGCACTTTTTAGCCTTATTTTACCATATTTTAGTATTTAAACAACATATAAAGGTTTGGGGTATTTCAAAGGATGTTTAGTAACCATGGAATTGTAGTTGTAGTATAAGAATAAAAAGGTGTAAAATCTGTAGCAAGATATGTTGAAATGTGTTGGAGAAACTAAGAAGAATTAGTGTGTAGGACCTAGTAAAATGAGTATTGTATTGGGTAAGCCTTGGGTTGATTATAATGGAAATGAGGCAATGAAAGAGCCATAGGATTAGTGGGAAGAAGAAAGGAAAAATCTGTAGCAATTGTTGAAGAAGAAAAACTGTAACAGTGGAGAAAAATTGACAGTGGAATGTGTTATGTAACAGATTTGTATAGAGATGGATTAGGTTAGTTTTGATTGCCTAATTAGGGTCAAAACACCTTAGATTATATGTAGGAATATTGGGGAAGAAGTTGGTAGAAGTTTGGAGTTGAAACATAATAAAAAACACACATAAATTTCATTCCTGTAAGTGGTCCGGGTCTGTAAACAAGTACAGAAACCCGGACCAGTCAAAAAACACGCCAGAATGTATTTTAGAAGGAGTGGTTCGGGTTTGTAAACTAGAACCTAAACCCGGACCACCCCATTTTCACACCCGTAACTTCTCCAGACTTGTGGTCCAGGTTTGCAAAGTAGTACACAAACCTGGACTAGTTGAAAATCACACCCGAGAGTACAAAGACCATGTGGTCCGGGTTTGTAAACCCGGACAGTAACCCGGACCACATCAAATTCTTCACAAAAAGTGTTTTAAAGCTAATCTAAGGTAGGGTAATGATGGTATAAGATAATTAAGACTTGATTAATGATGTTTAAGGGTCATTAAGGCCATGAACAAGCTTAGGAAGTAACTTTAAGTAAGTAACTTAAGTACATGTATTTGAATAACAATGAATTAGTAAGTATAAACCGGGAAACTTTAGAAAAGTAATAAATAAGGTTAATTATAGATGATTAACCACCCAACTGTATGTATGTGATAGGATTCGAATAGTTGAACACCGAAGGGAGTCTGAAATACCCCAAACTTAGAGATGGTGTTTAAATGATAAACTAAGATATAAGGAGGCTAAATAATGCCTTAGAAACATTAAGAAACATTTCTAATCAAAGAAAAAATAAGGAAACACCAAAAGAGCAGTTTAAGCAAAAACGTGCTCTAAGCTTGGAGAGACTTGGGAGAGTACCCAAATGTTGTTCTAAGACCTTAGTAATATCCTAATGGTCATTTTAAATCAATTACCAAAGAAAACCAAGCTTGAAAACAAGTTAAAACACAAAATGTGCTTTAAGGAGTCTTAAAGCACGTTTTTGAAAATTTGTCTTGTAAATGAGTTTTGAATGGCTAAATGTCCATCATTACTCTTTAATTAACATTTGTACTATATAGTATCACATTTGGAAGTCTATATCAATGGGAAATCAAAAATTTCACAACAATGTGCCTTGTTTTGTGAATAGTAAATTAATTAAGCTAGTTTATAACATAAGTCAATATAAGTGAGATATTTGGTCAACAAAGACTTAAGTACCCCTTGTTACTAATGGGGGCCGGTTTCTTATGAGGTGAGTCACCACCTTCATGACTCATTAAGCAAATAAAGATTTGTAAAGCAAAAGTACTATTCACCTTTTACATAAATATCACACTTTAGTGATTCTCTCTCTCTCACTTCTTCATTCTCCTTTGTTTCCCACGGTTTTCTTGCTCTCTCTCCCTTCTCCATTAACGTGAAGCATACCTCCATGCTAGCTTCATCTAGCTTTTGCACACAACTCACTCATTTTAGCTCCAAAACCAAAACAAATTACATATTCTCCTTAGTTAGCTCAAGCTCTCTCTTTCTATCTTTCCAAAACTTCAAGAGCTTCATTTTGGTGCCAAGTCAAACCACCATTAGAGGAGGAAATTCAAGTTTGGAGACTCCATTGGCTTCTCCATTCTCTTAAGGTAAAGAAAGTGTAAGAAAATCTAGGTTTCCATCATTTTCTTCCTTGTCCGAAAATTTGCACTCATGGGACTCCATGTTTATGCCTTGTTCTAGCTTGTTTTCTACTCTTCAAAGGATTGAGGAGGTCCTTCTTGCTTCATATCCAAGCTTGTCTTGAGAAACCAAGGTAAAACAATCACCTTAATGCCTTAAAGCATATTTTTAACCTAGGGTTTGTTCCTTAGGGTTAATGTATTATCTAGTACTCATTGGAGTCATTGGATATTGGTTAGAACATTGGCAAGGAGATATATATTGGTGACCGAGATTGAGCAAAGGAAAACTTACGGAAGAAAGCTTTTAAAGCTTGTAAAAGAACAAGGTAAATTACTTACCTTAAGGTGTTTTATTGTTTAAGGGAATGGGATTTAGATATGTGATGAGTTTAGTGTAGAGTTTACATTAGAAAAGGGTTATATAAAACCTAGGAGAAACAATGAGCATATTTGTGAACTTGTGACTAAAGAGCAAATGAGAAGAAGAGATAGTTAAAAACAATGTTGAGGTGAATTACAAGAAGCATTTTATTTCAATGGGAGCCTTGTTGTGTGTATTCGCAGGTTGAAGGCAAATATATGTGGAAATTCAGTGGTTAAGATTATTGTCATTTAAGGGCCTAAGTGCCAAGCATTTAAGTTTATGCACTATAAGATGATGTGGTGTAGTTTTGGTGTAAATTGTGTGTTAAGGTGTTGTGATGAGAATTTGAGTGGTATTGGTTGTTTGATGGAGAAAAACCAAGTGTTAGGATGTACTATATACTAGAGAACCCATGGAAAAATTTAAAGGAGAACTTAAGTGTTTAAGATATTCTAAGGGGATTTAATGACTAAGGAAGTACTAGGATGTTCTATGGGTTGTCTTGATGAAAAAGGGTGAGGTTAAGGTGTTCTAATGACTTACAATGACTTAGGTATTACTATGAAGGATTTAGGAATCAAGAGAATGTAATTGAGTATTTAGGACTTAAGCAAATGTTGGTAAACAACTAGGAAGGAAATAATGTGTTGATGGATGGAAGTTTAAGCTTGTGAAGGAACTTTAAGTAAATGCACAAAAGAGTTTTAGATGGTGGAAGATGCTTGGGAGATGATGTTATAGTGGTGAGGAAAACATTGGCATAGTGGTTACATTAGGTATGAACCACCACCTAGAAACCTAGTGGAAAACATTACAAGTGTTAGCATTATTACAAGGAAAATGCATAATGACTAAGATGAATCTTGGTGAATGATTTAATGTGTTTTGAGGAGGGCTTAAGGTGTGTTTGAGGTGCCCAAATGAGGTTATAACATATTAGGATATATGAGGAGAAGTTTGGAGTTAAAAGAGAATTTAGAAATAAGGTTCTGGAGCCGACCGACCTTAGGACCGGACCTGCAAGGTCAGTCGAGCTCAGTTTACACTGCCGGAGAAAGTTTCTGGAATCGACCGAACATAGGACCGGACTTACAAGTTCGGTCGGGCATGTATTTTGTGAAGGAATTAAGTCTCTGGAATGGACCGACCTGGGACCGGACTTGCAAGGTCGGTCGGGCATGTATTTTGTACGGTAATAAGTCTCTGGAATCGACCGAACATGGGACCGGACTTGGCAAGTTCGGTCGAGCTTAAATTTCCCTCGGGGAAACTCTCGGGAATGGACCGACCTTGGGACCGGACTTGCAAGGTCGGTCGGGGTAGAATTTTTAAACGGTAAAGTGTTCTGGAATGGACCGACCTTAGGTAAGGTCGGTCGGAAGTTCGGTCGAGCCTAAAATTAAAAAAAAAGAAGAAATTTTGAATTCTAAGAATGGTAATAGGTAATAAGGTATACCTTTGGTAGGGTGGTAATGATTAGGACCCTAAGAACTTAAGGGAATAAGTTAAGTTAAGTAAGTTAAGTATAAATTTTAATGTTTAAAGTTAAGTTTGTAAGCTAGGTGGCAAAGACTTGAGAGGTTATTGAATGGGAATCCTTAGGGACTAAGTGAGTTGAGTAAGGTGCAAATAACTAATGACCTAAAAATGAATGAATGTTTTAGGTTTGTGAATTGGGACCCCGAAGAAGGTTAAACAAACAACGATCGACGGTGAACGGTACAATCCTTCTTGTGACCTGCTTGCTAACGAGGTGTCCCTCGGCTTGTGTGCTATCTGTTTAATTGCTATGACTAAAACAAGATAAAGCATGCAACCGGTTATATTTGTTCTCGTTGTGTACGTGTTATATTTACACTAACCCGCGAGACTTGAGATTGTTACTAACCAAGTTTAGAACATATTGAGTTAAGAATAAGAATTAAGTTGGGTGGTTGTTGGTTAATGCCCGTTAAGGCTTAGCTAGCACATGGTGATTAAGGTGTCTACTAACTGGAACTTGAGTGAGGAAACCCGGGACCGATCTCCGGTCATGCATGCTAAGGAAAAAGGGGGACGGTATCTGAATCAGATCCGCCCTCCGCTTAAGGACTTGTCTTCGGACTTGTAGCCTAGGGCCGGTTGCCGGCTCAGCTACGCTGGACTCCCGTCCAGAGTAGGTGGCATTAAGATGGTGCGGTGGGATCACCTAAATCCCAGGTTCGAATTAAGCTACAACCATTCCTTCCAGGAATGGTTTGTATACTGAGAATAAGTTAAGATTGAGATTAAGGTAAGGAATTGAGATTAAGGAAATGAGGACTAAGGAGGGGGGGGGGGTTACTAACCCACTTGATAAGGGAACGCTTGAGTCGTTCATTGTTTGTGAACTATATGTGTTCATCTGTGGTTATTGTTATTGCACTTCATATTATGCTTGTGTATGTAATCAATTTCCATGCTATCGACAATTAGTCGTCGTAGCCCCGTTAGCTTGGGGGCCATGAGAGGGTGTACCAGCATTCGTGCTGACCCCCTTGGGGGCTATTTTTACACTTGCAGGTAAGAGACCCATGAGGACGCACTACGAGAGTAGGAGCGGTTAGACCTAGGGTGGGATGCTTATTTGAGTTCGGGTTGCGCCTGTGCACCCGACTGTTATAGTTAAACTGATGTAAGGTGGTGATTATGATTTAGCTACTTGTACTCGGTTGGTTGTGGTATTGTGGATGGTGATGTTTTGGGTTGGTTAAGTATTTTGGATAAGTATTTTGGTTAAGTATTGTAAATGTTAAAGCCGGTATATTCTAACGATCAGACCGTGGCAAGGTCCAGGTGTTTATGATTTCCGCTGCGACATATTCGTTTAAGTATTCAGTTTTGCGATAACCACGATTGGCTTTGGATGGGGTGTTACAGAGTCGGTGAGTCCAAAATCAACGGTGAAAGGTATGATTTCTTCATGCTGCTCTGTATCCTAACCTGGTTACCCCGATTTGTGTGCTTATTTGATCACCTAAATAAGATAAATGCACGAATCGAATTTTAATGCACTTACTTGTGCTTGTTTTATATTGTTCTTGATATATTGCCTTGAACACTAGTTTGTATAATTCATGAAATGAATGGATGAGAATGAAGGGTATTGTACCTTGTAGTGTACTTGTGATAATTGTCTATATGTGCATGTTTTATAATTGTATTTCCTATTTATATCAGTACTTTTCTGCTCATTTCTCACTTATCTTATGGTTTTCCTCGAGTTATGTTTTTATTATTCTCTCACAATTTGTTGGGTTTTAACATGAGGACACCAATGGGAGTAAGTGGATAAGAGACGAACACATAGACGCAAACGGCTCAGAAAACGACTTATAACGAAGATGTAGAGCCGGTCAAACAGAGGCACGCGAGAGTCACGCGGTGGACTGTGCAACCGCCCCCCTAAGTCGCGGACGTCACAAGAGCAACCGCCGGGCGGACGAGTCACAAGCAACCGCCTCGCGGTCAATATAGAGGCTACCGCCTCTTAACAGGCGGACCCACCAGACTATACCCGCCTCGCGGAATATAGAGGCTACCGCCTCTTAACTCGCGGACAACACTACTGAGGCTACCGCCTCCTTATCAGGCGACGAGACACAGGCCTACCGCCTGTTCACTCGCGGACACAACAGAGGAGACCGCCTAATACCGGGCGGTTCTTCAGGCGCGATTTAAATCAAGTCGCGACCAGTTCTTCAGTTCTTCTTCGCGCCGTCATCTGCAACTCGCTTATCTATCTACTCCACCATCATCGCCTACCATAAATCTCTCTCACGCTACAGCTCTCTGTCCCCTCTGCAATCAATGAAGCAATCAATGCTCTTCTTCATCTGCATCAAACTCGTACGGATCCTAACCTCTATATAAACTCACCACCTTAGCTGCAAAAGAAACCAAACACACACGACGGGAGTCTGAAGAAACCATTCGCTTCCACTTATATTTCCTCCCGTATCACCACATCATTCCACACTCACGCAGTAACAAAAGAATAGAAGAGCATCAGTGAGAGGAGAACAGACCAGTTCTTCCTCTGAATTAATGTCAAAATCTATCTGTGTAATCTTCTTAACTCCGTTAATGTCTGAGTAATTTTCTTCTGTATCCTAGGATGGGGGTTTGATTTCTAATATTACGTAATTAATATGTATCACCTGTTTCTCTCTCATTAACTTGTTTTAATTCCTTTTAACTAATATTGTGCTAAATGTTTTGCGCGACAAACGACTACATTTATTTGGTAACTATCAACATATGATTTTGAGATAGTCTAGGTACCACAAAGGAATTATCTTGATATTTACACTCCGGATTGAGCAGGAAAATATTAAGGCTTTTATTAAGAGTTCGTACTGACAATTATTAACTCTAATAGGCAATAAATAATTGAAACAAGGTTATAAATATGTTTAAGTAATTTAGGAAATTCCCCCGCTATCCTAGGATACATTTTTCCATCCACATCACTTAATTCACCTTTTTAAACTGTTTTATTATTCTGTATTAAGTTAACAACAAATCAAGCTTGCCTCCGCTAAACCTTTTTACAGTTTTAAGTAACTACCAAGACTAGGGTAATTGAACAATCTCCCTGTGATACGACACTCGTTATACTACTACGACCGGAATTGTTTGCAGCCCGACGTTTATAATTTGAGTTTTTAATTTCCTTTCTTTTAATTTTACACCACTTTAACCACTCAGAAATAACAATCTGCAACTTGTGTAATGTATTATTGTGTGGTATGAATGTGATGACTTCTACTAATTCCTAACTACCTAACTCCTAACTTAAGTATGAGTAAATTGGAATGAGTAGAAGTCCGATATAGTTTCGGCCACGCGTGAGGATGAGGAGACACAAGAGGTTGGATCCGATTCCTGGCCTGAATCCTTTCTATGGACCAAACCCCTTAAATGAGTAGCATCCTAGATTGGTGAGCCACCTAAAGCCCGGTGGTGGGACGGTGTAGTCCCTGCCCGGAGTTCACCACGACTTGACTTGAGTAAGTAAGTAAGTAAGTAAAGTATGTATGAGTAATGGTCTTGACTGGTGTAAGTCATTGACCCTGAGTAAAAGAGTAATCTCCACCCGATTAACCCAGGTGGACAAAAGGAGCTAACAAGTATTGTGTATGTATGGTGTCAGCGTATTTTGGTAAAGATAAGTATATATTGGTTGACTCGTATTGTCTGCCTTGTATGTATTGAAATGTATGTATGTATTCTTTGTGATGTATTGTATATTATGAATGAAGCATGTATGTATGTATGAGTAAAATGAATTGCAAGTATACGACCAAGTGATCGGCGTACCCTCGCTAGTACGCGGGGTATGCAGAAGTCATATGCAGCGTAACCTGAGCCCCTAGGGGTAATATTTTTATTGTACAGGTACCCGAAGCAGTTATGGTCACAGTAAGAGACCGGCGGCTATACTTAGATAGCTAGAAAAGAATTATAGATAGTAGAGAGTTGTATAAGGCTTGTAGCCTTTGATGTAAAAGTGTACCAAGGGGTACACCATTATGTATTTGGAAAGAATGTAGTTGTGAGGAATGGGTAGATGCTAGACTCTTAATGAGTATGTATGAACTTGAAAGAAGTGTTGTATTTAGTTTTGGATCTTAGTAAACTCGGTGTATTGAAATGTATTGTATTATGAAGTATTGTAATGAATGGAGCATAGTAGTACTTGTTTGGTAATTGGAGTATGTATTGTAACTGTGTAGTACTCGGATATTCCGGTCCATCAGACCGATGCTGTAAGTAGTCGTAAGCCTTGTTAGTCACGTGGGTGGCTAACGACATTGTATCACCCACCGTTGCGTAAGTATGTATCCGTTGCGTGGGTATGGAAGTATGAGGAGATTGGACGGTAATGATGGTATTAGCGGTAGGGGTGTTACAGTAAGACCTAAAAGGTAACTACATAGATAGTATATTCACTATAACCTAAGAATAGATTAATCACATGGTGAAAAGAAATGGTTATAAAGGGAAATCCAGGGGAACCACCGGTTACCTGGTTGCGCATAATGATCATAAGAGAGGATTAACGAATCGCGTCCACTCGTTATGGATATCCAGCGAGCCACATTTGATCGTTGGTCGGAGGACACTACTGTTGGTGCATGGCTACGGCTGATAAAGACACCTTCATAAAGGCAAAGAGGAAATCCAGAGATCTTCAGATCGTTGGTCGGAGGGCACTACTGTTGGTGCACGGGTCACTGCCCTATTGAACAAGGAGTATGGAATATATAAACGGGCTGTCTCAACATGATGCCTGTCAAGAATTAAGGAATTAAGGATTAAATAAATGAATAAACACACACTAGTTATAAGTTAGTACGAGACGTCAATAACGCACGTAATTATGAATAACAGATGAAAAGGGCCTTGAAGGCAGAATAAATGAGAGTTGTTCGATAGAAACAATACTCATATTGTTATCTTACGCACTCGCCATTACTTTGCGTGTGTGCATGATTATGTGTAAAACTGTGTGTGATATATTGGATGAACTATTGGTTGTTTACTTAATGCATTTACAGTATTTATTATATATCTGTAAAACGGAACAACATGTAAATGAACCGCATGTTAACTTGGCTAGTTAACTTAAGGAGTTTAAGGGTTCATGAAGATTACACTTTAGCATATTCAGCAGTTGTGTTGGGCCTTTATGGCAAACATATTACAAGGTGTTTGATCGTGACTGAAGCCGGAGCGCGGGGTATTTTGGTAGTTAGCGGTATATTTTGTTATCACACTTTCGGACCTTCTTTCGTATTATACTACGGATGTATTATGGAATTAAATACTAGACTGCTCACTAGATACGGATATTGGTTTGTATGTATATGACTATCTCTCATCATCATTGTGTGTTATGTTATTATTGGATTCGGACGCTTCACTACTCACATGGGTGAGTAGTGGCGGTAACACCATTAGTTAGAACGATTGGTTTTATTTTTCCGCTGTAACTCGTTATTTAATTATGCTGCAACGGTAATTAGTACAAGATTGCAAGTAGGGGTGTTACAAAAGTGTTATCAGAGTGAAGTACCGCTCTGATGACAAGAGATAGTAGGATAATAACAGTGAGCATAAGATTTTGGGAATACAGAAAACGTCTGTGAGATCTGTGACCTAAGAAGGTCTTAGAAATACTTAAAGCACACAGTGTTAGCCTTAACGACACTTCAATACTTAGTGTACGGTATATTACCGAGTAATTATACGACATTACTTATTACAGATGTCTAGTAGAGCAAGAGGCCGCGGAGCTGGCCAAGGGCAAGGTGGAGGCCCTGGGATTCCGGGAGTTGCCAAGAGAGTAGTGGCTGTCCTTGCCCAGCTGCGGGCATAGATGGGAGGAGTCCCGTTAGGAGTACCACTAGTGGTACCCCACCCGTCGTAACCCAGGGAGACGAACTGACTGAAGAGTGTCTTCGAGACGTGAGTGTCGACTTACTCGGGCGAGCCGGCTCGTAGGATCCCACAACCCTCAAGAGATATATCGTGGAGCATGAGAAGGCATTCAGGGCCTTGCGAGTTCTTGTTGATCAGAGGTTTGGGATTGCTGCTTTCCACCTGAAGGATGCAGCTAGCACATGGTGGAGGCTGGTCAAGGACCATCACTTAGCTACACCAGGCTTCACATGGACATCATTTGTGGAGCTACTAAGAGGGAAATACTACCCGGCGCACCTGAAGCAGAAATCAATGAAGTTATCCCAGAGCATAAATCACAATAACAAAAACAAGCACATAGAGGATAATATGTCAAAGTGTACGAATCGACATTCAGAGAAGATGTGAGTCGAGAATGGGGTTTGGCCGGTTGCCTCACCATTGAACCGTTGTTTATTTCTAGTTCAGTACAATGTTAAAAGAGTTGAATAATATCGTGACACATGGATTCAAGAGACGGAAAACCCATAAACAGTGACGAATGTAAAACGGTTCAAACCTCATGAGTGCTGAAACTATTTTTGAAACCATGTGGGTGGGGGATGTAATTTTGTTATATGTCATGGGTGGGGGATATAATTGTCTCGAAGAACAATTAAAGAACTAAAACATTCAAGAAAGAATTTCACAGTCGTCTAACATACATGCTCCACTTTCGTTATTCACTCACGATAATTTTGCCCCCCAAATGGGTGAACAAGAAAGATACATGCTTTACGTCTCTGTTCATTCTCTTCACTTAAGCGGGAAGAGGCAGGAAGAGGTGAGCAACATAAATGCGGCATAAATATCACAGAGTAAATATGCTCCAAAAGGGAAATATGTCTAACTGTGACATTTATGCCAAACAAAAATATTAGCCCAAAATGCCACATAATAGACATATTATTTGGATGTTTATATAAGTTTTTTGTTTTTCTCATAATATCTAATTAATTATTATTTATATATCTCTTTAATTTCTAAGCTAACTAATATTATCTTTTTCTTTGATGGGGAGATAGAAAGCAAGAGTGACAATAATCTTTTTCTTGTTGCATTGTTGGTTGAATATTATTGTTTGAATGATAATTTTTGTTTTGCTTTTATGTATAGAGTGGTTTGGAGGAGTGGTGCTAGGTATTAAATTTTAGGTTGACAACTGTTAAGAAGTGTAGTTACATCGATGATATTTTATATTTTGTGATGGTGGAGTTTAATTATCGGGTTACATAATGTTTTTATGGTCAAATAAATAGATTATTATTTAGATTTTATGTTAAATTTTACATTTTTATGAGGTAGTTTTTGTTTTTCCATAATATTTATCAAGTAGATTTGTCTATCTTAAGTAAAAGTTTGTTTTGAGTTACTTTTTTAGTATATTGTTTGTATTAATTGGTTTTAAGGAATGTGGCATGACACTAGATAATACTAGCTAATAACAAATCTAATGGTTGTTAGCAAAAATCTAATGGTTGAATTAAACATGATTAAATTTGAATTTTTAGACTTTTTTAAAAACCTAATCAATATTATGATTGTTTTGCAATAAAAATATGGTTAATGTGTAGATTATATATTGTTCAAGTTTTAATCAGTTTAAAACAACTTGATTTCTTTTTTTATTTTGTTTGCTATTTTTTTTATTGTTAAGGTACATAGTGTTTTAATATTTGTTTTTTTTTTATCAACTTGATTCATCTATATTCATAACCAAAGTCTAGAAAACTGAGAGTAAACAAATGAGCCAATAAACCGGAAAAGGGAGACATACACATTTCTCAATCTGGTAACCAGCTAGAAATGCATTCCTCCATATCCAATCTACAAGCAGTAATGACCTTTGGTGGGATATCATTTTCCAAACAAAAACTGACTCCAATCCTCTTGTAGTTGGCCGAACTAGCCATAATAAAACTAGGAAAATATGCATAACCTGTCACACAAGACCAGTCAATATTACTAAATTGAGGAAATAAACTAAGATTTTACTACACCAGTACAAGTGCTCCTTACTAGAGGGAAACTTCTTAACCAAACAATTAGCAATCCCATCCTTCAAATTGTCAAAGCCAATGCTATAGCTACCCACTCTGAGAGCAAGCTCCATGGCATGAAAGATGGCTATGAAATTTGTTGTTTGCACCGCACATTTACTCTGCACTTGCATACTGAACCCCGCAATTGGAACTCCATTAGATTTCCGAAGGATACCACCGACCTTCATAGGCCACCCTTTGATGCTTCTAACCATCCAGCTGATCTTCGTCACTCCATCTGGCGGAGGATTCCACCCTTGATACCTCTTTCCATCTAGATGATGCTTAGAGTTCATCATCGACTCATAGTGGTAGATAAAATCTTTGTTATCTTCAATAATAGGCCACCAAGCAAGCAAAGGATCATGCCTAGCCTTATTCCTTGCATCATAAATCACCCAAAGTAAATCAACTACTTTTCCACATTTCTTCTTCGACCAGAGAGCCAGTTTGTTGCCAAACCAGATGATAAAATCATTATCATTATTCATAGGGGTCTTCTTTATTTGGACAATATCTGTCCAGATATCAGCCACAGCACAATACAGGAAAAAACAATGCACCATGGAGTCAGGTAGACCACAGAAGAAACACTTGGAGTCCCCTCCCACTCTCTTAGCAATGTTTGCTTGGCACGGGGTGATACCTTTGAGGAGTTTCCAAGCAACCAGTTTAACTCTAGGGTAGCTCTTCAAAGCTCTGATCTTAATGAAAATATTCTCTCTTGAGAAATTTGAGGAAGAAGCATGGCTCTGGTCAGAAATCTTTTGGAGGAGATTAATCCAGACTGTACCATATAAGTTTCATGTTTATTGTAGTGCCAAACTCAACAATCAGGAATAGAGAGATTCAGGGGCAATTGGGCTATGAACTCTGCATCATAGGGTATAAGTTGAGAATTTAACATCTACCAATTCCAGGACCCATCATTGGCATCAATAAAATCAGTAACTTTTAAGTCTATATTACCTCTTGATGGCTTAGGAGTTATAATATGAAATTTAGGTGGTCTTGGAAGCCAAGGAGTAGACCAGACATCAGTAGATATCCCATTCCTAATTTGGATACGAGCTCCCAAAGTAAGGACATTTATATTCCCAATAAGAGACTTCCAAATAGGACTGTCATGCCTACCTGGGATAGCTTGCATTAAACTCTTATCTGGGAAGTATATAGCTTTAATAACCAAGGCAACAAGAGAATGAGGTTGGGTAAGGATTCTCCAAAGTTGTTTGGTAATAAGGGCTTTATTAAAATTCTCTATCTCCCTAAAACCTGTAGACACCAAAAATTCTCACCCCATAAAGCAAATTCCAGAATAAGAAACACAATAAGAGGGGTCGTCGCCTTTCTTTGTCAAAACGTATTGACGTGCGTGCCAAAACGAAACCATCGTTTTATAGTCTTTTTCAAAGCATTTCATAAAAACACGATTTTGCGAAAACGAATTTCCAACAATCATACGGTTTTAAACCCGACCCTTTTGTTTTATTCACTTATTTTCTTATTGCTCATTTGTTTACTTTTTGAGTTATCTTTTATTTTTCATTTTGTTACTCATTTATTTTATCCTATCTTCTAGGATTTACTCTTATTTTAATTATTCTATAAGATCATTTCTATCATTTTATATGTATTTTCATTATTATTATTCATGCTATTATATTTTGTTTTGTTTCGTCGCTAATTTGATTATCTTCCTCTCATTTTGTTTTATTTTGTTACTTGTTTATTTCATTACTCGTATATATCTAATTCAATTTCCATTTTTAGGGCATTCAACTGTATTTTATTTCTATCATACTAGTATACCATTTCATTATTTCATGTATTTGTTTCGTTTATTTCATTACGTTTTGTATTTTATTGTTTGCATTCCATAATTTTATAATTCTTAGGAAGAAATCAATTCACTTTGTTAGATTAAACTCTTTTGTTTTAATGTATATTTTCATCTAGAACACTAGTGTTTTTAAAAGGATTATTCAGTTCGAAGTGGAACTTCAGTATTATTTCCCTCACGTATATACAAAGTACTGAGTTAGTGCAGTTGGTAAGTAAAGGTGTAAGAGATACCATTGGTCTTGTTTTCGAATCTCAGTGCCAACATTAGAGTATTTTTGCTCTTGTTTTAATAATTTCTTTCCAGTCAAACTAGACCCATTATTCAGGTCCAACAAATCCGGTCAATCATTAAACCCAGCCCAAGACCAAAATGAAAAACCCTAATCCCTTTCTTGAAGCCATCCAACACATGTGCTATTAGAAGAACAAAAACCCTCGTGTTTAATAACGAACGAACAGCCTCCTCCCATCTTGTTACTTACAGAAAACATTCTCATTGATTTTCCCATATCTTCAGACAACGGAGTCATCTTCTTCTGGCTTTTCACTCACGATGCACAAAAAAAAATGAATGCAGAGATTCCGTATCCTCTTGCTTGGTTCCCTTCAATCTCCCGTCTCCATTTTCTTTCTAAATAAAATACACATGTGAACAAAAACACCCATGCTCTACTTTCATCCTCATTCACAGTAACCAGGAGAGGGGAACACCCTTCTTTTTTTTACGCCTGCTTCTTCTTCGTTTTTTCACCCGCCTCCATCCCTCTCGAGACCCAGAACTCAAGCAACCAGAGAAGCACCTCTCTTCTTCCTGAACCTCCATTTCTTTCTTCTTCTTCTTCAGAAAAAACCGGGGAACAAGAACATCATTACTCATCTTCTTCATCTCCATCGAGAGTCACCATTCAACCATCGCCTTCGTTCCATTCACTCTAACCAGCCCGTTCGCCAGTCCTTACATCTTTCAAACCATGAGACAGCAAGAGAAACTCCATAATACCTACAAGCTATCGCCATTCTTCTTGTCCCTAATTTCACTTTGAAGAATTCAAATCTCTCACAAAGAGGAATGATTGATTAGAAAACAGAAGCCAAAACCCACATTCTCCTCAATTTCCTCTCATCCTCATCTACGATAGTTCACTCTAAAGTTCGATCAAAACTCTCTTTTACCGATTTCGTTTTACTTGCCTAATGATAGAGTAAGCGTTGTACATTTTCTTACTATTTAACTCCTTTCGCTATCTTTCATTCACTGATCTTGTCAAGTATGCCTAATCGGAAATAGCTCCAATGAGCGTGAGGAATGTGGCTTTTCCGGGAACTAGTTTCCGATATTGGTGCCGACTTCTGTGTTTCAGATTTCGTTTTCATCTTCTTCAAACTGTCAGAATTTCCAAATCTATGTTTAGTTATGGATATCGATTGTGAACGAACGCCAAGCCTCTGTTATAGGTTTTGGTTTTTGTAAGTTCATATACAAGTCGGACACTCTTTTTTGTTCTTTCATTCGTTTATATTTATGTACTCCAAGGAATACCGAACCCCGAAATTGGGTCCACGGGTTTAGGAGTAGTAAAGGATAAGGATTACAAGGAGATTTCTGCTCAAAATGCTCGGTAATGTTTGGAAGACTACTTGGTTTTCGTATTCTCATTGTCGTTTTTATCTTGTGCTCTTTCCACCGCTGCTACATTTTGCTTTTGAAGCATTTCAGTCATTATGCGTATATCTTGTTATTCTGTCGATATGTCTATTTTGGTTTTCTTTTGACAATTCGGTGAACACCTACCTGGCCTTCATGTAGTTTCTTTGGTTCTGGGAATAAGTTCTCACCAGGTTGAGACTCAAGTCTCAGTTCATAATCTTGATTTTATATCCTCTGTTCATCTGTGCACTGTATTGTTTGGTTTGATCAGATATAGAGTTGTCTGAATACTTCATTTATACGAAAGAGGTTTGAGCCCCGAGCCTCTGTCCTTGCTGACCTGAAATTTGTGTCCCGAAACCCATTTCTTCGGTGGGAAGGATTCGTATTTCATTGGGATTTGATCGAGGTTTATAGAATGATAATTGCTGCCTGTTATTAGATTTTCTTGACTGTTTGAAGTAAAAAGGCATGTACCTCTTCTTTCTCCTAGTCGTTGATTTCACCCGAACCAAATTTGATCTTATTCTGTGGTTAATCTCTAAGGTTGATGCACCATCTACCAAGGAAACGTTCATATTTCTTTCTGCATAATTGTCTGTTTTGAGCTTTCTAGCAGGTTTTCAACACCCCCGTGGGATTCAGCCAAGCTGAACAGCTTCACTTGCAACCTTGACAGTAGCTTGATTATGTTGTTTCTGATAAACTAGGGATAAGACAAGAACTAGCGGCAATGTGTGTTAATAACCTGGAGTTTCCTCTTGCGGTTTGGTCACGTAAAGGTCTGTTTTGAGGTGAGATGTCTTCGCCTCTGGTAAGGAAATACATCGACAATCTTTGTCTATCTACAAGGTTGATGTTGATTACTGCAGTACTTCTGTATTTCTCATGTTTAGCTCAAATGTACTCACACTCTTTTGATCTCTGGTCTGTGTATTCGTGTTAATTTACGGGAAACCTCGTCATTTCCTTCCATCTGCAAGTTTTAGGCTACAGGGGGTACTCACAAGCTTATCAAAAAGAAAAGTTGTTTGCACCTTTCATTTGACCCTCTACTAGAATTGATCTTAGGAGTTTGCATGCCATGGTTCATAAGATCACCGTTCTCATTTAGAGACAATCGTTTTTTACTTGTTTTCTAATACACCTTACTCATGTTCGATTCTTCTTGATTTGATTCAATAGTATTGATTATATTGTTGAATCTGACTGAACTTCAGCTTTTGTTATGTTTCTATTCTAGTTTTCACGCAGGAAACTCCTTCTGTTGCCATCGGTACATTCTAAACTTTTCACCCTTATACTTGTTAAAATATATGTGGAATTTCAATCTGGCTGCATCTCTAAGTTTTCTTTGTTTTGGGGTACACCTTAGAGAATTCCTGACAAGCGAACCTCATTTACAACTAGTTGTTCTTGTTCCTACACTTAATTTCAATCCGTAATTCATATTCATGTTTTACTTATTGAGCGGGATTACGGATATATTAATGAATTTGACGTGGCCATGTTTTAGCATAAAAAACATGTAAAACAAAAAAGATGAGAAGATTGAAGAAAAACAAATCTGCAACTTTGTTAGGCATTGCTAGCTCGGTAATTTGTGGAGACAATTAGTTTGAATTTAATTATTCTTGTATTAATTTTATTTTTCTTTATACATAACCCGGCATGACAAAAGAAAAGGAAAGAGACAAATGCGTAGGCCCAGAATTTTAGATTTAGATTTCATGTCATTGGTTTCTTATCTTCACGTTAATTTCATGCAAATATTGAATAGTTAGCTTGGCAACTATTGGGCCCGGCCCAATATAGAGGCCCAATACCTAGGAAGCCCTAGTTAGCCCATAGGTCACCCCTTTGTAGAAAAGCCTTAGGTTTGGGGTATCCTCAATGCATACGGGTCCTAGACACGGTCCATGTGAGGAATACCCGTTTTCCTCAAAACTTTTCAAATCATCCCTTAATGTCAGAATAAAATGCACAATCAACATTCCATTTCAAATAAAAAAAAATCATCAAATTTCATTCCAAAAATCATTCAATTTCAAGAATCCAAACATCAATTCAATTCAAATGTCAAATAAAGCCCAACATCCAAAATAAAAAGGCCCAAATCAGTCCAAAAGGCCAATTTAGCCGCAAAACAATTTTCAGCCCACATTTCAAAGGCCAATTCGAGGCCCATTTCAAAGCCTAATTCGAGGCCCATTTCAAAGGCCAATTCGAGGCCCATTCCAAAGCCCAATTCAAGGCCCATTCCAAAACCCAATTCGAGGCCCATTAGTTCAATCATGGCCCACATTTCAAGGCCCAAATCAGCGCAAAAAATAATTTTCAGCCCAATCATAAACAAAAACAGTTTTCAGCCCACATTCCAAGGCCTAACCCAGTCCATTTCCAAGGCCCAAGATGGCCCACTTTTCCAAGGCCCAAACCCGGCCCACTTCTCCAAGGCCCATATCCATTCAGCCCAATCCAAAAGTCAGTTCCAAAATCAATTCAATTTGAGGCCTAAAATTCATTTCCAATTCAGCCCAAAAATTCAAATCCATATCTACTCATTGTCCAAATCAAAATTCAAATCCAAATCAACTCATTTCCAAATCAAATCCGATACCAATTCAATCTCAATCCAATGCAATCAAATTCAATCCAATTCCAATTTAGATTCAATCTCAATTTCATTCCAATTCAATTCAAAATTCTTTTCATTCCCAATTCAATTCAACTTCATTTCAATCCCAAATAATTCCAAACATCATGAATCGCAAACTCCTTGAAACTTCAAACTCTTTTGAACTCAAGCTTCTCGAATCTCTAAAACGCCTCAGCAGCTTAACAGACTCGAACGTCTCAGCAGCTCAATAAACTCGAACGTCTCAATAGCTCAACAGACTCGAAGGTCTCAGCAGCTCAACAGACTCGAACGTCTCCACAGCTCAACAGACTCGAACGTTTCAGCAGCTCAACAGACTCGAACGTCTCAACAGCTCAATAGACTCGAACGTCTCAGCAGTTCAACAGACTTGAACGTCTCAATAGCTCCACAGACTCAAATGTCTCAGCAGCTCAACAGACTCAAATGTCTCAGTAGCTCAGCAAACTCAAACACCTCAAAAACCCTCAGCTTCTCAAACCCGAACACCTTCAAACTTCATAACATTTTCAAGCCTTGATTGTCCTACAGACCCGAGCGTCTCACAGACTCCGTCATCTCGAGATTTTAAATGTCTCACGGACCTGAGTGTCTCACAGACTTTTCACACCTCAAACTTCAAAATAAACCCGACAATTTGTCAAACCTCACAAAATGACCACAAAACCTCTTCGACCCCTCAAAGACCCAAAAGGTCAAAACCCTAAACCCCAAAAATCCCAAACCTCCAAAAAGTGAACTACGTAAGGTCTGATCTCAACAGGGAGTTGAGTACGTAGGCAACCCACACAGGGTGCGACCTCACATCAATCAAAATACCCTTTTGCACTCAGCTATCTCCCCTCCAAACAACCACTTCTAACCCTCGGTCATCTCAAAAAGCCTAGCCATCCTAAAAGTCCCCTGAACTACGTAAGGTCTGATCTCAACAGGGAGTTGAGTACGTAGGCAACCCACATAGGGTGCGACCCCATTCCAAACAAAAAACCTCTTCTCACTCTAAGGTGGCTCTCATCTCTTTCAAAACGCTCAAACCTTCTTCGGCTCCCACAAACTTCAAACTATCAGACTCTCAGTCTTGTTCATTCACTCAACCTCAAACTTTTCTCAAATCTTCATTCTATACTCATCCGAATTCATCAATCCTTTCATTTGGCGCTAGCTTGATAGAAAAGCTCACCTCATCCAGTCGTTTTCTCTCCTCCTGTCCTAATCCTATCCTTCTGACCCTTTGGAATGAATCTCTCTAATAAGGATTTGAAAGAAGGCAATCCTGACAATTGGAGACCAAGGTTTCCTCGGGCACCAATCCAAAGTCGTGGTCGTTGCCACTTCTAAGGGGTGTAACCCAGTGCGAACCCAACATAGAATCTCTGGCTTGATCAGATAAGTCCTATCCATAGGCTACCAATCATTAGAGTCAATTAACGGTTCTCAGAACCCTTCTCCTCCCTTCCTAGTTCCTTAGGTCAAACTAGGTGGCGACTCTAGTCAATTCCGCCCTTAGGGAATAAGTCCGCGTGGAGCCCATCGAGAGCAAGTGTAGTGCACACTTACACTCTCCTTTATGCTTTCTGGGAAAGACGGATGATTTAGTAGGTATTTTAGGGATGCCAGAATAACGGGTTTTCACCCTCCACAGAATGGCAGTTTCTAGGATCTAGGCTTTTCAGTCAGACCATATTTAGATAGACCCCCCTCATACCAAAAAATCACCCTCCACAGAATGACGACTCTGCTGGGGACAACTTGAGTGAGTTTTTCTCAAACTCAAGGAAGACTGAACTCCATTCAAAATTGTCGGGATTTCTCCACTTCTTTCAAAACCTTCAATAGATTCATTTCAAGCCATTAGGACTACTCCACTCCACACTTAGAGTGTGTCTGAGAGGATAGTTAGGATGAGAGTTCAGAGTCCGAGATTGGCCTTGAGTGCCATATGTGTGCTTTACTATTTGCATGCTTCACTTTTGTGTGTTTATTGTTGTGTGTTTATAGTCTTATGTTTACTGCTCTTCATGCATGACATAATATTTATTGCTTATTTATTGCTTTTCTAAATGAGGCCTTCCTAGAAGGAGTCAACCCATTGTTGCATCGGGTAGAATAGGACATGCATTCCTCTGTGTCATCCGATTTGTCCACGAGTCACAGGATCCCCAACCGGTCCACGGTTGATTCCCCATGAGTTGGGTCCTTCCTAGAAGGAGTTAACCCACGAGGTAATACGGTCCAAGACCAATGCCTTGAAGCTCATGATCCAAAATATCCTCCATTACCCGAGTCTAAGCCAGCATATAGTGAGCCATGAGCCTTCATTGTCCAGCTGCCTTGTCTGGTGTCTAGGATGGGCTTATGGGTAGTCACCCCCTTGTATACCGTATGTCTGACCACCCTTTGACTTACCTGAAGATTGCATGGGCTCAGTTCTCCATGATTCCTCTGCACCACGGGTGTCTTTAAAGCCCAATGTCGCGCTACAAATTCATAGCGGATCCCGTATTTACGGATACCCATACATGACATAGTGTAGTCAGCGAATAATTTGGACTTTAGACACACCTTATTGTGCAGACGATGGGAGACCCGTTCCCATTCAGTACTTCCCCAAGTTTCCCGAAAAGTGAGCGTGTTGTCGGGTCATCACTGGCCGTGGCGTATGTTTCCTTATCATCTCGGGTGTCCTGACCTTTCGAACTTAAGCACTCCGGACTTTCTTTATAACGTGCCTCGCAAGAGGCATAGCAGAGAAAAACCCCGAGAGATGACAGTGAAGGGACGATGGTTCCCCCGGTGAGATGGAGTCATAATCGACCTGGAAAGTGATTATCCCAACATTAACACTTACAACTCCACATCAAATATAGCCACGATTTACTTTATGCTATACATGTGTGCAAATCACTTCTTCAAACCAATTTGTTTCAAAACATTTGGAATTCTCTTTTGCATATCTCCTAAAGATGTTTTACGAGCTCGTTCAACTTAAAATCCCACCTAAATTCTACTCATAAACACTTGGGGTTTCAGGACCCGTCACTTCATCATTGAAAACCTTTTTTTCATTAAAATGTTATTTCCAAAACAATTTTCAAAAATAGATTTCGAAAACCTACTTTCTACAAACGAATTTCAAACAACATTCTTCACCAACATGATTTTCAAAATAGTTTTCAAAAACAGTTTTCAAAATTGAATTTCACAAACGTATTTCAAAATAAATGATTTAGTCCCCATGTTGTGACCCGCTATTTTTGAAGTTCAACCCACCTTCAAGAGTAGCGGTCATTACTGTGGAGTGTACTAGTCATTTCGTGTTTTCACAAAAGTGGTGGATTTTCTCAACGATTTTGTGCTCGATCATTCACCTTTTCTTTCTCAAAAAACACCCCTCATTTTCCTTCATCGGAGCAAGTGGAGTGCGTGTAAACCAACAACGATTCAAGCCGAAAACCAGAGGTGTACCAACCCGAGTCAAGCGACACGAAGATCAGCAACAGCGGTTCAAGTTCAAACTGTTGAAAATCATAAGAACACCAACCCGTTTGGTTTGATCACAATACTGCTTCGCTGCAAAAGCCTGAACTCGAGCGAGCAACTGATCAAGAGCCCGAGGACTAGTGAACAACCAATAGAGAGCCGAAGACGAGCGACAACCAACCAGAAGTACGAGCGTGAGCAGTCAGCCAGAAGTCCGAAGACGGACCGGGAGAGTTCAGAAGAAGTTCAGCTCAAAATTCCCCCCTTTTTTAATGACTTTTTAGAATTTTTGATGTATAGGTTTTCCCATGCGATTCTTTTCTCTCTTGTCCATTCCTGAATAGATTACCTGTATAGGTTTATACATTCCCTTCAAGTTTATTTAGGTCAATGTGTATAGGGTTCCCCACTCCCTATTTTATTTGTGAATGACCGAGCATCAGAATTCATATTGAGAAAATCCACCACTTTGAAAACACGCGTTTTCAAAATTATTTTTCTAAAACTTGGTTTCTTTTGGCATGCACGAATAAAGAGAAGAATGAATAAGGAACGACTCCTCACAGTTATATATCATTCATCAACTTTGCTTTATGGGGCGAGAATTCACGGTATCTACAGGAGGTATCCCTTAAATAAACAACACCAACAAACACAACCGAGCACAAAGCAAAACACATGCATCGCATTCCACACAAAAAAGAGTCACTTGCACTTCCAGCCATTTCAATTCTATCAATCATTCACGAGTCGTGTCCATCTCAAAAATTGCATAACCATGTGTTTCATTGTCATCACACCACACACACTTTCATCACAATATCTCGACCGCCAGAGCCCGATCTCAGAGAGATAGAAAAGAAAACCGAGTTCAAACCTCTCCCACTCAGAATCACCATGCTCGCCAGTGACTAAAAGGGAAAGAGCGTGTCATACCGTGGGACCACCATGTGGGAGTTGACACTCCCTAAAAATCCAAAATCCAAAAACCAATCACCAACCCGGCCTCACTTGAGAGTTTCTACCCTGACAGTGACCCCAGCAGCTAGACCAGCTTCAGAGTTTATAATGGAGGGATAAGCGTCATAGACCATCAACTGGGACCGACTCAAGCGAGACTAGTGTAGCCTTACCACGCATGCACTGCATCCAAAACGAAAAACATAAAAAAAACATTCAGTCAAAATCCAAAGTCAACCATCTTCATTCATCACTTTCAGTATTTCACGCATCTTATACGTAGTAATTCCATATTACCACAGCAGATTGCATTGTAGATAGCCGTGTTTGCATACTCTCGTATCAAAACGACATCTTTGGGAAAAATCTTGAGAGAATGATTGAACGGAGTGCGTGAACCACTAAACTCTCGACCCATCAATGAACACAAGGGTCCAATCAAAATCAGCACCACAAACCAAGTGAGTAGTGTGCAAAAAGCGGTATTTTATCTTGAATTTCGATTGAGTGTTTTGGACAATCCACTGAGCGACGAGGGAAGGTAGAGAGATCCAACAGAGGTAAAACCACGAGTGTCTTGTGCTTTCCTTTAGCACATGGAGAGGCATGATTCAAAATAAGATCAATGTCGATAGCAAGATATGAACTGTGATTCATGCAAAGATCCAAGAAGTAATAAGAAAACAATCATTGACTAATGAAAATGACGAGGCACTTAGGAACAAAAATCTCCACAAAACCAAAAAGCTTTGATTGCCCTGCACATAGCCCCTTAGTAAACCCTGCTGAGCCTTTCATGAAAAAAAAACCTTCTTAAAGAAAAAAAAAACTCCACAACATGCCAACTCACACATATACTTACTTTCCCTTGCAATAGAGGATCTCGAAGGAGCTGGAGCCATGGCCCCTCCCCACCATATTTCACGAAAAAACAAATGAAATGTTCAAGAAGATCAATGAGTCAATGCAACTCCAAAGCTAAAAGCCAAAATACAGAGAACGCTTGAGAAAGTCGATGAGCCAATGCGATTCCAAAGCAGGAAGCAAAGAAGCGAAAATCATACACCGAAAAAAAATAAAAATGAGAAGAAAGTTCAAATCGTACGCCAGAAGAGGCCAGAAGTAGAAATCCAAATCTGAATGACCAATGATGTCCTGTAGAAACCAATAAAAGGTTGTCAAAACCCGTCCAATCATTCCACCCATGGCAAAGGCGAAACATATCCTCTATTGCAGAAAAGCCCCACGACTCCCAAATTGATCCTCCAGTCCCATGTGACATACATCATAACCCTCATCCCCGTTATAACCCAATAAAAGACCTCTGACTTGTTAGTTAATGAGCGTTAACTGAAAGTATCGGATCTGAAACATGAATCATAAGTTTCGTACTTGTTGTCAACATGTCCCACCTTATAACAAAGGGACCATGAGCGAATGAGTGTGACCTTATCTCACAAGGTCTTTAGAGTGCGAGTGACTCTCTGATCTAAGCATCAAATCATAAATAGCCTACCCCATTGCAGGTGATAAATTTGTGAGGATCGGAAAGTCCAGAGCCTCGAAAGAAATTCTAAGGAAAATACCGCTCTGAGCATCAAGAGTATCATAACAACATTTGCACACACGACTATAATCACGAGAGATTGACCCACATTCCTCCATGAGATGAAAGTGATTCACACATTCCAGTTTAACAATCACTCAAGATCGAACCAAAGATGTCTTATATTCGTAAACCTCATATTAACAAAGATAGGGTCATACCTTCTCTCCAAAAACTGCATATGCATTTTGCATCGTATCTAGCATTTAATATTTGTATGCATCATAACCATTTCATCTTCAAACATCCGACTAGTAAAAACTCTACCTAGTCTCGCAGAAAGTCGACATCTGTTACAGTTGTTGAAGCATAACTTTTGATCAAAAGATGTCAACTAGAGCCAACCCAGACCATCATCAAGCTACATTGAACCATCTCGGAGCCATCCTGGGCTATCCTCGAGCTACATCAAACCAAACTAAAGCCATTTGAGGCTGTACGAAGACAATTCTGGAGCCATCCACTGTCATACTCAATCCCCATCGACACTGCTTCTAAATCCAATCTGGAGCCACGTGGGAGCCATCATCCGACACAGAGACTATCCCCAGGGCTACATAGGAACCATTTCCTCACCAAAGGCCTTGCCCACAGAGTTTCGAACTACGTATGGTCTGATCTCAATATGGAATTGAGTACGTTGGCAGCCCGCCCAGGGTGCGACCACCTCAAAAGAAAATTCTCCTTTGTTCCCCATTATCGTCAAACGGAGCCATCTCGTAGCCTTCCCGGGGCCATCCCAAGCTATCCTGGAGCCATCATGAGAGAACCCTGAAGTCATAACCGGGCCGAAGCCATCCATCCATGACCAAGAAGTTATCAACCACAATAAAAAATATCTACCACATCTAAATATGTCAAACACAACACAATCCACCAATCACATCAACCCACCATTCGACTAAAAATCCAAAACAAATCGAAACCCACCAGCTATCCTAAAAATCTCTAACCGAATCAAAACCCACCAACCATCCCAGAGCCGTTGCTCACAAAGGAATCACAAATCAAACCGGAGTCATCCGGTCGCACCGGAGCCACCCAACAGCAATGGGGCCATCCGATCATACCGGAGCCCTCGGATCATATCGAAGCCAACCTCATCAACCATCCCAGAGTCATTGCTCCCAAGGGAGTCATATATCAAACCGGAGCCATCTGACCGCACTGGAGCTACCCAACCGCAATGGGGCCATCCGATCATACCGGAGCCCTCGGATCATATCGAAGCCAAACCCATCAACTGTCCCAGAGTCGTTGCTCACAAGGGAGTCACATATCAAACCGGAGCCATCTGACCGTACTGGAGCCACCCGACCGCAATGGAGCCATTCGATCACACCAAAGCCATTTGATCATATCAAAACCACCGGGTTCCTAAAGTCGCTCATTCACAAAAAAAACATCCATTAAAAAAAACAACCACAAGATCACAAAAACCAAAACAAAAACTCAAGAGCCATACCGGAGCCATCACGAAATCTGGAGCCAAGAGTCCTACCAAATCCCGAAACTATAGTGCACATCGAGTGAGAGTGTCAAAGCAAAACCAAAGCACAAGTCCTACACTCACAAAGTCAAGGGCCACATCAACAAAAAAAACATTTGACTGTCATATCCCTCACAAAAACAACCAAAAAGCATCCAATCCTGGATCAATCCACAATCAAAGCCATCCTCAAATCAATCTACCACCACAAACAACTTTAGATCAAGCTTTCACCACAGCGAGTTTCGTACAACTCCATCAAAGTATTATAGGCTCATCATAAGTCCTATAGCTAGATGTCAAGAGGTCTAGTTGAGGCACTCCTAAGTCCTCATACTTTCAATCGCATTCTAGGCCCGTCATAAGCCCTAGGACTGGATATCAAGAGGTCTAGTTGAGGCAATCCTAACCCCTCGTGCACCTTAAATCAAATCGGGTTGTTAGTATTATAGGATCGTCATAAGTCCTATAGCTAGATATCAAGAGGTCTAGTTGAGGCACTTCTAAGTCCTCGTACTCTCAATCGCATACTTGGCCCGTCATAAGCCCTAGGACTGGATATCAAGAGGTCCAGTTGAGGCACTCCTAAGCCCTCGTGCACCCTAAACCAAATCGGATTGTTAGTATCCTAGGCCCGTCATAAGTCCTAGGGTTAGATGTCAAGAGGTCTAATTGAGGCTCGTCATAAGTCCTCATACTTTCAATCGCCTTCATACTCTCACGGTCGTATCCCAATACACCTCAAACCCGTAGTGAGAATTTTTGGTGCCCTGTCAACCTAGATCCAATCCTGCAACGGCTTGCAAAATTGAATCAAGGGGAGCCATCAGTAGACAACAAAAATTCTCACCCCATAAAGCAAATTCCAGAATAAGAAACACAATAAGAGGGGTCGTCGCCTTTCTTTGTCAAAACGTATTGACGTGCGTGCCAAAACGAAACCATCGTTTTATAGTCTTTTTCAAAGCATTTCATAAAAACACGATTTTTCGAAAACGAATTTCCAACAATCATACGGTTTTAAACCCGACCCTTTTATTTTATTCACTTATTTTCTTATTGCTCATTTGTTTACTTTTTGAGTTATCTTTTATTTTTCATTTTGTTAATCATTTATTTTATCCTATCTTCTAGGATTTACTCTTATTTTAATTATTCTATAAGATCATTTCTATCATTTTATGTGTATTTTCATTATTATTATTCATGCTATTATATTTTGTTTTGTTTCGTCGCTAATTCGATTATCTTCCTCTCATTTTGTTTTATTTTGTTACTTGTTTATTTCATTACTCGTATATATCTAATTCAATTTCAATTTTTAGGGCATTCAACTGTATTTTATTTCTATCATACTAGTATACCATTTCATTATTTCATGTATTTGTTTCGTTTATTTCATTATGTTTTGTATTTTATTGTTTGCATTCCATAATTTTATAATTCTTAGGAAGAAAACAATTCACTTTGTTAGATTAAACTATTTTGTTTTAATGTATATCTTCATCTATAACACTAGTGTTTTTAAAAGGATTATTCAGTTCGAAGTGGACCTGTAGTATTATTTCCCTCATGTATATACAAAGTACTGAGTTAGTGCAGCTGGTAAGTATAGGTGTAAGAGATACCATTTGTCTTGTTTTCGAATCTTAGTGCCAACATTAGAGTATTTTTGCTCTTGTTTTAATAATTTCTTTCCAGTCAAACTGGACCCATTATTCAGGTCCAACAAATCCGGTCAGTCATTAAACCCAGCCCAAGACCAAAATGAAAAACCCTAATCCCTTTCTTGAAACCATCCAACATATGTGCTATAAGAAGAACAAAAACCCTCGGGTTTAATAACGAACGAACAGCCTCCTCCCATCTCGTTACTTACAGAAAACATTCTCATTGATTTTCCCATATCTTCAGACAACAGAGTCATCTTCTTCTGGCTTTTCACTCATGATGCACACAAAACAATGAAAGCAGAGATTCCGTATCCTCTTGCTTGGTTCTCTACAATCTCCCATCTCCATTTTCTTTCTAAATAAAATACGCATGTGAACAAAAACACCCATGCTCTACTTTCATCCTCTTTACAGTAACCAGGAGAGGGGAACACCCTTCTTTTTTTTAAGCCTGCTTCTTCTTCGTTTTTTCACCCGCCTCCATCCCTCTCGAGACCCAGAACCCAAGCAACCAGAGAAGCACCTCTCTTCTTCCTGAACCTCCATTTCTTTCTTCTTCTTCTTCAGAAAAAACTGGGGAACAAGAACATCACTGCTCATCTTCTTCATCTCCATCGAGAGTCACCATTCAACCATCGCCTACGTTCCATTCACTCTAACCAGCCCGTTTGCCAGTCCCCGCATCTTTCAAACCATGAGACAGCAAGAGAAACTCCAGAATACCTACAAGCTATCGCCATTCTTCTTGTCCCTAATTTCACTTTGAAGAATTCAAATCTCTCACAAAGAGGAATGATTGATTAGAAAACAGAAGCCAAAACCCACATTTTCCTCAATTTCCTCTCATCCTCATCTACGATAGTTCACTCGAAAGTTCGGTCGAAACTCTCTTTTACTGATTTCGTTTTACTTGCCCAATGATAGAGTAAGCGTTGTACATTTTCTTACTATTCAACTCCTTTTGCTATCTTTCATTAACTGATCTTGTCAAGTAAGCCTAATCGGAAACCGCTCCTATGAGCGTGAGGAATGTGGCTTTTCCGGGAACTAGTTTCCGATGTTGGTGCCGACTCCTGTGTTTCAGATTTTGTTTTCATCTTCTTCAAACTGTCAGAATTTCCTAATCTATGTTTAGTTATGGATATCGATTGTGAACGAACGTCAAGCCTCTGTTATAGGTTTTGGTTTTCGTAAGTTCATATACAAGTTGGACACTCTTTTTTGTACTTTCGTTCATTTATATTTATGTACTCCAAGGAATACCGAACCCCGAAATTGGGTCCACGGGTTCAGGAGTAGCAAGGGATGAGGATTACAAGGAGATTTCTACTCAAAATGCTCGGTAATGTTTGGAAGACTACTTGGTTTTCGCATTCTCATTGTCATTTTTATCTTGTGCTCTTTCCACCGCTGCTACATTTTGCTTTTGAAACATTTTAGTCATTATGCGTATATCTTGTTATTCTGTCGATATGTCTATTTTGGTATTCGTTTGACAATTCGGTGAACACCTACCTGGCCTTCATGTAGTTTCTTTGGTTCTGGGAATAAGTTCTCACCAGGTTGAGACTCAAGTCTCAGTTCATAATCTCGATTTTATATCCTCTGTTCATCTATGCACTGTATTGTTTGGTTTGATCAGATATAGAGTTGTCTGAATACTTCATTTATATGAAAGAGGTTTGAGCCCCGAGCTTCTGTCCTTGCTGACCTGAAATTTGTGTCCCGAAACCCATATCTTCGGTGGGAAGGATTCATATTTCATTGGGATTTGATCGATGTTTATAGAATGATAATTGTTGCCTGTTATTAGATTTTCTTGACCTGTTTGAAGTAAAAAGGCATGTACCTCTTCTTTCTCGTAGTCGTTGATTTCACCCAAACCAAATTTGATCTTATTATGTGGTTAATCTCTGAGGTTGATGCACCATCTACCAAGGAAACGTTCATATTTCTTTCTGCACAATTGTCTGTTTTGAGCTTTCTAGCAGGTTTTGAACACCCCCGTGGGATTCAGCCAAGCCGAGCAGCTTCACTTGCAACCTTGACAGTAGCTTGATTATGTGATAAACTAGAGATAGGACAAGAACTAGCGGCAATGTGTGTTAATAACCTGGAGTTTCCTCTTGCGGTTTAGTCACGTAAAGGTCTGTTTCGAGGTGAGATGTCTTCGCCTCTAGTAAGGAAATACATCGACAATCTCTATCTATCTACAAGGTTGATGTTGATTACTACAGTACTTCTATATTTCTCATGTTTAGCTCAAATGTACTCACACTCTTTTGATCTCTGGTCTGTGTATTCGTGTTAATTTACGGGAAACCTCGTCGTTTCCTTCCATCTGCAAGTTTCAGGCTACAGGGGGTACTCACAAGCTCATCAAAAAGAAAAGTTGTTCGCACCTTTCATTTGACCCTCCACTAGAATTGATCTCAGGAGTTCGCCTGCCATGGTTCACAAGATCACCATTCTCATTTAGAGACAATTGTTTTCTACTTGTTTTCTAATACACCTTACTCATCTTCGATTCTTCTTGATTTGATTCAATAGTATTGATTATATTGTTGAATCTGACTAAACTTCAGCTTTTGTTATGTTTCTATTCTAGTTTTCACGCAGGAAACTCCTTCTGTTGCCATCGGTACATTTTAACCTTTTCACCCATATACTTGTTAAAATATATGTGGAATTTCAATCTGGCTGCATCTCCAAGTTTTCTTTATTTTGGGGTACACCTTAGAGAATTCATGACAAGCGAACCTCATTTACAACTAGTTGTTCTTGTTCCTACACTTAATTTCAATCCGTAATTCATATTCATGTTTTACTTATTGAGCGGGATTACGGATATATTAATGAATTTGACGTGGCCATGTTTTAGCATAAAAAACATGTACAAAAAAAAAAGATGAGAAGATTGAAGAAAAACAAATCTGCAACTTTGTTAGGCATTGCTAGCTCGGTAATTTGTGGAGACAATTAGTTTGAGTTTAATTATTCATGTATTAATTTTATTTTTCTTTATCCATAACCCGACATGACAAAAGAAAAGGAAAGAGACAAATGCGTAGGCCCAAAATTTTAGATTTAGATTTCATGTCATTGGTTTCTTATCTTCACGTTAATTTCATGCAAATATTGAATAGTTAGCTTGGCAACTATTGGGCCCGGCCCAATATAGAGGTCCAATACCTAGGAAGCCCTAGTTAGCCCATAGGTCACCCCTTTGTAGAAAAGCCTTAGGTTTGGGGTATCCTCAATGCATACGGGTCCTAGACACGGTTCATGTGAGGAATACTCGTTTTCCTCAAAACTTTTCAAATCATCCCTTAATGTCAGAATAAAATGCACAATCAACATTCCATTTCTAATACAAAAGAAATCATCAAATTTCATTCCAAAAATCATTCAATTTCAAGAATCCAAACATCAATTCAATTCAAATGTCAAATAAAGCCCAACATCCAAAATAAAAAGGCCCAAATCAGTCCAAAAGGCCAATTCAGCCCCAAAACAATTTTCAGCCCACATTTCAAAGCCCAATTCAAGGCCTATTTCAAAGCCCAATTCAAGGCCCGTTTCAAAGCCTAATTCGAGGCCCATTTCAAAGCCCAATTCGAGGACCATTCCAAAGCCCAATTTGAGGTCCATTCCAAATCCCAATTCAAGGCCCATTAGTTCAATCATGGCCCACATTTCAAGGCCCAAATCAGTGCAAAAAATAATTTTCAGCCCAATCATAAACAAAAACAGTTTTCAGCTCACATCCAAGGCCTAACTCGGTCCATTTCCAAGGCCCAATGAAATACCCCAAACTAATAAAATATGGATTAAATATTTAATCACATTGATTAAGGCCTAAACATGCCTTAAAAGTCAACTGAGAACAACAATGGTCAACACAAAGCAAGATGTTGCACCCTTTGACTGTGTAGGGTAAATAAATACCCAAACGAACTACTTAGGACCTAAAACTATGTCCTAAGCTTATTAACACATTACTAAACATATTACAATTGTTGGACAACACTCCAACACAAAGAACAAGCATTTACATGCTTCAAGGTCAAGAAGGGCAAAAATGTGCTCTAAGAATACCTTAAAGGTCTAATGACCTCTAAATGATATAAAATTGGATTCCATGATCAAATATCATGTAATGAACACAAAAAAACCGTTCTCAAAGAAAATAGAGCTCAGAAAAATCTTGAGACACAAAATGTGCACTAAAACTCCTTAAAGCACGTTTTTGTGTAATTGACTTCTAAATTGGTTTTAAATGGGCTTAAAGGTTATAATTACCTTTAAATATGATAATATATCATATTATATCATATTAGGAATTTAATCCCAGAAATTTACAAATTTTTACAAATTTAATATTAAAATATTAATAAAGCCCTAAAAGGGGGCCCGTTTGAGTCAACATTGACTAAGAATGGTCAAGAGGTCAAAGTTTGACCCCTTGGACCACATGAGGTCGACATCCACAAGCAAGGGAGCTTAAAAATCTCCACTTGCAACACAAGAAACAAGGTTCCAACACCTTTCCATGATTTAAGGGACCACTTTTGCCTTTATGATACAATAATGTAAATATTCAACCTTGGCTCCTTATTTGATTGACTCAGCCTTCAAAAAACGTGTGAGACCCCTCCAGCCCCTCCAATTATTGATGCCCATCCCCTTTGGTGAGTCATCAATCACCAAATACATTAAACAAAGAAGAAAATATGTTTTAAGACAATTTGACCTACCTTCTCTCATTAGCCTTGCTTCCAGCCGACACCAAGGCTCCTCATCCTCCCTTTGGCTTCTCCAAACCGTGGCTAACATGCCAAGAACAAAGGAGAACACCAATTGACATAGGTAAGCTTATTAAGCCATTTTATGTTCAATTTCTTCACAAATCTTTCTCCTTTCGGTGGATCTAAGCATCAACCACTTTCATCCATGGATCTAGGTTATTTTGGAGGTTAAATGAAGGGCAAATCTCGGCCATAACAAGGGAAGAAGGTGGAGAAACCCAATCTTGTTCTTAAGGTACAAAAATGTGCTTTAAGCACTTATCTTTTGATTCTCTTTAGATCTGGTTGTAAAACCTGTTCTCCTAGCCTTATAATCTTATTCTTAACATACTTATTCAGTGGATCTATCAAGAGCTTCAAGGTATAGCCAGATCCAAGCCAAAAACACCATTTTTGGCATTTTAAACAAGGTAAAAATTAGCCATCTTCGAATCTAAGTTATACCGGTTTTAAGCCTTGGTTTAGTAGCTCTTTTGATGCTCTTTTGCTTCTGTAAATTTAGGTCGAAGACAACCCTTGGTCACCTTGTTATTCTAAGGTAAATTTTACCTTGAAATATACATTAAAACACTTCTTATGGTTAGATCTTGCTTGGAGACTAACTATGTCTTAATTGCTGTTTGAAAACATGTAAAAGAAGCTTTGGAAAAATAATCCTAAGCTGGCCGAAATCAAACAAGGCCTAAACTAGGCAAAAACAAGGTATAAATCACTTAAACCTTCAATTGGTACATTAAAATGTGTTTATACATATTTGAATAATATGTGCCGTGAGTGAACAAGGATATTAAGGACTTATTTTGACCTTAGGTGATTAAGGAATGGTTTAATAATATTTATAACTAATTAAACAAGCATAACTGTCAAATTTAAGACATTATGTGGAAAATTGGTAATTAATGGAAAGATATGGGAGAGGCCGAAAGTTTAATGCATTTTTGGACATTTATGTGTAATTTATTTTGTAAGCCAATGTTTGTAATAAGGCCATGTACTTTAGGCCATTTTATTTATGCATTTATAAGGTTTTATTTAAGTTTAGGTGGTATATATGCATTACCGCATATTATAAGGGGTTAAAGTGTAATTAAATTAAATTTGGGGGCTATATAATAATTAAGCTGAAAATTAGAGGTTAAAAGGAGTTTAAATAAAAATTATAAGATTTTATAGAGTTTTGGGGTTAAATGGTAATTTCTGAAAAGTAGGGGAACTTTAATACCCCGGATTCTAAAAATGACGATTAAATTACTCTAATAGGATTATTAAAGGCCTAATGGTGCCTAAAGAGTATTGGTAAAGAAAATAAAACCAAAAGAAAAGAGAAAATGCTTGAAAAGCGAAAAACGCTAAAATGCACGTTAAATGAGTATAAGAGATATATGATCTCGAGAGGGTCCGAGATGGATTCCTAAGGCTTAGTTAGGCCTAATTAGTATACGGGAATGATTCCCGAAGAAAACGGATCCATATAAAGGATTAAAACGCTAACGGAGTTTTAAAGCACGTTTTTCGAGGAAACCCGAAAACGTGACTTTAAGTGGTCAAATGGACCCGTAAAATTATAGTTGATTAAATAACTATAAAAAAATATTAATGGAAGCTTAATAACCATTAAAATTAATTAAACGAGAAAAATCCGAAAAACGGGCCCGGTTAGTGAATAGTGCCAAACCGGGTAAAATAACGAGCGTTTCTTGTAAAAAACGAAAAAACGCTCCAAGCTTGTATTTTGTGTGAGGCCGATTTTTATTAGCACACACACACATTTAATTAGCTTGTTAGCTTATAAGGTCACAAGATGACAAATAAGTAAGTAAAGCAAATAGTGAATAGTAAAAGCAACTTAAATACTCTCTCTCACCTTCTTCTTTCTTATTCTCACATTTTTGCCCAGCCCCTGTTATTATCTTCTTCCTCCTCTGTAAGCTGGGCGATTCCAAACAGCACACCACCTCCATCTTCTCCTTCCATTATCTTGTTCATTTCTCCACCAAATCACACAAAATTATACTGTTAGATTCATATCGGCGAGAGCTTCGTTTTCCACCCAACAAAATCTTGATTCCTCCATCTTCACTTCCATGGATGTTGGGGCTTTTGGAGCTTGAAGAGCTGATTTTAACTCTCCTTCACCTCCTTAATGTCTTAAGGTAATAATAAGTAAGAGTTTTGGCCATTTCAAGCTTGTTCTTGCAATTTGGGAAATTTTCCCTCACGTTGAAAATTTCCTCTCGTTTTCAGCCGATTCTCCATGCTCTTGTGGGGTGTTGGAAACTCTTCCAATTGATTGCCAAGCTCTCCTTTTGGATACTCTAAGGTAATATCTAAGCTAAAAAAAAACTAGTGCTTGAAATACTAGTTTTTGTGTGGAGGATTTGAATTAATTAGGTTGTTATATGTGCGTGGGGATAAGATTGTAGCTAGCAATCTATACTCCTTTGGGTGGTGTGGAATCAAGTAAAGAAAGAGAGAACAAGAGAAGGAGGAAGAAGAAAGAAAACCGAAAACAAACAAGGTAAAAAGCTCACCTTGAGTTAGTTTTATTTGACTTGTGAATCACACTAGTACAGAAATGGTCTATCGCAGCGCCCCTACCGCAGCGGTTGTAAAAACAACCGCTGAGATAGGCCGGTTTTAAAAATCCCGCAAACCTATCTCAGCGGTTGTAAGTAACAACCGCTGCGGTAGGGTCGTTAAAAAAAAACAACTCTATCGCAGCGGTTCCTACTAAGACCGCTGAGATAGGTCTTTTTTACAGACCTATCTCAGCCAGCGTTCTTAGTAGGAACCGCTGCGATAGAGTCCTTTAATATAATTCAGTCGCGCGACCTTCTTCTTCTTCCTCCTCTCCTGTGGCTAACCCTCTCTGTTGCGACGGCGATTTCCAGAGCGACGAGCGAGGAGTTTCGACGCTGCGACCGCCCACGCCACTGCCGCCGCCACCGCTCTGCCTCCGTCGCCGTCGCCCTAACAGCCCACCGGTTCGCAGCGTCGATTTGTTGCGCGACTGAACAGAAAAAACGAGGTTAGCTAGTTCGATTTTTTGGAGATTCGAAACTGATTTGTTGAGTGTTTGTTCTGATTGTTGGTTTAGTGCGGTTTTTTGGAGTTGTTGAGTGTTTGTTTCTGAAATTGTGGAACTAGAACCGTGAGCTATATGTTGTATTTAGACATTGAAACCAAATTTAGTTTCCGGCTAACTGAAATTATATGACTGCGAAATTGAGCCCATAAATTGGGCTAGGATCTCGAAATGGTAGAAGTTTGTGGCTGTTATTGATTTCCGAAAATTTGATTCAACATTGGTGTTGTTATTCTTGCAGAAATTATGGTTCTTAGGTTATTGAAGGGTTCCGAAAATTAAGACCTTGTTTTATTCATTATTCTACAATAAAATAATTTTTGATATTTTAAAATTCACAATATAAATTTATGTAAGAAAATACAAAAAGATATTCATCAAGAGTTTTAATTATGAATAATTGTTTTTATGGATAAAACTAAAAAAACATTTTTTTGAAAAAGTAACTTTTGTGAAGTCATATTAACATATTCAACTATATATGACAATTAAAATTACTATAACTCATAATGAAACAATCCATAGAAAACCACACGATAAAAATTTAAGTAAAATAATCATTACTTTGTGTATAGTGTCTAATATGATATTAATTTTATATACAGAACATAAATAGATCACATCTTTTGATATTTTTAAAATTCACAATATAGTTTTAAGTTAGAAAATATAAAAGATATTCATTAAGTTTTAATTATGAATAATTATTTTTTTGGATAAAAGTAAAAAAATCTTTTTAAAAAAAGTTTTAACTTTTTGTGAAGTCATATTAACATCTTCAACTATATATGACAATTAAAAATAACATAACTCATAATGAAAATGACTATAGAAAAACCACACGATAAAAATATAAGTAAAATAAATATTACTTTGTGTTTAGTTTCTAATATGATATTAATATTATATACAGAACATAAATAGATCACACCTTTTGACTATTCATATACTTAATGCAAAAAACAATCTTCTAAGTTTTATTTTTATGTGTTTCTTAATCTATTAAATGCATATATAATCATCAACTAAGAAACATTTTGATTAGAGGAAAGTATTATGTTTAACTTCCAACTATTAATAATATACAATGTATTAATTTAAAAAACAAACCACTATAAAATAGAACACAACAATTATTGATTTAATTCTTGTAGTTTCAATTTGTCAATTTGGTTTATTGAACTATAGGAAACTAAATAGAAGAAATCTAAAACTTAATTTTAATATAAAATTCTTCAATTATCAATTAACCGACGCTTACACTAGCTTGGTTAATCGAAACTGAATCCTCAATTGGTGTATTTTGTTTATTGTAGCGCAGTTGTTGATTTCTAATTATTAGTGTGTGGATAATTGTATATAGTTATATTGTTTGCGATTAAGGATGGATGTTGCCAATTGTTGAATTTGTTTGTCGTGGTGAATAAGATATTGGTGAATGCTTAATGATAAGCATGGGATTAGCATGATTACACAAAGGTCATGCCGAATTTTTTCAAGAATTGTATTAGTTTCATTAATTAACTTCAATTATTTGTTGTTTTTGTGTAGCAATTAATCTACGTCTCTTTCTTCCTCATTCCTTGCTTCCCCGCTGTCTGCACTAATTGGGTGGTCTCTGCTTCTTCTTCCTCATTTATTCTGCTGTGGAGTAAGAGTGAAAAGGTAACATTTTCATCTATCTTTTCTCTATGTTTGTTTAATTAATTAATGCGAAAAAGTGGTTGTGGTTAATATTGAGTGATTGTGAATAAGGATGGTTGCTGTCAATTGTTGAATTTATTTGTCGTGGTAAATAATATTGGTGAATGCTTAATGATAAGCATGGGATTAACACGATTACGCACAGTTCATGCCGAATTTTTTCTAGAATCGTATTAGTCTTATTATTATATTATTTGTTATTTGTACCAGTACTTTCCCAGCCCATCACCAAAGCAATCTCCTAGCTTCCTCCTCTGTACAACCTTAAAACAAGTAAGTAATTAAACTTTATTTTTTGTTTTTAATGCAATGATTTGTTGAAGTTAAATTAAATGTGTTAGAATTGTTAGAATAAGGCTAGATTAGTTACATTGGAACGTTTAGGCTACGTTAGTTAGGTTGTAACCATAGAGTAGTGCTGAGTTTGGTTGCAACCGTACATCCAGTAGAAACATGCTCCATATATAAATGCAGACGAAACTGAAAGACAAATCAATCTAAACATTGTTTTGTTTTCACATATAGAATGGAGCGTGACTGGATGTACGGTTATCGAGGGGATAACTATTTTGATGAGAAGCTGAAAGAGTTTCTCAAAGCGGCAGTGCAACACAAGGACATAACAAAGGCGGACAAGATTTCATGTCCTTGTGTTGACTGTGGGGTCGTAAGGAAATATGAAGACATTGAGGAAATTAGATTTCATCTTAAGTCCCGTGGATTCATGCCACATTACAGAAGATGGAATTTTCATGGAGAAACTGTTGCAGCTAGTGCTTCAACATCATCAAGTGCTCATGATCCACGTTACGCAAGTACCGCCCACACCTTCAATACCATCAATGAGTCGGTACCGTTAAGTGATTCAGGATTCGATGACAGCGTGACCACTCACCATGATGAACAAATGGATGAAATGTTAGAAAATGTTGCCGATACTTTTGTCGACAAGCCGGAAGAGTATCAAAGATTTGTTGGACGCTCAAAGACACCTTTGTACCCTTCGTGCGTTAAATACACAAAATTGACTGCTGTACTTAATTTGTTCAACTTAAAGGGGAAATATGGATTGGTGACAAGTGTTTCACGTCATTTCTAGAGCTGATACATGATATGCTTCCTGATGAGAATGGTCTTCCTACATCCACCTACGAGGCAAAGAAATGGATGTGTCCAATGGGGGTTGAATATAAAAAGATTCATGCTGCCCAAATAATTGTGTGCTTTATAGGGGTGAATACGAACATCTAGACAAGTGTCCTAAATGTTTGTTGTCCCGGTACAAGGACAAGGATGAGGATTCCTCCTTTCAGAAAAAAAATCGTCCAGTGAAATTATTGTGGTACTTGCCGATAATTCCTAGATTCAAACGGTTGTTTGCCAACCCGAAAGATGCGAAGAACTTACGATGGCACGCGGATGGTAGAAAAATTGATGAAAAATTAAGACATCCTGCAGACGGACCTCATGGAGAAATATCAACAAAAAATTTAAACATCATTTTGGGGATGAGGATAGGAATCTGAGACTTGGATTATGTACCGATGGGATGAACCCGTATGGCACGTTGAGCAGTCAGCACAGCACTTGGCCGGTGCTACTAGTGATCTATAATTTACCGTCATGGTTGTGCATGAAACGAAAATACATTATGTTATCACTCCTAATTTCTGGTCCAAAGCAACCTGGTCATAACATTGACGTATATCTTGCACCACTGATCGACGATCTAAACTTGTTGTGGAATGAAGGGACAGTGGTATATGATGCTCATGCGAAAGAAAATTCACACTGAAGGCGATGTTGTTCTGTACTGTTAACGACTTTCCTGCCTATGGGAACTTGTCAGGATACTCGGTGAAAGGATTCAAAGCGTGTCCGGATGTGAGGATGACACATGTTCAGATCGTCTGAAGCACTGCGGCAAAAATGTTTATATGTGTCATCGACGGTTTCTCTGTAGACCATCCTTACCGTTCGAGAAAAGCGAAAGCTGTTCAACAATGAGCCCGAGACTCGTGTGGCTCGTCTGCCTTTGAATTCAGAGGAAGTGTATGCAAAGGTAAAAGACATAGAAAATGTCTTTGGAAACACATCCAAGCCGCCGAAGAACATTTGGAAAAACGTTCCATTTTTTGGGATCTACCGTATTGGCGGCATCTGCCTGTTCGACATTGTTTGGATATCATGCACATTGTGAAGAACGTCGGTGAGGCATTGTGTGGTACTTTGCTCAACATACCCGGCAAGACGAAAGACGGATTGAAGGTGAGGAGAGATATGCAAGAGTTGCGCATACGGAAAGAACTACACCCAATAGAGGATGAGAAGCGAACATATCTACCTCCTGCGTGTTATACCCTCTCTAAGAGTGAAAAATTAAGTTTTTGCAAGTGTTTGCACACATTGAAGTACCATCTGGGTACTCTTCAAACTGGAAGAACCTAGTTTCTATGAAGGATTTGAAACTGTTAGGCATGAAATCTCATGATTATCATGTGTTAATGTTGCATCTTCTTCCAGTTGCAATACGAGGGATATTACCAGAAAATGTCAGAAATGCTATAACTCGATTATGTTTCTTCTTCAAACGTTGTCTGCTGCAAGGCAATTGACTCAGACACCCTCGATGATCTGCAACATGAAATTGTTGTGACAATATGCCAGCTTGAGATTTATTTCCCACCATCTTTCTTCGACATAATGGTGCATTTAGTAGTGCATATTGTCCGAGAGATCAAATATTGTGGTCCGGTTTACTTACGTTACATGTATCCTTTCGAACGATATATGAGGATTCTGAAGGGTAGAATGAAAAACAGATATAGACCGGAAGGCAGTATCATCGAAGCAACAGTGACTGAGGAAGTCACAGAATTCGTAACAAGTTATTTGAACGATGAAGGTTGGGACTTAAGTAGACGGAAGAAACCTTCAAATCCGGCGGCACCTGCTGAGTATGATGACGCCACGAGAGAGGTCATCACCAAATGGTAAGTGATTTTTAGTTTAAAAAATGTTTATTATATTTATAGAGTAACAATAGCAGTTAAATAAACCGAAGAATCCTTATTGACTTATTAAACTCCATAACAGGAAGAGTTAAGCTCCCAGATCACCCAGGGCTCTTGGCAGCCCGTTAGGCAGGATGATCCACTTTCCCGCGCTCTCGGGAAGAAGGATCATCCGGGTCGTGCAGTCGGCTTTGGTGGTCATGTCGGTATACGCCAAGCCTCGGTAATCCTGGGTCGAGACACGGTGCTGGAGGGACGATTACATATGAGGAGCACTTACGCCAGAATGCGGAGCTCGAGCAGCGACTACGAAATGAATTTCAGCAGTCAATCGCTCAAGCTATGGAGATGCTTCGTTCTGAGAGGAGTCAGAGAGGTTTCTAGACCCCAGATCAGCCCGCACAAGCATCAGAGCCCGCAGCAGTGCCTCCTAGTAGTGTTCACTCCGTCAACCCATTTCCATATTCATCTCTCAAGGTTAGAACAACATGTTAACTACAAATACAAAAAAAAAAAACAAATTATACACTTGTTTATGTGCATCTAAAATCTTTAATTTTGAAAATATAGCAACCAATTGACTGCACATTGTTCCAAGTGATTGGCGTTGACGAAGTTGAAGTAGGGTGGGGAAAACTTTTCAAGTCTTGTGCTGGAGACAACGTGAGGAATACAGCGTTCCGAGAGTACCATGGCCGGGAGCTTGTTGAAGGTTACGCGCCTGCTTACGCGGATTGTCAGATACCGGTGCCCATTGCAGACATATCCACCCTTCGTCAAGCTGAATCCAATGCAGTACAGTGGCCCTGTAGGTTGATTAGGCTTGGGGAGCAGCAGGTAACCCCATGAAAAACTTATTCTTTACATATCCTAGAGTAAGAAACATATACATATTAAATTAATATATTAGGAACACATTCAATCAAATTCTGATAAGGCAAAAGGAAAGAGAGTTGTTGTTCCACCAGCTAATCTTCCTTCGATGGCATCCGCGACTAGAGTTGTGATGAGATCGAATTTGTTACAACCGGCGGTTCTGAATGCCTTACCCCCCATGCTGAAACTGTTACACTCCACACTACTGATGACGTCGCCAGGAAGAGATTCGGTTACAATGGAACCAAGACCGGATCTTTTTCACTATAGAGGCGCTCAGAGTTTTGAAATCTATCTTACTGATTTTGTGGAGTTGTTCACGAAGGATTGGTTGAGTGCGTCGATTCTCAAATCGGTTTGCATATGAGTAATTAGCAAATGTTGTACACATTTTACTCTGTATATTTGAAAATTAATTCATAATATTTGTTTCTTTATATTGTGCAGGTTTATTGATGACAAGGCGGTCCAAGTACATGAGAATAGTAGTTTCGGGTTCCTATGCCTGACTACTGTTCCGAAGCTAATATGGGATCTGACCCCCAAGCGTTGGTCCAGTACTTGTCGAATGTGATACATGCGTGTGCAGTTACAGATAAATCTTACATCATGCTGCCTCTTCATCAAGGGTAAGAATTTTATCTAATGTTAAGTTAGTTTAAAAATTATGATATTTGTATTATGTAATTGATTGAATTAAGTTCTGCCTGGATTGTAATCTATGAACAGCCGACACTGGTCTTTGCTCGTTCTATGTATAAAAAGCCCAAGAGTCCTGCAGCTTGACTCAGCATCTCTGCGTCCCAAGAAGCCACTTATATATAACATGTTGATGAGGTGATGAATTTACTTAACTTGATTAATTATCAATTTTTAGTTATTTCTATATCATCCAGTTGATAACTTTTACTTTTTCTGTACGTATGAATTCTAGTGCCTTTGTATCTGTAATGACGCAAGTCCGAGGAGAGAGACTTAAGAAGATTCCGTGGAATGTAGTCAAGGTATTTTTGTAGTCCTTATTCAAATTTTGTAATATGTTCATTAGTTTTAAAATAGGAACAGTATTATAATTTATGTGTTAAATCGATTTTGAATATGTACGTATATACATGTGCAGTGTCCACAGCAGCCGGGAGGTTCGGAATGTGGCTACTATGTCATTCGGTTTATGAGTGACTTGATAGCGGGACCGAGACTCTTGCCAGAGAAGTCTCTAGACCTGGTAAGTAGCATTCTCGAAATATTTTGGTTTTGTAGATAATTTTAACATTGATTCTTAAACTGAAAGTATTATTAGCAACTAATCATATTTCTTTTTGTGTTAATTCCAAGGCTTTTGAAGAGTTGGTAGACGGTTACAACGAAGGACAAATAACCGAGGTGCTCGAAGAATGGGCAGAATTCATGAGCGTTATGTAGGTTGCTTCTTCTAGGGTTTGGTAGGATTGAGTAGGATGATTTTGAAATTCTCATGAAACAATTGTCGTTTCTGTAAAGATTTTGTTGATATTTGATTAATTTGGTCAAATTTGTAAATGTAAGTGGATTATTGCCCGTAGATAGGTTTTGGTGGCAATTTATATGGTGAAATGGTTGATCTAATGCCCCACTGTGGTGGCATTGTTTATTGCTATATCTTCACAGGTTTGATTGATTTGGGTGTGTGTGGTAGAATTGTAGGGTGGAATGGAAAAAGCAAAAAAAAAAAAACCTATTGCAGCGGTTCTTAATAAGAACCGCTGCGATAGGTGGTTTTTTTTTTTTAAAAAAAAGGTCTATCGCAGCGGTTGTTAATAAGAACCGCTGCGATAGGTGGTTTTTTTTTTTAAAAAATAGGTCTAACGCAGCGGTTCTTACTAACAACCGCTGCGATAGAGTACCTACCGCAGCGGTTCTACAACCGCTGCGGTAGAGTTTTCACCTAGCGCAGCGGCACCCATCGCAGCGGTTTTCAACCGCTGCCATAGGTACCAAACAACCGCTGCGGTAGGTCCTTTTCCTACTAGTGAATCGCTATCCCCTTCCGCGCATCGATGATTTGTTTGACCAGTTGGCGGGCGCCACAGTGTTCTCGAAGATAGATCTTCGTTCAGGCTACCATCAGTTGAGGATTAAGGCCGAGGATGTGCCTAAGTCCGCTTTTAGGACTCTTTATGGTCATTACGAGTTCCTAGTCATGCCTTTTGGTTGTTTGACTAATGCTCCATCAGTATTCATGGATATGATGAACCGGGTTTTCAAACCTATCTGGATCAGTTTGTAGTGGTCTTCATAGATGATATCTTGGTGTACTCCAGGAGCGCAGAGGAGCATGAGGAGCACCTGAGGATTGTTTTGCAGACGCTGAAGGATCGTGAGCTTTATGCTAAGTTGAAGAAGTGTGACTTCTGGCTTGATCGTGTAGTATTCTTGGGACATGTGGTCTCGAAGGACGGTATCTCAGTGGATCCTGAGAAGATTAGAGCTGTGATGGACTGGGCGAGGCCCACGAATGTTGCTGAGATTCGCAGTTTCCTTGGGTTAGCTGGGTACTACAGGAAGTTCGTTGAGGGGTTCTCTAAGATTGTATCCCCGCTGACCCGTCTGTTGAGGAAGGAGGTCAAGTATGAGTGGAGCGAGGCTTGTGAGCAGAGTTTCCAGGAGATTAAGAAGTGACTGACGACCGCACCGATTCTGACCTTGCCTTCTGGGACCGAGGGATTCGAGGTCTTCTGTGATGCGTCCCATAAGGGACTGGGATGTGTTCTGATGCAGCAGGGTAAGGTGGTGGCTTATGGCTCGCGGCAGCTTAAGCCCTATGAGAAGAACTACCCTACCCACGATCTGGAGTTGGCAGCTGTAGTGTTCGCGCTCAAGATTTGGAGGCATTATCTGTATGGAGCGTCGTGTAAGGTTTACACGGACCACAAGAGTCTCAAGTATTTGTTCACTCAGAAGGAGCTGAACTTGAGACAGAGGAGGTGGTTGGAGCTACTGCATGACTACGATTTAGAGATCCTCTACCACCCGGTAGAGCGAATGTTGTTGCAGATGCCTTGAGCCGGAGAGGTGCTTCGGGGGTAGCTTGTGCTCTGACGGGAGTCCAGAGGTCCGCCTTAGAGCTGCAGCGTATGGGTGTTTGGGTAGTCAGACCCGCCAGTGCCAGTGTGATAGCAGCGCTTCAGGTTCAATCTTCGTTGGTCGACAGGATCCGGGTTGGTCAGAAGGCAGATTCAGCTTTGTGTCAGATCAGAGAGGGGCTGTCTTCAGATCAGAGTTCAGACTTCAGTGTCTCCAGCAATGGGTGTCAGCGTTTCAGAGGCCGTGTATATGTGCCAGACGATGCAATGCTGCGTAGGGAGATCCTTCAGGAGGCTCATGAAGCGCCATACTCAGTTCACCCAGGAGGGGTGAAGATGTATCGAGATCTCAGAGAGTCGTTCTGGTGGTCTGGGATGAAGCGTGATATTTCAGAGTTTGTTTCGAAGTGCCAGACCTGTCAGCAGATTAAGGTTGAGCACCAGAGGCCAGCAGGTTTGCTTCAGCCCCTTCCCATTCCTGAGTGGAAGTGGGAGAGTGTGGGGATGGATTTTGTCATGGGTTTGCCCAGGACTCCTTCGGGTTGTGATGCTGTATGGGTGATAGTCGATCGTCTGACAAAGTCTGCTCATTTTCTCTGCCAGTGAAGAAGACCTTCAGTTTGGAGCGCCTAGCTCGTTTATATCTGGATGAGATAGTGAGACTTCACGGTGTGCCCTCTACTATTGTATCTGATCGTGACCCACGTTTTGTTTCGAGATTTTGGCGCAGTTTGCATAAGGCCTTGGGTACGAATTTAGCGTTCAGTTCAGCCTACCATCCTCAGTCGGATGGCCAGAGGAGAGAGGACTAATCAGGTTTTGGAGGACATGCTTCGCGCTTGTGTCCTGGACTTTGGAGGTAGCTGGGAGCAGCATGTGACTCTGATTGAGTTCGCCTACAACAACAGCTTTCAGGCGAGCATTGGTATGGCTCCGTTTGAAGCGTTGTACGGTAGGAGGTGCAGGTCCCCCATCTGTTGGGATGACCTGAAGGAGAGGGTCTTGGTTGGACCCGAGCTGGTGCAGGGAGCAGTAAGAGTAGATCAGGGTGATCCGGGAGCGTTTGCTTGTTGCTCAGAGCAGACAGAAGTGCTATGCAGACCAGAGGCGTAGGCCGCTTGAGTTTGAGGTTGGAGATCATGTCTATCTGCGAGTGTCGCCGGTCAGAGGCGTGGTCCGGTTTGGGAAGCGTGGGAAGCTTAGCCCGAGGTTCGTTGGACCGTTTGAGATCTTGGAGAGGATTGGCCCAGTGGCCTACCGGTTAGCGTTGCCACCCGCTTTGTCTGCTGTTCACGGTGTTTTTCATGTCTCCATGTTGAGGAAGTATCTGCATGATCCGTCTCATGTGATCGACTACAGCCAGCTTCAGTTGAGAGAGGACTGCAGCTTCGAGGTGGTGCCTACTCGTATTTTAGCCAGGGATGTCCGTCGGCTTCGTAGTAAGACCCTACCTATGGTGAAGGTCCAGTGGTCAGATCAGTTAGAGAGTGAAGCTACGTGGGAGCTCGAAGATGAGCTGCGTGCCAAGTATCCCTCCCTGTTCGAGCAGTAAGGTGAGTTAATCTCGAGGACGAGATTCTTTTAAGGGGGAGGTGATGTTTATAACCCGTACATTTGTACCTTATATTATATCTGCTACAACGTTGTTCTAAAGTTGGATTAAAAATCCCTTGCCATCAGTTGGGACGTCAGCGACATTCTTTTAATTGCCAAGGACGAGGAGGTCATTTGATTCATTAATTAAGGTAATTAATTATTTGGTTATAAGGAAAGGAATTCCTTAAATTCTTCTTTTCCTAATCATTGTTATTCACGTTAGATAGATCGTGAGAGCGTCTCTTCATCGTGCCTTCAGAGCGACAGTTTTGGCTCCTTCCTTCTCTCTTCTCTCTCTCTTAATCATCTGCTGAAATTTGTAATTCTGCTGCTGCGTTTTGGATTGGAGTTCTTCGTTGCTGGTTTTCCTTCTCCTCGCTATCAGGTTTGCGCTGCAGAATTCCAAATTTCGTCGTTGGTTTCCTCTCTCTCTCAGTTCTGATTTTAGGCTTTCGATTGTGGTTGAATCAGTGGCGTTGGTTCTGATTGGAGTTGCGAAGTTGCACAGGCTGTAGACTGTTTGGACTGTGGGATTCTAGACTTCCGAATCCAGGTTTGTGTTACAGTCTTTCGAGGTTTTGAGTTTGGGGGTTCCTTCTGTGTTTTCTGATTATGGATTTGTCATTGTGGAAATCAGTGCTCGTTGATCGGTGTCTGGTTGGCGGTTTCGTTTCGTGTTGCTGTGAACTGCTCAGATCGTTGGATTGTGCTGATTATTGAGGTAGGTGGTTACTCGATTCAGTTTGGAAGTTCAGCCATGGGGTTGCAAGGATTGTTGTGGTTTGTGTGTGTTGTTTCTATTAGCGTTTTGTTGTGATTTTTGGATGGCTAAACCCCCATGGTTTCCTGCTTTAATGTCTGATTTGGTGTGTGTGCTTAATTGGCAATTCGTGGTGTTGAATTGCGTTGTTTTTCTGCTCTGTTCGTCTTCTGGAATTTGCAGTTTTCGCACTGTCCGAACTTCTGTCCGAGCTTTGAAGTTCGGACAGTGCGTTTTTGTCTTACTGATTTTCAAGTTCGGGGTATGTCCGAACATCTGTCCGAACATGGATGTTCGGACACACCCTCAAGTTTTCCCTCTGATTTAAAGTTCGACCTGTGTCCGAACTTCGAAGTCCGGACACAGGGTCGGACCTTCCGCGTGTTTTCCCATAAAACCCCGTCCGAACATCCGTCCGAGCTTGGATGTTCGGACATTCTGAACTCCTCTATCTGATTTCAACTCGACTTGTGTCCGAACATTGATGTCCGGACACAAGTTCGGACATTTGGCTTTCTCTGGTTTCTGAGTCTCGACTTGTGTCCGAACTTCGACGTCCGGACACAAGTTCGGACACCCCTCTGTTTTCAACATAACTTCTTCGTTTGAACTCCGATTTGAGTGCCGTCTGCGGCATTGGATTCCTTATGTTCTGTACTACTGGTTTATGAGTGTTTTGGCATATTTAAATGCAACTTTGCTTCTATTTAAGCAATCCTTCTGTTTTGGGACATTACACTTTGTTTCTGAGCCGTGAATGGCTGGGTCGAGCTATTCCGTGGTATACCATGTAGACGTCATTCTGAGTGTGGGTCATTCCCTTTCTGTTCTGTGGGGTTGACGAACCCTTTGGCTCTTTCGAGTCATTTCTGCGTTGCCGAGAGACTTGGTATGGTCTATGGGTCTCCGACCCTTCTGAGTGTGTGCAATGTGTTTTGTCCCCTTTCTGTTTAAGCGCTCTGACTGTTTCTGATATGGGAACCCCCCTTGAGTTCCACTCTGTTTCTGTTCTGAAAGCTTCTGGATATTGAGAATTGTGGATAAATATTTATCTTCTCCTTCTTCTGTTTTCAATTGTTTTAAGCGACCTTACTGATGACGGTCGCTGCTTACTGGGCATAGTTGTGCGCTCATTCCCTACTTCTAACATTTTTGCAGATTGATCAGCGAGGATCATCTTGAGTTCTGGAGCTATAGTATTTAGCTTTTATGTTCATTCAGTTTGATACTTTGAGATGTTGTAGCCTTCGGGCCTTATGCTTTGACTTCCGTTTCTGACTCAGTTTCGTATTTGGGATTTGGTATTTGTTCCGCTGTATTTGAGTACAATGGTTTACAATATTTATGTAAACTTTGTTTTGGGCCTTTATTGCGTTTGAGTGTTTTAGAGCCTTGCGTTATTAGGTAGTAATACGCGGCGTGTAGCACCCTTAACTCTTAGGCCGGTTTTAGGGGTGTTACAGAAGTAGTAAGTATATATAGAAAGTATCAATGAAGGAGTAAGTAGATCAATAATGGATCATTGATCATACTACTTCATGTATGTATAGGAATCGAATAGTTGCACGTTGAAGGAACCCGGTAGTACGAAAACGTCGGTGAACGGTATGATTTCTTCATGCCCTGTATCCTAACTTGGTTACCCCGATTTGTGTGCTTATGTGATCACCAATAAGATAAATGCACGAATCGGACTTATATTGCACTTAACTGTGTTTGAACTATTTTTCTCTTGTTATATCTTCTTGAACAATTAGTTTGTATAATTCATGAAATGAATGAATGGAAATGAGAAGTATGTGTAAGTATTGTGCACTTGTGTATTGTATGTATGTATGGAAATGAAGTACTGACTTCTACTAATTCCTAACATTCTAACTCCTAACTTGAGAAATGAGTAAAATGGAATGAGTAGAAGTCCGATATAGTTTCGGCCACGCGTGAGGATAAGGAGACACAAGAGGTTGGATCCGAATCCTGGCTATAATCTTTTCCATGGACCAATCCCCTTGAATGGGTAGCATCCTGGATTAGTGGGCCACCCTAAAGCCCGGTGGTGGGATGTAGTAATCCCTGCCCGGAGGTCATACCGACTTAACTGGAAGTAAAGTATGTAAGGAGTAAGTATTGTATTGTATTGGTCTTGACTATTGTAAGTCATTGACCCGGAGTAAAAGAGTATTGAACACCCGATTAACCCGGGTGTGTAATGAGGCTAACCAGACCTTTGTATGTATTGGAGAATTGTATCTCCGTAATGCGGTGAGTATGGTAAGTATGAATGGTTGACTTGTATGTCTCCTTGTATGTATGAATGTATGTATGCCATGTGAAATAAATGTATAGAATTGTATTGTATTGAGTATGAGCATGTATGTATGTATGTATGAATGAAACGAACCGCATGTATTCGACCAATTAGTTGGCGTACCCTCGCTAGTACGCGGGGTATGCGGTTATCATATTCAGCGTAAGCTGACCCCCTCGGGGGAATGTTTTTACTCCACAGGTACCCGCGAGGCGTGATGGTAGAGTAAGGACCGGATGTAATTCTTTTTGGTAGTTAGTAGGATTGGGATGGTGTACCGAGTTGTACACGGCTAAGGCCTTTTTGAGTAGCCGGTGTACCATGTGGTACACCTTTTTGGATATTGAATTCTTAATGGGATAGTAAGGAGAGGATGTATAAACTCTTCATTTTTGGGAAGTAGTCTTGGAATGTAATTCATATATTCAGTATACTCGGTAATCAAATGTAATTAAGTATTTGGTATTGTAAAGTGAGTAGTATGTATTTGGTTTTCTAATCATCAGACCGACACGGTAAGTAGTAGTAGCCTTGTTAACCTTGGATGGTTAACGGCGTTGTATCACCCGCGCGGGAGTAAGTAAGTATTCCGCTGCGAGTAAGGTAAGTATGGGAATGATTAGAGGATAATGGAAGGATTAGCAGTTGGGGTGTTACAACTTTAAAACATCAATCTGGGCAGATTTTTCGTCCGACCGACCTTGCCAAGGTCGGTCTCGTGGGTCGGTCGGACTCTTTGGTGAAGGAAGGAACATTTTTAAGCTCGACCGACCTTACCAATGTCGGTCTAAGGTCGATCGATTCCAGTAGCTTTTGGCCCCTGAAATTTGCAATTACGGCCTCCGGAACTTCCGTCCGACCTCCCAAGGCCGGTTCTAAGGTCGGTTAGAACCACTAGTGATTTTCTCCAACTTGTGCGGGGCCAAGGATCTTTGTTGTGGTTCGGAATTGCTCCCTGTTTGCAGCGTTGAAAGGCTTGAAAGATGGGGGATCCGTTGATGCACTCCACAAGCTCTTAAAGAACCCAAAATTATGCTCAAAATGAGCTTTCACCTATCATATCAATAATCAAACTATATAAGTTCACTATCAATCACAAAAACACTCTATAAACTGGTGAAATAGGTTATGCACCAAAGTAAAATGAAGGTGAATAAAGACCTTAAAATAGCATTATTTCACCACTTATCAACCCACAGACGCCATGTCTGGGGTCCCGGACGCCTTGTCTGTAAGCACGGACGCTCTCGGATGGTGGCGGGATTTCAAAATTCCAAAATTTAGGGTTTTTTAAAACTATGTCCAGGCCCACGGAAGTCCTGTCCGTCTCCCCGGACATTTCAAAATTTCGTTCTCGTTATTTCAACCTTTTTGACTATTTAGATTAACTAGGGTACGTGGTTTCAGACATTAGGTTCGTGGCAATAGATCGAAACAAAATTTGACCCAATTCTGCCTCCAAAACTCTAGCTTACGTTATTTCAAATTTCACTTTAATTTTCTGTTGAAGACTTAAGTTTTGCAGATGATTGCCTCCTCAGTCAAAGTAGCGATGCAAAAAAACTTGGTGCTGTCACAACTTACCAGCTGGAGTACCTCTTTAGAAGCATCTGTTCACTTGTTCCTATCTGCCAAGAAGCGCGACACTACTGAGTGGCTGCGGAAAACTCGGATGGTTGGGAGCGTGCGCAAATATGGGAACGTGAAGCACAAACAGCTCCACAACTCCGATACTTGCGGAAACAAATCAAGGAGCCGTTACAAAGAGACCTTACCGAAGATTTAGGACATAGTTTAACAAGTATATAAGCATATGGTTGTAATTAGTTTAATTGTGCATTAGAGATTATTCAGAGAGAGAAACACCGCTTTGAGAGAGAAAAGTATTCTTGAGAGATCTTAGTGAGATAGTGTCAATTAGCGTAGGTATTTGTTACCTAGAGAGCACACATAGAACACTCCCCTTTACTCCTTGTGATGCATTGATCAAAGCCGAGAGTAGAGCGAGTGTGGATGAGACAGAGTACCTCTGTTGAATCCCAAGATAGGAAGCTAGGTTGTAATTCACACTGAATTTCAATACAAGCAGAATCCTATCTTGTTAAGTTTAAAACAAAAGCTTCCGCGTTATTAGTTTCTGCATATATTTATTCTTCAAGCAGAGTTCGTCTGAGACTAACACCTCAGACCTACTCGGTCAGCACCCCGATCCCATCATTTTCTATCAAAAATTGTTTAAAAAAACTCAGAAGTTTGCGCACTTAAGTTAAAATGACTCGTAATAAGCCGTAATAAACTAAGTAGAGGAAAAACAACTTCGAAGGGTAGTGAAAGTAATTTGAACCCTAAAGTAAGTCGTATACCAAGTCCCCGAACCCGAATCTCCTTTCCTAATTTAATCTAGGTTAAAATTATGTGGCGACTAATAAATAGGTTACAATGAGTTAACATAGGATTTAATAACCAGAGTTATATGACATAGTTATTAAAGCTTAGGTTATAAGTGGACCTAGAACCTGATCAGGCCCTAATCAACTTGAATCAACAAAGGGGTAGAGGTACAAAAATTGAGGCTCACACTTGGGTAAAAAGTCGAGAATTAAAATGTTCTTATGAACATTTATGTGTAATTTTTTATGTTACAGTAAAGTTTGTAATAAGGCCATGTACTTAGGCCATTTTAATTTGTTATTTAATCTTTAAAATACATTTAAAGTTATTTATGACATTTTTATAAGATTTAGGGGTAATTAAACAAAAATTGGAGGGTTATAGAGTGATACAGCCGAAAGTTAGGATGAAAAATGAATTTAAATGAAAATTGTAAGTTTTTGTAAAGTTAGGGGTTAAATTGTAAATTCTAGGAAAATTAGGGTGAATTCGTAAATAATGGAAGTTGGAGGTCAAGACAGTATTTGGGAGGTCAACATTGACCACATTAGGGGCTTTGACCAAATTAGATGAGTTAAATAATTTATTTATCACTTTAAAATAAGTGTAATGGTTAAATGTAAAATTTACAAACCAAATGTGGCAAAAACAAAATTTCCAAAAAATATGGGGTGAAATGGTGACTATAACAGACAAGGGTCTTTTGGGAATTTTTGGTGATTTTTGGGAATTATTGGAGTTAGATTAATAAATATGTATAATATATAGTTTACAGGTGATAATGTAAAGTTTAAGGAATAAATGGGAACATTTGGTAATTAAATAAAAGTGTGGGAGTTGAGAGAATTAAGCTGGAACAGATGGGTCTATTCGGCCATTAAATGTCATGATGTTATGTGATATAACATATAATTGTAACATTATAAAATGTTATATGGTAAGATTTTAAATTATAAAAGAAATGGGCTGATGCGAGAATAAAAGATGTTAGGATTGAATTTTAGACTATGGTCTATGATGTTATAAATGTTATGACAATTATAAGGTATTAATGTCATTAAAATGGAACTAGTATAAGTGTGAGAATTCACATGAAATTATGTGGCTAATGGTGAACTAGTAATATTACAAATAATATGGGGTATTTAATCAACTTTAGAAGTTTAGTAAAGTATTATTTAACATTACATAACATTAGGATTAAAATCTTGATGTTGGTTTGTGCAAGATAACACAAATAAGGGAGGTTAATTATCTCACATAAAATGGTAGGAAATATCATTTAATAAATGAGTTTTATAATTCATATATATGTATAAGAATATATGAAATAAATTGAATTATTTAATATGGTTGGGAACCACATAATATTAAGTGAAGGATGTTATAAGGTGGGGAGATAAACTATAAAGCACTAGATGTAAAGTTCTAATGTTAAGGTATAAGATTTTAAATAATTAGTGAACTATATAATACAAGTGTAACACCCTGAATTTTTTCCTCAATGAAAGAACACGGCGATATGGATATAACGCCGCAAACGGAATTGAAAACGGACTTTAAACGAGTCTAAAAACTAAGAAATAAGGTTTGTTTGAACTTGTGTCCGGATGTTGATGTACGGACACAAGTCGAGAGTTAAAAATATGCCAAGGAGTTCAAAATGTCTGAACTTGTGTCCGGACATTGATGTTCGGACACAACTCAAGAGTTTATAATCATGAAGTGGAAATGTCCGAACTTGTGGCCGGACATTGAAGTTCGGACGCAAGTCGAGAGTTTAAAGATTTAGGCGTCCGAACATGTATCCAAACATGTAAGTTCGGACACAAGTTCCGTAAAATCCAAGTATGTGGTCTGAACATTGGTCCAAACATGTAAGTTCGGACAAATGGTGAGACTTACAGTTCAGACCCGTCCTTGCATGTTGTCCGAACATGTAAGTTCGGACAGATGTTTGGACACACCAATATTGAGAAAAAAACAAAATGCTCTCAGGGCCTGTCTGGACGAACGTTCGGACAGGTCTGAAACTTTGCAAGCGCTCCTGATGCATCCCCGACGTGTCGTGGATGTATCGTGGACTCTAATAAAACTTGATAGACGAGAGGCAATTATTAAACAGGAAAACACATTTGATTGAGAATTTACACACACGAATTCACTCAACCTCCCTTGCCCTACACACGGACTCCCGGGACAGTTTCGACTTTACCCCTAAAGTCGTTAACCCTCTCCTGACTATCGGCCAACGGTTTACCGACCATTCCCCGACCTGTCGTCCTATCGAATACCCAATGTATTGATATTCTAACCCAGTCCTCACTAGCTCATCAACTCTCTAGCACTTACACACACTCCTAAGTCTGATCCACACTTGCCCATATTATCTCTATCTTTTCTCTCGTACAGGGCTTATCTTATAAGGAACATTAAGGCATGTATTTATACAAGTTAGTTGAGATGCCAACTAACAACCTAGGAGTTGTAGACTCTAAGAGTAGAATACTCATTCTTTTACGAATATAATATCCGCACCCTACTGTAGATGGCGGCGCGTCTCCAAGTGGTCGGTCACCACTTGCACACTACAACTTATCTAGACTTGTCTGGCTCACTAATGCTCATAAATGATCTCTTTTGAAGTATTACGGCTATGTAATGACGTGCATCAATAGCCTTTATTTATCTTGTTATCTTGCACATTAATGAGATATACATTTTGTCGTGTGTTTGTCATGAGCAAGTTGCTTATGTGGTTGTGAATAATCTGTGTGAGTTTGTCGACGTTGCTAACTCCGTTTGGTCCTTGTTTGATGTTTGATGTAAGAGATATGCGATGGTGTGGTTCTTGACTGCTTGTGTCTGGCTAGAAGTTCTCAGGAGCTCTCACCGACAGGTGCCCGACTGGTAGAGCACATGTTGTGGATTGAGCGTGCTTGCAACCTTGCGTGCTAAGCCACTCATGACTTAAGTGCGCTTGCAACCTTGCATGCTAAGCCACTCATGACTTAAGTGCGCTTGCAACCTTGCGTGCTAAGCCACTTATTCTCCTGTCTATCTCTGAAATCATGAATCTTGACAAACGCATTAGATAGACAACACAAGGTTTGCTATCATCAAAACTAAAGGATCTTGTCCTAACAATTTCCCTCTTTTTGACGATGGCAACCTATATACTCATATGTACTACTTGGCAATCAAAAATTGAGAGATTCCCCATAATTGGGATTCCCTCTGAGTTTATTAAGGGTTTTTAAGAATGAAAAAATTTTCAACAAATGATAGCATAAGTGACAGCTTTTATGTTATATCATAGATAAAGTTTCATTCAGATGATACATGATACAAGGACGATAGACATAGTCTCACATGTACATATACTTTTCTTTCCCCATTTGCCATACAGCAAAATAGGGAGCAACTACAAGACATAAGATGTTGTAAAGGCCTTGACATTCCATATATTACAAACTACAAAATATGATCAAGATTATCTAGATTGAGTGATGTAGTTGGGTATCTCATTTATAATCCTCTGAGTAAGTAGGCTCATCCTCCGAAAAACCGGCTTTGATCCAAGAAGGTTTGTTGGCTTTGGTGTGGTGATCAAAGGTGATTCAGCTGTGGTAGAAAGGTCAGATTCATCAGAATCTATGGAGAACTCCATGCAATGTGGAGAATGTGATTATGATAGAATGATACTTGAGGTGAACCAAGCTGTAAGGAAGTCGGAGTCTAGTTGAACATAGCTTTAGGCGACGTATTTCTTTGGGTGTTTGGTGGTCATAAACTTGCGAATGGTGGAGTGAGTGAATGGTTGCTCATTTGAGTTGGATGAGCTTTGTGGGTATTGAGCCATTGCATGAGATGATTGTGTGTGGTAAAAGGTGTGAGCAAGTTTTATAGACACTTTGGATATGCTCAACGACTGATCGGTAAGTGGCATTTAATGAGGTGCTACGTCTTGTGGGCTATGTTTGTAGGCTTTTTAGGTGTCAAGGTTAAAGTTTGGATTAGCGGAATGGATGTGACTAATATCTCAGATCATTTTGTAATTTTTAATCAAGGAAGAAGCAACCAAGACAATAAATTATTTCGTACCCATATAAGCATTCAAGTAACAAAAATTAGTTGCATTTTCATTGATACATTGAAACAGATAGTCAAGGGCAAGTAAATAGTAATAGCCTAGATCTAATGTTTCTCACAGCTCGCTCATGTCTTTTAGAGACAAAGAACTCTCAGGCAATGTGGGAGTCTATAAAGTCTATTGCTCATTGAACCATGTTTTGAACACTTGGTTCAGAGGAGACGGCCTGCACAGCTGTGAGAGTGACTCTCACTCTCTGAATAACATCTCTAGTTGAGGTATCCATACTGGTCTCCGACCTATCGTGGACCGGTGAAAGACTTCTTTTTCGTTTTACTCCTGATGTTCTCAAGGTTGGGCGAGACTCTGACTTTGAGTCTTCACTCTTGGTTGGCTTCTGAGCGACCACCAGCTGGTCACCCTTTGTTTTGATCCCCATTTTGGACAACATCTCCAAGTAGATGCTCTCTTGAGTAGTGTGCACACACTCTTGGGGCATGTCAGTGTCCACTCCGTTTGTTGTAGCGCCCTGGTCACTACTCCCCATCACCATGCACCAGTCCTTGATTAACGAAACGGCTTTCCTCAATGGTAAGAAGAATCATTGCAGGACGATCTATTTTCTTTTTTGTCTTCAGTGCATAAAGCCATCTCACGTCTCTTGCATTGACAATGTGAGTGCGTTGGTTCCGTGGGGTGATATTATGGGTGAGTAGACTGAAGAGCACCCTGTTGGGGATAGACATGTCTATGGCGTTGAAGTTATTCATTGTGGCCCCAGAGTTGAGAAGCTGAACCATTTTTCCCCCTTGAGGTCCTAAGTTATTCTAGGAGGTCTCCTTTGGAACCACGACCCCTTGATGTTCTAAACCAAAGTTTTTTCATATCCATGACTTAGTGACATTGACGGTAATACCTTAGACTGTAGAGATGAGATAGTCGTAGTCATTGTCGCTCTGGAGTGGTCCAAGATACGTCATATGTTCTTTAAGCAGCTTTGTGTAGACGGGGATTGGCTCCTGAAAGAAATCCACCCATCCTTGCAATTTCAAGAGCTCTTGAACCTTTCCAAGACCCATTTGGTCCATCCATTCCAAGTCCATGTCTCGGGCAAGGCAGGACAGGATTTGTCGTTGACGTTCTCTGCTTTCAACATAGCTGGTTTCAACTCGTTGAGCTTTATTAGGCGTGAGAGAGCATGAGATGACTGTGGCTTTGCAGCTGCCTTTTTGTCTTAGAAGAGCTCTTCGAGCTTTTGTCCATGAGGGGACAACACCATCTTTTCTTTCCTTTTTCCTTCTCTTCCTTTTGACGTTGTTCGACCGTTGGTATGATAGGGGAGGACTCTGTATCGCTGTTGGCGTCGTGACTGGTTTCACGAGGTGTCGGGGACCTATCAGCGACTAGTTCCCCAAATACTTCGATAAGCATCGCCTCAGTTTCTGGGTCAGGCTCCCTTGTGTCCTTTTTTGATCCTTTTCTTCTACTGAAGCTTCCTACTGTGACCTTTCGTCACTTTGTACTTATTTCTTCTTCCTGCTGAGAAGATACCTCAGGCGACCGCTGAAGGGGTTTCTTCCTCATCGTCAGTGAAGTGCAACTTGCGAGTTGCTCCTTCAGGCGTTGAATGAGCTCTTTGTGGAGTTTCTTTCTATGTTTTGGCTCGTTTGGAGGCATGAGTCTCACGAGCTACACGACTTGTAGTAGCAGTGTAAAGAGATCTAGGTTCTTTATCGGATTTTTGACTTTTGAGCGTTTGGTGCCGATAGCAGGTGATGGATCAGAAGAGGACATGATTTGTTTTTCAGTGGAGGTACGAGTTGGAAGAATCTTGGGTTTTAGAATCTCAGCTTGGATGTAGTGATGAATTTTAGGAAGGTGGTGGCTTATATAGAGAATTCCATCTTGGTACACCTCTCCTTCATCGGTTATCCTGCGCACAAGCTGATTTTCTAATTCATTGGATAGGCGAGGGGCGGTGATTCAGTTGCAGCTCCTGTCGGCCTCATGTCGGATACTTGTTGTGAGGATGCTTCGTTGGAGACAACTTTCTTCTGGGAGCGGAGAACAGATTTTGGTGCCATAATTTTCTGAAGAGATTTCTGGAGTTTATGACCTTTTGCTAGAGAAATCCTTAGAGATGCTGTGAGGAGAGGTTCTTTTGCTCTAAGTCTCGCTGGAAGTTTTGTGAGAGAGAAGAGAAAATGCTTTGATCGCTTAGAGAGATTAGAGAGAGTGAGGGAAATAGTGTGATTGGAGTAAAACTCCCATCGCCCTTCTATAGATATCGAGTAACGGTCGGCGACGGCTCCTCGTCCGCTCGCTGACATGTCCTAACGGTCCTATTCATAACGGGCAGCAGTCGTGATGGTTTCAATCATCCGTTGAAGAGTTTTTCTGTTTCTATCTGTTGGACTATCTCTAACCTAATCTCACTTTAGTGTAAAATGACATATCTGCGTCAAGTAGTCGTTTGACATGTTTTCTATGCATTAAATTGATTGTTGACTATTGAACGACCATATTACAGGTGTTGCTCATATGTCGTTGACCGATTGTGGGAAATAAAAACAGTTTAACTGTGATTAATGAATATCATACCAAGATCATGAACAATCTTAGTAAACCTTTCTCTACTTAATGGCTTTGTAAAGATGTCAGCTAGTTGGTTCTCAGTTGAAATATGCTTTAAACCAACTAATTCTTTTTCAGAACAATCTCTAAGAAAATGATGTCTAATGTCAATGTGTTTGGTACGAGAATGATGCATAAGATTTTTGGAAACAGAGATGGCACTTGTATTATCACACATAATTGGTAATGTACCTGTTTTGACGCCATAATCACCAATTTGTTGTTTAAGCCATAGGAGTTGGGCACAGCAGCTTGCCGCAGCAATGTATTCAGATTCTGCTGTTGAGATTGCAACACTTTGTTGTTTCTTTCATCGCCATGCAATCAGACATGATCTAACAAAGAATGCTATCCCTGAAGTGCTCTTTCTATCGGTGATAGATCCACCATAGTCTGCATCTGAAAATCCTACAACGTTATAGTTATTTAACTTAGGGTAAAAGACACCAAGATTCATGGTTCCTTTTAAGTAATGTAGGATTCTTTTTACAGCTGTGAGGTGACTTTCTCTTGGATCTGCTTGAAACCTGGCACATAAGCAAACGCTGTACATGATGTCAGGTCTACTAGCAGTTAAATATAGTAGAGGGCCAATCATCTCTCTGTAAGATCGCTGGTCGACCGGTCGGTCACTAGTCATGATACCCATCTTAGTGCCGACTGCCATTGGTGTGTCAAACGTGTTACATCCCTCCATTCCAAATCTCTTCAGCAAGTCTTTTACATACTTCTCTTGGGATATAACGGTCCCTTCATCATTTTGTATGACTTGAAGTCCTAGGAAGAACTTCAATTCTCCCAGATCACTCATCTCAAATTCCTTTTTCATCAATGCTTCGAACTTTTTGCAATATTCTCTTTAGAGGCTCCAAAGATTATGTCATCAACATATAATTGCACAATTAGGAAATCTCTTTTGTTGTTGTAGACAAATAGATTTTGTCTACTTTACCTCTTTTAAAGTGGTTTTCCAATAGATAGGAGGACAGGCGATCATACCATGATCTTGGAGCTTGTTTGAGCCCGTAAAGAGCTTTGTCAAGTTTGAGTACCATGTTTTGTCCTACTTGTGTCTCAAAACCTGAAGGTTGCTCAACACACACTTCCTCTTTGGTGTACCCATTTAGGAAGGCACTCTTGATGTCAAGTTTAGAAGAGTTTGATTCCTTTGTGTGCAGCAAATGCAATTAGTAATCTGATAGATTCCATCCTTGCTACTGGAGCGAAGGTTTCTTGGAAGTCTATTCTGTCTTGTTGACAATATCCTTGAGCTACCAGACGAGCTTTGTTCCTGACAACTTCTCCCATTTCATTTAGCTTGTTTCTCGAGACCCATTTTGTGCCAAGTACTCCTTGATGAGTAGGACGAGGCACAAGATGTCAGACTTTGCATCATTCAAACTGGTTTAGTTCTTCTTGCATTGCATTTATCCAGTCTGAGTCTCGAAGAGCTTCCTTGACGTTTTTGGGCTCGATGGGTGAGACTGTCGTTGAGAAAGCTAGAAGATCTCGAGTTTGTGCTCTTGTCTGAGTTCCTTTGGATATGTCTGATATGATATTCTCCAATGGATGATTTTTGTACAAAGCACGAGATTGATGAATGGTTGATGGAGAGAGAGGATTCTCGACATTGTTTCCTTCGTCGACCTGTTATTGACTTGTCGCTGACCTGTCGGGCAAGTTTTCTTCATTCGGTGATTCATCTTTGGGATTTTCTACGTGATCTTGATTAGCTAGATTGAATCCAAGTTCATTATCTTCATCAGATTCCTTGACCTTGTGTATGTCAGCCTCATCAAATACTACGTGCGCACTTTCCTCCACCTTCACTATCCTTTTGTTGTATACTTTGTATGCCCTACTTCTTTCAGAGTATCCAGGGAAGATGGTCACGTCACTTCTGGCATCAAACTTTCCAAGGGGACACTTTTCATTGTTATGGACATAACATTTGCAACCAAATGTCCTGAAGTGACTTATGTTTGGTTTTCTTCCCTTGATTAACTCATAGGGAGCTTTGTTGAGGATCAGTCGTATGAGCGTTCTATTTGTGATGTAGCATGCAGTCGCCACCGCTTCTTCTGCCCAGAAGATTTGAGGAAGATTGCTTCCCAACAGCATGGCCTTGACTACCTCTTGTAGTGTTCTGTTTTTTCGCTCAACTACCCCATTTTATGTGGAGTTCTTGGTGCTGAATATGTGTGACTAATCCCATGTTGTTTACACATATCCATGAATTGTTGATTCTCAAATTCTGACCCATGATCAGACCGAAGAGTCTTGATCTTGAGATTGAGTTGTACTTGGACTTTTCCTGCAAAGGCTTGAAATTTCTCAAAGACTTCGTCTTTGGAAGAAATAAAGAGTGTCCAAACAAACTGTGAGTAATCATCAACAATTACAAACACATACCAATTTCCTCTAAAACTTTTGATTCTCATAGGTCCACATAAGTCCATGTGAAGTAATTCAAGTGGTTTGGATGTACTAACTGAGTTCTTTGATTTAAAATAAGTCTTGGTATGTTCGCTTCTCACACAGGCATCACAAAGATTGGTCTCAGATTTATTAATCTCAGGAAGACCCTTACCAACTGTTTCTTGACAAGTTTTCTTAGTAAAGAAGTGCTAACATGCCCTAGTCTTTTATGCCATAGTGTAGAGTCATCTATTGAAGTAGTCAAGCATGGAAGGTTAGGACTATCAATATCCTCTAAGCTTGTTACATAAACATTTTTCCATCTTTTTCCTTTAACAACTCTTTGCCATTGTTATGACTTACCATTCTACAATGTGTAGGATAGAAGTGAACTGAATTCCCTTTGTCACAAATTTGAGAAACACTAAGCAAGTTGAATTTTAAACCATGAACTAGATTTACACTATCTATGACATAGTCGGAAGTTATACCAACCTTACCTACACCGATGATTTTTCCTTTCTTATTGTCGCCAAAGGAAATGATTCCTTGGCTTCCTGGTTCGAGTGAGAAGAACTTCTTCTTGTCTCCTGTCATATGTTTAGAGCACCCACTGTCGATGTACCAGCAGGGGTCCATTCTCACTCGATTCTGCACTTAACACGTTAGTGGTGTGGGGTTAGGGTCCATAGAAAGATTGGACCCATTTCCACCATTTAATACTCTAGGATCATTTTTGACTACCGATTTCAGTCTTAGTTTCTTGAGTTGCCATTGCCTCATAAAACGTGTTTATGGCAACTGGACTCATGATGACCGGTTTGTCTGCACAAGCTGCACATCTCTACGACTGGTCTTTGACTGGCATCTAGCCTGTCGTTTTCTTCTTCTCATGGGTGTCTTAGAAACAACATCTATCTTAGAAATTTTTCTTTGATGGTAGCTAGTTCCTTTTCTTTAGTGTTAAGAGCAACAATCAATTCATCGATATCAGGTTGTTTTTTGTACTTCAACTTTTCATGAACGGTCAGAATTTCACTATAATCTCTTTGTAATTTCATGAGTGCCCTCTTGAGATTTTCTACCTTGCTTTTATCCGAGGTTTTTCTCAATTTTCATTTTCTTCCAAAAGTTCATTATTTTCAGTTTCTAATGCCTCTAGGTGATCAACTAATATAAGAGAAAACTTTCTAAGTCCTAGAAGTTCAGCCTTTTGAATTGTCCTTCTAAGTTTAGAATAGTTTACCTTATGTTGTTCTTCTTCTCCTTCTGATTCTGAGACATCATTGCCTTGTGCCATCAAGCACACATCTTCAAGGCATAGGTGAGCCTTCTCCTCCTCTAAGGTGTCACTGTCTGAGGTTTGATTGTCATCACTCTGTTCAGAATCTCCCCATGCGGCAACCAAGGCTTCCTTCTTTGGTCCGTTGTTGAATAATCGTCGGACAGGCTTCTTGACCCTGTTGTTGTCCTCTCGTGATCACTGAGGGCAGTCTTTGATATGATGTCCACGTTTGAACACCAAAAACACTTGTCATTGCTTTTCCTCTAATCATCCGACTCCTTGGACTCCTTGCCTTTCCTCATTTTATTTCTTATGATCTTTTGAACGTACCTCTTAGCATAGAGGACCATTTCATCATTGTCATCTCCTGACTCGGACCTTTCATTTTCAGCTACTTGAAGGGATACGCCTTTACCTCTATCTTTTGATGAGCTTTCCAAGTTTCTGTGTGGTAATTTTAACTCGAAATCCATTAGAGATCTTAACATGTCTGCCAGAGACATTTTAGAGAGATCATGCACTTATTTCATGGCATTGACTTTTGCTATCAAAGGAGGCAGGAAGAGATCTGAGGAACTTCCGTATTTAATCCTCATTAGAGATAGTCCTTCCAAGCACCAACATTTCGTTGATCAGCATAGTGAACATTGTATGCATTTCAGAAATACTCTCCTTTTCTTTCTTATTGAATAGCTCCTAGTGAGTGAGTAACAACTCAATGCGAGTCTTTTTGATTCCATCATTCCCTTCATAGGCGACCTCAAGAGTTTTCCAAATCTCTTGGGCCGTTTTAGCTGAAGCAATCTTTGAGTATTGCTCAGGTAGTAGTGCACAATGAAGTATTCTTACAGCTCGAGCATTGGATACCAGCTTCTTGATTTGCTCATCCGTCATGGTGTCGATAGATATGTCTTATCCTTGAGGATTCTGGAAGGTGTACTGTCCATGTGTTATAACCCTCCACATTCTTGGATTGTCATACTAGATATGAAACTCTAGTGAGTATAGTTGTCTCCATTGAAGAGTGGTGGTCGATTCGGTGTAGAACCTTCTTCTGGTGCTAGAATGCTTGCATGAGACATCTTGATCGTCTACAAAAGCAGTTAGCTTTCAAGAAGAGACCTGCTCTGATACCAAAAGAAACTTCGCAAGCGCTCCTGATGCGTCCCCAACGTGTCGTGGACGTATCGTGGACTCTAATAAAACTTGACAGACGAGAGGCAACTATTAAACTAGAAAACATATTTCGATTGAGAATTTACACACACGAAATTCACTCAACCTACTTGCCCCACACACGGATTTCCGGGACAGTTTCAACTTTACCCCTAAAGTCGTCAACCCTCTCCGGACAATCGGCCTACGGTTCACCGACAGTTCCCTGACCTGTCGTGAAATACCCCAAATAATTAAACATGGATTAAACATCTAATCACATTAATTAAGGCCTAACATGCCTTAAAAGTCAATTGAGAACAACGATGGTCAACACAAAGCAAGATATTGCACTCTTTGACTGTTTAGGGTAAACACATACCCAAATGCACTTATTAGGACCTAAAATTTTGTCCTAATCATATTAACACATAACTAAACATACTAAAATTGTTGGACAACACTCCAACACAAAGAACAAGCATTTACATGCTTCAAGGTCAAGTAGGGCAAAAATGTGCTCTAAGAAGCCTTAAAGGTCTTATGACCTCTATTTGATATAAAATTGGATTCCTATGATCAATTATCATGTAAGGAACACAACAAAACTATTCTCAAAGAAAACTAAGCTCAGAAACACCTTGTGACACAAAATGTGCGCTAAAACACCTTAAAGCACGTTTTTGTGTATGAGCTCTAAGATAATGACTTTTTGTCACTTTAAAGATTAGATTACATTCTTTATATCATTAATGTGACATGATATACTATATTATAATGTCTAAATCAAATTTTAAAAATAAAATCAAAATGGGTGATTTTAGGTGAATAGTACCCAAAAATAACATTTAATTACTTAACTTAAACTATGGTCAAATGTAATCCATTGACTTGACCAACCATTGCCGCCTACCCTTGCTGTCATTCTTACCCATTAGCAACATAATTATCTAGCCAATCTAATGAATCATCATTTACTATTACATAAAGTAACATTAATTAACTTAAAAGGAAAAACTAGCTTTCTTACCTCATTATCTACCTTCCCAGCCGACTCCATTCAGCTATACTCTCTATTTTGCTCCTCCATTACCGTAGGAAGTCACCAAGTTCAGAGAAGAACACTTTGCTACCTAGGTAAGCTTATTAAGCCATTTTATGTTCATTCTCTTCACATTTCTTTCCTTTCCATGGAGCTAAGCATCAACCATTTCCATCCATGGTTCTAGGTTATTTTGGAGGATAAAAGAAGGGCAATTCTCGGCTGTAACAAGGGAAGGAGGTGGAGAATTCTATTCTTGTTCTTATGGTATAAAATGTGCTTTAAGCACTTATCTCTTGATTCTCTTCTATTCCGGTTGTAAAACCTGTTCTCTTAGGCTTATTATCTTCTTCTTATCATACTTATTCAGTTGGTATATCAAGAGCTTCAAGGATTAGCCAAATCCATGCCAAAAACACCATTTTAGGCATTTTAATCAAGGTGAAAATTAGCCATCTTCTAATCTGAGTTATACTAGTTTTAAAGCTTGGTTTAGTAGATCTTTTGATACTCTTTATTTTCTGTATAAATAGGCCGAAGATAACCCTTGCTTGCCTTGGTATTCTAAGGTAAATTTACCTTGAAAATGTACATTAAACACTTCTTATGGTTTGCTCTTGTTTGGTGACTAATCATGCCTTAATTGCTGTTTGAAAACATGTAAACTAAGCTGTGGAAAAATTGTTCCTAAGCAGCCGAGGCCTGTAACACCCCAACTACCACCGGACACATAACATCTACTGCAGCGGAAAACTCAACTCATCACATTACCTATTTCAATGGTGTTACACGCCGTTAACCACCCACGTGGCTGACAAGGCTAATACATGCACTTTGTATCGGTCTGATGGACTAGATTCCCGAGCAACTACACATTACATTTGCTTCCCTTAACAACAACCCATATACTTTATACATTCCAACCGTACCGAGTATTTACAAACAAATGTCGATAACAACTTCGGTCTTACTACGCCTACAATGCTTACGTCGTTTAAATGGCTACCCATGTATAAACATCTACCCCGTCCTACTCTCGAACGGCTTCCAGCTCCTTGTACCTGAAATGGAAAAGGAGAGAAAGGGTGGCCCCCAAGGGGCTCAGCACCTTCGCTGGTATGGTAATCCCGCAGCCCACATGCTACCGGGCCACGCACAACTAATTGTCGTCTTAGCATGCGATTGATTATATTTAAATCATGCATGCAACTGTAAACACACAACACAAAACATCTCGCCTCAATTGGCTCAGCAAACGGATAATACATCCTTACTTGATGAGTCACTCATGGTATTCAGTATCCCTAGAGTATTCCTCCTCTAACGGAGCTACTTCCTTAACAGACGACACTTACCCTTAAATCGGGTTATTCTTAGACGCCTCTTGTCACAAACTGGGATTCATTCCCATGATCCACATACTCCATATCTTACAACATATCACATTCCTCACATAACAAACATAACAACACTTTTCTCGTTTCGACGTACACATGATAACATCGCATTCATTTTAAACATCTAACATATACATATCATAGCATAGCAAGGGAAATTGCCTAGCACAATAACAACACAAAACACCATAAGATCGGTTCACACAAGGAACCTTCCACCATAGTTAGTATGCATAGTGAGCCTAGAGATTATTGCCAATCTCATGCTAAGCTCGTTACCAACCTCGTTACCTTCCAGTTATATCGAACGGTTAACTTAAACCCAAGGTGTGTCGGATATAGTAATCCCAAGCACACCGAAATAACATTTGTATGCCCCTGTGGCCCGACGTGAGTCAGTAAACTAGCTTTGGATAAGCTAAGGGAAGATTGAAACCAAATTGGAATACAACCTATACATACACCAAGAGAGTCGAACCGGATATGACATCGACTCCCGTCCTCACACGCGTGGCCGGAACATGACCGGACTCCTCACCCCCCATTAGTACATATATACTTATAAATAAGTAGTTAGAGATCCATTATGGAGCCTACCACATCCACACACCATACGGTATCATAACCGAGTTAAGCACACAAGGGAGGTTCACACACTTGCATACAACAACAATATCCATCTAACTCACACATAGCCGTGGTTAGAACGTTCCCAAGGTTTGGGTTGTTAACTCCGAATACCGATCTCTCATGTGTTCCTGGTTCTGGTTAGCTAAGGTTTAACACTTATTTGAGGTTAAACGGTATCGGAGATTAAAAGCACCACATAAATGAATTACTATAAACTCATTACATGTTTTTATCTTACAAGGTGGCAAACACGCAGAAAAAACACATTGGCATACAAGCCGGTGTAATCCAGTAGGGCACAGGTTGCAAGAAAACCATACCTGTCACCGGAGTCCACTTTACCACGTCCACTTATGTTCCTCGAGCAATTCTCGAACAACTGATAACATTACATATACTTTTATTAACATCGGGGTTGCATGATTATTTAATGTCTAATGCTTATAATTTTTCCCCGTTAGTTTAGTTACATAACTTGCATTTTTAACTTGATTTACTTTCACATTTTATTACAACTTTTCACCTACTTAATTGTCATTAAAACTCACCTAACATGTCTTAAACAACCTTATAACATCTTTACTAGGTAGTTACCATTTTTAGACATCATTTCCCCACTTAAAACAACAATTTTGGTCCATACAGTGGCCTGTCCGAACTTGTGTCCGAACCTCCAAGTTCGGACGCAAGCCGTGACTTTGAACTGAAAACAGACACACGTCCGAACTTCTGTCCGGACTTCGGAAGTTCGGACGTGAGTCGAGAATCTCTTAATACGGAAATCCATGCGTCCGAACATGTGTCCGGACTTCCCAAGTTCGGACACAGTTCGAGTGTGCAAAAATTCTTACCCAACAGAGCCTGTCCGAACTTCCATGTCTGGACGGAAGTTTGGACAAGGCAAAACGCTCAACTTCCAAGCCTTTAAACACTTAGCCAAATTCCTCCAAAGCCTCCAACACTTATAGTATTTACTCCCTAGGTTCCTAAGTGATGTTTCATGCCTATTCTAACCATTATACCAAGACATATCTTCCACACAAACATCATCATCCAAACATCCTTTCTTACAAATCAAAACTCCTTATGTCATTCTTACAATTCCTTTTTCCAAGCTTACACTTTCTCCTCAATTTACCAAAGTTTGCCTAAGTCTTTACCTAAGTCCAAAATGACTTTGGTACATACTAAAACCTCAAGATCATGCCTAAGTCCTTATTACACTCTAGAACACTTCCTAGTTCATCAAAATTCCTTTAAAACACCTTGAACTCCTTATGCATTTCCTAAATTTGGCATAGGTTCTCCTAGCATTTTGTTACACCAAGGCACATTGTTTTCACCATTAAACACTCAAGAACACCTAAATCCATCAAGAACACCATCACACACAAGACTTCACCAAATTCACACTACATCACAATATAGTGCACCATTTAAATTGCTTGGCACTTAGGCCCTTAAATAACATGGCTCTTAGGCCCTTAAATTGCATAAACCATAAACACTGAATTTCCCACATAAATAATGCCTTTGACCTGCAATTACACCCAACAATACATATGCCCTTAATAAACTCTTGAGAGCATTTCACTAGGTCTTTCACCTTTGGCTCCTTAGATCATTTTAACAAGCAATATAAGCTCATTTCTCCTAAGGCATTATACCACATTAGGTTAGTGTATTTACCTCTTTTCCACACAAACTTCTTTCTTGTTTCCTTATAAAACCGGTAAGGTATTTGATTCCTTGTCAACTACTAAGCAATATACAAGCAATGAAATGAGTATACAAGCTCCAAGCTTAAACTCATTGTAAACCCTAGGTTTACATTGTTTCAAAAACATTAATGTAGTTGTTTTACCTTGATCTTTGAAGGGAGTTTGAATATCTAGCAAGAGAGGACTCCACCTAGTCCTTGAATGATTGGAATGAAGCTAGAAAAAGGTAATATAATGACTCCATTAAGAGTGATTTTCGACATGACAAAACATGAAGGAAATGTCATTTTTCTTTGAGTTTCCTTACCTTGAAGCAAAGGAGAACAAGAATATGTGAAAAGATGAGCTCAAGCTCCTTCAATGGTGAATCTCCATGGCACCAAAATTGAGTTCTTGAAGATTTAAAAAGAGAGAAGTGTAGAGCTTGACCTAACTAAGACAAATATGGTCTTGGAATTTGATTTGGCCAAGGGAGCTAGAAGATACAAGTGGTCAAAGCTTGAAGATGGTATATGTGCTGTAGCACCACCGAGAGAGAGCATGGAGGGAGGTTGGAGAAGGTGCTTGGAACCGTGTAAAATGAAGGAGGGAAAAGAAAGAAGAGGTAGGTAAACTTGCTTTTGGAAGATATTTGTGCTTATAAAGCAAATAGTACATTAATTGGTCATCTTTATTTACTTGTCATATTAACTAGAGAGTGGTGATTCACCACACTTAGAAAACCGGCCCCCAATAGTATAATGAGGGTGTTTAGTCTTTATTTGTCAATTTAATTCCTTATACAAACATATGTTATAAACTAGCTTATAAAAATCACTATTCACAAAAACAAGGCACATAGAAGTGAAATTTTTGATTTCCTATTGATATAGACATCCAAATGTGATACTATATAGTACACATATATATTTAAGAGTAATGATGGACATTTAGCCACTCAAAACTCATTTACAAGACAATTTCAAAAATGTGCTTTAAGACTCCTTAAAGCACTTTTTGTCTCTTAACTTGTTTTCAAGCTTGGTTTTCTTTGGTAATGGATTTAATATGTTCATTAACATATTTATAAAGTATAGGTATGACCATTAGGTCTTATACAAATTTATCCCAAGCTTAGAGCACATTTTAGCCCATATTGACCTTAAGGTACTTATTTGTGTTTTGTTTGGTTTCATTGTCTACCAAGGTTTCCTAAGGACTTAATTAGCCTTATAAAATCATAATTAAATATTATCAAATCTTGGTAGGCTCTTTGGGTCCTAACCAAGTTCACTCCAAGCTTAGAGCATGTTTTTGCTCAAACCGTTCTTAGTGTTTTATTGTGTTTTTACTATGGTTTAAACTATGCACTGATGTTCCTAAGGCACCTTTTAGCCTTTAGATACCATATTTAAACATTTAAACAACATACCAAGGTTTGGGGTATTTCAAGGCCAAACAAGGCCTAAACTTGGCAAAATAAGGTATAAATCACTTAAACCTACACTTGGTATATTAATATGTGTTTATACATATGTGTATATGTGCCGTGAGTGAATATGGTTATTAAGGTCTTATTTTGACCTTAGGTGGTTAAGGAATGATTTGGTAAATTAATATAAGTAATTAAGTAACATAAAGGTCAAATTAAGACTTTATGTGGAAAATTGGTAATTAATGAAAAATACTAGGTGAGGCCGAGAGTTTAATGCATTTATGGGCATTTATGTGTAATTTATTTTATAAGCTAATGTTTGTAATAAGGTCATGTACTTTAGGCCATTTTATTTATGTATTTATAAGGTTTAATTAAGTTTAAGTAGCAAAAATACATTACCGCAAGGAATTGGGGTTATGTGTAATTAAATTAAATTTGGGGGCTATATAATAATAAAGCCGAAAATTAGAGGTTTAAATGAGTTTAAATACAAATTATAAGATTTTATAAAGTTTGTTTTGGGGTTAAATTATAATTTCTAAAAATATGGGTATATAAACCGTAATATATGGAAGTTGATGGTCGAGGCAATATTAAGGAGGTCAACCTTGACCATACGGTAGGTTTGACCAAATTAGATAAGTTAAATAACTTATTTAGGGTTTTATAATAAGATAAGTATTTAATTGTAACAATCTTATAACATATGTGGTAAATATGTTATTGTCGAAACTAAAGGGTGTAAATGGTATTATAAACACCCATGGGCTATTAGGAATTTTTTAGGAATTTATTTGGTTGGTTTTGGAATTAAAATAAACTATATATGTCTAATATATAGTTATTATGTCATTATGACACTTTGGTATAGTAGATGGGGTGGAAATGTATAATACCGAAAGTATATAGTTAGTAAGGGTAATTATAACCCTTGGGTAAAATTTGGTGATTTTTAGAATTGTATAAGAGTATAATAAGATATATGTATAATATATAGTTTTAATGATATTATAAAACTATATGTTATAAATTGGGCCAAATGGCAATTATAGAATGTGGAAGGGTTGAAAAATAATATGGAACAACATGGGGGTCTGTTCGCAATTGTTAATAATATATAACCATAGGTTATATTAATATTAAGGTTTAAAATGTTATAATATATGATATATATAACATAACATTATATAAGTGGTCAAATTATAATTTGGAAAGTTAAAGGGGTTGGAAATTAATTAAGAACAGAATGAGGTCTGTTCGGTTATTTAATTAAAATAACCATAGGTTATACTTTTTATAAAGTTAAAATGTTATAAATGTATAAATATATATATATATATATATATATATATATAACATGGTATAAATAATGGGGTGGTGATTTGTAAATAAATAAAATTATGGTTATGAAAAGAATAAGGTTAAATATATATACCTATGTGGCAATATAAATAGTTTGTATAAAACTATAGGTTATAAGTTTAGAGGAAAAAAATATCACATTATATGATATTAGTATATGGTATAACATTACATAATGTTATGTGGTCAAAATGAAATTAAAATAAAATAAAGGGCAGTACCGAGAATAAAAGATTGGAAAATGAATTTTAGACTATGGTCTACAATGTTATAAATTTTATAACAATTATATGGTATTAAGGTGGTTTTAATGGAATTAATATAAGTAAGGATATTCACATTAAATAATGTGACAAACTATAAATAATAGGATTTAAACTAAGGTATTTATTGAATAAACCTTAGGAGTTGTAATTATACAACATAAATGTTACATAATATTAGGATAATAATCTTAATATAAGTTGTATAAATATAATACAACTAATGGGAATAATCATCTAATATAAGGTGATAAAATGTAACATATAAATATGGGTTTTATAACTCATGGAACTTACCTATATGGTAAATATATACATATACAAGAATAATGTATATAAGGTTGAACATATGTTATGGTTCGAAACCATATAATATAATGGTGGTGGTTATTACATGAAAATAGTTACAAACTATAAGTTATAAGTTTTTGAATTCAAATATAATTACTAAAGGATTAATGAATTATATAATACAATGTATTATAATGGATGGTGGAAAAATAATACAATATGATACATAATGCATGCATTCATGCAACTATAGGTTATATACCTAAATTAAATGATGGATAAGATTAAAGAAATATAACGAATTAAATTTAACAGTCGAAACATTTCAACATACGAGTTTTAGTAACCAAGCCGACTGGTTTAGAGAAACCCGTAACAATTAACTATAGAAATCCGGGGATGAACAGTCGGGGTTACTTGTTATTCGGAAATACCGGATTTAGTTAGTCATGGAGATTGACTTATAGTTTATTACCGTTTAGATCATACTTCAGACGAAGGCGCTTGACGAGCTAGTGGTCTACACTGCGCATCCTTGGTCTAAGGTGTACGGTATGTAAAGGGGTTTGATCCGAGTTGTCCTAAGAAATTCCTTGGGCTCGGATTTGGTTGTTATCACTTGTGTGTTATGTGTTTTGGATACGTGTATGTGATTAAGTGTTACTGCATTAATTATTTATGCACGAGCGTCATATGGGACTAACACTACGTCGACTATAGATCCACTTATATAAACATACATATGCGTTAAATGTGATAACATGACGGTTACTTGATATAATACCATAGTATTAATATTAAGTATATGGTAAACCTAAGTAAAACACTTAGGAACGAGTCACGACATTGTCGTCTCTAGAGCATGGATGTCGAACATGAATATAACCTACATTACTTCTAGGTATGCGTGAAACCCATTGGGCAGCTAATTAATAATTATATTCTCCATAAGACTAAGAGCATATCTTAAACATTATGAGAGAGAGATGGTGTGAGTTGAGGTGAGGAATCCAGTGTAGTTTACGAACTACCTGGTTGCGCATTTGTGATCACTGAGAGGTTCCCGATCGGGTTCCGCTCCAGGTTTAAACCCACGAGCCCTATTTGGATCGTGGGTGAGGAGGCTACGGCCTTTATATGGACGCCTTACAAGGCAAGAGAGAATAGTCAGGGGCCTCCGGACCTCTGGCGAAATGAGCACCTTTGTGTGTACGGGAGGACTACTGTCCATGGTGAGGTTATCGGGTTGTCCTAACATGACGCCCACTGGTATTTAATTAACATGGTTTGGATGGATGGGGCCTTGAAGGCCAAATTAAATTAACAAAGGATGGTGTTCGCTACGGCGTTTATTCAGAATTATTATTCGATATGTTCGATATACAATTGTTGTTGTGATATGTTATGACTGTTTGAATTGGTGGATGGTTAAGTGTTTATGAATGTTTGGATGGTTGATTATGAATTTATGCATGTATATTACAATATTGATTTTAACTGTAAAATGGTAAAGCATGAAACCGATCTAATAATAAGATGGTTAAAATGAATAAGTGACCATTAGGGTCCAGGCCCGGCATACTCAGCGTTTATCGCTGATACTACACTCATTGTGCAGGTCGTTGATTATTGTCGAAGCCGAAGTGCGGGAACAGGGTAGTTAGGGATTGCTTTAATTACCGCACATGGAGTTTGTTTGTATAACGATGTTAGATTGTGGATTGTATTATGGTACGGTTATGTATATTTGGGATTGGGTAGACGCTCACTTGTCGACATTTTTTTTGGTTTATGGACTTTGTATGATGTATAAGAGTTATCTCGTTATCACAACGGTTAGCAGTTTGTTTATGTTGGTTGTTGGATATAGTTTGGCTTCGTACTCGCATGGGCGAGTAATGGCCGGTGACACCCGAGTGAGTACTATTGTTGTTTTATTTTCTTCCGCTGTAAGATGTTTTATTATTGCTACGAGAGAGATTATTATGTGTTTAAGGAGAGGGGTGTTACATGTCGTCCTATCAAATACCCAATGTATTGATACTCTAACCTAGTCCTCACTAGCTCACCAACTCTCTAGTACTTACACACACTCCTAAGTCTGATCCACACTTGCCCAGATTTTCTATCTTTTCTCTCGTACCAGGCTTATCTTACACGGAACATTAAGGCACGTATTTATACAAGTTAGTTGAGATGCCAACTAACAACCAAGGATTTGTAAACTCTAAGACTAGAATACTCATTCTTCAACAACTATAATATCCGCACCCTACTGCAGATTTTCGTCCACTTGATCTGGAGCCACAAGTACGCGGTGCCTTGTGAATGGGCAAGTTGGCGGCGCGTCTCCCAAGTGGTTGGTCACCACTTGCACACTTCAACTTGTCTGAACTTGTCTGGCTCATTATGCTCACAAATGCTCTCTTCTGAAGTATTACGGCTATGTAATGATGTTCATCAATAGCCTTTGTTTATCTTGTTATCTTGCACATTAATGAGATACACCTTTTGACGTGTGTTTGTCATGAGCAAGTTGCTTGTGTGGTTGTGAATAATCTGAGTGAGTTTGTCGACGTTGCTTACTCCGTTTGGTCCTTGTTGATGTCTGATGTAAGAGATATGTGATGGTGTGGTTCTTGACTACTTGTGTCTGGCTAGATGGTCTCCGGAGCTCTCGTCGACAGGTGCGCGACTGGTAGAGCACATGTCGTGGATTGAGCGCGCTTTGCAACCTTGCGTGCTAACCCACTCATGACTTAAGTGTGTTTGCAATCTTGCATGCTAAGCAACTTATTCACTTGTCTATCTGAAATCATGAATCTTGACAAACACATTAGATAGACAACACAAGGTTTGCTATCATCAAAACTAAAGGATCTTGTCTTAACAAGGTCCTGAGTTGCAAAAAATAAAACAAAAACACTATTTGATAGAGTACAGTAATACCACAATCTTAATGACAATATAAGAGGAATGATTTATAAGCATATATAGAGAATGTTTAACATAAAAACACACCGGAAAAATACTTCAAATCCAGAGTTCTATTGCCACACTCAACCCTGAGTGTTCAGGCTAAACTTTAACAATTCAACAAAAATAAGTATCCAAAACATTGCAATCCAAATATTGTATCTCAGCAACAATTTAATGACTCTAATAACTATGTGGTACCGTGATCCCAGTCCCCATATCTCAGCAATTTATCCTGCGATCAGAAAACAATATACAAACACAAAAAATGGATTGCGCAAATCAGTGAAACTGAGTAAATCCTGCCACATTGTAAAATACATTTTGAAAACCATTTAGTTGTAAAACAGTCAACAAGAGTGACCTTTCTTAACAAACAACCCATCTACCAACAGCCAATATCCAGAACCAAAATCATCAGGGGAGCTTTCAACAGGAAACAAGCACAAGTCATAAACAGACGGCCATGAACGGACCGTTATAATACCCTCACCCTAGGTCCTTAACTGTGCACACCCCCTAGAAGGTACTTCTGACCTAAAGGAGTAGATCATAGAGCTTAACTGCGTTTTATTGTTCGCAACGCAAAAGAAATGTATAGTCAGGGTACAAAGTACCAATAATTAATGCACATTCAGGGTACCAAGTACCAATAATCAATGTATAGTCAGGGTACAAAGTACCAATAATCATGGTTTAATCAAGGAGCACCAAGAGCCCCAACAAGTAATCAATTTACAGTGAAACGCTCCCAAATCAAAAAAGAAACGAACATCAGTTGTAAATTCCACCACCAGTTCACAAACGTAGGGAAATAATTTCCCAAATCCCTATCTGGGTTTCCAAAACATCTTTCGATAATCACGATTTACGTAATAAAGCAAACATGAGCATAGAATTTACCTGAATACACACACCACTTATGAGAACGGCTCAGCTGGTTCACAGGTAGCGTCTATCAACGAATTCTGGGTCTAGATTCATAAAGACAACAATCAGAATATGCCAATCCACAGTCAAAAACAAAACGAAACCTTACCAAGGTAGTAAACCTTACCATTATGTATTTTAATGGGTGTTACATGTCGTCCTATCAAATACCCAATGTATTGATACTCTAACCTAGTCCTCACTAGCTCACCAACTCTCTAGTACTTACACACACTCCTAAGTCTGATCCACACTTGCCCAGATTATTTCTATCTTTTCTCTCGTACCAGGCTTATCTTACACGGAACATTAAGGCACGTATTTATACAAGTTAGTTGAGATGCCAACTAACAACCAAGGATTTGTAAACTCTAAGACTAGAATACTCATTCTTCAAACAACTATAATATCCGCACCCTACTGCAGATTTTCGTCCAACTTGATCTGGAGCCACAAGTACACGCGTTGCCTTGTGAATGGGCAGTTGGCGGCGCGCGTCTCCCAAGTGGTTGGTCACCACTTGCACACTTCAACTTGTCTGAACTTGTCTGGCTCATTATGCTCACAAATGCTCTCTTCTGAAGTATTACGGCTATGTAATGATGTTCATCAATAGCCTTTGTTTATCTTGTTATCTTGCACATTAATGAGATACACCTTTTGACGTGTGTTTGTCATGAGCAAGTTGCTTGTGTGGTTGTGAATAATCTGAGTGAGTTTGTCGACGTTGCTTACTCCGTTTGGTCCTTGTTTGATGTCTGATGTAAGAGATATGTGATGGTGTGGTTCTTGACTACTTGTGTCTGGCTAGATGGTCTCCGGAGCTCTCGTCGACAGGTGCGCGACTGGTAGAGCACATGTCGTGGTGGATTGAGCGCGCTTGCAACCTTGCGTGCTAACCCACTCATGACTTAAGTGTGTTTGCAATCTTGCATGCTAAGCAACTTATTCACTTGTCTATCTGAAATCATGAATCTTGACAAACACATTAGATAGACAACACAAGGTTTGCTATCATCAAAACTAAAGGATCTTGTCTTAACAAGGTCCTGAGTTGCAAAAAATAAAACAAAAACACTATTTGATAGAGTACAGTAATACCACAATCTTAATGACAATATAAGAGGAATGATTTATAAGCATATATAGAGAATGTTTAACATAAAAACACACCGGAAAAATACTTCAAATCCAGAGTTCTATTGCCACACTCAACCCTGGAGTGTTCAGGCTACTTTAACAATTCAACAAAAATAAGTATCCAAAACATTGCAATCCAAATATTGTATCTCAGCAACAATTTAATGACTCTAATACTATGTGGTACCGTGATCCCAGTCCCCATATCTCAGCAATTTATACCTGCGATCAGAAAACAATATACAAACACAAAAAATGGATTGCGCAAATCAGTGAAACTGAGTAAATCCTGCCTCACATTGTAAAATACATTTTGAAAACCATTTAGTTGTAAAACAGTCAACAAGAGTGACCTTTCTTAACAAAACAACCCATCTACCAACAGCCAATATCCAGAACCAAAATCATCAGGGGAGCTTTCAACAGGAAACAAGCACAAGTCATAAACAGACGGCCATGAACGGACCGTTATAATACCCTCACCCTAGGTCCTTAACTGTGCACACCCCCTAGAAGGTACTTCTGACCTAAAGGAGTAGATCATAGAGCTTAACTGCGTTTTATTGTTCGCAACGCAAAAGAAATGTATAGTCAGGGTACAAAGTACCAATAATTAATGCACATTCAGGGTACAAAGTACCAATAATCAATGTATAGTCAGGGTACAAAGTACCAATAATCATGGTTTAATCAAGGAGCACCAAGAGCCCCAACAAGTAATCAATTACATTACAGTGAAACGCTCCCAAATCAAAAAAGAAACGAACATCAGTTGTAAAATTCCACCATCAGTTCACAAACGTAGGGAAATAATTTCCCAAATCCCTAATCTGGGTTTCCAAAACATCTTTCGATAATCACGATTTACGTAATAAAGCAAACATGAGCATAGAATTTACCTGAATACACACACCACTTATGAGAACGGCTCAGCTGGTTCACAGGTAGCGTCTATCAACGAATTCTGGGTCTAGATTCATAAAGACCAACAATCAGAATATGCCAATCCACAGTCAAAACAAAACGAAACCTTACCCAGGTAGTAAACCTTACCCTTATAAACTCTAATTCGGCACTAGGGAAGAACTTGAAGATAAAAAAAGAGCGAAAGATTTGTAATTGGAGAAGATAAGAGCGTAGTGCGTTGCAATAGCGATGAAGGAGATGGAAGTGGGGATCTGAAATACCCCAAACCTTAATATATTAGTTAATTATATAATTATGATATTTTAAGGCTAATTAAATCCTTAAGAACATTGGTGAAGAAATAAAAACCAAAACGAAAAAGAATATGTGTGTTAAATAATTATAGTAAGTATATGAACTATCTAGGGTCCTAAATGGATTCCTAGGACTTATTTAGTCACTAAGAACAGGTGGGAGAAATTCCCGAAGGAAACGAATCCGTATAAAGAATTAAAAACACAAACGAGGCTTTAAAGCACGTTTTTGAGAAAACCGACAAACGTGACCTTAAACAGTTAAACCGGACTTGTATAAATTATAGTTGATTTTATAACTATAATTATATACTAATTAAAGTCTAGGAATTTTTAGAATAAAAAAAAAATAATAATAAATTCCGGAAACCGGACCCGGACTGTTAAAACTGATAGTTCGGAAATTAACGGGTGTTATCTGCTAATGACCAAGTGCCACTCTCTCACATAATAAAATAAAAATCAGATTTTGTCCCCCTCCTGTCCGTCTCACGTGAGAGAGCCCCTCTTTCTCTCATTTATTTTACTTTATTCACTAAAATACAAAACAATAAACTACTTTACCTCTCTCACACTCTCTTTCTTCCATTCCCTTCTCTCTTCCGATTTTTCCCCATTTCCCAACTCTCTCTCTGCTCCTTGTTCTCCTCTCATGGAGATTTTGCAAGCCAAGGAACAACCCCAACTTCACCTTCTTTTTACTTCATCATCCTAGCTCTAAATCAAGAAATTTTTACACCAAAATACTCCTCTCATCTTGGGGATTATTTTGCACCTTTTAGAATCTCAAAACTCCATACTTTATTCCCATGGTGTATGCACCACATTTGAGGAGAAAGCTTCATATTCTTGAAGCCAATCATCTTCTTGTTGATCTAAGGTAAGAAAGGAAATCAAATTTCACTCATTCCTCAATTTCCTTCTTGTAGTCGATTTTTCCCTATCTTGAACACTATGCTTGTTCTCCATTTTAGCTTGTTCAATCTTCTAGAGGTGTTGGAGCTAGCCTTAATTTCATTGCCAAACACTTCATTTTAAAGTAGAAGGTAATTCCCTCCAATGTGTTCAAATAATTACTAAGTTCTAGGGTTAATGGAATGGTGTTCATAAGCCCTCCATACTCATTGTGTTTATCTTGGCATGGTCATTAGTGTAGCAATACATCCCATTGGATACTGATTGAGGAACAAGAAGTTAAGAGAAAGAGTTTTGAAAAGAAAACCCAAGGTAATTGACTTACCTTAAACTAATGTGTGATCTATGAATGTGTTCATGTTTGAGCAATATAAATGTTGAGTGTAAATGCAGGTGTTGCTAATAGTATGAGGAAATTCAGTGTTTAGTTTGATGTTGTTTAACATTGTGGTGTTTGTGGTTAAAATGATGGAAGTTGTGTGCAAATTGGTGCTTTGGAATGTATAGATGGTCAAAGTGTTTTGGTGGGCTAAATGATGTGGGGGAACACGTGTGTCTATAGGGAGATCATGTCAAAATTTTGGGTATGGTTTAGGTACATTTTTGTGTAGAAATCGCCACTGTTAAATGAGTTTTTCGGCACGTCGGAACTTCCGTCCGAACTTGGAAGTTCGGACATGCCCTGTTGCGTTTAAAGTTTTCTGAGTTTTGAGCTGTGTCCGAACTTCCATCCGATCTTTGATGTTCGGACGGGGTGCGAGGACAAGTCCGACTTACAAGTCTCGTATGGTGTCCGAACTTGTAAGTCCGGACAGAAGTTCAGACACTCCCTTCTCCTTTCTTCGATTTTACTTCGACTTGTGTCCGAACTTCGAAGCTCGGCCACAAGTTCGGACACTTGAAAATTTTCCTCAAATTTTGCCTCGACCTGTGTCCGCACTTTGAAGCTCGGACACATGTTCGGACAATCGAAAATTTTTCCTCAGATTTTGCTTCGACCTGTGTCCGAACTTTGAAGCTCGGACACATGTGTGGACATTTATCAGTTTTCATCTGTTAAGTCTCGACTTGTGTCCGAACGTTGATGTCCGGACACAAGTTCGGACATGACACAGTTTTGACCCTAATTTGCTCGTTTGAACTCCGTTTTGACTTTCGTTTGCGGGTGTTGGACCATCATACAAAAACAACCCGAGAACTTTACAAAGACTAGACAAAGACTAGGCCCGGGACCTTAGATGAGGACTAAATTCCGGATCACTTAAAAAAAAAGAGGAAAACTTTGTTTAAGGCTAGAAATGATGTCTAATGATGGAGATTAGTTAGTAATGAAGTTATAAGGTTGCTTAGGACATGTAAGAGGGTGATACAGACAATTAAAAGGATGGAAAGTTATAACAAAGTGTGAAAGTAAAATAAACTAGAAATGTGAAGTAACAAATTAATAAAGGTCTAGTATATTAATTAACCGACGTTACTAAATGTGTATAGGATTCTCCGACGGTGGAAACCGAACGCAGCAAGGACCAAGGGTATGGTTTTTTGCAGTCTGTTGCCTACCGGTTTACACCGGCTTGTGTGCTTGTTTGTTTTTCTGTGTGTTTGTGACCTTGTAAGATTAAATCATGAAACGAGTTTACAGTCATCATTTTTAACGTAATGTGTGCGTACCGATACCGGTAACCTCGAATGTGTGCTAACTGTTAATTGACCAAGGCTAGGAAACGTAAGAGAACGGTATCTGGTAATAACGTTTCCAACCTAAGAAACGTTCTAACCACGGCTATGTGTGTTTAGTTGTGATATGTGTTGTTGATTTATGTCTCACTTCCCTTGTGTGCCTAACTGGACTTAAACACTTACTTGTGAAAGATTGTGTTAAGTTCCAACAATGGGACTTCTAACAAGTGCTAACCGGGGAGTGAGGAATCCGGTCGTTCTGGTCACGCGTGTATGTATGGGGGTCGATATCTGAATCAGATTCGGCTCTCTCCCTATGTTAGAGTTGTCTTCCATTCTTTGGATTTCAACCTCCCACTAGCTTAGCCAAAGCTTACCTACCTGACTTCCACTCGGGCTAGGGGGAAATTATGTGTTGGGTGTGCTTGGGTCACTATACCCGTCTCATCTTTTAAGTTAAGTTATTCATTCAACTAACAGAACAGTAATGTGTGATGTGATAAGCTTAACATGAGGATGAAATCATTCTCTAGGCTTACTAAGTTCACTAACTATGTTGGTTGTTTCCTAAAGTGAATTGTTCTCACTATGTATGTGTTGTTATTGTTTCGCAATAATTCTTGCTAAGTATATGTATGATGTATGTTAAAATCAATGCCATGTTATCATGACAAATAGTTGCGTGTATCCCGGTAGTCAGCGGGCTGCACGTTAACCATGCCAGCCAAGGGTTGCTGACCCCCTTTGGGGGCACATATATTATTTTTCAGGAGAGTGATCGAGGAAGCGGAGCGGTTATAGCATGGAGCTCAAAGGAATACTTTTGTTATTTTTGGATATTGATCCCGAGTAGTGTTTGCACACTCAAGGTCGTATATTTTGGTGGGTATAGGATTAGATTGTGATTTTGTACACTGACACTCGGTATATTGTACACTGACACTCGGTATATTGTAATTCTTTTGGATTGGTGATTTTTGGAATGTTGTAATTATGCTCGGGATTCTTGTAATCAGACTGATACAATGTATGTAACTGCCTTGTTAGCCACGTGGGTGGCTAACGGCGTGCAACACCGCCCTTTTTTATAAATGGTTAAGTGATGATTACCGCTGCGATTATTGGTTAAGTGTGGAGTTTATGGTTGGGGTGTTACACAATCGTGGTATAAATAGAATGTTTTTTGGGAAATAAAATAAGAAGATGATAATGTAATTAATTTAAGTGAAGGAATAAATTATTTTTGAGAGTAACTATTAGAAGAAGTAAGTGGTAACTATCTAATTAATTTCGAAGGGATGAAAGTAAACGGTCGATCAACAAAATAAGAAATACAATGTTTAATAAAAAGATAAGAAGTAAAATTAACCAACAGTTAAGAAGGGATAAGTATGATTGTAGTTATCTTAAGGAGAGAGATAATTATTTTTCGAAAGAGATAAAATAGATCGAGTATTTAATTTAAAAGAAGTAGGGGAACGTTATAACGTCAGTAGAAGATGGAGATAGTAATATTAATTCATTTGGGCGAAGGGACGGAAGATATTAAAAATATGATTAATTTAGAAAAGATAAAGAGAAAAGAGAAAGTAGAATAATTATTTTGACTTCCCCAAGCCTAATAATAACCACTAACTTTGGATTAACTCGGTAACTCAATAATCGATCCATTAAAGAATTAAACCCACTTGTACTAATCAGCTAATATGTTATTCCTAACCCAACGCGAGTATTTCATCACATCCCCCTCAAAAGAAAACTTCACCCTCGAAGCTAAAACCTAACCACCATCTGCAGCCAATTCTGACTCTGATAGAACTCATGCGGTATTCTATGGCAAACCAATTACTGACTGAATTCTTAAATTGTTACCTGCTCGAAGAGGTGTGGTACTACTTTTTCATCTCCTCTTTGACCTCCCACGTTGTCTCTTCTGTTCCATGATTAGACCATAAGACGCTGACCCTTCGAGTGGACTTCGATTGGGTTTCCCTAGTCTTGGAATCGAGGACCTTGATAGGGTACTCCTTGTAAGATAAATTTTGCTCCAATTCCAACACCTCTGTCTATAAAACATGTGAAGGGTCAGGGATGTATCTCTTCATCTGAGACACATGGAAGACATTATGCACCTTCTCCAACTCACAGGGAAGGGCTAATCTGTAGGCTACCTTCCCGACCCTTTCCAGAACTTTATAGGGTCCTACGAACTTAGGGCTTAACTTTCCTTTCTTCCTGAATCTGGTTACTCCTCTGATAGGAGATACCTTAAGGAATACTTTATCTCCCACTTCGAATTCTATCGGCCTCCGCTTCAGATCAGTATAGGACTTCTGTCTGTCCTAAGCTACTTTTATATGGCTCTAAATGACTCGAACTTGCTCCATAGTTCCCATTATCAACTGGGGTCCCAACACCACTGTCTCAGTGATGTCGCTCCAGCATAGCAGGGTTCTACACTTCATCCCATTCAAGGATTCATAAGGAGCCATCTTAATGCTAGAGTGATAGCTATTATTAAAAGAGAACTCCACCAAATGTAGCATATCTGCCTATGAACCCTGAAATTCCATTATGCACGCACGGAGCATATCCTCCATGGTCTAGATGGTTCTCTCCGTCTGTCCCTCTGTAAATGGATGAAAGGCGGTACTCAATGTTAATTTAGTACCCATAGCCTTCTGAAACTGCTGCCAGAAGTGAGCCAAGAATCTTGAATCTATGTTAGAAATAATAGACTCAGGCACCCCATGGTATCTCACCACATTCTTAATATAAGCATCCACCGATTGACTCATCGACCAAGTGATCTTCATGGAAATAAATCTGGCGGATTTGGTAAGTCAATCCACAACTACCCATATCTGATTAACTTCACCCCTCGCTGGTGGTAATCCTATCACGAAGTTTATGGAAATTGAATCCCATTTCCATTTAGGAACCTCCAAAGGTTGTAGCAGTCCTCCCATCCTCTTGTACTCAAACTATACTTTCTAACAAGGTAGGCACCTAGACACAAATTCAGCCACTTCTCTTTTCATCCTTGGCCACCAAAAATTGCTTCTTCAAGTCCTTATACAGTTTATCGCTGCCTAGGTGGTCTGAGTAAGGTCAGTTATGAGCCTCCCTCTTCAACTTTTCTTTAACCTCTGCACACTTCTGTGGCATACACCATCTGCCCTTAAATTTGAGACTCTCATCACTGTGATCCTCGAAGCCAACTGCTTTTCCCTCTTCTATTTTCTCCCGTATTCTCTCTAGCTTCATATCTCCAGGTTTTCCTCTAAGGATCTCTCAAAAATGTCAGAAGTCACACTCATATGGAACAACCTCACTTCCCGCTCGACACCGCCTCACTCCATTACTTCCAAATTCAGCTTCTGGAAGACACGAACTAACTCATCTGGAAGGACGCACATCGAATTCACCTAGTGGCTCCTCTTTCTGCTCAAAGTGTCAGCCACCATGATATAAAATATGTAGATCGTAGTCCTTAATGAGCTCCAACCACCTCCTCTGTTGTATATTTAGCTCCTTCTGTGTGAAAATGTACTTGAGGCTCTTGTGGTTGTTGCCTCGGCCATCTCCTTGACCTCTGTTGCCCTTATTTCCCCCATTATCGTTACCACGCTGAGAGGCGTCTTCACGCTGGTTCTGGTTCTGGTCCCGGCCTCTGGGCTGCTGATCCAACTGCCTATAGGGATGGTCACTGTCGTTGTCCCACTGCTGGTTACATCCTTAAGGACTTTGGAAGCACTTAAACGTCTGATGGCCCTTCTTGCACATCTGAAACAGGTGATCTGATTCCCTTCGCAATCTTTCCCCGGGTGGTCTATGTGGCACTTCCCGCAATAGAAATGTCTCTCCCTTCTCTACTCTCCTCTCTGGAACTAATTTTGGGGCCGGTCACCCCGCCTCGAGTCATACTTATGGTTCCCACCGAACCTCTACTTCCCGTCAAGATTGGGCTTCCACCTCTTCTCTTGGTTTGGCCTCTAAGATTGGTCCTCACTGCCCCGGGAGTCCTCTCCTCCCTCTTGCTTCCTCTTTTTACTCTCCTGGACCTCCCTTCTCTTCTGCTGCACCCTATACAGGTTAGCACCCTTCCCATAAACGTCCTGAAGGGTGGGGATAGTCATGACACTTAGGACCTTATGGAGACTGATAAGTATCCAAATGAGCATGTTTTATAGGTGTATTTCATATATATTATTAGCACTTTTCTTGCTCATTTCTCCACTTATCTTAGTTTTTCTCTAGTTTATGTTTATTGGTTGTCTTACAGATTTATCGGTTAAAGCATGAGAAAAACCAAGCTAGAAGCAAAGAACATGAAGAGACGAACGCATAGCCGCAGACGGTTTGAAAAACAGAGTCCAACGATCAATCTGGAGCCAGTTGAAGGGTCCGGGACTTAAATGCAGAACTAAGTCCGGACCAGCATATTAAAACAGGCCCGAGAATAGATAGCCGTGGGTGGTCCGGGACTTAGGTCCCATACAAGGACCCGGACCACCCCTTGAAAAATGGCCGAGAGTTTTCTGTGAGTAAGGGTCCGGGACTTGACTCATGTGCAAGGACCCGGACCAACAATGATGTCGATAAACAGAGGCTACCGCCTCTTAAGGAGGCGGACGTGACACACACAACCGCCTCTAAAACAGGCGGACATATAAGAGGCTACCGCCTCTAAAACAGGCGGACATATAAGAGGCTACCGCCTCTAAAACAGGCGGACACATAAGAGGAGACCGCCTGTTTGGCAAGCGGACAGCAGGCGGTCATGAATTAAATCAACGCCGCGAACTAGTTTTCTTCGCCCGTCTTCGCCGTCTTCTGCAACTTGAACGCCTTATCTATCTACTCCAGCACCGCCTACCATGAATCTCTCACGCGTGCAGCTGTCTGTCCCCTCTGCAATAAATGAAGATAGCAATGAATGCTCAATCAATTTTACGTACGGATGCCTATCTCAATTCTCTATATAAACCAACACCAATACTGCAACAAACACACCACGTACGACCACAGTCTGAAGAAATCAAATAAACACCACACTCCATTCTCTTCCATTTAATTCCTCCCGTATCACCACACTTCTCCATCTTTTATTTATTTTTACCATTTCACCTCGTTCACGTGCGTACTCAAACAGAAGCAGTAAATTACAAAGAGAGAAAAGAGGCAGGCGAGTGCAGACCCGTTATTCGCAGGCAGTTCCTGAGTAATGAATATTCCAGTCTCTACTCTGTTTTTATTTCTGTCAATGTCTGAGTAATCTCATAATTGTGCTTAGGATGGGTGTTTAACCCAAATAACTCAGCGTATCTATAATACCGAGTTTGCTTATAAATATTTGTTTTGTCTCTCTCTATTATTAAATGTTTAAGAACTGATCATTTTATGCATTTACGGTTTCTCTAATTTCAATGATTTTGTAAAATTAGAGAATAGACCACAAAGAGAGACAAACGATAGATTTTATTCTCCTTGATTAGCAGATAAAATCCATCGCTGTTATAAAAAGAATTCTCACTTAAAGCTAATTAATGATTTTAGACTTTTTCTGATTGTAAGAAGTTTAATGAATTAATTAAGAGCTGTCCTTATCTATGATTTAGAAAGGTCACAAGATAAAATTCTTAACAGACAAATAAGAGCAAACTAGGATTATATTTATTATCTGAGTTATAACCGGGCGATTTCACCTTCCTAGCACAGTTTCCATCCACTTAATCCACAACCGTTTTTACTGATTTTATTATTTCTTTAATAATCCAACAACAAATCAAGCTTGCCTCCGGCTAAACCCTTTTACAGTCTTTAGTAACTACCTAAACTAGGATAATTAAACAATCTCCTTGTGGATACGACACTTGTTTTACTACTACGAATAGGTACACTTGCCTAATAGTTTGTTATAATTCTATATTAATTACAGTGTAGTTTTATCCCAACAAGTTTTTGGCGCCGTTGCCGGGGAGATTGATTCCATCAATTTCCCTAGTTTCTGGTAGTTCACTCGCTATATAGTAATAATCTGTTAATACTATTAAATTGTTAATCTTGGACATCTGAATTGGACATCGGACTTCGGACCTGACTTGGACATTTGACTTCGGACTTTGGACATCTAACTCCTAACTTAAAATTTCCTGTCATTTCGTTCCATTGTCCTTAACTTTTCGTTCCATTGTCCTTAACTTTTCATTTCCATTGTCCTAACTTAATTCCCCAGTATACTAACTTATAATTTTTCTACTTATACTAACTCCTAACGTTTATCAGCCTAACCAATATTTCTGTCTTTCTTATTTTTTTACTAACTAATTTTGCAGCTTCTCACAAACCACAAGTGATCTTCTGTGCATGCCAAATACTCGAACTCGAGGCTCTCCACCAATCAGTCCGAGCCCCGAACCCGAGCGTACTTTATTTCAAGCACAGAGAAACCTGAGAAACCAAGCCATGGCCAATAACGAAGTTATAAATGAAATGGACCATGCAATTCAGCCAGAACACCGTGCTCTCTCTGACTACCACCAACCGAATACCGAAGGAAGAGCATCAGCTATAGTTCTCCCTGAGCTAACACCAGAAGAAGCCGGACGTTGGGTTTTCAAAACCCACTACATAACCGCCGTCCGGGATCTAGGCAAGTTTAGTGGAGCGAACCCAGATGAAGCCCCAAATCATCTGAGTCTCTTCCTAGACTTCTGCAATTCCTTTAGTCAAACCGGCAACGTTAAAGAAAGAATCCGTCTACAACTATTTCCTCACTCGTTGTCGGATTCAGCGAACAGGTGGTATCGAAGCCTTCCCTCCCGATCAATAACCACATGGCTTCAAATGGCCCAAAAATCCTTGCCAAATACTACCCAACCAGTAGAACGAGGCAATTGATCGGTGAAATCAATACTTTCTGTCAGGAGCCGGGAGAAACGTTGTACGACGCATGGGACAGATTTAAAGATATACTAATGAAGTGTTCCCACCATGGTCTTGACGATCAATCCCTCTGCCTGTCCTTCTTCAACGGTCTGGATGATGGGAACCGACTACTCGTCAATTCTTCTGCAGGAGGGAGTTTCATGATGAAGTCTCCTAAAGAAGGAATGGACCTTCTAGAAACTATGACGAGCAATACGAGACAGTGGACGAGATCCAAAGGCAGAGAACACCACGAGCAGCAGGCCTACTCCACGTTGAGCCTACAGATCATTTATCGGCTCAGATCTCGTCCCTTACAAAGATGGTGGAAAAGCTAACGACATCACAAAACGAAATTGTAAAACAATAGCTTCCCCACCTACAAGTTCATCGTCAGTTCCACCTACAGAAGGATGTGCCATATGCGCCGGTCCTCATGAAACCCCTCAGTGCGAAGGTAAAGGACAGTACGAGGATGCAAACTTCATAGGAAACCGTCCCGGTAACTCCTATAACAACAACTTCAACAACAACTATCCATGGAGAAATCACCCGAATTTCTCATGGAAGAATAATGATCAAAACCAAGGAGGTCAGAACAATAACAATTCAAATACCTATCAGGGGAACAGACCCCAACCAAATTCTAACATGGGTTATCGAGCACTAGGTGCCCCTCCTGGTTTCCAGCAGCAGCAACACACAACTAACCACAACCTCTTCTGATCCAAATGAGGAATTCAGAAACTTAATGAAAGGATTCGTGACTACGACCCACACCAGGCTCGTGGATCAAGAAGCCACTAACAGAAGGGTTGAAGCCCAGATACAACAAACCAACCAACAGTTGGAACAAATCAGTCAGCAGCTTGCACAAAGGCCACCCGGTGCCTTCCCTAGTCAGCCAGATCCAAATCCAAGGGAACAGGCCAAGGCAGCAGTAACGTTAAGAAGTGGTAGGCCGCTCAACTCATCTCCTCCCCGAGATGATACTGATAATCAAGAGCAGCAAGCTCATGAACATCAAGAAAATCCAGAAGAAGGACAGGAAGATGCTGAAGAAGCCCTCCTCCTACAAAAAATATTCCCGAGGAGAAGGAGTCCCCTGAATCCACTCCTTCCTCTCTCACTAAAATTCTTCCCCCACTTCCTTTTCCAAACAGAATGAGAAAGAAAAATTTAGATGAACAGTTTGGAAAGTTTCTTTCTCACTTCAAGAAACTGACGATCAATATTCCTTTTGCCGATGCTTTAAAACAAATGCCAATCTACGCAAAGTTCATGAAGGATATCATCACCAACAAAAGATCGTTGCAGGAAGTGGAAACTGTACACCTTACACAGGAAGTGTCAGCAGTACTTCTCAAGAGTCTTCCTCCAAAACTTGGAGACCCAGGTTTGCCAATTTATTCCATGTTCAATTGATAATGTTGATTGTGGTAGTGGGTTATGCGATCTAGGAGCTAGTATCAATTTAATGCCACTCTCAACTTTCAACAAACTTAAGATTGGTAAATGCGAACCAACTTCTATTCAATACAATTAGCAGATAGATCTTTAGTATTCCCAAAAGGAATAATAGAAGATTTGATTGTTACTGTAGGAACCTTTGTGTTCCCCGCTGATTTTATTGTAATTGACATGGAAGAAGACACTAGGGTGCCCTTAATCTTAGGACGACCTTTCATGAGAAACTGCTAGAGCACTAATCGATGTTGAAAAAGGAAAAATCATTTTAAGGCTGCATAACGAAACTCTAGAATACGACATGTCTAAGGTTATAAAGAAACCCGCTCATCTAGAAGACACCTTTTCCATAGACATTGTCGACTCTATTGTGCAGGATAATTTATCTGCTATTATTCGTAATGACGCTCTTGAAAATGTTTTGTCTAAAATCTGTGATAACCGACTAGTGTACCCTGACACAATCAAAATAGTAGCAGCTCTCGATAGAGTAAAATCATACAAGAAATCATGCTACCCACCACCAGAGCCATTAGAGCTCTCCACTCAGAAGTTACCACCATCCATTGAACAACCCCCTCTCGTAGATCTGAAACAATTGCCATCACATCTGAAGTATGTTTATCTTTCTGACTTTTGTACTTTGCCTGTTATTATTTCTTCATCTCTAACAAGTACACAGGAAGAACAGCTTGTAAAGATCCTTCAGAACCACAAGAGGGCAATAGGCTGGTCCATTTCGGACATCAAAGGTATCAACCCCCATTTCTGCACACATCACATATACATGGAGGATACCTACAAGCCTTAGTCCAGCCACAGAGAAGGCTGAATCCCAACATGAAAGAAGTAGTGAAGAAAGAAGTGCTCAAACTTCTCGATGCTGGGATAATCTACTCCATCTCCGACAGCAAATGGGTGAGCCCCGTTCAAGTGGTCCCGAAAAAAGGAGGTCTCACTGTGGTCCCCAACGACAAAGGTGATCTAATTCCTCAGAGAACCACGACGGGATGGAGAGTCTGCATCGATTACAGGAAACTGAACAGTGCAACGCGGAAAGACCATTTTCCCTACCTTTCATCGATCAGATGCTTGAAAGATTGGCTGGGCAAGATTACTACTGCTTCCTGGATGGTTATTCAGGATACTTCCAAATACCCATTGCCGCTGAAGATCAAGACAAAACCACATTCACATGCCCGTACGGGACATTTGCATATAATCGGATGCCTTTTGGTCTATGCAATGCCCCAGCAACATTCCAAAGATGCATGATGGCAATCTTCAGCGACTATCTTGAGAAGAGCATCGAAGTCTTCATGGACGACTTCTCTGTCTTTGGTCCCACTTTCGAATCCTGTCTGAATAATCTGGATGCCATCCTCGCCCGATGTGAAGAAACTAACCTTGTGCTTAACTGGGAAAAATGCCATTTCATGGTTAAGAAGGAATAGTTCTTGGGCATAAAATATCTTCAAAAGGAATTGAAGTCGACAGAGCCAAGGTCGAAGTTATTGAAAAATTACCACCACCATCGACGGTAAAAGATATCAGAAGTTTCCTTGGCCATGCTGGGTTCTATAGAAGGTTTATCAAGGATTTCTCCAAAATTTCAAAACCTCTATGTGAACTCCTAGCTAAAGACGTCAAGTTCGACTTTACTGACAGATGCCTACAAGCCTTCAACACACTAAAAGAATGCCTCATCTCCGCTCCCATTGTGATATCACCAGATTGGAGCCTTCGATTTGAAATTATGTGCGACGCCAGCGACTATGCCGTGGGTGCCGCTTTATGTCAAAAGAGGAGAAAATCTTGAGAACCATCTACTATATGCAAGTAGAACCCTCAACGACGCTCAGAAGAATTATTCAACTACTGAGAAGGAACTTCTAGCAGTAGTCTTGCTCTGGATAAATTCCGATCATCTTCTTGGGGAGCAAAGTAGTATAATTCACACCGATCACTCTGCTCTGAGGTATCTATTTGCCAAAGAAGATGCCAAACCACGACTCCTCCGGTGGATACTCCTACTACAAGAATTTGAGATTGAAATCAGAGACAAGCCAGGAGTGCAGAATGTAGTAGCAGACCACCTATCTCGCATAGAGGCACCTAGTGATGGCACTTCCATAAATGAATTCTTCCGGATGAGTGCATCTTTATGATTGGTGACACCGGTGAACCATGGTACGCTGACATGGCCAACTACCTCGCACGAGGAGTAATACCACATGGGTTAACCTACCAACAGAAGAAGAAGTTCTTTTCCGATGTCAAGCATTATTACTGGGAGGATCCTCTCCTTTTCAAGGTCTGTGCAGACGGGGATGGTGAGACGATGTGTGCCCCAAGATGAAATCCACAGCATTCTACGACATTGTCACTCTCTTGAAGCAGGAGGACATCATGGGCAGCTCGAACAGCGGCTAAGGTACTACAGTCAGGTTTCTTCTGGAAAACCTTACATAAAGACTGTCATTCCTTTGTAGCCTCCTGCGATGAATGCCAAAGACTTGGGAACACCCAGAAAACACGAAATGCCTCTCAACATCATACTCGAGGTGGAACCTTTCGACGTGTGGGGTATTGACTTCATGGGTCCCTTTCCTTCGTCTTGTTCGACCTTTTCATCTTGGTGGCAGTCGACTATGTCTAAGTGGGTGGAAGCTATCGCCTCTCCCACAAATGATGCAAAGGTAGTACTCAGGTTCTTGAAAGGAACATCTTTACACGATTCGGAGTCCCACGTGCTTCATCAGTGACCAAGGATCCCCACTTCTGCAATAAGCAGTTTCACAGCCTTGATGACCAAATATGGAGTGAGACATAAGGTAGCCTTGCCTTATCACCCTCAAACGAATGGCCAGGCTGAAGTCTCTAACCGAGAATTGAAATGGATCCTACAAAGACGGTTAATTCTTCACGAAAAGATTGGTCCCTGAAGCTGGATGATGCACTCTGGGCGTATAGAACAGCTTACAAGACGCCCATCGGCATGTCCCCATATCGACTAGTCTTCGGCAAAGCTTGTCATTTACCAGTCGAGCTCGTGCACAAATCATTCTGGGCCGTGAAAGCCCTCAACTTTGATCTTTTGAGAGCAGGTGACAAAAGAATTCCAGCTCACTGAATATTAGAGGAATTTCGAGAGGATGCCTATGAGGAAGTGATAACAAATGATACAAGGAGAACGCCATGAAGATTTGGTATGACAAGATGATCCTTAAGCGGGAATTTCATGAGGGAGATTTGGTTCTGTTGTACAACTCCAGGTTAAGTTGTTTCCTGGTAAACTCAAATCCTATTGGGCTGGACCATTTACTGTCTCCAAGGTCACCCCGTATGGATCCGTTGAGTTGGTGGATTCGAAAAAACACACTTTCATGGTCAATGGATCTAGACTAAAGCATTACCAGGGTGGTAATCTCGAGACAGTTGATGCTCGTACAATAAACCTACATGATACTCAGATTTGAGTACGCTTCAAAGCGTCTAGCCAAAGACGTTAAAGAAGGGCAGCTTTCCGGGAGGCAACCCGGACGAACTTATCTTTTATTGCTTTTATGCTGTTTTAATTTTCAGTTCCCTTTAATTTTATTTTTGCTAACTTTTAACCCCGTTTAGTATGGTTGCTTCTAGTGTTTTATGCAGGTGCACTTTCATGTCTACACCGCAACCAAGCTACGCTACTTGAGGCTGAAGCTCAAGTGTGGGGGAAGTCCAATACACGCCAGCAAAAATAAATATCAGGGGAGTACTAGTTTCTTTAATTATGCTTTTATTTAAATAAAATATGCAGAGGAGAATTTATATGCTTAAATGATATTCGTGAGCTTCGTGTTCTCTCTATTTTATCTACTTACCGAAAAGGCCTTCTGAAACTTTCCCTTGTTTTTCTGGTGAACAATGAGGACATTGTTCAATTAAGTGTGGGGGAGTGTGCCCTTTTCGGTGACATTTTTGCTTAAATGCTTAATCTCTCTGCTTATCTTGCGTTTGTTCAAATTCAATATCGTGGACCCTTTATGTGGGTTGTTCTCTTTAGGAATAAATATTGTTATGAATTGTGGGATAAATGGTATAAAATGTACAAAAATTTTAAAATTTTGATTACTTTTGAGGAGCATTTTTATGCGGTGTGACCAAATGATCTGAAATGGTTGGATTTTTATTACTCAGGGGTTCTTTCTGTCTTCTTTCTTAGGGATTGCTAAGGGGCTTCTTCTCTGTCAAAAAGGAAAAAAAAATAATAAATAAGGGACTTGAGACACCATTGGTAACCAACAAAGAGTTGAGTGTTCTTAAAACAAAGGCTTGATGCCTACATATTATCTTCTCATCTCTTATGCAAAAGTGAAACAAATGCATAATCTATTTTTCCTTTTGTTTTCTCCTCAATGCCCATTCTTGAGAGAAGTTGGCCATGGTAAAAGTTCTCAAAGTCACCTTAAATCAAGAAGCATTGAAGTACTCCGGATCATACCCCGAAACTCTAATTTTTATTTTTGCCCTGAGTACACCTATGCCACCAGTAGGTGATGGATCACACTCCTCTAAAAGTTTAAGATCATGTACTATTGACTTCTTTATCCTACCCTTCATAATAGTATTTATTAATATTGAGCATTCCCTACTTTTATGGGTACATGGTTTTGCTTGAGGACAAGCAAAAGGTAAGTGTGGGGGTGTGATAAGTATCCAAATGAGCATGTTTTATAGGTGTATTTCATATATATTATTAGCACTTTTCTTGCTCATTTCTCCACTTATCTTAGTTTTTCTCTAGTTTATGTTTTATTTGGTTGTCTTACAGATTTATCGGTTAAAGCATGAGAAAAACCAAGCTAGAAGCAAAGAACATGAAGAGACGAACGCATAGCCGCAGACGGTTTGAAAAACAGAGTCCAAACGATCAATCTGGAGCCAGTTGAAGGGTCCGGGACTTAAATGCAGAACTAAGTCCCGGACCAGCATATTAAAACAGGCCGAGAATAGATAGCCGTGGGTGGTCCGGGACTTAGGTCCCATACAAGGACCCGGACCACCCCTTGAAAAATGGCCGAGAGTTTTCTGTGAGTAAGGGTCCGGGACTTGACTCATGTGCAAGGACCCGGACCAACAATGATGTCGATAAACAGAGGCTACCGCCTCTTAAGGAGGCGGACGTGACACACACAACCGCCTCTAAAACAGGCGGACATATAAGAGGCTACCGCCTCTAAAACAGGCGGACATATAAGAGGCTACCGCCTCTAAAACAGGCGGACACATAAGAGGAGACCGCCTGTTTGGCAAGCGGACAGCAGGCGGTCATGAATTAAATCAACGCCGCGAACTAGTTTTCTTCGCCCGTCTTCGCCGTCTTCTGCAACTTGAACGCCTTATCTATCTACTCCAGCACCGCCTACCATGAATCTCTCACCGTGCAGCTGTCTGTCCCCTCTGCAATAAATGAAGATAGCAATGAATGCTCAATCAATTTTACGTACGGATGCCTATCTCAATTCTCTATATAAACCAACACCAATACTGCAACAAACACACCACGTACGACCACAGTCTGAAGAAATCAAATAAACACCACACTCCATTCTCTTCCATTTAATTCCTCCCGTATCACCACACTTCTCCATCTTTTATTTATTTTTACCATTTCACCTCATTCACGTGCGTACTCAAACAGAAGCATAAATTACAAAGAGAGAAAAGAGGCAGGCGAGTGCAGACCCGTTATTCGCAGGCAGTTCCTGAGTAATGAATATTCCAGTCTCTACTCTGTTTTTATTTCTGTCAATGTCTGAGTAATCTCATAATTGTGCTTAGGATGGGTGTTTAACCCAAAATAACTCAGCGTATCTATAATACCGAGTTTGCTTATAAATATTTGTTTGTCTCTCTCTATTATTAATGTTTAAGAACTGATCATTTTTATGCATTTACGGTTTCTCTAATTTCAATGATTTTGTAAAATTAGAGAATAGACCACAAAGAGAACAAACGATAGATTTATTCTCCTTGATTAGCAGATAAAATCCATCGCTGTTATAAAAAGAATTCTCACTTAAAGCTAATTAATGATTTTAGACTTTTTCTGATTGTAAGAAGTTTAATGAATTAATTAAGAGCTGTCCTTATCTATGATTTAGAAAGGTCACAAGATAAAATTCTTAACAGACAAATAAGAGCAAACTAGGATTATATTTATTATCTGAGTTATAACCGGGCGATTTCACCTTCCCTAGCACAGTTTCCATCCACTTAATCCACAACCGTTTTTACTGATTTTATTATTTCTTTAATAATCCAACAACAAATCAAGCTTGCCTCCGGCTAAACCCCTTTTACAGTCTTTAGTAACTACCTAAACTAGGATAATTAAACAATCTCCTTGTGGATACGACACTTGTTTACTACTACGAATAGGTACACTTGCCTAATAGTTTGTTATAATTCTATATTAATTACAGTGTAGTTTTATCCCAACAGAGACTCCAGTTGAGTCCGCCCACAAACCTCTACACCTTGGAAGCCTCATCGGGGACCATCGTTGGTGCAAACATGGCCAACTCCAGGAACTTGGAGTGGTACTCCTTCACACTCAAGGTTAGCTACTTGAGTTTCGAGAATTCCAAGTACTTCTGCACGTGCACATGCTCAGGGTAGATGCGTCTCCTCATTGCCACCTTCAGGGCGTCCCATCCGGAGTTGGGTTCAGCTAGCAGTACATCTCTATTGATCGTCCACCAGATGTCGGCCTCCCCCTTGAAGTAGTATACTGCTCCAATGACTCACCTATCAGCTGGGCAGTTGATCGCGTCAAATTGTTTGTCAAACTCCCTGATCCATACCTCCAATAGCACCGGATCCTCCTCCCTAGCAAACGAAGTCGGTTTCAGATGAGCAATCATCTTTGTATTATCTTCAGGTGCATTGTCCCTCTGAGCCTGCCTCTAGACGATCTGTCCCAGGTTCAAGGGTAGCTCTTGTGGTTGCCTCATTGGGTCGTTCCCTACCATAATAGCTTGTCGACTCCTACTCTTGGTGTTGTACGTGATGTTTAGTTTGTCAGCCATTCCTGCACCCTAGAATTCAAGTCTGAATTCCTGATCACGAACCACTGATTAATGTAAGCGAACTCAAATCTCTATTCCCCATTACTAATTTCTTATCCCATATCAAGAACTCATACCACAATCCTATATAGCATGTATACTAATAATGTATATATATATATATATATATATATATATATTCAATATCATTCAATATACACATCACATCCTTTCAGTACATCACATGGTAAACTAAAGTGTATAATTCAGTACAATATATTCAAGGACACATCCTAAAACACAATGCATTCCCTAAAGACGGCATACCCCAAATTTTAATCCATTTGAACCAACTCTTATCTTATTTTGAAAACCACGCTCTAATACCACCTTGTAACACCCTGGATTTATGCCTCAAATGAAAGAAAATGACGATATGGATCTATCACCACAAACGGAATTGCAAACAGACTTCAAACGAGTCTAAAAACTGAGAAAGAAGGTTGTCCAAACTTGTGTCTGGACGTTGATGTTTGGACACAAGTCGAGAGTTAAAAATATGCCAAGGAGTTCAAAGTGCCTGAACTTGTGTCCGAACATTGATGTTCGGACACAAGTCGAGAGTTTATAATCAGGAAGTGGAAATTTCTGAACTTGTGTTCGCACGTTGAAGTTCAAACGCAAGTCGAAAGTTTAAAAATATAGGCGTCCGAACATGTGTCTATACATGTAAGTTCGGACACAAGTTCTGATAAAATCCAAGTACGTGGTCTGAACATTGGTCCAAACATTTAAGTTCGGACAAATGCCGAGAGTTACAGTTTAGACCCGTCCTCGCATGTTTTCCGAACATGTAAGTTCGGACAGATGTTCGGACACACCAATACGGAGAAAAAAACAAAATGCTCTCGGGCCCTGTCTGAACTTGTACGTCAGGATGGACGTTCGGACAGGTCCTGAGTTACGAAAAATAAAATGAAAACACTGTTAGACAGAGTAAAGTAATACCACAATCTTAATTACAATAGAAGATGAATGATTTATAAGCATATATAGTGAATGTTTAACATAAAAACAAAGCGGGAAATACTTCAAATCCAAAGTGCTACCGCCACATTCAACCCTTGAGTGCTCAGTCTAAACTTAACAATTCAACAGAAATAAGTATCCAAACATTGCAATCCAAATATTGTATCTCAACAACAATTTAATGACTCTATCAACTATGTGGTAGCGTGATCCCAGTCCCCATATCTCAGCAATTCATACCTGCGATCAGAAAAAAATATACAAACACAAACAATGGATTGCACAAATCAGTGAAACTAAGTAAATCCTGCCTCGCAATGTAAAATACATTTTCAAAACCTTTTAGTTGTTAAACAGTTAACAAGAGTAGCCTTTCTTAACAAAACAACCCATTTACCAACAGCCAAAATCTAGAACCAAAATTATCAGGGGAGCTTTCAACAGGAAACAATCACAAGTTATAAACAGACGGCCACGAACGGACCATAATAATATCCCTCACCCTAAGTCCTTAAGTGTGTGCACCCCCTAGAAGGTACTTCTGACCTAAAGGAGTAGATCATAGAGCTTAAATGTGTTTCATTGTTCGCAGTGCAAAAGAAATGTATAGTTAGGGTACAAAGTAGCATTAATGCATAGTTAGGGTACAAAGTACCAATAATCAATGTATAGTCAGGGTACAAAGTACCAATAATCAAGGTTTAATCAGGGAGAACCAAGAGCCCCAACAAGTAATCAATTTCCAGTTAAAGGCTCCCAAATCGAAATAGAAACGAAACTTCAGTTGTAAAATTCCACCACCAGTTCACAAACGTAGGGAAATAAATTCCCAATTACCCAAATCCCTAATCAGGGTTTCCAAAATATCTTTTGATAATCACAATCAACGCAATGAAGCAAACATGACCACATAATTTACCTGACTATACACACCGCTTATGAGAATGGCTCAGCAGGTTCACAGGTAGCGTCTGTCGACAAACTCAGGGTCTAGATTCATAATGACCAACAATTAGAATCTCCCAATCCACAGTCAAAACAAAACGAAACCTTACCCAGGTAGAAAACCTTAGTCTTCTAAACTCTAATTCAGCACCAGGGAAGTACTTAAAGAAAACAGAAAACAACGAGAGCTTTGTAATTGGAGAAGATGAGAGTGTGATGCGTTGTAATACCGGCGAAGGAGATGGAAGTGAGAATCATGGTATAAATAGAATGTTTATTCAGAAATCAAATAGGAAGATGATAATGTAATTAATTTAAGTGAAGGAAAAAATTATTTTTGAGTAACTGATTAGAAGGAATAAGTGGTAACTAATTAATTAACTTGGAAGTGATGGAAGTAAACGGTCGATCAACAAAATAAGAAATACAACGTTTAATAAAAAGATAAAAATTAAAATTAACCAACAGTTAAGAAGGGATAAGTACGAGTGTAGTTATCTTAAGGAGAGAGATAATTATTTTTATAAAGAGATAAAATAGATTTACTAATTAATTTACAAGAAGTAGGGGAATGTTATAATGTCAGTAGCATATGGGGATAGTATTAATTAATTCCGGAGAAGGAAAGGAAGATATAAAAAATTTGAATAATTTAGAAAAGAGAAAAGAAAAGGTAGAATAATTATTTTGGCTTCCCTGGGCCCAATAATAACCACTAACTCCGGATTAACTCGGTAACTCAATAATCGACCTATTATAGAATTAAACCCACTTGTATTAATCAGCTAATATGTAATTCCTATCCCAAAATACACGGGTAGTTCAACAAGTGTTATAATGTGAATTATAAAAAACTTATGTATTTGAATAAACTAACCAAGTCAACACATTGACCAAGACAACTCAATTGATCAAAGAGGGTAAAGTTGACCAACTCACACATGAAATGAGAGTTTAAGAGATGATAACATTATAAGGTCAATTATAAGATATAGACGTGAACTATATTGTTATACACTTGCATATATACATAAACACACAATATATAAGTGAGTATAAATATATATCTACAACCAAGACTACTAACCTATAAATAAATATTATGGGTAATAAGGATTTAAATCCTAAGTAGTAGAATAATACTACTTGTTATGTGTAACGTGACAAACCGATGAATTAAACCAAACCCGAACTTTCGGAAACCCAAACAAAACTTAACTAGCGAGTTACGGGGGGTTAACTGTTGGGATATGGCGTTTATTCAGAAATACCGGATTGAGTTAATCTTAGGGATTAACACGTAGTGTTACGTATATTCCAGATCATAGGACTATGAGGAGTACTGGGCGAGCGTGAATCTTCACGCTAGCGATTATTACGGTGTACGGTATGTGAATGATGTGGTCTGAACATCCTGAAGGGGTGCTTAGAGCACAAAAATGAGAAATTACCTTGAAACCCTAAGATGGGCTTTTGGTCATGAATCAAAGAGAAGCTCCCAACCTCCATTGAAGGCTTGGAAAGAAGCTCAAACAAGGAAAGAACAAGGCATGAGAATGGGGTAAAATTATCCAAGACCAAAAATAGGGAAAAGATGATATTTTCCTTGGAATTTTTACCTTAGATGGAAGAGGAGGCTCCAAGCTTCAAGATGATGCCATTTTATCTTCAAATGGCTAAACCCATGGAGATGAAGTTCATCCTTTTGGGATTTTGAAAAGAGAGAAAGATAGATCTTGATGAGGGGAAGAAAATATGTATTTTATTTTACATGTGGAGCTTTAATGAGTCTTGTGCAAGAAGAGGAAGTGAGTGTAGCCATGGGAGCTCCTTCATTTTCATTCAAGCAGAAGGAGGGAGAAGGCTTTCAGCTGGGGAAGAAGAAAAGGAAGAAAGAGAGGAGGGAAAGGGAAATGAGAGGAGAGAGAAGAGGTTTGTCTTTTTTCTACTTTCCACTTTTACACTTTTTGCTTTTGTTTATAATTTCTTTCTTCCTTAATGAGTCAACAAGAGAGGGGTGGGTCAACCACAAAAACCTTCCCCCTTATAATGTGCAAGCTGGAGCGTTTTTTGTCTTTTACAAGAAACACTCGTTTATTACCCGGTTTTAGCACTATTCACTAACCGGGCCCGTTTTCCGGATTTTTCTCATTTAATTAATTTTAATGGTTCTTAGGCTTCCATTATCATTTAATTATAGTTATTTGGTTGACTATAATTTTTACGGGTTCATTTGACCACTCCAAGTCATGTTTTCGGGTTTTCTCGAAAAACGTGCGCTAAAGATTTATTAGTGTTTTAATTCATTTCATGGATCCGTTTTCTTTGGGAATTTTTCGCGTATATTAATTAGGCATTATTAAGCCTTGAAAATCCATCTAAGATCCTTTTCGAGGTCGTATTCCTTCTACGGTCACATAACGCTCATTTTAGCGTTTTTCACTTTTTAAGTGTTTTCTCTTTTCTTTTGGATTTATTTTCTTTACCAAAATTCTTTAGCCACTAATAGGCCCTCAAATATCATATTAAAGTAATTTAATCACTCTAATTAATTTCGCGGTATTTCAATCTACCCCCCTTAAGAACTTTGCCCTCAAAGTTGGTGAATCTAAGATTGTTAGTCACCTAAGTGCTCAATGCTAAGGTTATAATCTCTCTATAACCTGTCAGACTCCAAAAGCATGACTCGATGTATACCACACATCCAAACAACATGTCACAGCATGCATACCAATCAAAAATATCCGTTTCCAAACTCTTCATGGGGTCCATCCGTAGATAAAGAAGGCACAATAGTCCTCTTCCATATCGAGTGATCCCTCGGGTACCGGTCACGTTTAAACAATTACGCTTTTTGGTTCACGGCCGTCATGACTTTGGGCACTTACGCTCTCTAGCCCTACGGTCCTTTGGTTATGATCAAATTCATTTGCACATCTAGAGATCCTCAGGCTACAAATTGGGTACTCTTCCCTAACCAGACTACTCATATCCGGCTGCCCTTGGAAAAATACAAAACACACACTACAAACGTCCTACCGGTCACTTAGTACCGTTGCTTGTCTGTTGTAGTGGTTTCAAAACTAATCATCACTTCCACCGGCTCACAACTAGCCTTACTTCCCGGGTTCGACCCGATACAGGTGCCTAGCCATGGGAAGGTCCAACTAGCACCCGTGGGAGGTTTCAAAACCGTTCCTCATTCTCAAGTTTGAAGAAAATCATTTGTGCCAAATTAGTTTAGAAATTCATTTTAAAAGCTCAATACAACTCCAAATTCCAATTTATGATAATTACACCTATTACTAGCGTTATTACTTGTGGCCACTTATAGGGAGCTTCAAGAGTCATTCAAACTCAATGTGATCAGCATCGGTGTTGAACTATCCATCCACCCCAATTTGTGTTTGGTTTCCCTTGATTGCTAGCAAATCAAGTTCCACATCCCACCCCAATTTACACAATCAAATAGTTAAACATTATTTCATTTTATATCTTCTTAATCTTGCTAGTCATAATCACCCATCAATATATTTTTCAGTTTCTAAAATTCATTTACTCACTTACTAATCATCTCATCAATTATTACTCAAGTTATCTCCAATTACTTAGCTAAGAAATCTAATATATATATTATAACTCCAATTAGTCATCTATCCTCGAATCATTAACAAGTAAAATCAAATCAAATCACCTAGGGGACTCAATTCCCTCTAGGCTCAACATCGGTTTCATACCAATTCATTCTCAACAAACCTCCCAAACGTACTCATTTCTCAACACCGGTTTCATACCGGCTCATATCTCATACTATCCTCAATCGGGGTTCTCATTCCCGTGGAGTTTCTCTACTCCTTTCCACTTCTAATCTCATAAATAACCAAAATTTACACAATGAGTGAGTACAAATGTTTATGTAACATAAGTGCCAATCATCAAAACAAATTCTTTTGCACTATATGTGCATTGTAGTTTACGCGCTTATCACGTAAAACATACTCTCTTGGTTTTCGCTCTACCCCCCTTAAAAAGGGATTACGCCCACGTATTCTACCATATGTTAACATTGGACATTGGTCTAAGGCGTTCAGCCATCATGGAGTGTTTCAGCTTTCATGCGGTCTATTATACAATGTTCCTTGATCAAAGGGTCTTAACCGTATTACCTGTTAGTCCCTACATCAAGAATTTTCATCGGAGTTTGTTTAACTCTCAACCAGGTTTGGTTCTAGCCTTAGAGGCTTCAAGGTGTTGATAATTAGCCATTCATTCGTTAGGTATATTCAACCTTAGAATTCTGGGCCCACTAGCTTCTGTTGCGCAACCCTGATAACTTAGGGTTTATTTGCCCTTCTTGTTATGCTCAATGTGCTTTACATCACCCTTTTATCCCTTTTTATTTTGGGAATAATGTTTATCCAATAAAGCGTGGTATCCCTTACTATATGCAAACTCAATGAGCTTCAGATTTTCTACCCAGCTCTTTGGAAATCCATTGTACATACTATTGTGTACTTCTGTGATTATTCACTGGGTCCCTTCGACTTATTGTCGGTTGAGTTTTAGCCACTACTTAGTCATAGTGCTTCCTCTGTTGTCAGTGGCTTCTGAATTATACCCACTTATCTGATTGCACGAGTGTTCTTTATTTGTACGACCTTGCATTTCTATGTATCGGTCTTCTAAATATTCATAGGTTTTCTTCCGTTTTATTATTATTCCAATGGGATTCACCTCGTGCTTCTTTAGCCTTAGGCTGCACGGTTTATTTCAAAGCTTCCGCTTAACTGGCTTGTGCCATGTTCGTTGGTGAAAGGAAGAATTTACCACAATTGACATTTTCCGAAATTCCTAGCTATCCCACTAGATCATTAACTGCACAAGTGCAGTACCAAAACACTCAGTATTACAGAGTGCAGAGGCGTAAACCCCTGGCAGTAAATCTCTTATGCGATCGTAATAGAAATGAATATTACTTCCTTTGTGAGGTGCTTCATCATTTGGTGCAGACTCCTAGCTTGTTGCCCGGTCAGTCTGCCATCTCGTATTTAACAACTCCATAGCATTGTGTGATTATTGAGGTACATTGGTCGCTTACGGTGCACCGTGTTTGTACCTTGGTTTCCATGGCATCCGCTCATGTGTTTCCACCATTTATATAATGGTTCGCCATTCATTTGGCTGTTTACTTGTATACTATACTTGTGTTTCTGTGCTCCTTGAGCGTTATTGATTTTCCACTTCACCTTTCCACAAATGGTATTTCTTTTTAACCAATTACTCCTCGGTTTTCAATAATTGCTATCGAAGCTTATTTCACATTGCTTGGCAATAATTGTATGCTCAAGCTTCACTACATTAGTAGTTCTGAAAGAGATATATTTTCAAGCATTTATTGATGGTATCCTCTTCTTTGGGATCTGTATATTCACCGCTCTTGCGGTACCACAATAACGAGGGGTATCTTTGCTCGTTAGTTATTAAACAATCTTACTGGTGCCGTTCTTGGCAACTCTCCATATGGTTCACAATGGGTTTTGCAACCGTTGGATTATTTCTTGTAGTAGGTTCATGGCATACTAGCCACATTGCCTAGAGCTCCGCTCTTCTTTGGCTGTTCACAAGCATTGCTTCTCCGTATACTGTCAAATGGCTTGGAGGTACTACTGGGCTCCATGATGGGATCATCGCATCACGCTTCCGTCCGTTGGATGCCCTTTAAGTATCTTGGTATTGATTGGTATCATTTATTAATTTAGGGTATCCCCTGGCAAGCAGGATCCCTTCGGTATTCTATCCGAGTGTTCATTCTAATTCTTGTGTTCTCAACACGACATTTAATTCGACACCTTTCGGGGATTGCTCCTGGGTGTTATCAAGTTACGCAATTACCTTTGGCTACTTATGAGTACGTTCTATTTTACTCCGCATTGCGGTTCTGGATTTCAAATTGTTCCGTTTAGGGTTACAACGTCTCCCGTCCTTAGGGTAGACCATGAAAGCTTCTCTTACGTTTTTGACCAGGTTGATATTCTCTCCGGTGGTGAATGGTATCCTCCGGTACCTTAGATGATCACTCTAGGTATTTCATCTTGTACATTGAACATTTGAGTGTTCGTGTTAGGCATTGCCTTACCGGGTTTAGACTGGGTATTCATCCCTGCTATCCCATATTTGCTTCCAGATTTCTTGAGGCATATCCAATGTCTTTACTCAATTTTCAGTGCTTCTCACACTTCTTAACTCTTAATTGTTCTCCTGGAGTGAGTTCTTGACTCCTTTAGCTTGTGAGCTTATCTAAGCTTGTTGATCGTTCGAGGTATCCAACTGTTTCGGTTTGAATTTACCTTATGGTTTGTAGAACGGAGTCAACTACTTCCCATGTTTCATACACCACTTGTATACATACGTGGGGTACCTTATTGGCACGTTACCACTTACCTGACTAACTCAAAAAAGGGTCTGTCAGGCCCGCAATCTCCTTCGGAGTGCGGTCGTCCCACATCCGTATTTGGGTACACTCATAGTGCTCATCACACGCCTAGGTAAAGTATTCTATTGTCAACTCCTGTTGTATCATTCTATGATACTTACCGTAATTCCTTTGGTTTGGTTTTAAAAATCTGAGGTTTAAAAGAAATGTTTGGGTTTTAAAAGAAAGGTTGTGTCAAAAAGAAAGATCTTGGGTTTGAAAGAAAATTTCCATGGTGTTGCCAAGTCTGAGGTCTTGGCCAAGTCTAGCTTATCACTGACTGGTATGTTCGTTAATATGATGGTCGGGCCGTCGGGCCCTTCCAAGGTTTGGTTCTTCAAGTCCTTAGGATTAGTGATCCTATATTTGCTTCAATCTTCATGGTGGTACTTTAGTAAGTACTTGTTGGTTATCCAAGGTTTTCCAAATGGCCCTGCTATTGCTGCACTTGCCTTGGCAAGTGCGCGGGTAGGCGGTTTTTCAGGGTAGCGTATACCGGTTACGGTATCGTTTCTATCCACATTTGGTGGTTTTATTAGGTCTTCCCTCGATCCTTTGATATTGGTGATCAGTCAATTGAGTCGTGACTTAGCTCATTTAGGCTTACTTGTAGTTCCATCTGGAGGTATCCCGTAGGCGTTCCCGTAGTTTTCTAGGCTATGTTATTTAAGTATTACAACCTTTTGGCGTTGTAGGTTTGGAGTTATCCAACCTTGACTAATTTCCATAGTCGGTTAGTATACCGTTGACGGTATTATCAAACGTTTGCAGTCCGCGGACTCTCTTGTCTCGGGTTTTGTTACTCCGCCTTTTAGCTTCCTCACGCGGTTTCGCTTTCCTTCTTGCTGGCTACGCATGGTTCTTGCGACTGCGAAGCATGTTGCCCCGCGATGCCGCAAATTTCATTGTCTTATAATTAGGATCTTCAATCTTATACCGTTAAGTGTGGTTGTTGTCGTTCAAACGGGAACCATCTCCGGGATTTCCAGTTCTTGGAATCTACCGTATGACATGTTCTTTCTCTTACAAATTTTGTTTACAACTACCAAATCGGGTTTTACCCAAGTATGAGAGGTCTTTCCATGTCTCTGGCATTCTTGTCTCAACTTTACAACGGGGGACGTCGAGGGCGGGTATGGTTATTGTAGGTATCCAGTTCACACTGGAAGTACCTGACTAGCGTACCTCACACTCTAACACTCAACCCTTAGCCCTAAGTCTCTAATTCCTAACTCGGTATTCCAACCATCAGAGCGATACTTCACTCTGATACCACTTTTTGAAACGCTTGTTAATTACCCGGTTTTAGCACTATTCACTAACCGGGCCTGTTTTCCGGATTTTTCTCGTTTGATTAATTTTAATGGTTCTTAGGCTTCCATTATCGTTTAATTATATTTATTTGGTTGACTATAATTTTTACGGGTTCATTTGACCACTCCAAGTCACGTTTTCGGGTTTTCTCAAAAAACGTGCATTAAAGCTTTATTTGCGTTTTTAATTCATTTCACGGATCCATTTTCTTCGGGAATTGTTCCCATATATTAATTAGGCATTATTAAGCCTTGGAAATCCATCTAAGACCCTTGTCGAGGTCGTATTCCTCCTACGGTCACATAATGCTCATTTTAGTGTTTTTCACTTTTTAAGCGTTTTCTCTTTTCTTTTGGATTTATTTTCTTTACCAAAATTCTTTAGGCACTAATAGGCCCTCAAATATCATATTAGAGTAATTTAATCACCCTAATTAAGTTCGGGGTATTTTAGCCTGGGAGGAAGAAAGTGAGGAAAGAAAGAAGATTTAGCTTTTAAGGAAAATTAAATGTCGTAAAAGGGAATAGTATTAGATTGTCACACTTAGATTTTTTTAGAGGTTTCTTAAGCATGGGGAAAGCTCCATGAACTGCCGGCTGGGAAAGGTCAAGGTGAGCCACCTTCTTTGACTTGTTTAAGTAATAAAGTTGTATAAATCTTACTTTATGAAAAGGTTACATATGAGTCATATATATCTATATGTGGCCGGTTAATAGGTGAGAAGGAAGCTGTTAATTTGCGGCAATGTTTGGTCAAGGTCAAAGGAGAAGTGTTGACCATTGACTAGATTAGGAATATAAGTGTAATTTTAGGTACTATTCATAATCAATGCACATATTTCAGATTTGTTTTTTGAAAAACTTTGAATTATAAATTATAATGTGGTACATTATGTCACATTAGTATAATTAAGGGTAATCAAGACCCTAAAGTCCATCAAAAACCAATTTGGAAGACAATTTCTCAAAAATGTGCTTTAAGGCGTTTTAGTGCACATTTTGTGTTAAAGCTTGTTTTTGAGCTTGGTTTTCTTTGGTAATTGATTAATTTCATCCGTTACAGGATTATAAAGCTTAGAAGTCCAATTTGGAATCTAATGGAGGTCACAAGACCTTTAAGGCTTATTTAGAGCACATTTTTCCCTAAGTGACTTTTAAGCATGTTAATGCTTGTTCTAGATGTTGTAGTATTTTCCAATAGTCGTATTACGTTAATTTATGAGTTAATATGCTTAGGAATTATATTTGGGTCCTAAGGAGTTCATTTGGGCATATATTTTCCCTAAATGGTAAAAGGGTGCACTATTTGCTTTATGTTGACCATTGTTGTTTTTAAATTGGTTTTAAGGCATGTTTAGGCCTTAATTTAATTGATTAAATGTTTAATCAATGTTTAATTAGTTAGGGGTATTTCATTCTACCCCCTTAAAAAGACATCATCCCGAAGTCATTTTTTCTCTAATAGGTATATAATATATATCTACCCATGATTCCCATAATGTACATCTATGTGATGTAGCATTCACGCATAATGTATTGTGCTCATATTGCACATATCACTCAAGTGTGGCGTTAATTCAAATATATGGATATAGGTGATCCATCAGCATCATCATTTCCTATCAGTTCTAACCATCTTGATAACCTCCCCGAGGTGTCCATGACATTCCACGTTCCACATTTCATTGTTCATAATTATGATGCATTCAGTATCTAAATGATACTATGTAAAGCATAAATATGTCTATCACATGTATCTTAAACAGATACTACATTCATGGTGTAAACATCATACAAGTAGCTCATGAAAGAAACATACATTCACAAATGTGCAATGCACATACAATCAAACAATGTATGCCCCGCATACCAAACCAGAAAACAAGCAACAATCAACAATGTTGTTGTATGCCCCGCATACGACTCATTAAACTTAGTGCACACACTATGCACAACCAAGAGGCTCTACCCCCCTTAAAAGGGTTATGCCCCCGTAACCCACAAGTATACATCAGCTGCTATGCAAAGAGCACTGGATACTTGGCTCTCATGGAATTCTCCCTCGTTCTTGTATTCGAAACTTCGGAGTGGAGTCTTCTCATATTGAGAGGGGTTGATCTTAGCCATTCAATTCTAAATGAAATTATGCAAAAAGTGAGGCGCGTACATTTCTAGCCAAAGGCATGGAGTACTCGGTGCGTTGTCTCAACCATGCTCTATTGGGCGCACTCGCTCTGTATTGAGGTGGAGACCCATCAATATAGGGCTTAGTTTGCCCTTTGTTTCTATCATTATATCTTAGATGGTTTATTAGCAGTCAATTATTGCTGACCTCGTCCCGCTATAACAGTGTCGTTCATGGTCTTGTTAATTGGAAACAGAGGTATCTCAGTCCGTGCGGTAACTTTAGTTGTATGTGCACAGGACTGGATCCAAATTGTGTATCGATGTTCTAAATTGCTAACGCGCAATATGATTTAAGGTGTATTATCTTCACTCATTGGTACAATGTTGGGATGAAGTATGATATTAATTATCATTATACCTGGTGCTTTTCATACTTGTAATCTTGTGTCTCTCGGTTGTTTTGTTCCGGAGTAAAATATTTAACTGTGATATTTGTTGTGTATTTCTCGTTGATATATATATTGTGCTTTCCGTGTGTCGGTTTCGCAACATTCTTTGTATGGTTCACCCCGTTGATTAGGGGAGTCCGTGGTTATTATCATATTGTGTCCTGCACTGTTTGACATCCCGTACGGGTTGTTCTTGGCAGTAGAGGTATTTTCCTCCAATATATTTTATATCTTTGTATTCTCACTTGTTCACAAGGAAAATAATTATAGATTTATGGGTTCCTATATGAGTTAGGGCTTTGAACTCAGTATTTATTTTGGAATGTGTCCTTTAACGGCCTAGGTTGTTCTATAGTCTGCCTTCCATATTATTTCTCTTCGTTGTGTTTGATGCGAGTTTTACTCATCCGTGTTAACGAATGTGTTCATTCTAATTGCAATACCCCAACCTTAAAAACATTGATTAATTAGGCTAATAAGAATTTTAGAAGCTTAATTATGCCTAAATAAACATGTGGGAACGATTCCCGAAGAAAATGGATCCATAAAATGGATTAAAAGCACAAACGAACCTTAAAGCGCGTTTTTCGAGGAAACCAGGAAAACTCAACTTTAAGCGGGTTAAATAGACCCGTAATAATTTTAGTCCATCTAATGTCTATAATTGGACATTGGCCAAGGACTAAAACCATTAAAATTAATTAAACGAGAAAATTCCAGAAAACGGGTTCCGGTTAGTGAATAATGCAAAAACTAGAACTTGTGGGGTGCTAAGTGTAATAAAACCAAAATGTCTCCCCCACTTGTAAATAAAAATAAGAAATATGTTGTGTGTGTGGAGTGTGGGATGGCTGCTAGTCTCTCCCCCTCTCTTTTATTTCCTTCCTAATACACTAAAAGACAAAACAATAATGTGCAAAAAGACCCACTATTACTCTCTCTCCTACCCTCTCTTGTATCTTACGATTCCCCCCCCCCCCTTTCAGACTTCTTCTTCCTCCTCTATTCTCTCTAATGACGATTTGGAGAAGCTCAAACAGCAGCCCCCTTATTCCTCATTTTTTAAAGCCAAAATGAACTCCAAAGGTTATAAAAATGGTACCATTGCACTCCTCTCTCTTTGGGAAACATTTATACCTTCTCAAAATCTGAAAACAATGAACTTCATCTCCATGGCTAGAGCTCATTTGAAGATTTGAGACCACGATTGGGAGCTCCTTCATCTCCTTACTAATCTAAGGTAAAAAGAAACTCAAAAATCCCTCTTTCTAGCTCTCTTCTTCAAGTTTGAAATTTTAGATTTTTGAGCCTTGCCCTCTCCTTGTTCCAGCCGGTTTTTGAGCTCCAAAAGGGTGTTGTAATCTTACGATTTTGCTGTCCAAGACCCCATCTAAATAGTGGTAAGGTAATACTGTAACACCCCTCATAACAAATACGTAATAATCGCTCACGTGAACAGGAAATAAGGCGTCTCACAGCGGAAGTAATTACAATATAGAACTCACATGGGTGTTACTTGCCACCACTCGCCCATGCGAGTGATGTAGCAGTACAACATCTTAACAACATTAAACATAAAGATACAATCCGCAGTGACAACGAGATACCACCTACATTTCTATCTAAGTATCAAAGCACATCTACTGTGAGCATCTAAACATAATCCAAATCTTACAATCCCTTTCCAGTTGAATCATTTAGTACATAACGAGGTATGAACGATAAATCCAAAATCAACAATGTCCTAACTACCCAATCCCGCACTTCGGCTTCAACGTGTTCAACAACCTGCACTATAAGTGTAGTATCAGCGATAGACGCTGAGTATGCCGGATCTGGACCCTATTGGTCACTTGTCATTTTTAACCGTCTTGATATTAGGTTGATTTCATGCTTTGTCATTTTACAGATATAATAATTACTGTAACAACATGCATGATTATATAATCATTCATCCGATTCAACCCGTCATATATGGATATACACATTACTGTCATACATCATACAATACAATGGCATTGAGAACTCATTCATCGTATGTTAACCTCATCACATAGTACATCACTCGGCCCTCCGGGCCTTCACATATCATTAATTTTAGTTAGCACAGTACAACATTCGGCCCCCCGGGCCCTCACATATTATTATTAGTTTTGGTTAGCACTGTTGGGAGTCAGTTAGGACAACCCAAATTATATTTACTTGGACTGTAGTCCCACGTACACACAAGGTGCTCACTGCCCTGATCATCCGAAGACTCTGGGCTATTCACTTTGCCTTTGTAGAGGCGTCCATTTAGGTGGCCAAGGGCCTGGTGCCAACGGTAGCACACTCCGCCTGACGATCTATCTAGGCTCGATCAGGATTTAACTAGGGAAAACCCGGTACGGGATAACCCAAGAGATCTCTACGCGCGACCAGCAGCCAGTGACTGTCTGGATTAAGGTACATCATCACATTCATTCACACTCCACTGTTAGCTTTGTTAGTTAGATAGTCAGTTACAGTTTTTGTTATGGAGTACATCACTTAATTTGTTGGCTGCCCTATGGGTCTTACGCATGCCTAGAATTATTCTAGGTAATATTCTCGTTTGAGTCAAAGCTCTAGAGACCGACAATGTCGTGTCCCGTTCCTAAGTATTTTACTTAGGTTATGAATACATACTTGTAATACTTAGCGTATTAGGTCAGACAACAGTGGGCACAACACACATATCGCATATGTAGTTTTATATAAGTCGATCTATAGTCGACGTAATATTAGTCCCGTAGGACGTTCGTGCATAAATAAATAGTGCAATGAACATAACTACACATCGTACACATACATCACATACATACATCACATACATACATTCACACAAGTTATTTATCAAACAAATCCGAGCCCGAGGAATTCCTCAGGACAACTCGGATCAAATCCTTTACATACCGTACACCGTCGTCTAGATTCGTGCAGTGCAGGCCACTAGAGCTTTCGAGCGCGTACGTCGGAAATGCGATCTAGTAATACAAGGAACACTGAGCGTCAATCCACATGACTGCACAATTCGGTATTTCCGAACAACGTTTGAAATCCCAGTACTATGTCCCAAGACTTAACATTTGTTACTAGTTAAAGTATCGTTACTGTTGTCTTATAACCCCTTCCTCGTTGTGTGAGTTAATTCTCGGTTTACATTAGAGCATGAAACCTTACGTTGTACACCTATGACATCTCACTCGGGGTTTATTTATCATACCAAGGTCTTATACTAACTTTGGTATTTTATGTCGTTGTAACTATAGTGTATAATTTTATTTCTCGACACGTGCTTATATATGTGTATACGTTTAGCATTACAATTTGAACAACTAAATTCGTGACCACATTATATCCTTTTGCGTTACATTCATTTCATGATGTTATATAGTACGTTTTAGATGTCATTAGACTTTATGGCCTATGGCTTTGGTGGCTTTAACTTGCCCTAGAGAGTACTCCTTCTTAGTTAAATAAGTTAGCAATATTTTAAATTTGTTATCGTAACAATATAGTTCCCAAGATATCCTTGGGGCCGATTTATACAGAACCCCTAGTGTTCCAAACCGAAGTACAATTCCCAAGTATTTCCTTGACCTACTCCATTCTCTATGTATTGAACCGATTGCTAATTCTTCCCATAGTATTTACCCACTGAATATGGGTGTTAACAGTGTTTTAAACTCAAGACTAACTCAGTAAGACATTCACTAACCTCAGTACTTAATAACACAAAACAGCAGCTACTGAGATTTGAAACCAAAATCAGGGAACAGAAAACTAAAACGGTTGCGTAACCTCTTCTTTCTTTCTTTCATCTTCTATGTCTGTTTGACTGTCTCCTAAACTCCCCATGAATATCCCAACCTAGCTGAGTGTATTAACAATGATTTGAGTGGATTATTAACCAACACAACACTCTTAACACATCTGTAATTTAGTTATACAGAGAACAGTCATAACAGCAAACTGAACATGAACTGATATGTCCTCATCTGTCTCCTTTTTCTTGTTCTCAGATTTGACATTTAGTTTTCTACCACCCACTTTCTCACGTGATTGAGTGTGTTATAAAGCTTTGAATTTGAGAACAAAGCCAAAATAACCTAGACAATGTCCATGCAACCTCTATACCCAGAACACTGAAATCTGAAAACGGAAGTCATGAAAAACTGGTGCATGTTCTTTCCTTACTGTTGTCTGTCAGTTTAAAACTGACCGTAGGTGCATTCCCCAAACTAAGCAACCACTTGATTAATCGAGTGAGTAGGTTTTTCACCTTAATAACAACCAAAAAAACTGACAATCTATTGGACTCATTCATACAGAAAACTAGAAAACTGAAATCTGAAGTTGAGGTATTCTCTTCTGTTTTCTTTTTCTGTTGTTGATTTACGGATTAGCTTTCAACTCTCCCTCCTTACCAACTCAAGTAGTTTAGGGTGTGGTACTTTTTAAGTCCTCACAGAACCAAGATGACATACATCACAACAAACCAAAAACTGAAACAGAAACTGGACCAATTCTGAAACTGAAACAGGGACTGACATATCTCCTTCAACTTATGCTCTTTGTTCACAGACTGACTATCATTTTACATCAACTGGCTGTAGTTACATAGTTATGTATTTTAGTATAGTTTGAACCACAAAACAATTCAAGGCCACAGGCTACGTTCCTAAGAATCTTTACACATAACCTGAACACTGCAGCAAAACTGAAACACTGCTGCTGTTTTTTTTTTCTCTTTTCCCGTTATTACCTATTCTGTTCCTTCAGTTTTTTTTTCCTCAAATCACTTGGCTTCTAAGTAGGGTGTGTTAGTGTAATTCTATCCCCACAAGAACTCACAGCAACATTGTTAACTTACTTATACACCTCGAACTGAAACTGGATTAGGAACTGATTTCTTCCTTCTTTCATTTCTGCTGCTTAACCTGTCTGTTAGTCTTCTCCAGTTTGTTTACCCACCTAAATACATCTCTTAATACAGTTTTTGACTGTAAGACAACCCAGGCAGTAAGCTAAAGCCACAGAACTTCCTACACGACTAAATCTTACAGAATCTGATAAAATGCCAACAACAGAACTGGTAAACCTGTTCTCATCAGGTTTCTGTTTTTTTTTTTGTTCACTCTCTGGTTTTCAGTTCTCTCCAACTTATTTAATGATTCATTTATGGGTCTTTATATAGTTTTAACTTTTAACAGACCAATGCAACACTCTTAACTTCTGTACAGAGTTATACAGCAACATAAAATCTCTGAATTTGAACTGCAGTCATGAACTGACACTTCCTCTTAATTTTTCTCTGTCTGTTTTCTAAACTTATTTCCAACCCCTCATAGCTGTTGTACCCACTCAGTTAGCATCTTATAGGCCTTTAAATCTAAGAATAACCCAAAGCAGCTTGTTACAGATACAGAAATAACCTGACACGAATCTGGTGAGAAACTGAAATTGGAATGAGACTGAAATCAGAACTGGAGTTTCACTCCTTCTGTTTGTCTTTCTGTGTTTATTCACTTAAGTTTCTATTCCTTAGTCTACTTAGCCCCTAATTAAGTGTTAAGCCCCTAGACAGGTTCCAGGTGATAAGAGCTACATTCCTGAGCAAGAAGTCTGCTACACAGAATCTAGGAACTGAAACTGACAGGAAAATCTGAGAACTTGAAAAGGAAACAGAACTGGAATTTGGAGTTGCTGATGTTACAGAGACAGCATTGCAAAACTGGTTGGCTCTCTTCTTACTTTCTAAGTGCCCTCCATTCTAAACTGTTTAGATAGCCCACCAACCCGAGGCCTTTAAAGTACTGGGACAGAAGGAACAATCCACAAACTGAAGTCTGTTACATACTTCTTTTCTCCTTCTATTCTCCTTTTTGTTTTAACTCACTTGTTGTTTCTCAGTTTTCTTTCGATACAGTTTAGCTAGTTTAGGAAGTGATAGTTTTGTTTCTTTAAGTTCCAACAGATCCTAATAGGTTTAGCACTCCGTTTTTAAACTCCTGAAAGTTATTATACAGCAAGATTAAGATGACAGAAGCTGCACTCTCAACTGGTAATTTCTCCTTCTTCTGTTGTTCTTTTAATGCACAGATCTGGGTTTTTATTTCCCCAAGCGAGTCTAGCTAATGGGTTAGGGGTTCTAGTACGTTTTCAACCTCAAACAACCCAATTCTACATCTGTATAATCTCTGTGCTTAATCACCCAGGACCAACTACTTATGAGAATCTGAAAACTGTAACTGTGATACTACCACACACTACCACACAATCAGGTTATCATCTCTTTCTGTTTGTGCATGATTCCTGTTTCCCAATTCCCTCAAGTGGTTTAGATGCTTAATTAAGGCCTTAGTATAGTTCATACTCTTAGACTTAACCCAAGGGCATTTAACAAACCGAGACTACATGTTACAGTTTGACATATTTATCAGTTTTGACAAGTACCTTTCCACATCAGATTGTTTAGGTATCTTTTCTTTTCTTTTAGAGCTCTTTAGTTGCTTAGCTAGTTTGTTTAATGTGATTTCTATCTCAAAGGCAACCCCCCAACAACATTAGCCGCACTATGAGGAGTTAATAAACAGAAATACAAGGCTTTAGAAGCTGAACAGGTTATCGGTTAGACTTGACAGATTTGCTTCTTTAGTTTCTGTTGTGTATCCAGTTTAAGGATGACTCACCACTTAAGTGTCTTAGCTGTTTTTCCCCAGTTTGATTCTTGGCGCAAGTGAGACTTCCAGCATCTTGGTCACCCGACATCAACTGAGGAGGATTACACAGAGGTTAGGCTGATAAGCTGACTGAAACAGACCGCGAAGAGTCAATAGGAGGTTCACCTGATCACGTCTTTTTTTGACACAGGACTGAGCTGTTGTTAGTGGATCTTGTTACACTCTTTCTGGGTTGAACCTCCAGGTGAAGTTAAGCAAGAGTTGAGGAGAAACGAGTCAGACTGTGAGAAATTTCTCGACATAAAAATAGACGAGAATGAAAAGATTGCTAGAACATGATTTCCCTCTGAACTCCCTATCATACCTTAACAGTCTTTGGAGAGGATCTGGTTTCAGCATTCCTTTTTCCAGCACTCCATCCATGGTTGGCATGCACGGTACGTGTGTGGGACAGGAAGAAAAATCACAAGAACTTGGGCATAGAGTGTCGGATTCAGACAACCAGAGAACGATCCTCACAGGATCTGGGTTGTGCCTCGCTAGCTCTCTGAACAGGTACGAACTGGTGCTTACCAGGAGAGGGAATGATGGTCTGTGTGTTCATGGCTCCAACGACACAAGACAAGGAAACAGTCGGGCGTGGGATTCAGAGGCGACCACTCCACATATAATGTGTTGGTCTACTGGTTAACTTCTTGGAACTGGAACATCGGCACAGGAGGGAAGCTTTGTTAGACTCCCTTGTTATTCTCAACGGAAACAGAGGGATGTATGGGCAATTGAAGAAAAATATGAGTTTGTCGTGTGAGGTTTGGAATGCGGGTGAGTGGATTCCCTGTCTGTTGATTCTGTTTTATTTTTGTTTGATCAATCTCACCGTATCAAGAAAGAATGAGGGCAGCCGACATGTTTGGCTTCTTTTCTTTTCTGTTAGCTTAATGAGTTCGGTATTAGTTTAAATTTGCGTGGGTTATAGACTGAATTCGAGCTCAGCTCAGACGGTTAAGGTTTCGGGATAGGTGCGAGAGGTCTCGGGTTCGAATCCCGGCTAGAGCATATTTGCTCTTTTATTTTTTTTTCCAGCCTTATTATGCCTATTTGTTGCATATAAGTGACTCGTATTAACATGTCACGTTATTAATTGTATGTACATATGTATGTACGACTATTTTTATTTGTCACGTTTCAGTTATATGTATAACGCTATAATCTTGTAACGTTATGTACATTTACACATATATACCCGTATGTACGTAAATACGGTAACGATAAACTGTTCGTTATGTCACGTTTTTAATTACATCATTATACGGGTATAACTATTTATAGTAGTGTTCTAATTATATATACAACGTCATAATTTGTAACCTTGTGTATATGTACGTACATAATCGTTTTATGCTTTAATGTTGTAAGTTATATATTTGAATAGCGTTTAATTACTTAGGGGTATTTCAGTCTACCCCCCTTAAGGAGACTTCGTCCCGAAGTCGCTTTACTTAAATAGGTGTATTAATAACTACCCATATAATCCCATAGTGTATATCTATGTGATATATCATTTACACATCGTATTGTGCTAATGCCGCACATAGCCCTCAATTGTGGCGTTAATTCAAACATATATGGATATAGGTGATCCATCAGCACCATCATTTCCTATCGGTTCTACCAATCCTGACAACCTCCCAGAGGTGTCATACCATATCACTATCATACATTCCATATCTTAAGGATTTACTTTGTATCCGGACTGTACCCAAAGTGAATCAACATATACAAGGCCATCCTCAATCTACAAGGTACTATAAACATATATATCCCGCATATCATAAAGAACAGTACTACATTCATGGATGTAGATACACCATTTCCAGAAGTATTTCACAAGATACATACAACAAGCGCACATTTCACACAACAAATCAACCACGTACGCCCCGCGTACCAAACAACACCAACAAAATGAACAACACATCGCAAACAACGTCCAACAATCAACATCGTATGCCCCGCGTACGAAATAACAGAATTTAGTGCAAACATGTGCACAGCCAAGAGGCTCTACCCCCCTTAAAAAGGGTTACGCCCCCGTACCCCACAAGTATTCGACAGCCGCTCCACAAGGAGCACTGGATACTTGGCTCTCATAGAGTTCTCTAACTCTCATGTGGTGTTTTCACCTTTGGAGTAGATTATTCTCATATCAGAGAGACGGGTATGACTCTAGCCCCTTCGGGCTCTTAAGTATATGTAAAGGGTGAGGCACGTATTTGTGCTCTCTCCCAAGTTCGTTCTAATGGGCCCACTCGCTCTGTATGAGGTGCAGACCCATGAACATAGGCTCAATTTCCCTCTTTTTATTACTGTGTATCCTCTTATTTGGATCACTAGCGAACATTCGTCTTCTCCCACTGATATTCTGTTTGTGGTATAATATGACATTGGCTCTTGTTTGTACTTGGTGTTCTTTGCACTTGTCTTTGTAACATCAAGACGTACCAGCCTATATGTCCACGTGGATGATGATTGTCATCCATGTCTCCGGGTGGTTTTGTTCCAGAGTAATTCACTGTTGTAGTTCTTTGATACACACTCTTGTTGATATCTATTGTATCTTTCTGTATTTCCACTAGATTAATAACTGCACAAGTGTAATACCAAAACACTCAGTCCTACAGAGTGCAGAGGCGTAAACTCTCAGCAGCTAATATCTAAAGAGTCAACAGATAAGATGAGCGAATCATCATGTGAGTGGTACATTCCAAGTCCATTATTCCTTCTTAAGGTATCTGCTAGCATTTAGCTTGTCTCTTATCATTGCGTGGTCCGCGTTTATGTTCACATCATTTGGTAGATTCCTCTGGATTGCAAGAACTTGCATGATCCTTATGAGGGTTCTACGTATTATTCGTCCATATAGTGGTTTCTTGTGTATGTCGTCTGCTTCGTCATCCTTGAAGGGTCTCCTTGTCTTCACGGTGTATCGTCTGCTACTCTGTGTTGTAGGTTGTTGGTTTCTCTAGCCCGTTGGTTAACTGCGGCTCTTCTCGTCCATCTTCGAGGTAATCTGCATCATTGTCCGTAGTACGGAGTTGACTACTTCTCGTGTTCCTAACACTACTTGTCTACATGCATGGGGTACCATACTGATACATTACTACTTACCTGACTAACCTATAAATAAGTCTGTCAGGCCCACATGCTCCTATCGGAGTGCGGCCGTCCCATGTCTCGTTTAGTAAACTGGTAGCGTCCGTCACACGACTATTGTGAAGTATTCTATTGTCAATCTCCCTTTTGATGGATGTCCTTGTTGTAGTTTGATGTTGATTGGTCCGCAACGTTGGTTATCTTGTCGTAGGTTCTAACGTTCTAGTAGTATGGGGGTAAGGTGTTTGGAACATTATTTTTGTTCCCTGGACTCATGTCCTTAGTAACATATTAGTGGTAGCACTTAGTCGCTAACCAGTTAGACGTTGATTCGTCTGTATGGTTGTAATCGGTTTACGTAATACTGCTGCTGAGGTGGCAATGTCAGTTTTTCTATCTCGATCTCCATGAGTATATACATAATTATTTCCTCCAGGTTTAATCATTATCATATCTTATCTGAATTTTGTAACATTTTCGGATTTTTTTTTTATAGTCGACAATTAAAAGGAAACATTTACTCCATTTTTGCGTGGGGTAAGATTTCATACTTGGGTATTTATATGTGTTCACTCTTTCGTTTTATTGGGTGTATTGTATATTGCATGCTTGCTTGAGCAATTGGCTCTTCCCAACCATTCTCATTGATGATACTGCATCCCCAAAGGGTATGTCACTTCTCATAAGATTAGGTTTGTCCATTGGGACCAAACATTTATCACTATTAGTGATTAGCATTACATGCTGGCATATATCCCTGGTGTTCAGGTAGTAAGTAATGTCTTTGTTGTTACTTATTGTTTAGTGCTAGTTACTTGTAACTGCAGTTATTTGTATTTCAAGTGCGCGGTTTGGCGCCTGTTAATAAGTCATGATTGTTATTCACATTGTTTACGGTATGTACCGTAACTCCATTGTTTCATTATATTAACTTAGGCATTGTTGTGTTAGTAATATACCTTGAAAGGTAACTGGAGTCGGTGTTCCCGGTCTCCTGAGTTTATGCTCTTATTTGTACATTAGGTACTTGCTTATTTACGCTATTTAGCGTTTTATTTGTGTGTTTTGTAATATCGATTTAGGTGGTTGTCATTGATTCAACTTACATGTTCATTCATCACTGACAGTCGTCACCGTAGTGAACGACATGTCTTTAACATAAATTGATACTTATCATTTTCTTTACATGGCGGGACGCCAATGGCGGTAGCCATTCTTCTACTCAGGACTTGTTTCATAATCGGTATGATATTGATAATACATATAAAACTTAATCTTGACGTTGATCACTATTAATTGTACGTAATCATACATGGCACTCCTTGGTAAAGGTAGTGCCCAGAGGTGGTAATTATTTATGAGTTCCGTGTTGATTCGCGGTCGTTGTTGCGAAGGTATTGGTAATGTCCGTATTACGGTAGAATTGTTTTTTTCACTCCTGGTCCATCTGTGGACTGATATGTTTTACCAACTTTCTTGTGTTCATCACAGGTTGGCGTATGCGTACTTATAGTTAGTGGACTATAAGTTACATTTATTACAAGGTTAGAATGTTATAACGTATGATGTGTATAAAATAGTGGAAAAGTATTAGGAGTTAGTGGAAGTAAGAATTTTGATGCATATGCCTTTCGGCAATAATGTAGTTTTTATTAAAGGTATGGGTTATAATATTCAATGAGAGAATGGTTTTATAACTAAGGTTAATATAAAATAGACCTTAGGAATTATAAATATATGTCATGAAATGTGACAAGATATTAAGATAAGGTTCTTAATATAAGTTGCATAATATAATGCATCAAACCGAATAATCATCTTACAGTAAGATGATGATGAAAATGAGACATAGGATATAAGAGAATAAATCATGAGATATAAATGTAAGTGGATAAATATAATTACTGCGCATACTATATAGTTGGGAGTTGTATGGCAGTGATCGTTATACGATCGTATTCTCTTCATAGTTTTATTTGTTGATTTAATATATATATATATATATATATATATATATATATATATATATATATATATATACGTAGCAGTTAATCGCAAGTTTCCTTTGCTAGTTGTTTGTAACTAGGATACTGCAGTCTTGTTTATCCTTACTATAATTAATTTTGGCAACTTGTGAAGAGTTTCAGGAGTCATACGACTCTGGTGTGATCAGCACCAGTGTTGCACCAACCTTTCACCCCAATTTGTGGTTGGTTGTCCCTTGATCCCCGGGAATCAGGTTTCACCGTCCACCTCCAATTCAGCCATTTAATGGTTTGTTAATTAAGTTATGTTATCTTGGCTCTCAGCCTGTGTCATTTGGGCTGGTGTGCCATTTTATTGCGTTATTCGGACTCATCGGGTCCTTCAGAGGTTGTAGGCCTCGTATCTTAGAGGTTTATTGTAACCATTGTAGTTATGTAGTTTATACTAGAGGTGTACAATTGTTTGGTGATTATTGATAGCCATGGTGTCGTACCATAGGTCTACGCAGTTACAGTATTCGTTTGTATGATAATAGCAGTGGTAACTGCAGTAGTAATTATTTGCAGCACTTGCAGTGGCAAGTGCGTGGGGTAGACGAAATTATTAGTACATTGTTCAAATCAGCGCTTGCAGTTGCAAGCGCACCATGCAAGTAGAGTTGTCGGTTTCCGACTTGTTTGTCTCACTGTTGCGTTGGTTGTTTAAGTACTGTTAGAAAAATTGTTCACGAATAAGACGGTATTTGGATTTGGGAAATTTTCCTGACCTCATTATCATTAGAATAATCAAGTTCTTCATCACATTAGATTTATAATAGTGTAAACGTTTGGTCTTTGTCTCCCTACAGGTACCGCCACGACGGGGACCTAGTGTCACGGTATTGTGTGCACACAAGTTTAGGTTTGAAGTTTGAACATAACAGGATGGTATTCTCACAAAGTTCCTTTACATTCTCAATATAATTTCTTTTTACAGTTTGGTGGTTAAAGGTCCCCCTACGGGTGACGGTCTCGCGGAGTTCATCGTGCTCTCGGTCCGCTTGCCCTGATGTTCTTGGGTGATCCTTTCCACTATGTTGTAGTAGTAGTGGCGCTCGCCTCTGGCAGTGCCTACTGATACGGCGTTTGGTCGTCAATGGAGGTATGACATCGAGGTTGTATAAACGTTACAGGAGCAGGAATTATTCATTCGCTGCGAGAGTGTTTAGACAGTCCGTTGGGCTTGGTGGCCCTTTTCCTTATATTCGGGGATTATACTTCTCAGTTGTTTATACTAATTGTGTTGTGGGCGGGATGGGGTACTGCGGCGGTTGTAGTTCGTATGAACTCCACATGATAGTGGACTCGTCATATACTCATGCGTTTGTGTCTCCTCCGGCTGACTCTCAGCGGGACCTTAACAGGGTAATTCCGGGCCTTCATGCCCTTGGTCAGCTTCGACTCACACCACCTAGATGTCGGTATCACCGTTCGTCTTCTCAATAACGCACCATAAATACAATCAACTATTTATGTGCCCCATGGGCTAACACTTGCAGGCCAAAGGCTCTGCTAACAACATGATTTCATTAGACACAGACGTTCGTACCTCACAAACGTTCCCCAAGTTCCCAAATTCCTAGCTCACTGTCTTAACCTAGTATCTCGTCATCAGAGCGGTACCCGCTCGATACCACTTTTGTAACCACCCCTCATAACAAATACGTAATAATCGCTCACGTGAACAGGAATAAGGCGTCTCACAGCGGAAGTAATTACAATATAGAAACTCACAGGGTGTTACTGCCACCACTCGCCCATGCAGTGTGTAGCAGTACAACATCTTAACAACATTAACATAAAGATACAATCCGCAGTGTTCAGGCCAACGAGATACCACCTACATTCTATCTAAGTATCAAAGCACAATTCTACTGTTGAGCATCTAAAATAGCAATCTCAATTCTTACAATCCCTTTCCAGTTGAATCATTTCATAAACGAGGTATGAACGATAAATCCAAAATCAACAATGTCTAACTACCCAATCCCGCCTGCGGCTTCAACGTGGCAACAACTGCACTATAAGTGTAGTATCAGCGATAGACGCTGAGTATGCCGGATCGGGACCCTGATATGGTCACTTGTCATTTTTAACCGTCTTGATATTAGGTTGATTTCATGCTTTGTCATTTTACAGATATAATAATTACTGTAACAACATGCATGATTATATAATCATTCATCCGATTCAACCCGTCATATATGGATATACACATTACTGTCATACATCATACAATACAATGGCATTGAGAACTCATTCATCGTATGTTAACCTCATCACATAGTACATCACTCGGCCCTCCGGGCCTTCACATATCATTAATTTTAGTTAGCACAGTACAACATTCGGCCCCCCGGGCCCTCACATATTATTATTAGTTTTGGTTAGCACTGTTGGGAGTCAGTTAGGACAACCCGAATTATATTTACTTGGACTGTAGTCCCACGTACACACAAGGTGCTCACTGCCCTGATCATCCGAAGACTCTGGGCTATTCACTTTGCCTTTGTAGAGGCGTCCATTTAGGTGGCCAAGGGCCTGGTGCCAACGGTAGCACACTCCGCCTGACGATCTATCTAGGCTCGATCAGGATTTAACTAGGGAAAACCCGGTACGGGATAACCCAAGAGATCTCTACGCGCGACCAGCAGCCAGTGACTGTCTGGATTAAGGTACATCATCACATTCATTCACACTCCACTGTTAGCTTTGTTAGTTAGATAGTCAGTTACAGTTTTTGTTATGGAGTACATCACTTAATTTGTTGGCTGCCCTATGGGTCTTACGCATGCCTAGAATTATTCTAGGTAATATTCTCGTTTGAGTCAAAGCTCTAGAGACCGACAATGTCGTGTCCCGTTCCTAAGTATTTTACTTAGGTTATGAATACATACTTGTAATACTTAGCGTATTAGGTCAGACAACAGTGGTCACAACACACATATCGCATATGTAGTTTTATATAAGTCGATCTATAGTCGACGTAATATTAGTCCCGTAGGACGTTCGTGCATAAATAAATAGTGCAATGAACATAACTACACATCGTACACATACACATACATACATCACATACATACATTCACACAAGTTATTTATCAAACAAATCCGAGCCCGAGGAATTCCTCAGGACAACTCGGATCAAATCCCTTTACATACCGTACACCGTCGTCTAGATTCGTGCAGTGCAGGCCACTAGAGCTTTCGAGCGCGTACGTCGGAAATGCGATCTAGTAATACAAGGAACACTGAGCGTCAATCCACATGACTGCACAATTCGGTATTTCCGAACAACGTTTGAAATCCCAGTACTATGTCCCAAGACTTAACATTTGTTACTAGTTAAAGTATCGTTACTGTTGTCTTATAACCCCTTCCTCGTTGTGTGAGTTAATTCTCGGTTTACATTAGAGCATGAAACCTTACGTTGTACACCTATGACATCTCACTCGGGGTTTATTTATCATACCAAGGTCTTATACTAACTTTGGTATTTTATGTCGTTGTAACTATAGTGTATAATTTTATTTCTCGACACGTGCTTATATATGTGTATACGTTTAGCATTACAATTTGAACAACTAAATTCGTGACCACATTATATCCTTTTGCGTTACATTCATTTCATGATGTTATATAGTACGTTTTAGATGTCATTAGACTTTATGGCCTATGGCTTTGGTGGCTTTAACTTGCCCTAGAGAGTACTCCTTCTTAGTTAAATAAGTTAGCAATATTTTAAATTTGTTATCGTAACAATATAGTTCCCAAGATATCCTTGGGGCCGATTTATACAGAACCCCTAGTGTTCCAAACCGAAGTACAATTCCCAAGTATTTCCTTGACCTACTCCATTCTCTATGTATTGAACCGATTGCTAATTCTTCCCATAGTATTTACCCACTGAATATGGGTGTTAACAGTGTTTTAAACTCAAGACTAACTCAGTAAGACATTCACTAACCTCAGTACTTAATAACACAAAACAGCAGCTACTGAGATTTGAAACCAAAATCAGGGAACAGAAAACTAAAACGGTTGCGTAACCTCTTCTTTCTTTCTTTCATCTTCTATGTCTGTTTGACTGTCTCCTAAACTCCCCCATGAATATCCCAACCTAGCTGAGTGTATTAACAATGATTTGAGTGGATTATTAACCAAACACAACACTCTTAACACATCTGTAATTTAGTTATACAGAGAACAGTCATAACAGCAAACTGAACATGAACTGATATGTCCTCATCTGTCTCCTTTTTCTTGTTCTCAGATTTGACATTTAGTTTCTACCACCCACTTTCTCACGTGATTGAGTGTGTTATAAAGCTTTTGAATTTGAGAACAAAGCCAAAATAACCTAGACAATGTCCATGCAACCTCTATACCCAGAACACTGAAATCTGAAAACGGAAGTCATGAAAAACTGGTGCATGTTCTTTCCTTACTGTTGTCTGTCAGTTTAAAACTGACCGTAGGTGCATTCCCCAAACTAAGCAACCACTTGATTAATCGAGTGAGTAGGTTTTTCACCTTAATAACAACCAAAAAAAACTGACAATCTATTGGACTCATTCATACAGAAAACTAGAAAACTGAAATCTGAAGTTGAGGTATTCTCTTCTGTTTTTTTTCTGTTGTTGATTTACGGATTAGCTTTCAACTCTCCCTCCTTACCAACTCAAGTAGTTTAGGGTGTGGTACTTTTTAAGTCCTCACAGAACCAAGATGACATACATCACAACAAACCAAAAACTGAAACAGAAACTGGACCAATTCTGAAACTGAAACAGGGACTGACATATCTCCTTCAACTTATGCTCTTTGTTCACAGACTGACTATCATTTTACATCAACTGGCTGTAGTTACATAGTTATGTATTTTAGTATAGTTTGAACCACAAAACAATTCAAGGCCACAAGGCTACGTTCCTAAGAATCTTTACACATAACCTGAACACTGCAGCAAAACTGAAACACTGCTGCTGTTTTTTTTTTCTTCTTTTCCCGTTATTACCTATTCTGTTCCTTCAGTTTTCTTTTTCCTCAAATCACTTGGCTTCTAAGTAGGGTGTGTTAGTGTAATTCTATCCCCACAAAGAACTCACAGCAACATTGTTAACTTACTTATACACCTCGAACTGAAACTGGATTAGGAACTGATTTCTTCCTTCTTTCATTTCTGCTGCTTAACCTGTCTGTTAGTCTTCTCCAGTTTGTTTACCCACCTAAATACATCTCTTAATACAGTTTTTGACTGTAAGACAACCCCAGGCAGTAAGCTAAAGCCACAGAACTTCCTACACGACTAAATCTTACAGAATCTGATAAAATGCCAACAACAGAACTGGTAAACCTGTTCTCATCAGGTTTCTGTTTTTTTTTTTGTTCACTCTCTGGTTTTCAGTTCTCTCCAACTTATTTAATGATTCATTTATGGGTCTTTATATAGTTTTAACTTTTAACAGACCAATGCAACACTCTTAACTTCTGTACAGAGTTATACAGCAACATAAAATCTCTGAATTTGAACTGCAGTCATGAACTGACACTTCCTCTTAATTTGTTCTCTGTCTGTTTTCTAAACTTATTTCCAACCCCTCATAGCTGTTGTACCCACTCAGTTAGCATCTTATCAGGCCTTTAAATCTAAGAATAACCCAAAGCAGCTTGTTACAGATACAGAAATAACCTGACACGAATCTGGTGAGAAACTGAAATTGGAATGAGACTGAAATCAGAACTGGAGTTTCACTCCTTCTGTTTGTCTTTCTGTGTTTATTCACTTAAGTTTCTATTCCTTAGTCTACTTAGCCCCTAATTAAGTGTTAAGCCCCTAGACAGGTTCCAGGTGATAAGAGCTACATTCCTGAGCAAGAAGTCTGCTACACAGAATCTAGGAACTGAAACTGACAGGAAAATCTGAGAACTTGAAAAGGAAACAGAACTGGAATTTGGAGTTGCTGATGTTACAGAGACAGCATTGCAAAACTGGTTGGCTCTCTTCTTACTTTCTAAGTGCCCTCCATTCTAAACTGTTTAGATAGCCCACCAACCCGAGGCCTTTAAAGTACTGGGACAGAAGGAACAATCCACAAACTGAAGTCTGTTACATACTTCTTTTCTCCTTCTATTCTCCTTTTTGTTTTAACTCACTTGTTGTTTCTCAGTTTTCTTTCGATACAGTTTAGCTAGTTTAGGAAGTGATAGTTTTGTTTCTTTAAGTTCCAACAGATCCTAATAGGTTTAGCACTCCGTTTTTAAACTCCTGAAAGTTATTATACAGCAAGATTAAGATGACAGAAGCTGCACTCTCAACTGGTAATTTCTCCTTCTTCTGTTGTTCTTTTAATGCACAGATCTGGGTTTTTATTTCCCCAAGCGAGTCTAGCTAATGGGTTAGGGGTTCTAGTACGTTTTCAACCTCAAACAACCCAATTCTACATCTGTATAATCTCTGTGCTTAATCACCCAGGACCAACTACTTATGAGAATCTGAAAACTGTAACTGTGATACTACCACACACTACCACACAATCAGGTTATCATCTTTCTGTTTGTGCATGATTCCTGTTTCCCAATTCCCTCAAGTGGTTTAGATGCTTAATTAAGGCCTTAGTATAGTTCATACTCTTAGACTTAACCCAAGGGCATTTAACAAACCGAGACTACATGTTACAGTTTGACATATTTATCAGTTTTGACAAGTACCTTTCCACATCAGATTGTTTAGGTATCTTTTCTTTTCTTTTAGAGCTCTTTAGTTGCTTAGCTAGTTTGTTTAATGTGATTTCTATCTCAAAGGCAACCCCCCAACAACATTAGCCGCACTATGAGGAGTTAATAAACAGAAATACAAGGCTTTAGAAGCTGAACAGGTTATCGGTTAGACTTGACAGATTTGCTTCTTTAGTTTCTGTTGTGTATCCAGTTTAAGGATGACTCACCACTTAAGTGTCTTAGCTGTTTTTCCCCAGTTTGATTCTTGGCGCAAGTGAGACTTCCAGCATCTTGGTCACCCGACATCAACTGAGGAGGATTACACAGAGGTTAGGCTGATAAGTGTGAGTGCTAGGATAGCATTAAGTGTAAACCATGGAGAGAGCAAAGAGGAGAGCAAAATCTGTAGCAAAAATTTAAGAAAGAAGATTAAGAGTGGGACTTGTGTAAAATTAAGCAAGGATTGGGTAATGGATTTAACCAAATGATTTGAGGAGGTTTAGATCATGATTAAGAGTGTTTTAAGATGTTAAACATGCTAGTAAACTTGAGAAAAGAGTAGGGAAGAAATGGGTATAAGAATGGAGTTGAAACTAAGTCAAAATGAGTATTCTGACTTCAACCTACGTAGGGAGTTGGGTCAGTCGTGGGTCGGTCGAGCTGAAATCTTCAAACCTAAGCGCTTTCTGACTTCGACCTACCCAGGGAGTTGGGTCGGTCGTGGGTTGGTCAGACTGAGATTTTCGAACCCGAGTGTTTCTGACTTCGACCTACCCAGGGGGCGGGGTCTGTCGTGGGTCGGTCGGACAAAAAAAATGGGGCTTAAGCAGTAGATCATAGGAAGAATAATGATGGTGGGAAGAAAGTAATGTGCACATAACAACCTAAGAAAACAAGCTTGAAAAATGATTACAAGTAAATGATGTTTTTGTGATTAAGTGTGAAATCTAAGGAACTAGTAATTGTACATTGGGAGACATAAAGGATGAAACGGGCTAGGTTAATTCTAGAAAATTAACCACCCGATGCTATGTATGTTATAGGACTCGTATAGTTGATTTCCAAAGAGGAGTCGGAGATCCGAAAGCGACGGTGAACGGTATGATTTTCTCATGTCGTGTATGCTACCGTGGTTACCTGATTTGTGTGTTTTGTGTGATCACCTAAAAAAGATAAATGCACAAATCGGGTTTATGGTACTTTCTCGAGCTTGTGATGTGTTGTTCCTTGTTGGATTGTTTTTGTACTCATAGTTTGTATAATTCATGAAGTTTATGTTTATGGATGAAGTGTATGTTTGCTTTGGTGTTGTAACACCCCTAATCCTAAACCTGTAATAATGTCGCAAGTCGTAGCATAATAAAATATAATTCGTAGCGGAAAATAAAACTACCTAACAATGGTGTTACACGCCGTTACTCACCCTTGTGAGTAACAAGGCAACCTTACTCCATCCATCTACTTCAACTCCTCACTGTTGTGATGAACAGATACTGAGCACTCTTAATATTACAAACCAAATCCAAACCAAATGAGCAACTAACCGAATACAACAACCTCCTTAATACAATACATAAATAAACTTAAGTGTTTCTTGAGAACACATCAGCTACCCTGTAACCCGCACTCCGGCTTGAGTCTTCTTCAGTAACCTGAAATGTTTTGCCCATTGAAGGGCTCAGCAATCGAAATGCTGGTATGCTAAATCTAGTCCTAAGTCATCTAGATTCCTTAAGTCGTTTTAGCCATCTTGATATTAGATTCTGTACATGATATACCTGTTTACAATAATAACAGTAATAACTGTGAATATTAAAACAATCACATAATAGTTCACCTGCAAACATCAGTGCATAATAGTAAACATCAACCAGATAATCAAACACCGATAATCCATAACAATAACCAAATAAGATACGCGTATTAATTAACTATACTTGTTAGTTGGCCACCTGGCCCTTATCCTTTAAACCAACCACTTAAACCTTTCCAATCAAATTCCACCCCAGGCGTCATGTTAAGACAACCCTTAATAGCTTGATAATGGACAGTAGTCCCCTAGGTTCCAATGGAACCGTTTCCAGCTGACCTTATGGCCTTGGATAAATATTTTGACCGATCCGGTCAAACCTATGCACCAACGGTAGTGCCCTCCGCCATCGTCGAATGTGGACAATGGATTCCCTTGTGTGACTCCCCATAGAAGTCCCTCGTAGTGATCAAACCTATGCACCAACGATGCACAACCAGAAAGTCAAAACAGTCTGGATTCCTCTCTTTATAAGTTAACCCTTTAGTCAGTGAAACAATATCCAATCCTTGAGTTAAGACTATAACAGTTGACCATCAGTTAGGTTCTTATAATACCTAAAGGTCAGTTAGTCTTGTTCCAGTTTAGATGTATAAACTTCCAGTCATGAGACGTTCATGTAAAAATAAAACACAATGGTGTCAAGCAATACAGTATACAATATCATATACAAAAATCACAAATATCGCTCTTAACAGTTTAAACACACAACGTCTGGACCTCAGGAAAATCCTTAGGACATTCAGACCACACAATTAACATACCGTTCACCGTGTAACTTGCTAGCTTGACAATTCATGCTCAGTAATTCCTTCCCGTATGCTGCTATATTTACATGCAATACCGGGTAATATTAATACAACTGTTCACTAAATATTACAGTGCTGTCACTGTAGAACTAATACTCGTAGTATACTAACCCCGTATGTTCTTTATTTCCCCCTGTTATTTTACAGTGGTTCGAGGTAGTTTAACAGTTCATTATTCTATGTAATAACTACATGTGATAATGAATTTCCACTGTATGATATATCTTTATCTCATTAATTATGTATCCATAATTATTTCCACTTATTCCATATATCAACATGATTTGGTTATTTTTATTATAACCACAGTTATTTTATAAACTTTACATTATACTCCATAATATACCATAATACATTATATTACCTTGTTTCAATTTTTCCTTTATTAAATTACGAAACTAACCTTATAAACTCGGTAATTACAAGTTGAACACATTAACTTTTATAATTTACTAATTATCCATATTAACTTTCAGTAATTACAAACTAAGTATACTAATCTTTATAAATTACCAAATGATCACAAATACTCTCGGTTTTAATATATATATCTTTCCTTTATTTTCAATTTAACCCCAAAACTTTATATAAGTTATATATTAACTTATAAACTATAGTTTTAATATTTAATTCCCTAAAATAACTGAAATGACCCATACATTTTTATTATTTATGCTTTTGCCCCTAAACCAATTCAGTTTTATATAAAATCTTTCATAAATTACATATTCACCCCAAAACTTTTATAAACTTAATATTTTATGTCATAAATCATTTTAACCTTAAAGTTTTTGGTCAACACTTTGACCAAGACTTAATTTCATAATTAATACTTTAATATACCCATAAAATCATTAGTAATTCGGCTTACACCCTATATTTTCCATAAATTACAAAATAGCCCCAAAACTTTATAAAATGTTATTTTAACACTTAAACACTTATTTAAGTTCACCAAAATTCATGATATTAATTCCTACCTTATATTATATCATAATTATACCAATATACTCCTTAACTCTCGGCAATCCTATTTAATACACCAAACTTTTCAAAATTTACATTTTAGCCACATAACTTTATAAACTAGCCATTTAAATACTTGTAGCTATTTTTAATACTCCCAAAATTTATAATATTGGCTAATATACTTATATAATTCAAAAATCACCAAATAAACCATATTATTCTCGGCTTTGATTTTATTTTACCATATGGTTCTAAGACTTGATTTAAACTTTATAATATGTATATATATATAAATGTATATAAGCCATATAACACTTCCAAAAATTATGTTAATGACTTAGAATGATTATAAACTAAAAATAGAACATTTTGTCCATAGACAATTCGGCCTAAACAAATATGTATCCTAATTAATTTTTTTGTGACGCAATCTAGTACCTTAAGGTAATAATCTTACCTTATATGTTATTGTAACACCCCTACTACGCACATCACATTACTTGAAATCGCAGCGGAATTGAAACATCTAAACAGTAACTAAATGATTGGTGCTACAACGCCGTCAACCACCCACGTGGTTAACAAGGCTGAATGAATACAAGTGTATCGGTCTGATGATCAGACTCCCGAGCATAGAACTAATAACCACATATACATTAACATAATACCGAGTATTTACTTACATCCTTCACTGTATACTGTCACTGTAACTGTTCACAACCAAAATATATAACGCCACGGGAGCACAGGCGCATCCCGGGCCCAACATCCAAAAGTAATCAAAGATAAACCTGCATCCTAGAATCTAAATTCATTCCGCTTCTTCGATCCTCATCCTGCAGTAAAAGAAATATGGAGCCCCCGTGGGGGTCAGCAACCCTTAGCTGGTATGGTTAACGCGCAGCCCATCGGCTACCGGGATACGCACAACTAATTGTCATGATAACATGGCATTCATTTTAAGCGTAACATAACATAACATAATATGTGGCATAGCATCGTTATTGCATAGCACAACATCACATACACAGTGGACACTCTTTCCACAATAACAAACCAAGAAGGTTAAACAACATAAGAGCCTAGAGAATGATTCACCCTCATGTTAAGCTCGTTACACACACTCATTACCGTTCTGTTATTCGAACTAGTAACTTAAGTCATAGATGGTTCGGATATAGTGACCCGAACACACCACACAAACACATGTTCCCACTAAAAGGATCATAAGTCAGAATAGGTAAGCTTTGGAGGAAGCTAGCGGGAGATCGAACGCCAAATTAAGGAGAACAATCTTAACAACATAAGAGTCGAATCTGATTCAGATATCTACTCTTAACTTACATGCATGACCGGACAACCGGATTCCTCACTTCCCAGTTAGCACTTGTTAGAAGTTCAACAGTGGAACTTAACAAACAATTCACAAGAAGTGGGAAGTCATGTTAGACACACACAAGGGAAATGAGTCACATCATATCATCACAATAAGATAAACAATTGTAAACTCGTTACATGATTTAATCTTACAAGGTCATAAACACACAGAAAAACAAACAACACACAAGCCGGTGTAAACCGGTAGGCAACAGACTGCAAGAAAACCATACCTTGGTCCTTGCTTTGACTGGTTTCCACCTTGAGAGAATCCTATACACATTAGTAACGTCGGTTAATTAACGCACTAGTCCATTGTTAACTGTTACTTCACACTCGAGTTTATTTTATTTTCACTCTTGTTATAACTCTTCACCATTTTAATTGCCATCATAACACTTCTAACATGTCTTAACTAACCTTATATCATCATTACTAACTAATCACCATTTTTAGACATCGTTTTCTACCTTAAAACAAAGTTTTTGGTCCATACAGTGGCCTGTCCGAACTTGTGTCCGGGCTTCCCAAGTTCGGACACAAGTCGAGACTCGAAACTGGAAACAGACGCCTGTCCGAACTTGTGTCCGGACTTCGGAAGTTCGGACATGGGTCGAGGAAAATTGAATGAAGAAGCAGGTACGTCCGAACTTGTGTCCGGACTTCCCAAGGTCGGACACAAGTCGAGACTCTGAAAATTTTTACGCAACAGGCCTGTCCGAACGTCCATGTCCGGACGGATGTTCGGACAAGGCAAAACACTCATTTTCTAAGCCTTTAAACACTTAACCAATTTCACCAAACTTCTCCTAAAGCCTCATAATGTTTCCTAACATCATTTGGTACACTCACACCCTCATACAACATCAATAAAACTCATTTTCTATCTCCTTAAACACTTACTCATTTCATACCGAAATTCCTAACACTTATGATATTCTCCTTAGGTTTCTAAGTGGTGTTCCATACCTACGATAACCACTATGCCAATAATGTTTCCTCACCACTACAACATCATCTCTCAAGCATCTATTCCCATAACTAACTCCTTATGTCATTCTTGAAATCCTTTTTCAAGTTTACCCTTCCTCCTTGTTCACCAAAGTTTGCATATATCTCAACACAAGTCTACATGACTTTGGTGTATCCCAAAACATTCATTTGCATTATAAAATCCTCTAGAACATTGCCTAGGCCCTTTTTCACATCTTTGAACACCTTGATGCTTGTTTCTTTCACTAGGACAACACTTAAACATTCTAAACATTTCCTAACTTACCAACTCATTTTAAACCCTTAGAACTTCTTTTTTGTTACCTAAATTTTGACATGAACCCTCCAAGAACATTAGTAACCCAAAACACATTGTTTTCACCATTAAACAACCAAGAACACTAAAAATCCATCAAACACTTTCTTATACACAAAACTTCACTCATATAGCACTACATCACAATATAGTGCAATATTTAAATTGCATGGCACTTAGGCCCTTAAATAACATGGCTCTTAGGCCCTTAAGATGCATAACTCTTAAACACTGAATTTCCACAATATATTTGCCTTTGACCTGTAAATACACACAACAATACATATGCCTCTTACTAAGCCCTTGAGAACATTTTACTAAGTCATTCACCATTGGCTCCTTAGATCATTTCAATAAGCAACATAAGCTCATTTCTCCTAAGACTTTAAACCACATTAGGTTAGCACATTTACCTCTTTTCCTCACAACTTCTTTTTTGTTGCCTTGATTAAAATCTGTAATGATGTTTGGTTTGCTTGTCAACTTCTAAACAATATAATGAGTATTCAAGCTTTAAGCTTCATCTCATTGTAAACCCTAGATTATACATTGTTTTAAAAACATTAAGATAATTTTTTACCTTAGAACTTGAAAGAGTTTGTATATATATCAAGAAGGACTCCACCTAGTCCATGAAAGGTTGAAATGAAGCTAGAACAAAGCATCATAAGGACTCCATTAAGAGTGATTTTCAGTCAAGATAAAAACATGGAGGAAACATCATTTTTCTTTGAGATTCCTTACCTAGAAGCAAAGGAGATCAATAATATGTAGAAATATAAGCTCAAGCTCCTTCAATGGTGGAACTCCATGGCACCGAAATGGTGGTCTTGAAGTTTTGAGAAGATAGGAATGAAGAGCTTGATGAGGGGAAGAGAATGGTGGTGTTTGTTTTCGATTTGCTTAAGTGAGCTAGGAGATAATGACAATGGAAGATGGAGTTTGGTATGTACTATTGCAAATCGTGAATGGAAGAAAGAAGAGAGGTTGAAGAAGACTTGGAACCGTGGGAAATGAAGAAAGGAAATGAGAGAATGAGATAAGTGAGTTTGTTTTGCTTTTTAGAAGATATTTATACCTAAAAGCAAATAGTAACTTAAGAGTCATCTTTATTTACTTAACAAGTTACAAGAGTGGTGAGTCACCACACTTAAAAACCGGCCCCTATTATTATAACAAGGGTATTTTAGTCTTTGATGACTCATTTAATTACTTATAACAACATATGTTACAAACTAGCTTATTAAAGTTACTATTCATAAAAATAAGGCACATTGAAGTGAAATTTTTGATTTCCCATCGATATAGACTTCCAAATGTGATACTATATAGTACACATGTTAATTAAAGAGTAATGATGGAAATTTAGCCGTTCAAAACTCATTTACAAGACAATTTTCCAAAAATGTGCTTTAAGACTCCTTAAAGCACATTTTGTGTTTTAACTTGTTTTGAAGCTTGGGTTTCTTTGGTAATTGATTTAATATGTTCATTAGTATATAAATAAGGTCTTGGTAAGCTCATTAGGTCTCACCCAAGCTTATCCCAAGCTTAGAACACATTTATAGCCCTAATTGACTTTAGTCTTAATATACCATATTTAAATGTTTAAACAACATACTAAGGTTTGGGGTATTTCAATCTACCCCCTTAAAAGAATTTTGTCCTCAAAGTTCACACTTCCACATATCCTAAATGTTAGAACATGGGAATACATATAAACAATATTTCCATACAACATTAACAACACACTTACATAACATTGGACACAAGGTCCATACAACATAACATCGGACACAAGGTCCATACAACATAACATCGGACACAAGGTGCATACAACACATCAACATCATTCAGACACAACGGTCTGTAACATAACAACATAACATAGACGATGTATTTAAATACACGTCGTACACACATAACCGAAACGGCTCTACCCCCCTTAAAAAGGGGTACGCCCCGTACCCTATACACATAAACACTAAGAAGTAAACAATGACGGGTACTTCACCTTCATCTTATCTTCCAGCTCCTAAGTGGCCTCCTCAACGTCCTGGTTAGACCAGAGAACCTTCACCAGTCTCACAGACTTATGGCGAGTGTCTTGAGTCTTAGTATCCAGAATCCGTACCGGAGTCTCCACTGATCGCATGGTCGGCTCTAAGGTTAGCCTTTCAGGCTGAAGAACATGAGACGAATGAGACATATACTTCTTCAACTAGGACACATGAAATACATCATGTACCTTGCCCAGCTCGGCGGGTAGATCAAGTCTGTAAGCTACCGGGCCGATCCGCTCCGTCACAACATAAGGCCCCACATATTTTGGGCTCAACTTGCCTTTCTGGCCAAAACGAAACACTCCCTTCATGGGGGATACTCTGAGAAATACCTGATTGCCCACGGCGAACTCCAGGTCACGTCTGCGCACATCTGCGTACGACTTTTGTCTATCCTGAGCTGCCTTCATGTTAGCCCGGATCTGGCGAACTTCTGCCTGAACTTGTTCAAGATACTCTGGTCCTATAATGACCGTCTCACTCGACTCATCCCAGCATAACGGCGTGCGGCATGGTCTATCGTACAAAGCCTGGAAAGGAGACATCTTGATCGAAGCATGGTAACTGTTGTTGTAGCTAAATTCGATCAGATGTAACTTGTCAATCCAGCTGGTCTGAAAGTCAAGGGCACATGCACGTAACATATCCTCAAGTGTCTGGATGGTGCGCTCACTGTGGCCATCTGTCTGTGGGTGAAACGCTGTACTCAATTTCAGTTCGGTACCCAGTGCTTCTCGCGTAGACTTCCAATACCTCGATAAGAATCTGGTATCTCTGTCAGATACAATGGTTTTCGGTATCCCATGATGTCTTACAATCTCTCTGTCGAAGAGCTCTGTAAGCTTAGCCACTTTCCAGGTGTCCTTCATCGGTATGAATCGAGCCACCTTGGTCAGTCGGTCAACAATAACCCAAATCATATTCAGACCTCCCCTTGTAGGCGGAAGCCCTACTACGAAGTCCATGGAAATATCATGGAACTTCCACTCAGGCACTGGCATTGGCTGTACCATACCACCAGGCCGTCGGTGCTCAAACTTGACCTTCTGGCAAGTGAGACACCTCAATACATAATCAGTAACATCCTTTTTCATTCCAGTCCACCAAAAATATCTTTTCATACCCTTATACATCTTTTAAGCTCCGGGGTGAATTGAAGTAGTAGAACAATGGGATTCACTCAATATGCGCTCCTTCAGCTCGGCGCTACTCCTCGGAATACACAGTCGGCCATTAAGCCTAATCAGGTCATCATTGTGGAGTCTGAAGTCGTACTTCTGACCCTCGAATGTGCCATCAATAAGCTTCTGCCTGATCTCCAACATATACTGATCCGTCATCTGTGCACTCCGCACCTCTTCAACCAAGCTAGTATGAGAGACTAGCGAATGGAGAGAGTGTGCTCGGCTACTCAATGCGTCAGCTACCACATTTGACTTACCCTCTTTGTACTGTAGATTAATGTCGTAGTCGTTTAGAAACTCAACCCACCTTCTTTACCTCATGTTCAACTCCTTCTGAGTGAACAAGTACTTTAAACTTTTGTGGTCCGAATAAATTGTCACACTTACCCCATACAAATAATGTCGCCATATCTTCAGCACGAAGACAATGGCACCCAATTCCAAGTCGTGGGTAGGGTAGATCTCCTCATGCTTCTTCAGCTGTCGGGAGGCGTAAGCTATGACCTTCCCGTGTTGCATTAACACACAACCCATACCTCTGCCTGATGCGTCGCAATAGACCTCAAAACCATCTGGACCGTCTGGTATAGTCAGGACTGGTGCAGATGTCAGAGCATCCTTGAGACTCTGGAAAGAACTCTCACAGTCGACTGTCCACTCGAATGGTGCATCCTTTTTCATCAAGGAAGTCATCAGCTACGAGACACTGGAGAAGTCCTTTACAAACCTCCTATAATAACCTGCCAGACCGAGGAAGCTCCTGATGTCGGTAACTGTCTTCGGCCTTGGCCAGGTGCGCACTGCATCTATCTTTGCCGGATCAACAGCGATCCCGGCTTCAGAAATCACATGTCCAAGAAAGGATACTTGGTTCAACCAAAACTCACACTTCGAAAATTTAGCATACAACTGATTCCTCCTCAATGTTTGTAACACATTTCTCAGGTGGCTTTCGTGCTCACCTCTCGATTTCGAGTACACAAGAATATCGTCGATGAAGACTACCACTGACTTTTCCAACTGATCTTGGAACAAGCGGTTCATTAAATCCATGAAATTAGCTGGTGCATTGGATAACCCAAACAGCATAACCGTAAACTCATAATGTCCATACCTAGTTCTGAATGCTGTCTTCTCAATATCACTGTCACGAATAGCAATCTGATGGTATCCGGATCGTAGATCTATCTTGGAGAATACTGATGCTCCCCTCAACTGATCAAATAGGTCGTCGATGCGTGGTAAAGGGCAACGGTTCTTCACCGTAACTGCATTCAGCTCCCGATAGTCAATACACAGGCGGAGGCTGCCGTCCTTCTTCTTCACGAAGAGGACCGGCGCTCCCCATGGTGAAACGCTAGGGTGGATAAATCCCTTGTCGAGTAGGTCTCTCAGCTGCTCCTTGAGCTCTGTCATCTCTGCTGGAGCCATACGATAGGGCGCCTTCACAATTGGTCCGGTGCCCTGAACCAAATCAATTTCAAACTCTACTTCCCGTGCTGGCGGCATGCCCGGCAGTTCCTTAGGAAATACATCAGGAAACTCCGACACTACCGGCGCATCTGGGCTAAACTCTGGATCTCTCTCTATGTCCTGGACATAGCAGAGGTATACATCATTCCCTCGTCGTAGTTCACGATACATAGCCATGGCGGTGATGATCTGAGTCGAAGGCTCCCTGGGCCTCTGGCGGTAAGATATAGTAACCCCAGATGGACTCCGAAGAAGCAGCCGATGCTCGGCACACAGGATTCTGCCCTTGTACAGCTCCAACCAGTTCATCCCGACAATTACATCAAAACCAAGTCCGTCGAACTCTATCAAGTCGATCGGAAACTCTTCACCTCTGATTCGCACAACAACATCTCGGTGGTAGCGGGCACACCTGATCCGCTCTTTCGACGGAAGAGTGACTAGGAAGTCTGGCATCTCATCACCGTCTAACCCCAGCCTCTTCGCAAAGGATAGCGAAATAAATGTATGGGAGGCTCCGGAGTCGAACAAGATCGAAGCGTCCACGCCATTGATTGGAAAGGTACCGGTGAGGATTTTGCCGCTCTTACCGGCTTCTACCTCATTGCAGACACTCTGTGTACCTCCCGTTCCGAGAGCACAGCCTAATTCATTGGCAAACTAAGAAGTATTGGGTAACAACACGGTTGATATACTTCAATAACTCCACTTTATTCATTAACACACTCTTCTTACATCATACGTTGGTTTACACTGTTAACATAACTAACACATATATAACATCCTTAACATACACTGGCTTAACACATTACATAATTATACGAGGCTTTAAAACTGTCTGAAGGTCAAATTTAAACGTCCGGGTTTCATGTGTGTGGCGTTGATCACTGCCGACGGTGCGGTATTCAGTTTGATCTTCCTGATGCCATGATATAGCATCCTTGACTGCCCACCCATGATTAGCACATCTCCTGACTTCAACACTAACTTCTTTGCGAGATCAGCACGCTTCTGCTCGCCATACATAAACACTGCGGTATCACCAATGGACCAAGACACCACGGGTACTCCCTTACTTAGAGACTCGGGTGACTCGTCCTTATCTTGGTGTAAACCCAACCGTCCACCTTTCTGGTAGAAGTTCACAATACACAAATCTGCTTTAACACTTGGAATCGAATCCGTTTCAACTTGTTGAGCAATTCCCACGGCGTGGTTAACGACCGCAAGGAACTCCTCAGGTATCATTGGTACAATTGCTCCATCTTCAGCTCGCACTTCTTGATATGTCTTGGTGTAAGGATTCCAGTCCTTACCCATGCACATCATCTTCAATTTCATTCTTGATCCACTCTGGTATTCAGGTGTGTAGAAACCTCAAGGTTTTGGTCCAAATTCATTGCATCGTCTGACGATGTGGACTTGTGCTTCCGGTGTCAGGTATCCATTCAAGAGTATCATACCTGGTTGGATGACCTGACATTGCTCCATTGGAAAGTCGGTGATGTGGATGGTGGTTTCTTTAGGGTTTGGTGTGGGTGGGATTGGATAACATATATTGAAGGTTCCTTTAAGTTTAGAATTATCTCATTAGGTGACTTTCACATTACACTTTACTTCCTTACTCACATGATAATACACTTGGACTCACTAACACACACATGCATGAAATGCGGTATGCAATCACTTATTTCACTCAACAGTTTAGGCGGTACCTGGTCTAGAAGAGGGCCCTGGCGCCTCTGACCGGTCCACCACATTCAGGGCGGCCTTGCTAGGTCCCGACCCTTTCCCCTTCTGGGAATCAGTGTGCCTCTGATCTGTGGGTGGCTGGTTAGACGTCTTCGGGCCATCAATAGTCGCTGTGGCCTTACCCTTCCACTGCCCCTTGGGCTTGTTGACTCTGCTGTTGGGGTTCCGGTAACACTCGTAGTCACGGTGACCCCACTTCTCGCAGTAACGACACTGCACGTCGTTTCCCTTGCAGTCTTTGCCGGGGTGGTCTCCGTTACACCACTTACAGTAGTAGTGGCGCTCCGGTCCAGAACCCGTGCTAGCTGCTATCACAATACACAATCAATACTTATTTCACAACTTAACATCACACACTTCAACTTGTCACACAAGATTATATAATTACCCTTAGGTGGGTAAGAGCGTAGGGGTTTCGCCGCATAAGCATATGTGAGCTTCAATGGCTCCTCAGCTGTGGTGGTTTGGGCTTGGCCCTTGTCACCCTGGTGCTGATCTTCTGGGGTTGGGTATAAGGCTTCTTTTTCTTCTTTCCTCCCCCGTAACCCTACGGACTCTGTCCCTCGCTCGTGGCCTTGCGCTTGTGTGCATTTTCCTCATCCCTCAGACGGACGGTAATCTCAACCTTAGCAGCGGCATGATAGCACTCCTGAATTTAGGATGTCAGTTATGCCCCGCAAAACATACTCACAAACTCACATTAATACTCACTTATGGATTACACTTATTCACATCACACTATATTCTAATTACCTGCAAGGTAGTATACTCAGCTGGCCCCATCCCATAGCGAAGACGGTGGCTGAGACCGTTGTAGAAACGGTTTACCAGCACCCGGTTCGAGTATCCCAGGTCCGGTAACAGGTGGATAAGACCAGTGAATGTAGTGTAGTACTCATCAACCGACATCTTGTCCCCCTGCCTCAGACTATCCAGCTCCAGGCGCTTGGCCTCTTGAACATGCACAGGGTAATACTTGGCTCGCAGCAGAGCCGTGTACTCCCTCCATCCAAACTGAGGATCCACCATCCGGTCCTCTCTCACAAGCTTCCACCAACTCTGTGCCGAACCCTTCAAGTAGTAAGCGGCAAGATGGACCTTAGCCCCAGCAGGCACATCCAAGGTCTCGTAGGCGGTCTCCAACTCGGAGATGTACGCCTCCAATTTACGTGGGTCGGTCTCCCCATGAAATGACGGGGGTCTCAAGTCTGCCAATGCCTTGACCCAGTTGGTCTCTCGTGGCGGTGGCGGTGGTGGTTGAACTTCAGGCTGTTGCCCCTGCTGAATTGCAGCTACAAGTTGTGGGACCATTTGGGCTACGACGGCCGCTACAGATTCGGCCATAACCTGAGCCGTAGTATTCTCGCCCTGGTCATCCGTATCTCCAGTACCGCTTCCGCGGCCTCTACCTCTCGGTCTACCTGACATCTGAATTCACACGAACATTAATAGCATTATGCTTACATACTTATCGGTTCCAACGGTTGTAACGTTTCCCGACAATACGGTATCTCCACACTTAGTTAGTGGTTAACCTTTCCATAACTGCTCACTTAGGTAACTGTAGTTAGGTTTCCTAACTCGGTATATTCCTAAGCTCGGTATTCTAGTCATCAGAGCGATACTTCGCTCTGATACCACTTTTTGTAACACCCCTACTACGCACATCACATTACTTGAAATCGCAGCGGAATTTAAACATCTAAACAGTAACTAAACGATTGGTGCTACAACGCCGTCAACCACCCACGTGGTTAACAAGGCTGAATGAATACAAGTGTATCGGTCTGATGATCAGACTCCCGAGCATAGAACTAATAACCACATATACATTAACATAATACCGAGTATTTACTTACATCCTTCACTGTATACTGTCACTGTAACTGTTCACAACCAAAATATATAATGCCACGGGAGCACAGGCGCATCCCGGGCCCAACATCCAAAAGTAATCAAAGATAAACCTGCATCCTAGAATCTAAAGCCATTCCGCTTCTTCGATCCTCATCCTGTAGTAAAAGAAATATGGAGCCCCCGAGGGGGTCAGCAACCCTTGGCTGGTATGGTTAACGCGCAGCCCATCGGCTACCGGGATACGCGCAACTAATTGTCATGATAACATGGCATTCATTTTAAGCGTAACATAACATAACATAATATGTGGCATAGCATCGTTATTGCATAGCACAACATCACATACACAGTGGACACTCTTTCCACAATAACAAACCAAGAAGGTTAAACAACATAAGAGCCTAGAGAATGATTCACCCTCATGTTAAGCTCGTTACACACACTCATTACCGTTCTGTTATTCGAACGAGTAACTTAAGTCACAGATGGTTCGGATATAGTGACCCGAACACACCACACAAACACATGTTCCCACTAAACCGATCATAAGTCAGAATAGGTAAGCTTTGGAGGAAGCTAGCGGGAGATCGAACGCCAAATTAAGGAGAACAATCTTAACAACATAAGAGTCGAATCTGATTCAGATATCTACTCTTAACTTACATGCATGACCGGACAACCGGATTCCTCACTTCCCAGTTAGCACTTGTTAGAAGTTCAACAGTGGAACTTAACAAACAATTCACAAGAAGTGGTAAGTCATGTTAGACACACACAAGGGAAATGAGTCACATCATATCATCACAATAAGATAAACAATTGTAAACTCGTTACATGATTTAATCTTACAAGGTCATAAACACACAGAAAAACAAACAACACACAAGCCGGTGTAAACCGGTAGGCAACAGACTGCAAGAAAACCATACCTTGGTCCTTGCTTTGACTGGTTTCCACCTTGAGAGAATCCTATACACATTAGTAACGTCGGTTAATTAACGCACTAGTCCATTGTTAACTTGTTACTTCACACATCTAGTTTATTTTATTTTCACTCTTGTTATAACTCTTCACCATTTTAATTGCCATCATAACACTCCTAACATGTCTTAACTAACCTTATATCATCATTACTAACTAATCACCATTTTTAGACATCGTTTTCTACCTTAAAACAAAGTTTTTGGTCCATACAGTGGCCTGTCCGAACTTGTGTCCGGGCTTCCCAAGTTCGGACACAAGTCGAGACTCGAAACTGGAAACAGACGCCTGTCCGAACTTGTGTCCGGACTTCGGAAGTTCAGACATGGGTCGAGGAAAATTGAATGAAGAAGCAGGTACGTCCGAACTTGTGTCCGGACTTCCCAAGGTCGGACACAAGTCGAGACTCTGAAAATTTTTACGCAACAGGCCTGTCCGAACGTCCATGTCCGGACGGATGTTCGGACAAGGCAAAACACTCATTTTCTAAGCCTTTAAACACTTAACCAATTTCACCAAACTTCTCCTAAAGCCTCATAATGTTTCCTAACATCATTTGGTACACTCACACCCTCATACAACATCAATAAAACTCATTTTCTATCTCCTTAAACACTTACTCATTTCATACCGAAATTCCTAACACTTATGATATTCTCTTTCGGTTTCTAAGTGGTGTTCCATACCTACGATAACCACTATGCCAATAATGTTTCCTCACCACTACAACATCATCTCTCAAGCATCTATTCCCATAACTAACTCCTTATGTCATTCTTGAAATCCTTTTTCAAGTTTACCCTTCCTCCTTGTTCACCAAAGTTTGCATAAATCTCAACACAAGTCTACATGACTTTGGTGTATCCCAAAACATTCATTTGCATTATAAAATCCTCTAGAACATTGCCTAGGCCCTTTTTCACATCTTTGAACACCTTAACGTTTGTTTCTTTCAATAGGACAACACTTAACCATTCTAAACATTTCCTAACTTACCAACTCATTTTAAACCCTTAGAACTTCTTGTTTGTTACCTAAATTTTGACATGAACCCTCCTAGAACATTAGTAACCCAAAACACATTGTTTTCACCATTAAACAACCAAGAACACTAAAAATCCATCAAACACTTTCTTATACACAAAACTTCACTCATATAGCACTACATCACAATATAGTGCAATATTTAAATTGCATGGCACTTAGGCCCTTAAATAACATGGCTCTTAGGCCCTTAAGATGCATAACTCTTAAACACTGAATTTCCACAATATATTTGCCTTTGACCTGCAAATACACACAACAATACATATGCCTCTTACTAAGCCCTTGAGAACATTTTACTAAGTCATTCACCATTGGCTTCTTAGATCATTTCAATAAGCAACATAAGCTCATTTCTCCTAAGACTTTAAACCACATTAGGTTAGCACATTTACCTCTTTTCCTCACCACTTCTTTCTTGTTTCCTTGATTAAAATCGGTAATGATGTTTGGTTTGCTTGTCAACTTCTAAACAATATACAAACAATATAATGAGTATTCAAGCTTTAAGCTTCATCTCATTGTAAACCCTAGATTATACATTGTTTTAAAAACATTAAGATAATTGTTTTACCTTAGAACTTGAAGAGAGTTTGTATATATATCAAGAGAGGACTCCACCTAGTCCATGAAATGTTGAAATGAAGCTAGAACAAAGCAACATAAGGACTCCATTAAGAGTGATTTTCAGTCAAGATAAAAACATGGAGGAAACATCATTTTTCTTTGAGATTCCTTACCTAGAAGCAAAGGAGATCAATAATATGTAGAAATATAAGCTCAAGCTCCTTCAATGGTGGAACTCCATGGCACCGAAATGGTGGTCTTGAAGTTTTGAGAAGATAGGAATGAAGAGCTTGATGAGGGGAAGAGAATGGTGGTGTTTGTTTTCGATTTGCTTAAGTGAGCTAGGAGATAATGACAATGGAAGATGGAGTTTGGTATGTACTATTGCAAATCGTGAATGGAAGAAAGAAGAGAGGTTGAAGAAGACTTGGAACCGTGGGAAATGAAGAAAGGAAATGAGAGAATGAGATAAGTGAGTTTGTTTTGCTTTTTAGAAGATATTTATACCTAAAAGCAAATAGTAACTTAAGAGTCATCTTTATTTACTTAACAAGTTACAAGAGTGGTGAGTCACCACACTTAAAAACCGGCCCCTATTATTATAACAAGGGTATTTTAGTCTTTGATGACTCATTTAATTACTTATAACAACATATGTTACAAACTAGCTTATTAAAGTTACTATTCATAAAAACAAGGCACATAGAAGTGAAATTTTTGATTTCCCATCGATATAGACTTCCAAATGTGATACTATATAGTACACATGTTAATTAAAGAGTAATGATGGACATTTAGCCATTCAAAACTCATTTACAAGACAATTTTCCAAAAATGTGCTTTAAGACTCCTTAAAGCACATTTTGTGTTTTAACTTGTTTTCAAGCTTGGTTTTCTTTGGTAATTGATTTAATATGTTCATTAGTATATAAATAAGGTCTTGGTAAGCTCATTAGGTCTCACCCAAGCTTATCCCAAGCTTAGAACACATTTTTAGCCCTAATTGACTTTAAGCCATTTATTTGTGTTCTCTATGGTTTAAATTGTTTACTAATGTTTCTAAGACTCTTTTTAGTCTTAATATACCATATTTAAATGTTTAAACAACATACTAAGGTTTGGGGTATTTCAGTTATAAATTATTTTTCTTGATATTATAACCCAATATTTTCGGCCTTAATATTACTAAAGCTTATACATAATTTTTATACCAAAGTTTGAAGCTTAAATCAAGCTTAAACTTAATAAACCTTAATTGTAAAAACTTACTCCTTAAATCAAGATAATTCTTGTACTTGATTTCTCCTTGAATTCCAAGCTCTCCAAATGCTATCTTGATGAAGAACTTTCGGCCTCCTTGTATATATTTAGGAGATCCATTTGTTAGACTTCTAACAAGGATTTATAAATAAGATTTGGAGTAGTTTTACAATAGTTTACCTTAGGTATTTTCCAAGGAATTTTCGGTACACCTTGGGATGGTTGTAGATCTAAATTTCCTTCTTGAAATGATGAAGAGAATATAGGTTTAGAAGCTTGTAATTTTCGGTAATGACTTAAGGAACTTACTTAGGATTTTCAACATGAAAATATACCTTAACTTGATCTTGTTGTTCCTTGTGTTGTTGTTGAATCTAGGAACCTCCTTGGAGCACTAAAGCTTGGCGATTTCTTGTATGGTTCTTAGGATGATTCTTGCTTCAAGACTTAGTAGATTTAACTAGGAAATTTACATAGAAATGGTGTTAGAACTTAGAACACCATTGATGGATATTTGAAGCTCTAAGGAAAAAACTAGCAAATTAAGAAGAAAAGAGAGAGTTGGGAGGCTTACCAATTCGGTGGAGTGAGGAGCGAAAGAGTTTGCTAACTCACGTAAGGACTTAAGGGGATAGCACGGAAGGAAATCAAAATTTGATTTGGCATTGTTTATTTGGTCAATGCTAGGTAGGCTCCTTCATTAATTTAATTTCTTGGTTCAAGGCTCCATAAAATGCTCATAATGGAGCTAGCTTTCGGCCACATGCCAAGGAAGGATGGGGGCTTTGTTTGACAACTTGTAACAAGAAGACAAAGACAAGAGTGCTAGGTAATTCTTTAGCATTTTTTCTAAGTTGATTGGTCCTTGCTTTCCTCTTGATTGCTCACGGTAATAGGACTGAATGGAGCATTTGATTCTTGACAATTGAGGACATTATATCATGCCTAGGTAGGTAGGTATTCCACTTTGATTTTTATAAGGCAATCAAGCCTCATTTTTCCTACATGAAATCGGCAATGGTGCTGTATATAGGACTTTGATTTTTGTTTGTATTGAACATAGGAATGTGTATTGTTAGGTAGCTGTCTTCCTTGACTAATTAGACAGCAATCAATCCCCCTTTTTCACGCATAAAATCGGCAGCACATGCTGTAGGAAGCAACTTGATTTCTTTGTTTAATTGTAAAGTATAAAGTAGACCTAACTTGTGTGTATTTAATTTCCTTATTTTTTTTAGATTGATTCCTCCTCATTTTTATTGTAGGAAATCGGTAATGTGCTGCTTGTTTGACTGGAATTATTTGACACAATATAACATGGCATGTGCAAGGTGAGTCACCATCCATAAGGCAATTTTCTAAGCCAAAACTAGTCAAAATATACCTAAAATGGCGCACACAACAGAGGGTAAATGGGACTGATTTTTTATTTAATTCCTGTCACGCTATATTGTATTAAGACCATGTTATAACATGTAATAGGTTCCAACATTTATTTGGTACATTTATACTAAGGTAAAAATGCTGATTTTAGATACCTTTTTGACTCAAAAATCGGCCCTACTTGTGCTATGATTTTAGCACTGGAATTAATTGATTTAGATGTTCAATTTATCCCCTTTTAATATTATCAACTCGTGGTTCCTCAAAAGCCACAAGGTAATTGCGTAAAACGCGTTTTTATGACACCCGAAGGTGCGTTTTTGTGCTTTAAGGATATTCTGGAAAATAAGTAGTCGCTATGAGGTACAAGTGTTTATAAACATTTATTATGGTCAATAATAATATATTAAGGTGTTACATTGAGTTATATGGGGTTATATCAACTCAAGACACAATTTCCAGGCTACCAGGACACTTCCGGATCAAAAAGGAGCGTTAAGAAATTCCCTCGAGCACTTTGTTTATTTTTGAAAAAGTAGCTCAAGCATTCTCTTTAGAATGGTGAATATTGATGATAGGAACTCTAAGAATGATTTATATTGGAGTTTGTGCCACCTCGGCACCTCTCCGGGGCATTCCCGGGGGTTTATGGGGTCCCCATCGGGAACCTCTGAGCGCTTTGTCTTTAACTGATAATTTATCATGAGGACTTCATCTTATATGTTTATTAAAGTGTTATGGTGCATTTGGAATGAAGTTTAATGCTTTATTTCATCTTATAAAATATTTCCAGGACTTTCGGGTCTTTCGGGCCCTTAAGGAAACTCCCGGAGATTTTGTATTTTTACTTATTTCTAACTGAGGACTTTTGTTTTAAAGGTCATATAATGATCCTTGGTTAACTTCATATGAGTCTTATAGCTTATATAACTTGTTAAGCTTAAGGTCCGGCTTAATGCCCGTTTATGACCTTAAGGAGTTTAGGTGCGTTTTTAATGCCTAACTGTTTATATACTTTTCTCAGGGTTTAATAATCCCCTAGATAATATTTATTTTCCTTTATTTAATTATTTAAAGGTTAGGGGTATTTCAGTCTACACCCCTTAAAAGGACTTTGTCCTGAAGTCATAACTTCTACTTACATATCCTATGGAATCAAGTTCCTCGTATCTATTCCATGTATGCTTATCATTCCTGGGTGTCAATACTATATTGACACCTCTACATTCCATCGGTAATCTGAGTGTATGCAATTCGTACATACACCTAACCTTGCTCATGGCAAACAATGTATTCATAGCATAAGTAACTTGATAGATGTTGTAAAGTAAATAAGTGCCCCAACTTCCTAGCTATCCCACTAGGTCATCACTGCACAAGTGCAATACCAAAACACTCAGTCCTACAGAGTGCAGAGGCGTAAACCCTTGGCAGTAAATCTCTTGTGTGATTGCAATAGGAATGAATATACTGTAAAGTAAATGAGAAGGAAAGAAATGGTGCTAAGCCAAAAAGTGCATCCGGCCCCCTCAGACGAATGGAAGTAGAAACACATAGGGCATCCGGCCACCTCAAGCCGGATGGAAATAGGATTCGGGCAGGATAAAATGTAGTATGGCCGGTCGCCTATGACCGGCCAAAGCTATTACAGGAGGGTAAAATTGTACTCACGCATATAAAACACTATAAATAGGGGTGTACCCCCATGAAATAAAGACACGTGATAATTGGCAATAAGACTTAAGCTTGATTCTAGCAAAAGACTCTCCCTCCCTCCCTTTCCCCCTTACGAAACTTGTGACCGAAACCAGGTAACATGGCATAGTAAGGAAGATCGAATTGGACTAGGATGAATACTTCGTTTTCATTTGGCACCGTCTGTGGGAAACGAACAACAAGTAGCAACCACGAGACCGCATAAAAGCAGGGAAGTGATCTTTGATGTTGATAAGGAAAATTCTGAAATGACTAATCGTATTTCTTGCAGGATCTAAACATGGAAAATGGCTCCAAGATCTAAGAAAGCGCCGAAGGACACCGCAGGAGAGAATCGTACCGAAGAGGAAATTAGTTCCGAAATGCCAGAAGCTATCTCTAAGAGAGATCTCAAAGATATGCTGAAGGGATTGGTTAGGTCGATCGATGAAAAGATTGTAGAAGGAAACGAGACTCTGCAGCAGGAATTGATGCAAAGAGATGAGAAGTATCAGAGAAAGTGGGACGAAATGACTGAGGCCATAGAGCAATTGAGAAACAAGGATTCAAAGGGAAGTAATGGCGAAGAAAGTAAGGATCGGAAGCACAATACAGCCGTTAGCGAAGAAGAAATGGAAGAGGACGATCAGATAGACATAAGCCTGTATCCCTTCTCAGAAAGGATAAGGAGAGCAAAGCTCCCGCCGCACTTCGTTGCTCCGGGGATCAAGAAGTATGATGGGATAGGAGATCCCGCCCAACATATCAAGAAATTCATGTTTGCCATGAATACTCAAGGGATCAGCTCCCTCGCTCTCTGCAACTTGTTCCTAGGAACGCTTTCAAAGAGAGCATTGGGATGGATCTCCACAAGGCCGCCGCAGTCAATCACCAGCTTCAAGCAGCTGACTGAAGAATTTCAACAATATTTCGCCGCGAGCAAGAGGGTTAAGAAGGAGACGATAGAATTGATGGATTTTAAACAACGAAGGGGAGAAACTGTGAAGGAGTACAGTGAGCGCTTCCATAAGAAGGTCGCAGAAATTGACGATGTCGATGAGAAAATCTTGATTAAGGCTTTTGGTAATGGCTTGACTCAGCCTCGGCATGCTAGAAAAATTGCAACCAAAGCACCAAAAACTCATGGAGAATTGGCAGAAAAGATCCACGACTTTTTGAAATCTGAAATAGCGGAGAATAAGGCTAAAGAGCTAGCGGATAGCTTCAAAAATTCAGCTGCATCAGAGAAGAAAGGAGGACAAGGTGGAAGCGCCGGAGGAGGGGGGTCGAGGTACAGGCCATATTACAAATCAACCGTCGGATCTTCCTCTCAAGGGCCGCAGCATCAGGGGGCAAGGACCGTTGTCTACATCGATCCAGGAAAATACGCTGCCGCAGTAAGAGAAGGGTACCTCCCCCAGCCAAGAAAACCACCGCAAGGGGAGATTCCAGTAGCATTCTGCGAGTATCATTGAAACCGCAGCCACCGGACTGTAAATTGTGCTACCCTGGCCAAAGAACTCTGAATCATTGAAGAGAACAAGAAGGGAAAGCAATAAGCCGGAACTCAAAGGCAGTATGGTGGTCAGCAGGGTGGCGCCCAGAATGCACCACGAGGCCGGCAGGAGGAGGAAGTCCACCCTAGGCTTGACCCCGACAAATCGGTTGGTATGATAACTGGTCTGTAGAGAAGGAAAGTAAAAGTTTTTCCCCTTTTTCCTCTAAAGCAACAAACTTCTTAAAAATGAGAATGGTCATAGATTGTCTTCCGAAAAATCGAATATGTAGGCATAAACTTTGTCAAGCATTGCGTTAAGAAATAAGAGGAATGGAACTTTCATTTTGCATTTTGTTTACAGCAAACCCCCTCTCCCAAAAGAAGGCTAACAAACCTTTCTCTAAGAAAACTCACAGAACTTTTTTCGGAGGTAGGACCACTAACCCCTAATGAAAGAAAAAGGCACATTCATGAAGTGCATCAGGAACTCCCGGAAAGGAAGATCGCCAAAAGAGAAAGCTTCCCTCCAATTTTCTTCTCCAACGAAGATAAAGATGGAGTGCTATACCCACACAACGATCCACTGGTCATTTGTGCACAGGTAAACGATCGAATGATGGAGGGAATCCTGATTGATAGCGGAGCCGGAGCAAATGTCATATGAGCCGAAGTGGTTAAAAGGCTGGAAGTGCCCGAGGACTGGATCAAGCCATATTCGGCGGTTCTAGGAGGATTTGTAGGAGGAGTCTCTACCACGTCTTCTAGCAGTATAGATTTTTCAATGACTCTGGGTCAAGGGGATGAAAGGAGCACGGAGAAACTCACGACTTTTATTGTGCCAGGTCTTTCTGGATATAACATGTATCTCGGAAGACCAGGAATCAATGCTTTCAAAGCTATATGGAGTACTCATCACTTAAAGTTGAAGTATTTAACCACAAGCGGGAAGCTGGTTACGATAAGGGGAAGCCAAAAGATGGCCCGGATGTGTGAAGTCCTCATCATTGACAGCCTTCCTAGCGAGGAGGTGGTCAAAACTGTAGGATCACAAAAGGAATTCAGGGAGTTACCTTTTTACCCGGAGCCAAGTCAAGAAAAGGAAGGACGTCAGGCAACTCAGGACCCCCTAGAGAGGTACATTTAAAATCTGACTCTTCTAAGTTTTTTAAAATAGGAACTACGTTTGACAGTGGAGAACAAACTCACTTAATGAGGTTCCTGGAAAAAAGAAGGACAACATTCGTCTGGAGCACGGACGAAATGCCTGGAATAGACCCAAGCGTTATCTGGCATGAGCTCAGAGTAGATCCAAAGCATTGGGCAATCAGGCAAAGGAAATGGGTAATAGGGCAAGAAAGAGATTTAGCGGCACGAACCGAGGTCCAAAAGATCCTCAAAGCCGGATTCATCAGGGAAGTAACATACCCACGATGGCTGGCTAACGTTGTCATGGTAAAGAAAGCAAACGGAAAGTCGAGAATGTGTGGATTTCATAGACTCGAATAAGGTGTGTCCTAAAGATTTATATCCCCTACCATCAATAGATAGATTGGTAGTTTCAACTGCTCAGAGTTTTGTGTTAAGCTTTCTAGATGCATTCTCCGGCTATAATCAGATTAAGATGAAGGAAGAGGATTCGGAAAATACATCCTTTATCACTTTAGCCGGAACATTCTGTTACAGAGTAATGCCTTTTGGCCTACAAAATGTAGGGGCTACCTTTCAGTGAATGAAATACCCCTAAATTAATTTAAATTAATTTAGGGGATTTCTTTTATTAAAAATTAAATTATGATATGGAATAAGGAATATTAAATTATTATATGGAGTTGTGAAATTATTTAGGGGTTTTCTCCTATTTAACCCTAATTATTATACATTATTATATAGTATTATGAATTTAATAATAAGATTTATAAGTCAATAAATCTTGGGAAAATTACTAAACATTCCAAATATATTATAAAGATTTTAGGAAGTGTTGGAACATTGTTTTGAAACATAAAAGTCAATATAAAATTCTAGAAACCTTAAAGCTTATTAAGCCTTGCTAGAGTTGACTTTTTGAGAATGGTCAAACCAGGCCATGAAACCTATACCAATAAATAGGTTATGAAAAACCATGAAGATCGATAAAAAGAACGTCAAAAACGGATCATCCTAGCCAAAGTTATGCTAGATTGAAGTTTTGAATCAAAATTTTAAGAGATGCCACATGTCACTCTGTAATGGGTCGCCCACACTTAGCCGATTTCTTCCCTGATTTTCGGAACCGATTTCCCTTACTTTGCGCTAACTTTAGACGGCTATAACTTTTACATCCCTCAATATTTTTCCATGCCGTCTTCACCACTCTCTTCTCCTACAATTCCTCTTTCCAACCATTACTCATACAAACCCTAGATCCTTCTGAGTCAACCGGAAAATCGAGCCAAAGTAGCCACCTCGCGAGACTGTTCCCAGAATTCCAGGATTTCCTTCGTTTTCAAGTAACTTGCGTCAATCATAACTTCTTCGTTAATCAACCAAAATTCGATTTCTTTAGCTCGTTGTAAAGATCTCTAATCCCTCTACAATTTTCGTGTTTATGCCCAAGTCTGATTCGTAACCGGTTGGGAGATATAGAGGTCTAAAGTTTCGGTTTCAACAGCACATAAAATAACACCGAAACAGAGAGGTAAACTCGAGTTTTGTAACTTCAATATCTTTCTGTATGGTGCGAGTTAGGTTTGGTTCTTGCTACCAATACGTAGATCTACAATTCTTCTTTCCAATGAGCCCTTACTCATTATCTAACTCGTTTTGTACTGCTAGTTATAGATCTGCAAAGTTGGCACCACGAAATGTATCAAGTTCGAGTTTTTTTCCAGTTTCCGATTTGGAATTCACCAAATTCGCACAATCCGGTGAGTCTCCGATCAAATTGCTCCGATATTGTTGTTCGTAGTCATGTTTTCGATCTAACCCATGTATCAATTTAGTCAATTACGTGTTAGATTAGGAGAATTTGATAGAATTGAGTTCGAATCGAATTCTGTTTCCAGGAAGAACCCTAACTTCGAACTAAATTTGAAATCCACTGAATACCGCATAATAATTGTAATTGGGGAAATTAGCATTTGGAACCGAAATTTGATTTCGAAGCTATAGAAACAAGAATCACGCGATTTCGTTCTGTAGATTGTGAGGAATCGTCGATTTAGTACTCGACTTGGTTAAACTCTGCGCTGAAGAACTCGGAGATTTAGGGCCGTCCGATCGTAGTTATAAGATCTGGACGGCCGAGATTAAAACGTTCCAGAATAAGGTTATAAAGGTTTTTAATTAATTCCAGTAAATAGTCTTAACTTGTTGGGTTAATTAAATATCTTCCCGAATGTATTTTGACATGAAATTTTAACCATAGATTCCTTATTTTATCTAGTTTATTTTGATGTAAATTATTATGGTTTTGGAGTTTTTAAACATAAGTTATGATTTTTACAAGTTACAGGTTTTCTGAAATTATTTGGCTAAATTAAAAAGATATTTTTATGAAATAAAAATTTTATAATATGTCTAAAATGTTATAGTTACTGTATATTAAATTTGGGAATTTTTGGGCAATGGTAAAAGGTTTTAAAAATTGTGTTTATGAGTTTTTCATAAGAATAACCTATAATATAAGGTTTAATGTAACCAAAAATTAAAGTATGGTTTGTTAATTAACTTTTAAGCTGGGGAAAATAAAGGGAACTAAATAACATTTTATAACAGTAAGTCTATAAATGTTTTTGTATTAGCTTTTAAGAGAAGTGGAATTATTTACATATATGTATATATATTACTTAAGTAGAAACTTATATAAATTAAGGAATTTAATTATCCTACATTTTATTTACTATAATATGGGAGTTAATATTTTAAATGAACTAAAGAACAAATATATACTCCCTCCGTCCCAAGTTGACTGTCCACTTTACTATTTGGATAGGTCGTTTGACTTCAATATTTAACATGTAAGATAATATATTTTTATAATTTTTTTTTATAATGGAATCCTTATATGAAAAACTATATGTTATAAAAATTTTTTTAAAAAATTATTTTATCTTATATATTAATATTGAAGTGGAAAAGCGTGCCAAAAAGTAAATGAGACACTTATGACGGGACGGAGGTAGTATATATTATTTTTACGCATTTATAAAAAGGGAATTAAGAAGTAACTTATAGTAAATCAAGGAACTAATTAAATTACCACTATAATAACTAAATATTATAAGAGCTAGAACCCTAAGATATGGTAAAAGAAATGCCTTATGAAATATACTAGAATACAGTTTAAGGTTGTATTAATAAGATAGTTAAAATATGGTAAATTACATAGGGAATGTCTTAGTAATTTCTATACGGGTATACTTATATATATTAAATAAATCAAGGAAAACATTATGTAATTAACCTTAAGTCGGTTGTGTTAAGCCTAGAAGTTATGGAACATTAATAAATACAGTAAAATTTCCTAAAATGCTATGGATAAATTTTAATACATAAAGATATACATATATATGAATATACATGTATATAAATACATTAATATGGTTGAGGGAAATAATAATCCTTGTGATAGTTATAATAAGTAGGTTATATCTATATATTAAACCTTAGGTTTTAGTCAGTGAGTGATTAAATAATCACTATTAATTTAAGAGTTTTAATTACACAACATAACTTAACCCGGTCTTGGGCTAACCCATTAAGCCCAAGTCTATGAACTCCAAAAGCCCACTTTAACAATCCAAAGAGAGTTTGGGCCACTCTCAGGAATAAATTCTAAATCATTCCAAACTAAACGAGGTGGGCCTAACAAAGGATTTAGTTAACAAGTGAGGCCCAAACCTTTGTAAGAGAATAATGGTAACCTGAAATTATTAATCAGTAAGTGAAGAAGGCTGTTAGGTTTATAAGTCTCTTAACTAATCAACACCTGGAACGCCTTAATTATAGGTTACTTTTGGGGAATCACTTATACGAGCTAGCTATTGTTCTTCACGTACCAGGTACGATTTCTCGTACTCAACTTGTTGTGTTTTGGACTCTATGGAATGTTTTGTACGATTTCTCGTACTCCGATATTTTTGATGATTGACTTATGGAATGTTTTGGAAAACGCTAGCTGACTTTAAGAGGAAATTTCAAAAAAAAAAAGAAATGGTTGTGTGACTAACTCAGCTTGTGTGACTAACTGAGCCTTGGATGTGAAACTCACTTGGGTATTGGTTCCTTCTACTTGGTTGCCCGTTAGACATTGGCTGCTTAGGGTTTACGCTTCTGCACTCTATAGGACTGAGTGTTTTGGTATTGCTCTGGGTAGTTGGTGATCTAGCGGGATTTTTGGAAAAGGTCAATCTTGGAAATCTTTCGACGTGCGCGCGTCTTCAATGGTAACAGTGAGGGGCTGTATATCCCCTGTCCCAAAAAGGGACGTGATAGACAGTGAGGGGCTGTATATCCCTGTCCCCCAAAGGGACGTGATAAACAGTGAGGGGCTGTATATCCCCTGTCCTAAAAGGACGTGATTGGCGGTGGGGGCCATCTCTCCCAGTTGAATTATTCCACTCTTGAGTTCTTGATTCTTGGATCTATTTCATCTTTCCTAGTCCCTTGTGACTATCTGAGTTTTTCTACTCCTAACGGGAATTGGGTTTAACTAAGGAAATGGATGTCCACTAATTCATGGTGTGATTTTGTTCACTAACGTTATCTTTCAGTGATTAACTATTGTTATTATCTTGATATTTTGATTTGGTGAATTGTGAAATGCTTTATTCCTCTGAGTGTTTTAAGTGTTTGTTTTCAATTATTTATTTAAGAATTGTATATTAAGTTGTTTTTGGAGGATCGTACCAGTTCCATTCCAGGGAACTTATCCACCCCACTCGGGGTGGGCTGCTTGGTTTTATCTTGCAGGTACGTGTTATCTTACAGGTGGCCACGAAGAGAAAGAGTGATTGAGATGGGATTAGGCTTGGAGAGTTTATATGTTTTATTACTTCTTATTTTTGTTAAGTTTTCTCGTGGTTCAGGTCGTGACATTTGTAATCATTAAGTTGTGTTTTGGTGAGGTTTGGTACAGGGTGTTTGGAACCCGATGATCTGTACGCCTTTAGTATTTTATTTCCGCTATAAATATGTTAAATAGGGGCGTTACAGAAATTGGTATCAGAGCGTAGTTACACTCTGAACCCGAGAAAATAAGCCGAGTGAAATACTTAGATTATAGGTGCACTTAAAACTGGGGAACTGGGGTAGAATTGGGAAGTGAGAATTCCAGAAAGGCGCGTGACCCTACCCCATACTTACTACTTATGTTTTAATTCATGTACATACGAACCGTCCTTAGGACGTTATAAATGTTAATACATAGATAGTTAGACTTTACGATACGCCTTCTGAGTAACAACAACCGTCATACCAGCTAGATGTCTCGAAGAGGAGGAAGAGGAGGAGCTGGACCCTCAAGAGGTTTTGGACCAGACGCTGTCACCCCGGAGGTCATAGCACAGATAGTGACAGCTGCATTGGCCCAGCAGCAGGCTCAGATCCCACAGCCACCACCACCACCACCGAATGGTCCCCGGGAGTTCAACTGGCTGAAGGCGGTTAACGACCTTCGTCCTCCCATCTATGAAGGCCAGCCAGAACCAAGGACGTTGGAGAAGTATATAGACGAGATACAGAAGGCCTTCACCTCTTTGCATGTTCCAGTGAATCGTCAGGTGGACGACATACAGATGGTGGCAGACTGCTAGAGCCGAGCTGACGGCCCAGGTGAACTTCGACTTCCAGGCATTTCTAGTGGCCCTGAGAGCTAAATTTTATCCATCCTATCTACAGAAGAGGATGAGGAGTGAGTTCGAGCAGCTGAAGCAAGGGAGTCTTTCTGTTGTTGAGTACTACAATAAGTTCGTGGAACTACTTGCTGTTATTGGAGAGGGAGCTTACGCCCCGAGATATCTGGTGGACAAATTTCATACCGGCCTGAACTTCAAGATCATGACTATGATCGGTTCCACTAGAGGGATGACCCTACAGGTATGGAATGTGATTTAAAATTTCTGGTACGCAAAGGTTTCCCCACTAACACATCTTGCAACGACAGGAACTAGCTGATGATGCGAACGATTGTGAGACCACCATTGCCTATCAGGATTCTGTGCTAGGCAAGAGGAGGAATGACCATGGAGGAGGAGGAAATGGGAGAGGACCCCCTCAGACTCAGGAAAGGAGGGGAAAGTTTTTCAAGGGAGGAAACGAGAAAGCCATTGTCTCCTATCATGCTGATGCTGAGCCACTCCGCTCTCAGCCATTTCAGGGTGAGATAAATTAGAAACCCCAAAGTGGTTACATCTTGTTATCAATTGCTAACCTTGAGACTGAAACAGGGAACCAACTGGCGAGAAAGTACCTCTGCAAATGGTGCAAGAAGGACCACCCGGGCAAGGATTGTAAGGGCAACCTGGTGGACTGCCACCACTGCGGTAGGAAGGGGCACAGATCGTTCGAGTGCTTCCTGAACCCGGATTCCAGGAACTATAAGCCACGCACCGGGAACCCTGCTAGAGCCCCAGTTACTACTACTACTGGAGGAGGTCGAGGTAGCACAGGAGGTGCTGGACCATCTACCGGTCGCCCTGCCCAGAGTCATCCACAGAGGCCAGGACAGAACTATTCCCAGAGGCCGGGCAAGGCACCAGTCCTTAACATGGTGGACCGTGTCGAGGCAGCCAGTGATGACCCGAGCCCACCTGGTGAGGACTACTTCCCTCACGAAGAGGCTTAGACTTTTACTTTCTTTACATTTCATTGGCTAGTTTTCCTTTTCGTTGTCAATGTAAAAAGGGATGAACTATAAACCCTTCATTTTATTTCGTTACGAACCTTTCAATTCCATTTGTGAACCATGACTTACTTATTTAATGACAATTGTTCTTCAGCTTTCGATATTTGCTTTCCTATTTTGCCCTATACCACACCCAATATCCCTTTTGAAGCCAAACCTCACCCACCAGAGAAGTGTGAGGTCTTGAGACCCGGGATGATCTTACTACGAGAGTACCTGACCCCGGCAGTCCAGTATGCATTGATCCTCAAGATCAGGGAGTTAGGTGTGAAGGAAGGAAATTTTTACACCCCTACCTTCAAGAACGGTTCGACCATGAAGGTGAAGATCATGTGCCTAGGTAAGAAGTGGAACCACACCACCAAGACCTATGAAGAAGTGGAGGTGCCACCAATCCTGGAGGAACTGCAGACCATCATTAGAGCTGCAGTTAAGGCAGCACAAGAATTGGAGGATGAGCCCGTCCCAGACCTAACCTCAAACGTCTGCATCATCAATTTTTATGGAAAAGAAGGTAAGCTAGGGTTGCATCAAGATAAGGATGAATCCCTAGAATCCATCACCAAAGGAGTTCCAGTGGTTTCCATATCACTTGGAGACGACGCGGAGTTCCTATTTGTTGACCAGAAGAGGATGGACCTTTCCACCAAGATCCTCCTGAAGTCAGGTGATGTACTGATCTTTGGTGGGGCAGCTAGACTCATCTACCATGGAGTGAAGAGAATCAAGCCCAACACAGCCCCACATCCGTTATTAACCAGACTCACCTGAAACCTGGCAGATTAAACCTGACCTTTAGACAGATCTAGCTTTGTACTTTTCAATTTCAGCCTTGTAATCATTAAACTGCTCATGAAGCTTTCAATAAGAATGGAAATTCTAAGAAATTATTTCTTCATGTAGGAGCTGGAAATTTAGAGGTCAGGCTGAATGTGTTGGACCAGGCTCAAGCAAAGAGCAATGGAACGGTCATCACAGGTATACCAATTAACCTTGAACAACTGCCTTGGAAAGAGTTACTAGAAACCTTAGAACTTAATTCACTCAATAATTGCAGGCACATTCCAAATTAATAGAGTGGAGGCCACCGTCCTGTTTGATTCCGGAGCCTCCCACTCCTTCATATCCCAAGCATTTCATACTAAGGTAAATGCCCCCACAGAGGATATCCATGATTGCTCAGTTTTGTTGCCATCCAAGGAGTTGATCAAATGCAGCAAACAGTGCAAGAATCTGAGCATGCACATCAAGGGAGCAGACTTCCTACTTGATGCCATTGTCTTCCCTGGCATGGGATTTGACATAATCGTGGGCATGGACACGCTATAGCGGTACAGATAGACTACACTGCGCAGAGCATCGTCTCCTCTTGAAGTCAGCCACAGGGATCACAGTATCATACCGAATGCAGCCTAAGCAGCCGACTGTGAAGGTTGTATCAGCATTATCCCTGATGAAGGAAGTGTCCAAGGGCGCTACTGCCTACTACTGCTATGCCCAAGATCTGAGGACGGATCCGAAGTTCAGAAGCGACGTTCCCATTGTGTCGGAGTACCCCGATGTTTTTCCAGAGGAGCTACCTGGACTACCACCGCTGAGAGAGGTTGAATTCAACATCGACCTCGTACCGGGCACGGGACCGATTGCCAAGGCTCCCTACCGGATGGGCCCGGCAGAGATGGTCGAGTTGAAGAAGCAGTTGCAGGAACTACTGGATAAGGGTTTCATTAGACCCAGTGTCTCACCTTGGGGCGCCCCTGTGCTGTTCGTCAAGAAGAAGGACGGGAGCATGAGACTGTGTATAGATTACAGAGAGTTGAACAATGTCACGATCAAAAACAAGTACCCACTGCCCAGGATCGATGACTTGTTCGACCATGAGGGGAGCAAGGGTGTTCTCTAAGATTATCTGCGATCCGGATATCACCAGATAGCTGTAGCTGAGCCAGACATTGAGAAGACAGCCTTCCGGACCAGATACGGCCACTATGAGTTCACAGTGATGCCGTTTGGACTGACCAATGCACCAGCGAGATTTATGGACTTGATGCAGAGAGTCTTCCAAGCCCAGCTGGATAAGTCGGTAGTCGTATTTATTGACGACATTCTAGTCTTCTCTAAGAGCAAGGAGGAACATGAGCAGCATTTGAGGACAGTCTTGGAGACGCTGAGGGAGAAACAGTTATATGCCAAGTTCAGCAAGTGTGAATTTTGGCTGGACAAGGTGTCATTTCTTGGACACGTGATCTCAGCTGAGGGAGTTTCAGTAGACCCAGCTAAGGTTGAGGCAGTGAAGAGCTGGCATAGACCTCGCACCGTGACTGAGGTTAGGAGTTTCCTTGGGTTGGCTGGCTACTATAGACGCTTTGTGAAGGACTTCTCCAGGCTAGCCAAGCCCTTAACCTCCTTGATGAAGAAGGACAACCCTTTTGTATGGACAGAGGCTTGTGAGGTCTCCTTCAAGGCGCTGAAGGACGCCTTGACCACAGCTCCAGTATTGACTATCCCAGAGGGGAACGAGGGGTACGAGGTATATTGCGATGCTTCAGGCAGAGGAATTGGTGGTGTACTGATGCAGCATGGCCGAGTAGTAGCGTATGCTTCTAGACAGCTGAAGAAGCACGAGGAAAACTACCCCACTCACGACCTTGAGCTCCTCGCCATAGTCTTCGCCTTGAAGATCTGGCGACATTACTTGTATGGGGCCACAGTCCGGATTATGACAGACCATAAGAGTCTGAAGTACATCTGGACCCAGAAGGAGCTCAATTTGAGACAGCGACGATGGGTTGAGCTACTGGCCGATTATGACATCAACCTCCAGTACACAGAAGGGAAAGGAAATGTCGTGGCAGACGCTCTGAGCAGAAGAGCTTATTCACTTCTCGCCCTATTCGAGACGACCACGATAGCTGAGGAGGTGTATGCAGCCCAGGACAGTGACGTTTATCTACAGGGCATCAGACAGAAGTTAGCAGACGGGTTGACTGACGGTTTGAAGTACGACTATGAGCTGGACAGCGAGGGACACCTTCGAGTCAGAGGCAGACTCTGCGTTCCTCAGGATGCGACAGAGCTTCAGACCAGGATTCTTTCAGAGGCTCATTCCTCGACATTATCAGTACACCCTGGAGCCACCAAGATGTACAAGGACTTGAAGCAATTATTCTGGTGGAGCGGAATGAAGAGGGATGTAGCTGATTTTGTCTCTCGATGCCTCACTTGTCAGAAAGTGAAGTTTGAGCATCGTCGACCAGGCGGCCAGATTCAGTCACTTCCAGTACCGTGCTGGAAGTTTGACGACATCAGCATGGATTTTGTGGTCGGTCTCCCTCCAGCTAGAGGTGGACTGAACGCCATATGGGTTATAGTCGATAGGTTGACCAAGACAGCTAGGTTCATACCTATCAAGGACACATGGAAGGTGCCCAAACTGGCTGAGGTGTTTACCACGAGCATATCCGGTACCATGGGGTACCGAAGACGATCGTCTCGATCGTGACACTCGTTTCCTCAGTCGATATTGGCGTCAGGTACAGGAGGCATTTGGGACTCAGCTACGACTTAGCACAGCTTTTCACCCGCAGACTGATGGGCAGACTGAGAGGACTATTCAGACATTGGAGGATATGTTGCGAGCAGTCGCTCTGGATTATCAGGGGAGTTGGGTAGAGCGTCTACACCTGGTAGAGTTCTCCTATAATAACTCTTACCACGCGTCTATCGGCATGGCACCATTTCAGGCTCTATATGGCAGGCCGTGCCGGACTCCCTTATCATGGAGTGACCCTGCTGAGGCGGTCTTGATTGGGCCTGAGTATATTCAGACACTGCAGGATGACGTTAGGGTTATTCAGCAGCACATGAGGGCAGCGCAGTCCAGACAGAAGTCTTATGGGGATCAGCGTACCAGAGAGCTTGAGTTTCAGTTGGGAGACATGGTCTTCTTACGAGTGTCCCCGATGAGAGGGATATTCAGATTCGGGATGAGGGGGAAGCTAAGCCCTAAGTATGTCGGCCCGTACAGGATTACGGAGCGAGTGGGCCCAGTTGCTTATAGACTCGAGCTACCAGCGGAGTTGGGGAAGGTACACGATGTGTTTCACGTATCTCAGTTGAAGAAGTACATGCCTGACCCTTCTCACGTACTGCAGCCAGAGAGGTTAGAGATTGAGCCTACACTGAGGTATGAGGAGACTCCTATACGGATCTTGGACACGAAGGTCCGAGAAACGAGGGGCAGATCAGTTAAGTTAGTGAAGGTTCTTTGGGAACATCATGGGGTCGAGGAAGCTACTTGGGAGACCGAGGACTCCATGAGAGTTAAGTACCCACATCTGTTTGCATGATACTCTGCTATCCTGAGATGATTCACGTTAGTGGCGGTACGAGGGCGTACCTTAGCTCTTTTAAGGGGGATATGCTGGCATACTCCTCCTTCGTTATCTCATCCGGATTATGCCTCGTTGCATTGTTAGTAATGAGAGGTGTATGTATGTACGTAGTTTTACGTTGTGGCACAGTACTTTGTCACGTTTGTGTGTGTTTTGCTTCAGTTTATACTTTGATTCACGTTGTTATGGTTTCGGTACTTTGATTTCGGTACCCTTGAGTGGAATGTTGAAATGGAGATAAAGGATTGGAATGGTATGGAATATCATTGAAGTTATTATTGTCTCAGCACACCCGAAGCGGTGTGAGTGCCTATTAGTTGATTGTTAAACTTCGAGGCGAAGTTTCTTTTAAGGGGGATATGCTGAAATACCCCTAAATTAATTTAAATTAATTTAGGGGATTTCTTTTATTAAAAATTAAATTATGATATGGAATAAGGAATATTAAATTATTATATGGAGTTGTGAAATTATTTAGGGGTTTTCTCCTATTTAACCCTAATTATTATACATTATTATATAGTATTATGAATTTAATAATAAGATTTATAAGTCAATAAATCTTGGGAAAATTACTAAACATCCAATATTATAAAGATTTTAGGAAGTGTTGGAACATTGTTTTGAAACATAAAAGTCAATATAAAATTCTAGAAACCTTAAAGCTTATTAAGCCTTGCTAGAGTTGACTTTTTGAGAATGGTCAAACCAGGCCATGAAACCTATACCAATAAATAGGTTATGAAAAACCATGAAGATCGATAAAAAGAACGTCAAAAACGGATCATCCTAGCCAAAGTTATGCTAGATTGAAGTTTTGAATCAAAATTTTAAGAGATGCCACGTGTCACTCTGTAATGGGTCGCCCACACTTAGCCGATTTCTTCCCTGATTTTCGGAACCGATTTCCCTTACTTTGCCCTAACTTTAGACGGCTATAACTTTTACATCCCTCAATATTTTTCCATGCCGTCTTCACCACTCTCTTCTCCTACAATTCCTCTTTCCAACCATTACTCATACAAACCCTAGATCCTTCTGAGTCAACCGGAAAATCGAGCCAAAGTAGCCACCTCGCGAGACTGTTCCAGAATTCCAGATTTCCTTCGTTTTCAGGTAACTTGCGTCAATCATAACTTCTTCGTTAATCAACCAAAATTCGATTTCTTTAGCTCGTTGTAAAGATCTCTAATCCCTCTACAATTTTCGTGTTTATGCCCAAGTCTGATTCGTAACCGGTTGGGAGATATAGAGGTCTAAAGTTTCGGTTTCAACAGCACATAAAATAACACCGAAACAGAGAGGTAAACTCGAGTTTTGTAACTTCAATATCTTTCTGTATGGTGCGAGTTAGGTTTGGTTCTTGCTACCAATACGTAGATCTACAATTCTTCTTTCCAATGAGCCCTTACTCATTATCTAACTCGTTTTGTACTGCTAGTTATAGATCTGCAAAGTTGGCACCACGAACTGTATCAAGTTCGAGTTTTTTTCCAGTTTCCGATTTGGAATTCACCAAATTCGCACAATCCGGTGAGTCTCCGATCAAATTGCTCTGATATTGTTGTTCGTAGTCATGTTTTCGATCTAACCCATGTATCAATTTAGTCAATTACGTGTTAGATTAGGAGAATTTGATAGAATTGAGTTCGAATCGAATTCTGTTTCCAGGAAAACCCTAACTTCGAACTAAATTTGAAATCCACTGAATACCGCATAATTGGGGAAATTAGCATCATTGGAACCGAAATTTGATTTCGAAGCTATAGAAACAAGAATCACGCGATTTCGTTCTGTAGATTGTGAGGAATCGTCGATTTAGTACTCGACTTGGTTAAACTCTGCGCTGAAGAACTCGGAGATTTAGGGCCGTCCGATCGTAGTTAAAGATCTGGACGGCCGAGATTAAAACGTTCCAGAATAAGGTTATAAAGGTTTTTAATTAATTCCAGTAAATAGTCTTAACTTGTTGGTTAATTTAAATATCTTCCCGAATGTATTTTGACTTGAAATTTTAACCATAGATTCCTTATTTTTCTAGTTTATTTTGATGTAAATTATTATGGTTTTGGAGTTTTTAAACATAAGTTATGATTTTTACAAGTTACGGGTTTTCTGAATTATTTGGCTAAATTAAAAAGATATTTTTATGAAATAAAAATTTTATAATATGTCTAAAATGTTATAGTTACTGTATATTAAATTTGGGAATTTTTGGGCAATGGTAAAAGGTTTTAAAAATTGTGTTTATGAGTTTTTCATAAGAATAACCTATAATATAAGGTTTTAATGTAACAAAAATTAAAGTATGGTTTGTTAATTAACTTTTAAGCTGGGGAAAATAAAGGGAACTAAATTAACATTTATAACAGTAAGTTATAAATGTTTTTGTATTAGCTTTTAAGAGAAGTGAATTATTTACATATATGTATATATACTTACTTAAGTAGAAACTTATATAAATTAAGGAATTTAATTATCCTACATTTTATTTACTATATAATATGGGAGTTAATATTTTAAATGAAAAGGAACAAATATATATATATTTTTTTACGCATTTATAAAAAATTAAGAAGTAACTTAGTAAATCAAGGAACTAATTAAATTACCACTTATAATAACTAATATTATAAGAGCTAGAACCCTAAGATATGGTAAAAGAAATGCCTTATGAAATATACTTAGAATACAGTTTAAGGTTGTATTAATAAGATAGTTAAAATATGGTAAATTACATAGGGAATGTCTTAGTAATTTCTAATACGGGTATACTTATATATTAAATAAATCAAGGAAACACATTATGTAACCTTAAGTCGGTTGTGTTAAGCCTAGAAGTTATGAACATTAATAAATACAGTAAAATTTCCTAAAATGCTATGGATAAATTTTAATACATAAATATACATATATATATGAATATACATGTATATAAAACATTAATATGGTTGAGGGAAATAATAATCCTTGTGATAGTTATAATAAGTAGGTTATCTATATATATTAAACCTTAGGTTTTAGTCAGTGAGTGATTAAATAATCACTATTAATTTAAGAGTTTTAATTACACAACATAACTTAACCCGGTCTTGGGCTAACCCATTAAGCCCAAGTCTATGAACTCCAAAAGCCCACTTTAACAATCCAAAGAGAGTTTGGGCCACTCTCAGGAATAAATTCTAAATCATTCCAAACTAAACGAGGTGGGCCTAACAAAGGATTTAGTTAACAAGTCAGGCCCAAACCTTTGTAAGAGAATAATGGTAACCTGAAATTATTAATCAGTAAGTGAAGAAGCTGTTAGGTTTATAAGTCTCTTAACTAATCAACACCTGGAACGCCTTAATTATAGGTTACTTTTGGGGAATCACTTATACGAGCTAGCTATTGTTCTTCACGTACCAGGTACGATTTCTCATACTCAACTTGTTGTGTTTTGGACTCAATGGAATGTTTTGTACGATTTCTCGTACTCCGATATTTTTGATGATTGACTTATGGAATGTTTTGGAAAACGCTAGCTGACTTTAAGAGGAAATTTCAAAAAAAAAAGAAATGGTTGTGTGACTAACTCAGCTTGTGTGACTAACTGAGCCTTGGATGTGAAACTCACTTGGGTATTGGTTCCTTCTACTTGGTTTCCCGTTAGACATTGGCTGCTTAGGGTTTACGCTTCTGCACTCTATAGGACTGAGTGTTTTGGTATTGCTCTGGGTAGTTGGTGATCTAGCGGGATTTTTGGAAAAGGTCAATCTTGGAAATCTTTCTTTCGACGTGCGCGCGTCTTCAATGGTAACAGTGAGGGGCTGTATATCCCCTGTCCCAAAAAGGGATGTGATAGACAGTGAGGGGCTGTATATCCCCTGTCCCCAAAAGGGGACGTGATAAACAGTGAGGGCTGTATATCCCCTGTCCTAAAAGGACGTGATTGGCGGTGGGGGCCATCTCTCCCAGTTGAATTATTCCACTCTTGAGTTCTTGATTCTTGGATCTATTTCATCTTTCCTAGTCCCTTGTGACTATCTGAGTTTTTCTACTCCTAACGAGAATTGGGTTTAACTAAGGAAATGGATGTCCACTAATTCATGGTGTGATTTTGTTCACTAACGTTATCTTTCAGTGATTAACTATTGTTTTTATCTTGATATTTTGATTTGCTGAATTGTGAAATGCTTTATTCCTCTGAGTGTTTTAAGTGTTTGTTTTCAAGTTATTATTTATTTAAGAATTGTATTTTAAGTTGTTTTTGGAGGATCGTACCAGTTCCATTCCAGGGAACTGACCCACCCCACTCGGGGTGGGCTGCTTGGTTTTATCTTGCAGGTACGTGTTATCTTACAGGTGGCCACGAAGAGAAAGAGTGATTGGGATGGGATTAGGCTTGGAGAGTTTATATGTTTTATTACTTCTTATTTTTGTTAAGTTTTCTCGTGGTTCAGGCCGTGACATTTGTAATCATTAAGTTGTGTTTTGGTGAGGTTTGGTACCGGGTGTTTGGAACCCGATGATCTGTACGCCTTTAGTATTTTATTTCCGCTATAAATATGTTAAATAGGGGCGTTACAGTGAATGATTGATAAGGTGTTTTGTCAACAACTGGCTCGAAATGTGGAGGCTTATGTTGACGATATAGTGGTAAAGAGTCCATCGAAAGAGCAACACATGAAAGATTTGGAGGAAACATTCGATACTCTGGACAAATACCAAATCAAACTGAATCCGGAGAAGTGTGTATTTGGAGTGACTAAAGGAAAGTTCCTTGGCTTCATTGTCGGATAGCGGGGTATCGAAGTTGACCCAGAGAAAAGTCAAGCAATTCTCAACATTTCTCCACCCAAAAATATCAAAGATGTCCAAGTCTTAAATGGGAGACTCACAGCGCTAAGCAGATTTTGTTCGAAGCTTCAAGAAAAATCAATCCCGTTCTTTAATATCCTAAGGAAGAATAACAAATTTCAGTGGGGACAAGAATGTAGAAATGCATTCAAAAAAATCAAGGAGATGCTCCGGGATCTGCCTAAGTTAGGTGTACCCGCCCCTGGCCAAGACCTCTACCTTTATTTGTCTACGACAGATTGGGCAGTAGCGGCTGTCTTAGTCATGGAACAGAAAAGGGAAATACTAGTCTATTATAATGGCAAAATTTTAAGTCTGGCAGAGGGACGGTACACAAACATAGAGAAAATCTTGTTTGCATTGGTGGTAGCATCAAGAAAGTTGCGGCCCTATTTTCAGTCACATCGGATCTTTGTCAGAACCAATTGGCCGCTCAAGCAAATAGCGAACAACCCAAATGCTTCCGGCCGAATGGTGAGCTGGACAGTAGAGCTGACACAATATGAAATTCACTTCTTACCCAGAACAGCGATTAAAAATCAAGCCCTAACAGATTTCATAACAGAAGCAAACTTCGCAAAAGAAGAGAGACAACCCCAGAATCCATACGTTATCTTAGTTGACGGAGCCCGATGCAAAACTGGGGCAGGGGCCGGAATAGTAGTGCAAGCACCGGATGGACAAAGCTTAAATTACGCCTTCCGGCTAGACTTTGACGTTACCAACAATGAAGCTGAATACGAAGCCCTTATCTAGGGTTTAGAAGTGGCTACCGCTCTGGGGGTAACAGGTCCCATAGGAAGATACCCTCTCTATTCCTTCCTTCTTATAAAATTTTGGTTAAAAATAAAACTTATAAGTTTTTACTTTTCGCAGAATTAGAAGTATATTCGGACTCTATGTTGGTAGCATGACAAAATGACAACATTTACGAAGTCAAAGAGGAAAAGCTATGGAGGTACTTGCTCAAAGTCCAGGAGCTGAAAGCAAATTTCCAAAGATGTGAGTTAAAACACCTTCCTTGCAAGGTGAACGTCGAGGCTGATGCCTTGGCAAAACTGGCAAGTATGGCCGAAAGGGTACCTAATGAAATATGGCTAGAAGTTAAAACTACGTCAAGCATAGATGAAGCTCAAGTATTTGTTGTGGAATCGAGTGTCGAGACAGAATCTTGGATGACTCCAATCATATATTACATACGCTAAGGAAAGTTGCCGGAAGAAGAAAAGGAGGCCAGAACAATAAAAAGGCGGGCCACATCCTTTTTCATTGAGAATAACCAGCTATATTAGTGATGTTTCACAAGGCCAGCGCTGAAATGTGTTACCATGGCCGAAGGGGCAGAACTAATAAAAGAGGCGCACGATAGATCCTATGGAAACCATCAAGGACAAAGACCCACAACGCACAAAATCTTGAGGCTTGGATACTTTTGGCCAAAAATGATTGAACATTGCAAGGAGTATATACAAAAGTGCCTCAAATACCAAGAACACGGAAACAAAATACTCAATCCTCCGGCAGAACGAAAATCTATCCTCTGCCCAATTCCCTTTTCTATGTGGGGATTAGATATTATGGGACCATTCCCAGAAGCGTCACCTGGGAGGTTCAAGTTCATGTACGTCGTCATCGACTATTTCACGAAATGGGTCGAGGCAATGCCCACTATCTCCATCACAGCTAGAAAATCACAAGAATTCATTTGGAAATTGTGGTATGCAGGTTTGGCATACCAAAGGCAATAATAACTGATAACGGAGCGCAATTCAATTGCGAAAGCTTTCGGGAATTCTATGAAGAATGGAAGATCGACTTAAGGTTCGCATCGGTGGCCCACCCCCAGGCAAATGGACAAGTCGAGAATGTGAATGGGTCAGATAGTAAAGGCAATAAAGAAAAAGCTCGATGAAAGAAAGGGATAGTGGGCAGAGTTGTTACCCCAGGTCCTCTGGTCGTATAGGACAAAAGAAAGGGGGCCGACAGGAGAAACACCCTACAGACTAACATATGGATTAGAGGCTGTCATTCCGGCGGAAATTGTGGTACCATCAGTAAGGTGGGAATCGTATGATGAAGAAGTCAGCAATGAGGGAATACAGGACCATCTAGACCTCCTCGAGGAAACCAGGGTGGCCGCCGTAGTAAGGATAGCGAGAGATAAATCCAAAGTAGAGCGATATTTCAACCAAAGGATAAAAGAGCCGAGTTTTGCTCTAGGAGAGCTAGTTCTCCGAGAAGTTAAACAGCCCAAGAAACTAGAGCCCCAATGGGAAGGACCGTACATCATACACCAAAAGACGGGACGACCTTCACACCGCCTGAGAAATGGTGAAGGGTACGAATTGCCGCATTCTTGGCATGGGGAGTGTTTGAAAAAATTCTATGTGTAAAATCTATGATTCTTTAACAAAGAGGTATTATTTTTTGAAAAGAGTAAAAGAAAGCACCGGCCAACGAGCCGCAGGCTATCATGCCTTGAAAGTAAGCACCGGCCAACGAGCCGCAGGCTATAATGCCTTGAAAGTAAGCACCGGCCAACGAGCCGCAGGCTATCATGTGTTGAAAGTAAGCACCGGCCAACTAGCCGCAGGCTATCATGCCTTGAAAGTAAGCACCGGCCAACGAGCCGCAGGCTATCATGCCTTGAAAGTAAGCACCAGCTAACGAGCCGAAGGCTATCATGCCTTGAAAGTAAGCACCGACCAACAAGCCGCAGGCTATCATGCCTTGAAAGTAAGCACCGGCCAACGAGTCGCAGGCTATCATGCCTTGAAAGTAAGCACTGGCCAACGAGCCGCAGGCTATCATGCCTTGAAAGTAAGCACCGGCCAACGAGCCACAAGCTATCATGCCTTGAAAGTAAGCCCCGGTCAAAGAGCCGCAAGCTGCCATGCCTTGAAGTTAAAATTCGGATAAAAGCCGAGGCTATCTTGTCTCTCTTAAAAAAGATCCGGCTAAAAAGTCACAGGTCTTAAAAGCCTTAGAAAAATATACATAAAAATTCGGTCAATAAGCCGTAAGCTCTTCGTATCGTGAAAATGAGGACTCGGCTAACCATACATATGTAAAGAGAAACATATACGTAAGGTACCGCGCCGAAAGAGTGCTACTTAAAAAAGAAATGCCTCAGTGATATGCAAATTGGATAAAAAGAGAATAGAGACAAAAGCAGTAAGAGACCCATGGCTCCGCCAAGGAGGTAGCAAAGGCTGTAAGAAAGTAAGCTTGTATTCATCCCAGAAACGGGGTAAAATTAATTACAAGAGTATGGTCACTACAAGAAGATTCGACGATCACAAAAGATACATATCAAAAGAATAGCCCCTAAGAAAAGAAAAGGAAAAGAAAACCATCCTATTTTTCTGCAGCTAACTTGTATCCACTATCAGCCACACTCTCAAAAGACTTGGATCTCCCTGCATTATGCTGCATCCCTCCAACAGATGGCTGGTTGTTGATTCCGACCGGAAGAAAGGAGGCTTGACCTGGGCCAAAACATGTCTCACCAGGGCTGCGGCAGAATCTCTCGAGCTCCACAAAAAATGTTGGATTTCTGCGCAATTGCTTTGAAACCCAGCCCGTTGTATAACTCGTCATCCAGCACCTCTTCTTTCTCCAAGAAGTGCTCTGAGACGACTTGGCGGCAGATGTTAGCTATCCGGCGGCACTAAGAGGTGAAGGACTCCTTGAGATGGGCATTGATAGTGCCTTGCTTCTGTATCTCCTCCTGGGACTGTCGTGACAACGACGTGAGCTTGGCCACTTGGCTCTCGAGAGTCAAAACCGGGGCCCGATAGTTGTCATTGAGTGTTGGCCAAACATAGCTCTTCATTAACTTTGTTCACCCGATCGTTTAGCTTTCGGATGTGCTTCAACAGGTTGTCAGAGCTCGGGCCTAGCCGGAACGCAGGAAGGGTAAAAATGAGGACAAGAAATGAAGGTAACAAAAGCCAAAATCCAGAGGCTTACCTTTGTTTGAGGACTCGGTATTTTCAACTTGGAGACGAGACATGGCACTCTCCAAATCTTTCACCCGTTCTTCCAGTGTAGCCTTCTCACTGGACAGGGCAGCTTTCTCCGCAGCAAGAACTTTCTTCTCCTCTTCTAAAACGGAGCAACTCTGAAGCAGAGATTGCTTCTCCTGTTCAAAAGAGGTTCTTGACTGCGCCTCCAGTGCGGCCTTTTCCTCCGCCGAGTTGGTAAGCTCCTGGATAAGCTTCCCTTCTCCTCAACAAGGGCTTTATTCTCTCGGGCAAGAGCTACTTCTCCAGCTCAAGTTCCTCGACCTCTTTCTTGAAAGAATTTTTTCATTGAAGAGAAAAGATTTGTCACACTGGAGGTTGGCCACCTCCTTCTGATGAGCAGACCGCACCTGATACAACATAACGTCCAAGTCAGAAAAGGCCCAAGTCAGCTCATCGTTTCCAAGGGTAAGACAATTTCGTACCCTATCAAGGTGTCATCGGCATGATGAATCCGGTTTTTAGGGTGAAAATCTCTTCCCGGAGGTCCTTCACTTGTAATTCATACTCATCGCGCTGGCGGACACATTCTTGCCGGGACGACCGTAACTCTTTATTTAATGAATCAGTTCTTTCCTTCACCTTAAGGTCAATCTCTTATTGAATCTGGTCGATATAAGCATCATGTGTGGAACGAGTCCTTTTTAATTCCTCTTGAGCATTGTCGGCTCGGCTTTCCTCATAGCGGAGCCTGCTTTGGAGATTGCCGGAGTGAACCTCAGCGCTCTGGGCCATAGACATCACCTAAAAACGGTAGCACAGATCACCAAAATCAAAAAGAAGTAAAGCAAAGCAAGAACGATATGGAAAAATTATTCAAAGTCAGGAAAGGGTGCACCAACCCGAAAGATACCCTCCCACATGAAGTTAAAAACATCCTTAATTGGGAGGGAGTGCCGTATAATGGCATCTGCTCCTCCATCTCTCATCCACAGCCTTTCCTTGATTGCAGAAGTGGTTGCCGGAGGGGCAAAGATCCCGTCCGGATGACCAGACCTCTTTACTGCCTCCTTCCAGACAGTCGAGTACTTGGATGATTTGCAAGAGATTATAGGGAGGGGGTGCCCGCGATGGTAGAACCACCCTTCCTTTTGGGAAGGACCAGTGAAGGACTCCTGAGCGGGAGGAGGAGGAGAAGAAGAGGAAGCCACGGTGTCTCCCTTTGCTTACTCCGGAGTTCAGGGTTTTCGGGCACCCGGCGGTACTCCATCGTCTTCTATCGCGCCGCATCCTTGGCCACAGAAATATCAATAGAAAGTGAGGCCGAAGCCTCGGGGCGGCCGGAGGTTTGATCCTCTCTTAATGTTTCTAACAGCAGAGCCTTTGGTTTTGATACGGTTTTCTTCTTTAGCTTATGCTTGGCAGGAACAGAGACTGCCGCAGTATCAAAAACCAGACACAGCCGCATTATCAGAAGAATCGACAAAACGCATACAAAACCAGGGACGAGGGAGCACTGTTTAAAAGACAGGAAGACACAGAAGAAAGAAGGATAGATCGAAAACCTTGTTCGGCCGGAGGATCCGTGCTTCTAGAGTATTTTCTTGGCCGGGATCTGAGGAAAAGTAACCCGACAAGTCAGGCTACTTTGCAAATTGGGGTCAGATGACCAGACTCTCTCTCCAGGCGAGAACCAAGTTCTAGACCCGAGCCGGGGGATAGACGAAGAAAGACACGGCACCCAGACTCTGGACTCACATGCCATGTACCTTTGAATCCGGCGTCAGAACGTTCGGGGGATTCCAAGCTTTTCTTTTTCTTTGACTGCCTTGCTTAGTCATCTCCCGCTTCTTGCCTGGAACGCTTCTTGGAAGGAGCTGTGTCTCCCAAGAGCTGCTCAGCCGTACCAACAGCCGCGTCTATTAATCGTAATAGTTGACCCTTTCGTCCCCGTTCTTGAAGATGACAAAATTCCAACTATAGAAGCTGCCAATTTTGTCACCCTTATGGAAGAAATCTGCACGCAACGCACCAAAGCAATAAGGGAACCGGCGGAGAAAGCAAAATTTGAACTAATAATCAGCACTTACTATAGTAGGTCTTCAGGGAGGATAGGCGTGCTTTAGTGAAGAACGCCTCGATAGTCAAAGGCTCGCGGCTTTGAGTCTTCAAAATCTTTGAGATGGGTAACTCGGTCGGAGGAGTGCTAGAGCAGACTAACTAACCTTTGCTGACCTCGGAGCAGTACGGGACGCCCAAGTAGCGCTGGATGGAGGAACGATGACGAACCACCGCGAGCTCCACCCATGTACCTTCTTATAGTCAAAGAGAGAATATCCGCCCCTCGCGATAATGGTTAAACTGTCAGGATCAACCCTAACCGTGAAAATTTGGGTAAACTCGGTGCCTTCCGGCTGAATTTTGTTTTCTTCGCAAAGAGCGACGAAAGCATGAAGGTACGAGATGGCCTTTGGATGTAAATGAGCAAGAGAAAAGCAGCGACGGAGCAGAAAGCCCAACACGAAGGGATGTGGGGGAATGGTCAAGCCGGAAGGAAAGAAGTCGGCGTAAACTACGTACCCTAGGCCGAAATCGTCGTTAGGGTGGGAGTCGGAGGACGAAAGATATATTTTGGTACCAAGTGGGACTTCGACGCCACTGAGAAAATTGGAAAGAGAAGAAAAGTCGAGGGTAGAAGGAGAAGGCTCGCGGCCAGCCAAGAAAGGCCTCGTGAATTTCAGGAAAAGGGAGAAAGCCGCTGGAGAAGCGAGAACCTTGAATCGCTTCAGTGGCTGGCGAAAAATTCTCAGCAGCCTTACTCTTCTTTGCGTCGGAAGAAGACATTTGAGAAACTAAGCACGAGATTGGGAGGCGACGGCAAGGAAAGCAAGAGCAGAGCAAGAAGGTAGCAGAAAGACGAAAGAGAAAACAGCTGAAGCAACAAAACGGAAGAAGAAAGAGAAGAAAGCTCAAAACTCAGGCTTTAAAGGGAAGTTTTCTTTTTCACGCTCAAATGAATAAAAATATATATATACACAGACAAAAATCACTTTTTTACAGGGAAAAGAAAGAAGGCTACACGCTTCCAAAAAGGCAATTCCGACGTTAGCCGAACTTACGTATTCTACATCAAAAACAAGCGAGAAAATTCGGAAAGAGCGACGCAGAATAAACACGAGTCACGAGCTCCGCACATGACCTTTTTTTAAAAAATAAAAGATCTTTCTCTCCAAATATGAAGAAAAAGAACTTGTGGGACTGGGATGAGGAAAGGACGGAACACAGGCAGGGCATAGAGCCCCGAGATGGCTGTAACCGTAAATTTTTTCCTCAGACACAAAGCACAGAAGTTCTACTTTCTTCATCAAAATTCAAAAAGATAGGACTTGTGGGACTGATGAGAAGGGAAGAAATGGTGCTAAGCCAAAAAGTGCATCCGGCCCCTTCAGCCGGATAGTAGAAACACATAGGGCATCCGGCCACCTCAAGCCGGATGGAAATAGGATTCGGGCAGGATAAATGTAGTACGGTCGGTCGCCTGTGACCGGCCAAAGCTGTTAGAGGAGGGTAAAATTGTACTCACGCATATAAAACACTATAAATAGGGGTGTACCCCCATGAAATAAAGACACGCGATAATTGGCAATAAGACTTAAGCTCGATTCTAGCAAAAGACTCTCTCTCCGTCTCTTTCTCCCTTACGAAACTTGTGACCGAAACCAGGTAACGTGGAATAGTAAGGAAGATCGAATTGGACTAGGATGAATACTTCGTTTTCAGTAAATAAGTGTACTTTTATTAACAATCCAAGTGTTACATAAAACACATCAATACCAAGTGTTACATTGAACACAACCATAACCATTCAAGTGTCACATAGGACACAACAATAACCATCCAAGTGTCACATAGGACATATCAACAACCAAGTGTTACATAGAACACATCCATAACCATTCAACCAATTGCACACATGAGCAACAATCAAACACAATCAACCAAATACAAAACCAGTATAGACTGCAGATATTCAAGTCGCATGTGGTGCTCTATCCCCCTTAAAAAGGGTTACGCCCACGTACCCCCACAAGTATACCCAACTACAAGAAAAGTGACGGATACTTGTCTCGCATGGAGTCCTCTAACTCCCATGTCGCCTCCTCAATGTCGTGGTTTAACCATAGAACCTTGACCATTCTAATGGTCTTGTTCCTGGTCTCCCTAGTCTTGGAGTCTAAAATACGAACTGGGGTCTCCTCATATCTAAGTGTAGGATCTAGCTCGAGTGTCTCGGGCTCTAATATATGTGATGGGTGAGGCACATACTACTTTAGCTGAGAAATGTGAAACACATTGTGCACTCTCCCAAGCTCAACAAATAAATCTAATCTGTAAGCTAAGGGGCCCACTCGCTCCGTAATAAGGTACGGTCCTACATACTTCGAGGTAAGCTTGCCCTTCTGCCCAAATCTGAAAACTCCCTTCATAGGTGAAACTCTAAGGAAGACTCGATCGCCTACTGCGAACTCGAGGTCTCTCCTACGGACATCAGCATAAGACTTATGTCTGTCCTGGGCTATTTTCATGTTCTTTCGTATTTGCACGATATCCTCTTTCATCTGGTCTAGGTACTCTGGCCCAAAGATGATATTTTCACTAGCCTCATCCCAACATAGTGGTGTCCTGCATGGCCTGTCGTACAATGCCTGGAATGGTGGCATCTGAATGGATGCATGATAGCTATTGTTGTAGGCAAACTCGGTCAAATGCAGTCGATCTATCCAGCTTTCCTGGAAGTCTAAGGCACAAGCTCTATGCATGTCCTCTAATGTTTGGATTGTTCTTTCACTCTGACCATCTGTCTATGGATGGAAGGCTGTACTTAGCTTCAGCTTCGTACATAAAGCCTCCTGAACTTTCTGCCAAAATCTGGAAACAAACCTGGAATCCCTATCTGATACAATAGACTTAGGTACCCCGTGGTGTTTGATGATCTCTCTTTGGAAGAGGTCAGCCAGCTTGGGGACTTTCCAAGTGTCCTTAATAGGAATGAACTTTGCTACCTTTGTCAATCTATCGACGATGACCCATATCATGTTAGCACCTCCTCTAGTCGGTGGAAGACCTACTACATAATCCATGGATATATCCTTGAACTTCCGATATGGAATGGGCATCGGCTGTACAAACCGCCCGGTCTCCGGTGCTCAAATTTCACTTTCTGCCACATCATACATCTTGCCACAAACTCTGAAACATCTTTCTTCATACCACTCCGCCAGACATGTAATTTCAAATCCTTGTACATCTTCGATGACCCTGGGTGTACTGATAAGGATGAGCAATGAAATACCCCAAACCTTAGTATGTTCTTTAAACATTAAAATACGGTATATTAAGACTAAAAAGAGTCTTAAAAACATTAGTAAACAATTTAAACCATAGAAAACACAATTAAATACCTTAAGGTCAATATGGGGCAAAATGTAAGCTCTAGCTTGGGATAGTCTTGGCTAAGACCTAATGAGCTTACCAAGACCTTATTTATATATTAATAAACATATTAAACCAATTACCAAAGAAAACCAAGCTTGAAAACAAGTTAAAACTCAAAATGTGCTTTAAGGAGTCTTAAAGCACATTTTTGAAAAATTGTCTTGTAAATGAGTTTTGAGTGGCTAAATGTCCATCATTACTCTTTAATTAACATGTGTACTACTTAGTATCACATTAGGAAGTCTAAATCAATGAGAAATCAAAAATTTCACAAATATGTGCCTTGTTTTGGTGAATAGTAACCAAATTAAGCAAGTTTATAACATATGTCAATATAAGTGAGACAGTTGGTCAACAAAGACTAAAATACTCCTTATTATAATATGGGGGCCGGTTTTCTTGATGACTCATCACACTTAAACAAAAAAAATAAGCTAAGTAATGTAATAAAGTAGAAAGTACTATTTGCTTTACTACTTAAATATCTAAACTAGCAAACTTATCTTTATTCTCTTCTTTCCCTCTTCATTTCCCACGCCTTCAACCTCTCTTCTACCTTCCCCATTCACGGTTTTGCTACAGCACCAACACCAACACCAACTTCCATTGCCATTTTCTCCTAGCTCCCTTTACCAAATCAAAAACAAAGACCACCATTCTCTTTGTCTTGCCAAGCTCTTCAATTCTATCTTCTCAAAATTCCAAGAGCTCCATTTCGGTGCCAAGAGGAATCTCCATGGGAGGAGCTTGAGCTCATCTTTTACATTTTATTGTTCTCCTTTGCTTCAAGGTAAGGAAACTCAAAGAAAAACTCCATTTCCTTCACGTTTTGATGTTAACCGAAAATCACCATTGATGGTGTTCTTTACCTTGCTTTGTTTTAGCTTCATTTGAATCTTCCAAGGGCTTGGTGGAGTCTCCTCTTGCTACCCATCCAAACTCTCTTTCATTCCCAAGGTAAAACAATCATCTTAATGTTCTAAGACAATATATGTAACTAGGGTTTATAATGAGAGTAAGCTTGAAGCATGAAAACTCATTACCTTGCTTGTATATTATTTAGAAGTTGACAAGCAATCCCAAGTCCTTGCCGATTTTAAACAAGGAAACAAGAAAGAAGTTTGTGAGGAAAAGAGGTAAATGTGCTAACCAAATGTAGTTTAAATTCATAGGAGAAATGAACTTAAATTGATTGTTAAAACTACTTAAGGAGCCAATGGTGAATGACTTAGTAAAATGCTCTCAAGGAGACTATTAAAGGGCATATGTGTTGTTGTATGTATTTGCAGGTCAAAGGCAATATATTGTGGGAAATTTAAGTGTTCTTGAATGTTTAATGGTGAAAACTTTGTGTTTTGGTGTAACAAGATGCTAGGAGAACCCATGTCGAAATTTAGATGATGTATAAGAAGTTTTAGGTGTTTAAAATGAGTGTTGGTGAATAAGGAAGAAGTGATGTGTTGCATGAAGGAGCTATAAACTTGTAGAGATATTCAAGGAGTTTGGTTAGGAAGAAATGATGCTTGGGAGATGATGTTGTATTAGTGAGGGAACATTTGGGACTAGTGGTAGTTATAGGTATAAAACCCCACATGAAAACTTAGTGAAAAACATTGCATGTGCTAACCTTTATATAAGAATTTGTGTAATGTTGAGGAGGGTTTTGGTGAATGATTTAAGGAGTTTAATGGATGTCTTAAAGGGTGTTTGAAGTGCCAAATGTGGTTAGAACATACTAGGGCACTATGAGGTGAAGTTTGGAGTTAAATGGGCAATTAAAAACAAGGGTCTGGAGCAGACCGACCTTCGGGACCGGACCTGCAAGGTCGGTCGAGCCCAGTTTACCCTGCTAGAAATGGTCTCTGCAATGGACCGACCTTGGGGACCGGACTTGCAAGGTCGGTCGGGCATGGATTTTTGGTACGGATTAAGTCTCTGGAAGAGACTGACCTTGGGACTGAACTTACAAGGTCGATCATGCCTAAATCTTTGTATGTAATAGAGTCTCGGGAATCGACCGATCTTGGGACCGAACTTGTCAAGATCGGTCGGGCCTAAATTTTCAAAGGGGAAAAACTCTCGGGAATAGACCGAACTTGCTAGGTCGGTCGGAGTAGAATTTTCTGACGGTAATATGTTCTGGAATGGACCGACCTTGTGTAAGGTCGGTCGGACCAAAACTTGTAAAAAAAAACAAACAAAGAGTGGCTTAGATAGTTAACCCTAGAGGGTATAATGAAGGTAATCAAGGGAAAGTTTAGGCACTAAAGCTTGTCATATAATCACGTAAGATGCTTAGTAACCGGAGATTTAATAAGTTAATTAACCGACGTTACTAAATGTGTATAGGAGTTGCCTACGGAGGAAAACAAAAGAAGCAAGGACCAAGGTATGGTTTTCTTGCAGTTTGTTGCCTACCGGTTTACGCCGGCTTGTGTGCTGTTTGTTTTTCTGTGTGTTTATGACCTTGTAAGACTTAAGTCATGTAACGAGTTTACAGTTGTTTATATTATTGTGATGTTAAGGTGTGACTCATATCCCTTGTGTGTGTCTAACAAGACTTAACCACTTGTTGTGATTTGTTATTAAGTTCCAACAGGGAACTTCTAACGAGTGCTAACTGGGGAGTGAGGAATCCGGTTGTCCGGTCACGCGTGTATGTATAAGAGTAGATATCTGTATCAGATTTGACTCTTATTATGTTAAGGTTGTTCTCCTTTATTTGGCGTTTGATCTCCCGTTAGCTTCATCCAAAGCTTACCTATTCTGACTTATGATTGGTCTAGTGGGAACATGTGTTTGTGTGGTGTGTTCGGGTCACAATATCCGATCAATCTGTGAGTTAAGTTACTCGTTCGACTAACAGAACGGTAATGAGTTTGTGTAACAAGCTTAACATGAGGGTAAACCATTCTCTAGGCTTATGATGTCAACTAACCTTCTTGGTTTGTTATTATGGGAAGAGTACTCACTATGTATGTATTGTTGTGCTAAGCAATACTTCTTGCTATGCGATATATGTTGTTTGTGTAAAATCAATGCCATGTTATCATGACAATTAGTTGCGCGTATCCCGGTAGCCGATGGGCTGCGCGTTAACCATACCAGCCAAGGGTTGCTGACCCCCTCGGGGGCTCCATATTTATATTGCAGGATGAGGATCGAAGAAGCAGAGTGGCTGTAGATCTAGGTCATGTCATAATTTTGGTATTTTGGATGATAGGCCCGGGATGCGTCTGTGCTTCCGTGGCGTTATGTTTTGGTTCCATTGTTACTACAGTGACGGTATATTGTTTGTTTACAGTGATGGAATATAATTAAATACTCGGTATTATATATGATGTATTTATGGTTTTAGTTCTATGCTCGGGAGTCTGATCATCAGACCGGTACAATGTGTACGTATTCTGCCTTGTTAGCCACGTGGGTGGCTAACGGCGTGTAACACCGACCCGTTTAGTGTATGGTTAGTTATTTAATTCCGCTGTGATTTCATATGGTTGCTAAGTGCGTAGTAGGGGTGTTACAAAAAGTGGTATCAGAGCGAAGTATCGCTCTGATGACTAGAATACCGAGCTTAGGAATATACCGAGTTAGGAAATCTAACCGTAGTTACCTAAGAGAACAGTTATGGAAAGGTTAATGCTAATGTATGTTTGTGAATTCAGATGTCAGGAAGATCACGTAGTAGAGGCAGCGGGCGCGGCATTGGTGATACTGGGAACCAGGGAGAGAACCCTACGGCACAAGTCATGGCCGACGCTGTAGCGGCCGCTGTAGCCCAGATGGTCCCACAGTTAGTAGCTGCGATTCAGCAGGGGCAACAACCCAAAGTTCAACCACCACCGCCACCGCCACGAGAGACCAACTGGGTCAAGGCGTTGGCTAATTTGAGACCCCCGTCGTTTAATGGGGAGACCGACCCTCGTAAGCTGGAGGCGTATATCTCCGAGTTGGAGACCGCCTACGAGACCTTGGATGTGCCTGCTGGAGCCAAGGTCTGTCTTGCCGCTTACTACCTGAAGGGTTCGGCACAAAGTGGGTGGAAGCTTGTGAGAGAGGACCGGATGGCGGATCCTCAGTTTGATTGGAGAGAGTATACAGCTCTGCTGCGAGCCAAATATTATCCTGTGCATGTGCAAGAGGCCAAGCGCCTAGAGCTGGATAGTCTGAGGCAGGGGGATAAGATGTCGGTTGACGACTACTACACCGCTTTCACCGGCCTTATCCACCTGTTACCGGACCTGGGGTACTCGAACCGGGTGTTGGTGAACCGTTTCTACAATGGTCTCAGCCACCGTCTTCGCTACGGGATGGGGCCAGCTGAGTATACTACCTTGCAGGTATTAAAATACCGTGATGTGAATCAGTTTATACCGTAAGTGAATGTTAATGTGAGTTTGTGAGTTTATTTTGTGGGGCATGACTGACATCCTAAATTCAGGAGTGCTATCATGCCGCTGCTAAGGTTGAGATTACCGTCCGTCTGAGGGACGAGGAGAATACGCACAAGCTCAAGGCCATGAGCGAGGGCCAGAGTTCGCAAGGGTACGGGGGAGGAAAGAAAAAGAAGCCTTACCCCCAGCCCCAGAAGAGTCAGCACCAGGGTGACAAGGGCCAAGCCCAGACCACCACAGCTGAGGAGCCACTGAAGCTCACATACGCATATGCGGCGAAACCCCTACGCTCTTACCCGCCTAAGGGTAATTACTTAATCATGTGTGTCAAGTTGAAGTGTATATTGTTAAGATATGAAGTAAGTATTGATTGTGTATTGTGATAGCAGCCAGCACGGGTTCTGGACCGGAGCGCCACTACTACTGTAAGTGGTGTAACGGAGACCACCCCGGCAAGGACTGCAAAGGAAATGACGTGCAGTGTCGCTACTGCGAGAAGTGGGGTCACCGGGACTATGAGTGCTACCGGAACCCCAACAGCAGAAACAATAGACCCAAGGGGCAGTGGAAGGGTAAGGCCACTGTGACCACCGATGGCCCGAAGTCGGCTAACCAGCCACCCACAGATCAGAGGAGCACTGATTCCCAGAAGGGGAAAGGGGCAGGATCCGGCAAGGCCGCCCTGAATGTGGTGGACCGGTCTGAGGCGCCAGGACCCTCTTCTAGACCAGGTACCGCCTGAACTGTTGAGTGAAATAAGTGATTGCATACCGCATTTCATGCATGTGTGTTAGTGAGTCTAAATGTACAGCCACGTGAGTAAAGAATTAAAGTATAATGTGAAAAAACACCTAAATTAGGTAATTTGAAAACTTAGGAACCTTCAATATCTGTTATCCAATCCCGCCCACACCGAACCTCGAAGAGACAACCATCAGCATCACCGAATTCCCAATGGAGCAATGTCAAGTTATCCAGCCAGGTATGATACTTTTAAATGGATACCTAACACCGAAAGCACAAATCCACATCATCAGGCAATGCAACGAACTTGGAGCAGCACCTGGAGGTTTCTACACACCTGAATACCCGAGCGGGTCGAAGATGAAGTTGAAGATGATGTGCATGGGTAAGGATTGGAATCCTTACACCAAGACATATCAAGACAAGCGAACTAAAGACGGAGCAACAGTACCAAGTGTACCCGAGGAGTTCCTTGCGGTCGTTAACCACGTCGTGGGAATTGAAGCAAAATGAATCAGAACCAATTCCGACTGTTAAAGTAGATCTGTGTATTGTGAACTTCTACCGGAAAGGTGGACGGCTAGGGTTACACCAAGATAAGGACGAGTCACCCGAGACTCTAAGTAAGGGAGTACCCGTGGTGTCTTGGTCCATTGGTGATACCGCAGTGTTTATATATGGCGAGCAGAAGCGTGCTGATCTCGCAAGGAAGTTAGTGTTGAAGTCAGGAAATGTATTAATCATGGGTGGACAGTCAAGGATGTTATATCATGGTATCAAGAAGATCAAACTGAATACCGCACCATCGACAGTGATCAATGCCACACACATGAAACCTGGACGTTTTAATTTGTCCTTCAGGAAGTTTTAAAGCCTTGTGTAGTCCTGTAATATGTTAAGCCAGTTGTATGTTAAGGATGCTATATTTAGCTATGTCTACAATGTAGACCAACTTATGGTGTAAGAATGTGTTAATAAATAAAGAGATGTTGTTTTGGAAGTATATCAACCGTGTTGTTATCGAATACTTATAAGTTGCCAATGAATTAGGCTGTGCACTCAGAACGGGAGGAATACTGAGTGTCTGCAATAAGGCAGAAGCTGGCAAGAGCGGCACAATCCTCACCGGTACCTTTCCAGTCAATGGCGTGGACGCTTCGATCTTGTTCGACTCCGGAGCCTCACATACATTTATTTCACTATCTTTTGCGAAGAGGCTGGGGTTAGACGGTGAAGAGATGCCTGACTTTTTAGTCACTCTCCCATCGAAAGAGCGGATCAGGTGTACCCGCTACCACCGAGATGCTGTTGTACGAATCCGAGATGAAGAGTTTTCAATCGACTTGATAGAGTTTGACGGACTTGGTTTTGATGTGATTATCGGGATGAACTGGTTGGAGCAGTACAAGGGCAGAATCCTATGTGCCGAGCACTGTCTGCTTCTTCGGAGTCCGTCTAAGGTTACTATATCATACCGCTAGAGGCCCAGGGAGCCTTCGACTCAGATCATCACCACCATGGCCATGTATCGTGAATTACGATGAGGGAATGATGTATACCTCTGCTATGTCCAAGACATAGAGAGAGACCCAGAGTTTAGCCCAGATGTGCCGGTAGTGTCGGAGTTTCCTGATGTCTTTCCTAAGGAACTGCCGGGCATGCCACCAGCACGGGAAGTTAGTTTGAGATTGATTTGGTTCCGGGCACCGGACCAATTGCAAGGCGCCCTATCGTATGGCTCCAGCAGAGATGACAGAGCTCAAGGAGCAGCGGAGAGACCTACTCGACAAGGGGTTCATCCGCCTGAGTGTTTCACCATGGGGAGCACCGGTCCTCTTCGTGAAGAAGAAGGACGGTAGTCTCCGCCTGTGTGACTATCGAGACCTGAATGCAGTTACGGTGAAGAACCGTTATCCTTTACCACGCATCGACGACTTATTTTATCAGTTGAAAGGAGCATCAGTATTATCCAAGATAGATCTACGATCCGGATACCATCAGATGTCCATCCTTGAGAGTGACATTGAGAAAACTGCATTCAGAACCAGATATGGACATTATGAGTTTACGGTTATGCTGTTTGGTTTATCCAATGCACCAGCCAAGTTTATGGACTTAATGAACCGCTTATTCCAAGATCAATTGGACAAGTCAGTGGTAGTCTTCATCGACGATATTCTTGTGTATTCAAAATCAAAGGGTGAGCATGAAAGCCACCTGAGAAGTGTGTTACAAACATTGAGAAATAATCAGTTGTATGCTAAATTTTTAAAGTGTGAGTTTTGGTTGAACCAAGTATCCTTTCTTGGACATGTGATTTCTGAGGCCGGGATCGCTATTGATCCGACAAAGATTGATGCAGTGCGCACCTGGCCTAGGCCGAAGACGGCTACCGATATCAGGAGCTTTCTCGGTCTGGTAGGATATTATAGGAGGTTTGTGAAGGACTTCTCCAGTGTCTCGAAGCCGATGACTTCCTTAATGAAGAAGGATGCACCATTCGAGTGGACAGATGACTGCGAGAGTTCTTTCCAGAGTCTCAAGGATGCTCTAACATCTGCACCAGTCCTGACTATACTAGACGGTTCAGATGGTTTTGAGGTCTATTGTGACGCATCAGGCAGAGGTATGGGTTGTGTGTTGATGCAACACGGGAAGGTTGTAGCGTACGCCTCCCGACAGCTGAAGAAGCATGAAGAGAACTACCCTACCCACGACTTAAAATTGGGTGCCATTGTCTTCGCGCTGAAGATATGGCGACATCACTTGTATGGGGTAAGCGTGACAATTTATTCTGACCACAAAAGTTTGAAGTACTTGTTCACTCAGAAGGAGTTGAACATGAGACAAAGAAGGTGGGTCGAGTTCTTAAACGACTACGACATTAATTTAAAATACAAGGAGGGAAAAGCAAATGTGGTAGCTGACGCATTGAGTCGCCGAGCACACTCTCCCCATTCGCTAGTCTCTCATTCTAGCTTGGTTGAAGAGGTGCGGAGTGCTCAGATGACGGATCAGTATATGTTGGAGATCAGGCAAAAGCTTATTGATGGCACATTCGAGGGTCAGAAGTACGACTTCCGACTCCACATGATGACCTGATTAGGCATAATGGCTGACTGTGTATTCCGAGGAGTAGCGCTGAGCTGAAGGAGTGCATACTGAGTGAATCCCATTGTTCTACGACTTCGATTTACCCTGGAGCTTCAAAGATGTATAAGGGTATGAAACGTTATTTTTGGTGGGCTGGAATGAAGAAAGATGTGAATGACTATGTATTAAGGTGTCTCATTTGTCAAAAGGTCAAGTTTGAGCACCGACGGCCTGGTGGTATGGTGCAGCCAATGCCAGTGCCTGAATGGAAGTTCCATGACATTTCTATGGACTTCGTAGTAGGGCTTCCGCCTACAAGGGGAGGTCTGAATATGATTTGGGTTGTTGTTGACCGACTGACCAAGGTGGCTCGATTCATACCGATGAAGGACACCTGGAAAGTGGTTAAGCTTGCAGAGCTCTTCGACAGAGAGATTGTAAGACATCATGGGGTACCGAAAACAATTGTGTCTAACAGGGATACCAGATTCCTTTCGAGCTATTGGAAATCCACACGAGAAGCACTGGGTACCGAGTTGAAGCTGAGTACGGCGTTCCACCCACAGACTGATGGTCAGAGTGAGCGCACCATCCAGACACTTGAGGATATGTTACGTGCATGTGCACTTGACTTTCAGAACAGCTGGATTGATAAGTTACATCTGATCGAGTTTAGCTACAACAACAGTTACCATGCTTCGATCAAGATGTCTCCCTTCCAGGCTTTGTACGGTAGACCATGCCGCACGCCATTATGCTGGGATGAGTCGAGTGAGACGGTCATTATAGGACCAAAGTACTTGGAGCAAGTACAAGCAGAAGTACGCCAGATCTGGGCTAACATGAAGGCAGCTCAGGATAGGCAGAAATCGTACGCCGATGTGCGCAGACGTGACCTGGAATACGCCGTGGGCGATCAGGTATTTCTTAGAGTATCGCCCATGAAGGGAGTGTTTAGTTTTGGCCAGAAAGGCAAGTTGAGCCCAAAATATGTGGGGCCTTATGTTGTGACGGAGCGGATCGGCCCGGTAGCTTACAGACTTGATTTACCCGCCGAGCTGGCCAAGGTACATGATGTATTTCATGTGTCCCAGTTGAAGAAGTATATATCTCATCCGTCTCATGTACTTCAGCCTGAAAGGCTAACTTTAGAGCCGACCATGCGATCAATGGAGACTCCCGTACGGATTCTGGACACTAAGACTCGAGACACTCGCCATAAGTCTGTGAGACTGGTGAAGGTCCTCTGGTCTAACCAGGATGTCGAGGAGGCCACTTGGGAGCTGGAAGATAAGATGAAGGCGAAGTACCCGTCGTTGTTTACTTCTTAGTGTTTATGTGTATAGGGTACGGGGCGTACCCCTTTAAGGGGGGTAGAGCCGTTTCGGTTATGTGTGTACGACGTGTATTTAAATACATCGTCTATGTTATGTTGTTATCTTATTATGATACATCGTCTATGTTATGTTGTTATCTTGTTATGTTACAGACCGTGGTGTCTGAATGATGTTATGTTGTTTGGACCTTGTGTCTGATGTTATGTAAGTATGTTGTTAATGTTGTTATGGAGGTATTGTTGTATAAGTATTCCCCGTGTTTTAATATTTAGGATATGTGGGAAGCATGAACTTTGGGGACAAAGTTCTTTTAAGGGGGGTAGATTGAAATACACCAAACCTTAGTATGTTGTTTAAACATTAAAATACGGTATATTAAGACTAAAAAGAGTTTTAAAAACATTAGTAAACAATTTAAACCATAGAAAACACAATTAAATACCTTAAGGTCAATATGGCCGAAAATGTGCTCTAAGCTTGGGATAGTCTTGGCTAAGACCTAATGAGCTTACCAAGACCTTATTTATATATTAATGAACATATTAAACCAATTACCAAAGAAAACCAAGCTTGAAAACAAGTTAAAACACAAAATGTGCTTTAAGGAGTCTTAAAGCACATTTTTGAAAAATTGTCTTGTAAATGAGTTTTGAGTGGCTAAATGTCCATCATTACTCTTTAATTAACATGTGTACTACTTAGTATCACATTAGGAAGTCTAAATCAATGAGAAGTCAAAAATTTCACAAATATGTGCCTTGTTTTGGTGAATAGTAACCAAATTAAGCAAGTTTATAACATATGTCAATATAAGTGAGACAATTGGTCAACAAAGACTAAAATACCCCTTATTATAATATGGGGGCCGGTTTTCTTGATGACTCACCACACTTAAACAAAAAAAAATAAGCTAAGTAATGTAATAAAGTAGAAAGTACTATTTGCTTTACTACTTAAATATCTAAACTAGCAAACTTATCTTCATTCTCTTCTTTCCCTCTTCATTTCCCACGCCTTCAACCTCTCTTCTACCTTCTCCATTCACGGTTTTGCTACAGCACCAACACCAACTTCCATTGCCATTTTCTCCTAGCTCCCTTTACCAAATCAAAAACAAAGACCACCATTCTCTTTGTCTTGCCAAGCTCTTCAATTCTATCTTCTCAAAATTCTAAGAGCTCCATTTCGGTGCCAAGAGGAATATCCATGGGAGGAGCTTGAGCTCATCTTTTTACATTTTATTGTTCTCCTTTGCTTCAAGGTAAGGAAACTCAAAGAAAAACTCCATTTCCTTCATGTTTTGATGTTAACCGAAAATCACCATTGATGGTGTTCTTTACCTTGCTTTGTTTTAGCTTCATTTGAATCTTCCAAGGGCTTGGTGGAGTCTCCTCTTGCTACCCATCCAAACTCTCTTTCATTCCCAAGGTAAAACAATCATCTTAATGTTCTAAGACAATATATGTAACTAGGGTTTATAATGAGAGTAAGCTTGAAGCTTGAAAACTCATTACCTTGCTTGTATATTATTTCGAAGTTGACAAGCAATCCCAAGTCCTTGCCGATTTTAAATAAGGAAACAAGAAAGAAGTTTGTGAGGAAAAGAGGTAAATGTGCTAACCTAATGTGTAGACACCAAAAATTCTCACCCCTTAAAGCAAATTCTGAAATAATAAGAGGGGTCGTCGCCTTTCTTTTTCAAAACATATTAGCTTGCGTGCTAAAACGAAACCGTCATTTTATAATCTTTTTCAAAACATTTCAAAAAAAAAACATAATTCTTCGAAAATGAATTTCCATCGACAGTCCAGTTTCAAGGTCGTCCCTTTTTGTTTATTCACTTATTTTACTATCTTATTTTGCTTTGTTTATATTCTATTTATTTATTTTATTTTTATTCATCTATACACCTTTTCTTATATTTTATTTTTATGTTATTCTACTATTAACATTGGTATTTTTATTATCATTTCAGTTCACTTCTATTTAGACACTTTTATTTTCATCTTACGAACCCAATCCACATTTAGTTGAACTCCAGCCTAGCCCAGGCCCTTAAACCCATTCCAGCCCCTGGTATTGGACCTACAGCCCAAACAAAAACACAAAGCCCACTCATATACCCTAGAACCCACCCTTTCTCATGACAACAAAAAGGACCCGACTGTTTTCCTTCTCTCGAGCAGGTAGCCGCCTCTCTTTTTTCCCGACGATCTTCTTCCTCCGTAAGACAAGACAAGTGAAACTCAAAAACATTGGCCTCAATCCTTTCATTCTCGACCTGTATATTCTCCTCATGATGATAATCTTGCGAGTTCAACTGGCAAACACGAGGCAAGCCACCTCCATTCACCCGTCTCCGTTCTTCTTCCTCGTATCGTTAAACCCAGAAGACACTTTACTCACCCATGAGTCCGCTGGCGGTGTTTTGCTCTGAAATTTTTTTGAATTGTGTTCCTCAAATCAATGGGTTCGTCTCATGGATTCTCCTCTTCGACCTACATTTTAACCGACGTCCACTCCTTTCCGGCCTTTGGAGTTAGCGGCGTTACAACCCAGTTCCACTGGCGACCATCGCTTGGCTTCTGTCCTTAAGAAATCGATGCCTCCACCCCGATGAATTGACGACACTCGTCCCTGGCCTTTCGAGTTCGTCGTCAATCTGGCGATCCCTGATTTTATCGCATTATTCGTAGTGGCCCTCGATGGTGTTCTTCTTCAGCACTGAGCGTATCGATATGGTGGTATTCCTCAAGCTTTATGTGTTTGAACTCCATCTAATAGCTATTCTATTCTCCTTAATTTGATTGTCTGGATTTGTCGCTAACTGAGACTGGGTATGAGCCGATTCACTGGCAGGGTGCATTACTATCTGTTTTAAGCTTCTTCTTTTTGGAGCTTCTTTTGAGCATTTTTGGACTTGTGCCAGACCTTGTGATAACTTGTTGGCTCGTTTCGATTACGCTGTGGGGTTTGAGCTAGGGAGCGATTGGTCTCATTAAACTTTCTAGGGTTTGTTGGTGGTGTTTGCTGAAAATCTCATCCCTACGGCCAGCCTTGGCATTTACTTCGGCTTAATCTCTGTAAGACAGTTTCAGCTGGTTTACTCATTGCAAATTAATCTTGCGTATATCAGAGTTTTGTTGACAAATGCCGTCTGAGAATGATCTATTCATTTCGCTAGTGCCTTCTATGCCTGAGCTTGGTTTATCTATTGAAAGTTCATTCGAGTTTTGCTTATGACCTTGGCTGGACTGTGGGTCTGGTTGAATGACCAAATCGTATTTTGGTATTGTTATGTACATACTGTTTTTTTTTTGGTCTTGACTTTGTATCTGGCTTGGATTGTCTTCCTTGTCCCATCCGTTGTTATCACTTCCATTTGAGCAGATGGAACCACTATACTATAAGATTTTGCCTCTGACCGTGTTTGTGGACTTTTGTTCGCTGCCTGCTGCTTCCGGTTCGAAAATATTGATGTTTAAAAAAAAGAGAGTTGTGTGTCAGCATCACTTTCCTCTCTGAAGTTGTATTACGTTTATCCAACGATGTTCCTTTGCGCTATCTGTTGGACGTAATTTGTTCTTTACCCTTGGTTTCGGTGTTTGCCTGAGGAACTGCTGGATTTTTCCGTGTTTGCTGACTTGGAATCAACACTGGACTTTACAGGTTGACGGTGCCAAAACTTTTGATTTGGCATCTTGGTTTGGAATTTCTATCTTTTAATCAGTCTCTGATTTTATTTGATGGTTAAATGCTCCATGCGCTTAGATTATTCGGCCTGGAAATTGTGTTACTTCCAGCATGGCTACTTGGTCCTTTACATATCGATATCTGGCTTTGAATTATGCAATCTGCAACAATGAGTTTGCCCCTTTGCGCACTCCATTACAATTCGGGATCTTGTTCCACTTCGGTGTGTCTCTTATCCATATGATCTGTTTATTTGACCAGATTTGCTCACTCCTCTGCTTTGTCATATTACCGAGGTACATACAACATCATTGGCATTTGGGCTGCATGTGCTTCATTTGGAGTCTGATGATGGAATAAATGGATTGGCTTTACTGATGTGCTCTGGGCTTGACGCTGTCTCATTGGATAGCTTGAAGAACGAGGAACTGTTTGGGGACTAAGGAGCTGGACCTTGGCTAGTACTACCGGGGCACTCCCTTCAAACGCGAAAAAACGGTTGGTGTATCTCCTCGGATCCCCTTCAGCTCGAGTGAGGCGGCGTCGATGCGACCCCCCATAGCAGCTCTTTTTAATTCAGCATTTTAATTCAACACTTTAATTTTGTTATCATGAGTTGTAATTTGTCTATTAGTTGTGCTACCTAGCATAGTCTTGGATTTCATAATTTTCTGTATTTGTCGGCTTGATCATTTTCACTTTGTCTATTTTTTTTTGTGTACATATTTTTGAATGCTTGATTATACATGTTTGATTCTATGATACATTGGGCGTTTTATATGTCAGTTCGTCTTATAAATTGGTAGATTGGTTTAGCACATGTAGCCATAGAATAGCCTTTAGGTCTACCCATTTATTTCTGGACATTTCGAGTCCAGTTTAGAAAAGCTTCTAGGTTCGGGGATGTTCCTCACTCAAACGGGCCGTAGAGTTTGGTCGGTGGGGAACGCCTTTTCTTCATAAAACTTTCCAAACAATCCATAATTGTCATAATAAAACTCACAATCAATGATTCGTTTCAACCAATAAAAATCTAACTCAAAACCTAAAATTCAATTCAAAACTCAGCCCAAAAATTCAATTCAATTTCTCATTGAACACTCTTCAAAATCAATCTCTCTCACACTCTCTCATCAAACACTCACAAAACCACTCTCTCATCAAACACTCACAAAACCACTCTCTCATAAAACCACTCTCTCACAAAACCACTCTCTCATCACACACTCACAAAACCAATCTCTCTCATCTAACACCCTTCAAACCAATCTCTCTCATCTAACACCCTTCAAACCAATCTCTCTCCTCCAACACATTGCAAAATCAATCTCTTTCACACTCTTTCATCAAACACACTTCAAAATCAATCATCCCCCTACTCACTCATCGAACACCCTCCAAATCCAATCTTTCTCATGCTCCAACGTCAAACACATTTCAAAAGCAATCTTTCTCACTTACTCATCAAACACTCTTCATACACAATTCAAAATTCATTCCAATTCAATGTCAATCCGAACTTCAAATCATCCAATTTGAGGCCCAATAACCAAATTCAATTGAAGCCCAATTTAAAGCCCAATTCGGGGAACAAACCAAAGCCAAATCCGGCCCATATTTCAAGGCCCAAATCCGGCCCATATTTCAAGGCCCAAATCTGGCCCATATTTCAAGACCCAAACTCGACCCACATTTTAAGGCCCAAATCAGGCCCATATTTCAAGACCCAAACTAGACCCATATTTCAAGGCCCAAACCCAGCCCAATTCAAGGCCCCAATCCAGCCCAAATCCGGCCCTCATTTCAAGGCCCAAATCCGGCCCATTATTCGATCTTAGATTTAGTTTCAAATCCAATTCAATTTCAATTCCAATTCAATTTCAATTCGGAATCAAATTCAAATTCAATTTCAATCCAATTCCAATTTAGATTCAATCTCAATTTCAATCCAATCCAATTCAATCCAATATTCTTTTCATTCCCAATTCAATTCAACTCAACTTCATTTCAATCCTAAATAATTCCAAACGTCATAAATCTCAAACTCCTTGAAACTCCAAACTCCTTGAAGTCAAGCATCTCGAATCTCTAAGTGTCTCAGCAACTCAACAGACTAGAACGTCTCAACAGCTCAACAGACTTGAATGTCTCAGCAGCTCAACAGACTAGAACGTCTCAACAGCTCAACAGACTAGAACGTCTCAACAGCTCAACAGACTTGAATGTCTTAGCAGCTCAACAGACTAGAACGTCTCAACAGCTCAACAGACTTGAACGTCTCAACAGCTCAACAGACTTAAACGTCTCAACAGCTCAACAGACTTGAACGTCTCAATAGCTCAGCAGACTCGAACGTCTCAACAGCTTAACAGACTCGACCGTCTCAGTAGCTCAACAGACTCGACCGTCTCAGCAGCTCAACAGACTCGACCGTCTCAATAGCTCAACAGACTCGAATGTCTCCGCAGTTCAACAGATTCAAACATCTCAATAGACTCATCAAATTCAAACACTTCGAAAATCCTCAGCTCCTCAAAAAGATGAACCACTTGAAATTGATAATCCTTTCAAGCCTCGATCATCTCAAAGACCCGAGCGTCTCACAAACCTTGATATCCCATACCCCCGCCTACATGAACATCCCAAATGTCCCAGAGACCCGAGCGTCTCATAGACTAACCTCTCAAGTACCTCTTAAACATCTCAAAAACCTTCAAAACCCCAAAATCGTGAAATACGTAAGCTCTGATCTCAACAGGGAGTTGAGTACGTAGGCAGCCCATCTCGGGTGTGACCCCATTCCAAACAAAAACCCCTTTTCCCACTCAAAGGTATTCTTCATACCTCTCAAAACACTCAAACCTTCTTCGGCTCCCACAAACTTCAAACCATCAGACTCCAAGTCTTGTCTATTCACTCAACCTCAGACTCTTCCCGAATCCTCATTCTATACTCATCTGAGTTCACCAACTCATCCCATTGGCGCTAGCTTGACAGATAAGCTCGCCTCATCCACTTCCTTTCTCTCTTCCTGTCCTAATCCTATCCTTTAGCTTTAAACGAGTCTCTTTAATAAGGTTTTGAAAGAAGGCAATCCCGACAATTGGAGACCGAGGTTTCCTCGGGCACCAATCTAAAGTCGTGGTCGTTGCCACTTCTAAGGGGTGTAACCCAGTACGAACCCATAATAGAATCTCTGATCTGACCAGATAAGTCCTATCCATAGGCAACAAATTCAGAGTCAACCAACGGTTCTTAGGACCCTCCTTCCCTTCCTTCCTAGTATCTTAGGTCAAACTAGGTGGCGACTCTAGTCAACTCCGCCTTATAGAGGCATAAGTCCGCGTGGAGCCCATCAAGAGCGGGTGTAGTGCACACTTGCACTCCCCTCTATGCTTTCTGGGAAAGACGGACGATTTAGTAGGTATTTGAGGGCTGCCATAATAACGGGTTTTCACCCTCCACGGAATGGCATTTTCTAGGATCTAGACTTCTTAGTCAGACCATATTTAGAAAGACCCCCCTCATACCGAAAAATCACCTTCCACAGAATGGCGACTCTGCTGGGGAAAACTTGAGTAAGTTTTTCTCATAAACTTGGTCAAGGAAGACTGAACTCCATTCAAAACTGTTGGGACCTCCCCACTTCTTTCAAAACCTTCAAGAGATTCATTTCAAAGCCTTTAGGATTACTCTACTCCACACTTAGAGTGTGCTTTGTGAGGATAGTTAGGACGAGTCTTTAGAGTTCGAAATTGACTTTGATTACCACATGTGTGCTTTGACCTTTGCATGTTTCACTTTTATTTACTATGGTGTGTTTACTGTCTTATGTTTACTGTCTTATGTTTACTGCCCTTCATTCATGACATAATTGCTTATTTACTGTTTTTGTAAATGGGGCCTTCGTAGAAAGGAGCCAACCCATTGTTGCATCGGGTAGTCTAGGAGCATGCATTCCTCTGTGTCACCTTCACTATCTGCGGGCGGGATTAACAATTGGTCCACAATTGATTCCCTCTGAGTATGGGTCCTTCGTAGTTAAGGAGTAAACCCACGAGGTGGTATGGCCGTAGTTGTCTACACCTTGAAACAACTCAGGATCCTTTAAAACACCTTTTCGAGTCAAAACCAGCATATAGTAAGCTATGAGCCTTCAGTGTCCAGCTGCCTTATCCGGTGTCCAGGATGGGTTTTATGGGAGTCACCCCCTTGTATGCCGCCTGTCTGACCGTCCTTCTGCCTTACCCTGAAGATTGCATGGGCTCAGTTCTCCATTGTTCATCTGCACCACGGGTGTCTCTAAAGCCCAATGTCTGATAAGTGCAAAACATATAGACTTTTTAAGGTTTAATCACCTTATTAATTGCAGCATTTTTAGTAATGTTTCTCACTTATCTTGGGTTTTTCCTATAATTATGTTGTTATATTAACTGATGTATTATATGTGTTAAAATGTAGGAAAAATGACAAACAAACACATATTCTATAAAGGATTACAAAGAGGCACGTGAGAAGGCACACGACTTGCCTTAACCGCCTATTAACAGGCGCACGAGACAGAGAGGGCAACCGCCCCGTATTGGGCGGACAACTCTGAATGCAACCGCCACATACGAGGCGGACAAGAGACAAGAAGAATATAGAGAGGAGACCGCCTCATAACAGGTGGACAACATATAGAGGCAACCGCCCCTTATGTGGCGGACATGACTAATATAAACCGCCTATTAACATGCGGACAAGAGAGGAGATGAGAGAACCGCAAGAAATCTAGCGGACACGGGATTATCTTCTTCGCCGACTCGCTCTGCAACTTGACTGCGCCTTATCATTTAAGCAGTCGGCGCCTACCTGAAATCACTCACGCTTATTTTCCTGTCCCCTGCAATCAATGAGGCTGCAATCAACGAGCTCAATCAATGAGCTGCTGCTCTGCTTCTTCTTCCTCTATAAATATAACGCTCAGTACACCTTCTCCAGTGTCCTTCCAGAGGTTCCGTCCGTGGTTCCTCCTGGAGTTCCAATTCACACCATCATTCCATCTTCGAACCACTTCACCTTCACTCACTCGTTCATTCCATTTCTAATCTCCCGCTTCTCCATTTGTTTTCTTTTCATTTCATTAGTTTACGTATACTCTGGGAATAATTATTATCTATCTGTATTAATTATGCAATATGTTTTACTGGTTTTAATTTTAATGAAGTTTTTACGTTTAAAGGTTTTCTCCGCATCTTTTTAATAAACCTCATGAATTTATTAAAATGCTTTACTAAGTCTGTTTTTGATTTCATCGGTTGGAAACAGATGGGTTAATTAGGCCGTAAAACTGGGGGAAACTTATTTTCATCGTTTAAGTTAGTACTCAGTTGCAAATGTAATCCCTCAACACTCCTCTGCCGTTTACAGGCTTTTGCTTGAGTTTTCATCGGACCTTGCATTACAGGTGAACGAGTTCTTTTGAGTTTTCATCGGACCTTATGAAAATAACAGGAATCTTGCCAAACAGTTATAATTAAACCAGTAGACCTAGCATGAAAGAGCAGATATTATATTAATGTGAACCAGAGTCCCGTTTAGTTTATCTGTTAATTTAGTCGTTTTATCTTCCCTTTTATTTATAAAAACAAGTCAATTAATCCCCCCTTTTTGTGACACGCTTAGGTACTATAATATGTACACTAGTCCCGCGGTTCGATATCCGGTCGCTTACATTTTCACTATACTACTGCGACCGGGATTTGTTTGCAGCCCGACGTTTATTTTGAGTTTTAATTTCTTTTCTTTTAATTTTACACCAGTTTAACCACTCACTTTACAACGTCTGCAAAATGGCGCCGTTGCCGGGGACTAGATTTATTCTAGTTCCTAAGCCCCGGATTATTCACCTGTTTAATTATAAATATTCTGTTCTTTTTATTATGTTAATATTATTTCTATAATATTTTGTTTATTGTTAATATTAATTATCTACTACTATATATTTGTTAATATTAATTATCTAATAATCTGTTAATATTAATTGGACACCTGACTTTGGACATATGACTACGGACATCTAACTTCTGACATCTAACTTCTAACTCTTATATTATTAACATTTAATTTCCATTGTCCTTAACATTTAATTTCCATTGTCTCTAACATTTAATTTCCATTGTCTCTAACATTTAATTTTATGTAAATTAACTACTAACTTATAATTTATGTTATCTAATTACTAACTTATAATTTTATGTCATTTTTATTACTAACCCATTATTTTATGACTTCATTATTTTTGTTGTTGTTTAAATAAGGATAAAAAAAACGAACAGGCATTGTCCGCCTCCTGTCTAGCGGACTCCACACAGCTCCTGTCCGCCTCTTAACTAGCGGACGTCTCAGCCTCCTCTTCCGCCTCTTAACTCGCGGACGCACTGAAGCCTTGTCCGCCTCTTAACAAGCGGACGCCACTCAACGTGTCCGCCTAAAAACGGGCGGACGAGTCTCGCAATAAAAAAAAGAAGCTAACGACTCGTTTTGGAGTTCTTCCCCAAATTCTCAAAATTTCCAAACTCGACCCGACGAAGGAGAACACCAGCCGCGCGACTCCCCTCCTCTTCAAATCAACACATCTTCTTCAATTCTCCACCAAATTACGCAAGGTTAGTACCGAAATCTTCGTTTTTCAAATTCTCTACGTTTCTATAGCTTCAAATCCACAAATGATGAACTACACTAGGAGAAATTAAGGACTAAACTTTCGAACCCTAGGTCAACCCGTTCGAAAAATTCGAGCTCAATATGCGATTTTTGTCTCAAATTCTTCTTCTATAAATAATATTATACATACACAAGGTTGAATCTATACTGATTATACTTAAAATTTGATGTTTTGGATGAATTTCAAATTTAGGTGTAGGTAGTTACGAGAATTGTGTCGTGAAAAAAATGCATTTTTCGAATTCTAAGATGCCTTGTTATTATTAAACTAAATAATTATGATTATAGGATGTTATATGTGGATTTATGCTAATAACGGTATTAAATTACCTTGTGTTTGACTGAATTAATTGTGGAGAATCGTAGAATTTTAGGGGAGATTCTGTCGAATTTTCGATAGAATTTATGTTGTATAATTATTTTGTTTATATTTCACATTCTTTGTTCATCTTATTTTCTATTTTGCTAAGTTGTTTATGTCAAATATTAATGTTTTGTTTGATATTAATTTCTATGTTATTTATTAACGTTTTTGTTGTTATTATTTGTTAATTTTTATGTTATTGTTGTTGATTGATTTTTATGTTGTTATTTTCAATTTAATTTCTATGCTGTTTTTTGTTTATTAATTTTTATGTTGTTATTGTCTTTTAATTTTCATATTATTACTATGTTTAATATTTAATATTAATTGTTGCTATTAATGTTTGTTTGCTTTTAAATTTAAAAATATATTAGTATGCCTCGTATTCGTGGTGGCGACTGTCCCGGTGCATCTTCTTCTGCACCTTGTCTTCGGGACGACGGCTTTATCTCAGCAGAGGCTCGTGCCTGGTTCGATCTAGGCAAGGATTTTATTATGGAGAGGAAATTTGAGCCGGCAGTGCTAGAGGCTGCAGGGGTGGATACTCTGTTTGCCAGACTAGGACTTTCGTTGGTCCCAAGGATAGGGCAGGGAGTCTTTTGTCCGGAGCTGGTCAGAGAGTTTTATGCTAATGCCCGGGCAGGCGATATGAGCATCACCTCCTATGTACGCCATCACCCCGTGGAGATCACACCCTCGACATTCACTTCTCTCCTTGATATCCCGGATAGTCCTGACGATATCCGAGGATTCACAGAGGAGTACTTGCAGAGGTCGAAGTCTAGGTGGCTTCAGGTTGTAGGTCGGAGGACCCGACATAGAGGGGAGGAGGAGAAGGATGTCCTCCCTTTCGCGAGCTTCCCCACGCTGATTCAGAGGCTTCTCCTGGAGATCCTCAGTCATCAGATTCGCCCATCTGGGGCGCACGATGCTTCTGATGAGGATTGCGCTTTACTAGACTACTTCCTAGGTCCATCTCCACCCGCTCAGCGCATCTCCTTCAGCCACATCATGTTCGGCCAGCTCCATAAGGTGGTCTCCTACCTGAGGACGAAGAAGAAGAAGATCACTCCCATTTTTCCCTTCTTCATCGGGCTCCACCTTATCGGTTCAGTCCCACTCTCAGCAGAGGTCAAGCACGGTTTAGAGCTCCGTTCAGGTAAGCGCCCAGTGTCACTGCTGACTGTGCGGAGCTGGGGCTTTACGCGCTCAGATGACGGTACTTGGGTCAGGGGTACCGCTGCTCGGTCTTCCACTGCATCTTCCACAACAGCGGGGCCCTCTACGGGAGCTACACACTCAGCTGATCCCGACCCACCGTCCGCTGACACTGCACAGGGAGAGGAGCCCTATGTGCCGACTACTACCGTGATGCAGATCCCTGCTTCTGTATCTATCTCGACAGATCTCCAGACTCAGTTCCAGGCCTTCCATCAGAGGTTTGAGAGCTTTGAGCAGTCTCAGCAGAGGATTCTGGCTGAGCAGTCACGGGTGATACAGCGCATGGACCGGAGTGATGAGTTGCATGCGCAGACCGCTCAGCTCATGCAGCATCTCCTTGCTCAGATAGGCCAGGTACCAGTGCAGCCTCCACCACCACCACAGTGATTTTATTTTATTTTATTGTTATTTTCATTTTATATTACTCTGTTATTTACTAACTTTTTGTAGACTCTTACTGTTATGACATTGACTAACTTTTGTTATATTCAGGAAGGTAACAGTTCAGTTTACTTTATGTTTTTATTATTTATGCATTATTATTTATGGTTTGCCTTTTATTAATTTTTTGTGCAAATTTGAGTTCTCCTGGCTATATATGTGTTCCTTTTCAGAACAAATACTATATTCGAACATATAGCTGAACTCGCCTATGGGAGCAACCTCAGTTGCTCTAGGAATTTCGATATCTTGGGTTGAACACTTGCGCAAACTTAAGTGTGAGGAACGTCTCACCCCTACCAAAGCTCTAAGTGTGAGGAAGGATACCTTCCTCAATCTACGATACAAGGGGAGTTTCAATTCTTCCTTTATTATATTAATGTTCAACCTATATTTAATCCTTTATGAGTCTGTCATATTTTGAAAGGTCATTTTCTTGATTTTAATTCTGAACAATGAGGACATTGCTCCTCTTAAGTGTGAGGAAGGAGAGACCTTTCCCTGAAATTATGACAGTAGTTCGATAATGCCACACTCACTTTTTGCTACTCTAAACGGCCTAAAATTAAAAAAATTGATAAAAATGAGATAAAATAATTGTAGAAGTGTCTGAAATTATGTCAAGTGACAACTGAAAGATGGTTTTATTTAAAGGAGTTTGTATAAAATTATTTTCCTTCAGAAATACTCTATTTTCACTCGAAAAATGATAGATCAGCTGATTGTAAAAACCAATTTAGTTTAGCTTGGGATTATAGAAATATGTGGAAAGTCAAGGAAAGAAAAGGATAAAGACAAGGTACTCCACTGTTTATGAATTTTTCTTATCAAAAACAGGCCTCGTCTATCCGGTTATTAAGTTCTTCGGGGTGCTTTAACACCTATCTACCTAAGGTCTCGTGACCTGGGATAGAAGACCCAACACCGTTACAAGGATAGAGAGAAAAGTCTGGGGTACAGAAAAATAATGCAATTCAAAAAAAATTATATAAAAATAATATGTGCTTTGTATATACAATTTGCACATTCAAAAAAAATGTAAATAATAAATTGCAATTTATATTTATGAACATGAGTACGTGGTGTTGAAAGGTATTGCGGAATAAGGCATTACTTCACATCCCTTGTCATCCCGGGTTAGAGAATTGAAATTGGTTGAAAATCCCAGGTTAATCTAACTTGTTTTCTGCAGTCTAGTTTTTCTATGCTTTTATTAAATTGTTCTTCTTCACTGTTTGTAAAAACCTACTTCTAAGAAAAGAATTATTCTTTCGATTGTCACTTTGTCTAAATTCCCTTCTACACTTATTTAATCTTGTTTTATTATTTTGGCTTAGAGATAATTATATTCCTTATTTGCTTGAGGACAAGCAAAAGTCAAGTGTGAGGAAGTTTGATAAGTGCAAAACATATAGACTTTTTAAGGTTTAATCACCTTATTAATTGCAGCATTTTTAGTAATGTTTCTCACTTATCTTGGGTTTTTCCTATAATTATGTTGTTATATTAACTGATGTATTATATGTGTTAAAATGTAGGAAAAATGACAAACAAACACATATTCTATAAAGGATTACAAAGAGGCACGTGAGAAGGCACACGACTTGCCTTAACCGCCTATTAACAGGCGCACGAGACAGAGAGGGCAACCGCCCCGTATTGGGCGGACAACTCTGAATGCAACCGCCACATACGAGGCGGACAAGAGACAAGAAGAATATAGAGAGGAGACCGCCTCATAACAGGTGGACAACATATAGAGGCAACCGCCCCTTATGTGGCGGACATGACTAATATAAACCGCCTATTAACATGCGGACAAGAGAGGAGATGAGAGAACCGCAAGAAATCTAGCGGACACGGGATTATCTTCTTCGCCGACTCGCTCTGCAACTTGACTGCGCCTTATCGTTTAAGCAGTCGGCGCCTACCTGAAATCACTCACGCTTATTTTCCTGTCCCCTGCAATCAATGAGGCTGCAATCAACGAGCTCAATCAATGAGCTGCTGCTCTGCTTTTTCTTCCTCTATAAATATAACGCTCAGTACACCTTCTCCAGTGTCCTTCCAGAGGTTCCGTCCGTGGTTCCTCCTGGAGTTCCAATTCACACCATCATTCCATCTTCGAACCACTTCACCTTCACTCACTCGTTCATTCCATTTCTAATCTCCCGCTTCTCCATTTGTTTTCTTTTCATTTCATTAGTTTACGTATACTCTGGGAATAATTATTATCTATCTGTATTAATTATGCAATATGTTTTACTGGTTTTAATTTTAATGAAGTTTGTTACGTTTAAAGGTTTTCTCGCATCTTTTTAATAAACCTCATGAATTTATTAAAATGCTTTACTAAGTCTGTTTTTGATTTCATCGGTTGGAAACAGATGGGTTAATTAGGCCGTAAAACTGGGGGAAACTTATTTTCATCGTTTAAGTTAGTACTCAGTTGCAAATGTAATCCCTCAACACTCCTCTGCCGTTTACAGGCTTTTGCTTGAGTTTTCATCGGACCTTGCATTACAGGTGAACGAGTTCTTTTGAGTTTTCATCGGACCTTAAGAAAATAACAGGAATCTTGCCAAACAGTTATAATTAAACCAGTAGACCTAGCATGAAAGAGCAGATATTATATTAATGTGAACCAGAGTCCCGTTTAGTTTATCTGTTAATTTAGTCGTTTTATCTTCCCTTTTATTTATAAAAACAAGTCAATTAATCCCCCCTTTTTGTGACACGCTTAGGTACTATAATATGTACATTAGTCCCGCGGTTCGATATCCGGTCGCTTACATTTTCACTATACTACTGCGACCGGGATTTGTTTGCAGCCCGACGTTTATTTTGAGTTTTAATTTCTTTTCTTTTAATTTTACACCAGTTTAACCACTCACTTTACAACGTCTGCAATATCACACTATACGTCCATAGAGGATCCCGTATTTACCGGATACCCATACATGGCACAACGTAGTCAGTGAATAATTTGGACTTTAGACACACCTGACCGTGCAGGTGACGAGAGACCCGTTCCCATGCAGTACTTCCCCGAGTTTCCCAAAAAGTGGGGTGTTGTCGGATCATCACTGGCTGTGGCGTATGTTTCCTTTCCATCTCGGGTATCCTGACCTTTCGAACTTAAGCACTCCGGACTTTCTTGATAACGTGCCCCATAAAGGCATAGCAGAGAAAAACCCCGAGAGATGACAGTGAAGGGACGACGGTTCCCCTGGTGGTATGGAAGCATCGATTGACCTAGAAAGTGATTATCCCAACATTAACGCTTATATCTCCACATAAAAATCAGCCACGATTTTTCACTTTGCGCTTACATCTATGTGTGATCACGTTTCAAAAATGAGCAAAGATCAGAAAATGAATCATGTCAAACGCTCTAATGAAATCTCTTCAAAGCCGTTTATCTCGAATGATTTCCAAAAAATAATGATTCCAAAACCGTTATTTCCACAGCAGTTTCAAAGCCGATTTCAATCAAAGTCTTCCAGAAAACAACCTGTATCAAGCGTTTTGCAAAGAACAGATTTCAAAAATCTACTACTTACAAATGACTTTCAAACCATCTTTTTCACAAATGTTGTTTAAAAAAAACTATTTTCACAAAAAGATTTCAAATAAAAACCTACTTTTCTCAAACGAATTTTGAAACAACGTTTTTCACAGACTTTATTTCAAAATAGTTCTCAAAAACAGTTTTTAAAGTTGATTTTCACAAACGCATTTTAAAATAAATGATTTAGTCCCCATGTTGTGACCCGCTATTTTTGAAGTTCAACCCACCTTCAAGAGCAGTAGTCATTACCGTGGAGCGCACTAGTCATTTCGTGTTTTCACAAAAGTGATGGATTTTCTCAACGATTTTGTGCTCAATCACTCACCTTTCCTTTCTCAAAAATGTCTCCCATTTTCCTTGTCGGAGCAAGTGGAGCAGATGAAGATTGACAACACGGTTTTAGCCAAAAATCAGAACCGTACCAACCCGAGTCAAGCGACATGAAGACTAACAACAACTGTTCAAGTCCAAACTGTTGAAAGTCAGAAGAACACCAACCCGTTCTATTCAATCGCGGTACGGCTTCGCTGCAACAATCTGAACTCGAGCGAGCAACCAGTCAAACACCCGAAGACGAACGAGCGGTCAATCAGGAGCCCGAAGATGAATGAGCAGTCAGTCAGAAGCTCGAAGACGAAGCAGAAGAATTTGGGAGAATTTTTTAAGCTCAAACTCCCCATTTAATGACTTTTAGAATTGATGTATAGGTTTTCCCCTAGCTTTCTTTTCTCTCTTGTCCATTTATGAATAGATTACATGTATAGGTTTACACATTCCCTTTGAATTTATCTAGATCAATGTGTATAGGGTTCCTCATTCCCTGTTTTATTTGTGAATGATCGAGCATTAAAATTTCTATTGAGAAAATCCACCACTTTGAAAACACGCGTTTTCAAAATTGTTTTTCTAAAACCTGGTTTCTTTTGGCATGCACGAATAAAGAGAAGAATGAATAAGGAACGACCCCTCACAGCTATATATCATTCATCAACTTTGCTTTACGGGGTGAGAATTCACGGTATCTACAGAAGGCATCCCCTGAACAAATACACCAATAAATACAACCATGCAAAAGGCAAAACCACATGCATTGCATTCATTACAAAAGTCCCATGCATTCTCAGTCAGTCCAAATTCGACAAACATACACAAATCCTATCCACCTCAGAAAAAATTCAACATCATGTATGTCATTGTCACCACACCACATACCATCTTTCATCCCAATATCTCGACCGCCAAAGCCCAATCTCAGAGGGATAGAAAAGAAACCGAGTTCAAACCTCTCCCAATCAGAATCACCATGCATGCCAGTGACCAAAAGGGAGAAGAGTGTGTCATACCGTGGGGGCACCATGCGGGAGTTGTTACTCCCTAAAAGTTCAAATTCAGGAGCCAATCACCAACCCGACCTCACTTGAGAATTACTACCCCGACAACGACCCCAACAGATAGAGCACCTTCAAGGCCAATGGTGATGGGATGAGCTTCATAGAACATCAATTGGAACTGACTCAAGCGAGACTAGGTGTAGCCTTACCACACATACATTGCATCCAAAAAGAAAAAAACACAAAAAAAACATTTGGTCAAAATCCAAAGTCAACCATCTCCATTCATCATTCTCAGCATTTCACGCATCTTATACGTAGTAATTCCATATTACCATAATAGATTGCATTGTAGATAGTCGCATTTGCATACTCTCGTATCGAAATGACATCTTTGGGAAAATCTTAAGAGATTGATTGAACAGAGTGCGTGAACCACTAAACTCTCGACCCGTCAATGAACACAAGGGTCTAATCAAAATCAGCACCACAAACCAGGTGAGTAGTGTGCGAAGAGCGGTATTTTCCTTGAATTCTGAACTAGGATACTGGGCAATCCCCTAAGCGATGAGGGAAGGTAGAGAGAGCCAATCGAGGTTAAACCATGAGCGACATGTGCATTCCTTCAGCACATGGAGAGGCACAATACATAGCGAGTTCAATGTCGATAAACGGGATATGAACCGTGATGCATGCAAACATCTGAGAATAGTAAGAAAACAATCATTGACTAATGAGAATGACGAGGTACTTAGGAATAAAAATCTCCACAAAACCAAAAAGCTTTGATTGCCCTACACATAATCCCTTAGTAAACCCCGCTGAGCCTTTCACGATAAACCTTTTTCTGTGAACTCCATAACATGCCAACTCACATACACATACTTACCTACCCTTGCAATAGAGGATCTCGAAGAAGCCAGAGCCATGGTCTCTCCCCCACCATCTTTCACAAAAACAACAAACGAAAATGTCCAAAGGAATCGGTGAGTCAATGCAACTCCAAAGCCAAACACCAAAAAAGAACACCAAAAATGTTCAAGAAAATCGATGAGTCAATGCAACTCCAAAGCTGAAAGCCAATATACAAAGCAGAGAACGCTTGAGAAAGTCGATGAGCCAAAAAATGAGAAGAAAGTTCAAACCGTACACCAGAAGAGACAAGAAGGAGAAATCCAAATTGAAAGGACCAATGATGTCCCGAAGAAACCAATAAAAGGTTATCAAAACCTGTCCAATCATTCCACCCATGGCAAAGGTGAAACCCATCCTAATTTGCACAAAAGCTCCACAATTCCCAAATAAATCCTCCAGTCCCGTGTGACATACATCATACCCCTCAGCCCCGTTATAACCCGATAAAAGACCTCTGACTCGTAAGTCAATGAGCGTTAACTGAAAGTATCGGATATGAAGCATGAATCATAAGCTTCGTACTTGCTATCAACATGTCCCATCATACCAAAGGGACCATGAGCGAATGAGTGTGACCTTATCTCAGAAGGTCTTTAGAGTGTGAGTGACTCTTCGATTCAACCACCAAATCATAAACAGCCAACCCTGTTGCAGGTGAGGAATTTGTGAGGAACGGAAAGTCCATAACCTCGAAATGAAATTCTAAGGTAAATACTGCTCTGAGCATTGAGAGTATTATCACACCATTTAGCACACACGGCCATACTCACGAGAGATTGACCCACATCCCTCCATGAGAGGAACGCGATTTACGCATTTTAGTTCAACAATCACTGAAGATTGAACCGAAGATGTCTTATATTCGTAAACCTCATATTAATAAAGATAAGGTCACACCTTTTCTCCAAAAATTACATGTGTTCTGCATCGTAACTAGCATTTAACATCTGCATGCATCATGACCTGTCCATCATCAACATCCGACCGGTAAGAACTTTACCTAGTCTCGCTGAAAGTCAACTTCAGTTGTAGTTGTTGAAGCGTAAATTTTGGTCAAAAGAAATCAGAAACTGCGGCCATCCAGAGCCATACAAAGATCTTCCTGGAGTTATCCCATGTTATACTCGAGTCTCAACGACACCACTCCCAAAGCCAAGCTAGAGCCATGCGGGAGCCATCCTTACACTTCGAGATTATCCCTAGAGCCATGCGGGAGGCGTCCTCACACTTTGAGACTATCCCTAGAGCTACACGGAGCCATTCTCATACTTTGAAACCATCCTTGGAACTACACAGGGGGCATCTTAATAGTCCGAGAACAATACGGGAGCCACCTCAAATCCACATCAGATCTATCTCATCACCAAGGTCTTGCCTTCAGAATTTCGAACTACGTATGGTCTGATCTCAATACGAAATTGAGTACGTAGGCAGCCCGCCCAAGGTGCGACCACTTCACAGGCGAAAGTTCCCCTTTCTTCCACACCATCACCAATGGAGCCATCTCATAGCCCTTCCCCGAGCCATCCCGAGCTACCCTGGAGCCATCATGAGGAAATCCTGAAGTCATAACCGGACCGAAGCCATCCATCCATGACCAAAAAGTTATCAACCACGTCAAAATGCATCAACCACAACACAATCCACCAATCACATCAACCCACCATTCGACTCAAAATCCAAAACAAATTGATACCCACCAACCATCCCGAAAATCTCAACAAATTGAAACCCACCAACGATCCCGAAAATCCCCATTCGAATCAAAACCCACCAACCATCCCAGAGTCGTTGCTCACAAAGGAGTCAAATATCAAACCGGAGCCATCTGACCGCACCGGAGCCATCCAATCACATCTGAGCCATCTGATCATACCAAGGTCATCCGGTCATATCAAAGCCGTCAGGTTCCAAAGCCACTCATTAAAAAAAAACCATCCATTCAAAGACCAATCACCAAATCACAAAAAACCAAAACAAAGACCCAGGAGCCATACCGGAGCCACCTCGAAACTCAGGAGCCAAGAGTCCTACCAAATCCCGAAACCAAAGAGCACATCGGGTAAGACCACCAAAATCAAAATCAAAACACGAGTCCCACACTGACAAGCTCAAGGGCAACACCAACTGGAAACATTCGACTATTTCATCCCTCACGAAAACAACCAAAAAGCATTCAATCCCAAATCAACCCACAATCAAAATCATCCTTCAATTAACCACTCAAAACAACGAGTTTCGTACAACTCTATCAAAGTATTATAGGCCCGTCATAAGTCCTATAGCTAGATGTCAAGAGGTCTAGTTGAGGCCCGTCATAAGTCCTCGTACTTTCAGTTGCATTCTAGGCCCGTCATAAGTCCTAGAGCTAGACATCAAGAATTCTAGTTGAGGCCCGTCATTAGTCCTCATGCATAACCCATATACCGATTGTATTCTAGGCCCGTCATTAGTCCTAGAGCTAGACACTGAGATCTAGTTGAGGCCCGTCATTAGTCCTCATACATTTCGAAGATGCATTCTAGGCCCGTCATTAGTCCTAGAGCTAGACGCCGAGATCTAGTTGAGGCCCGTCATTAGTCCTCATGCATAACCCATATACCGATTGTATTCTAGGCCCGTCATTAGTCCTAGAGCTAGACACCGAGATCTAGTTGAGGCCCGTCATTAGTCCTCATACATTTCGAAGATGCATTCTAGGCCCGTCATAAGTCCTAGAGCTAGACGCCGAGATCTAGTTGAGGCCTGTCATTAGTCCTCATGCATAACCCATATACCGATTGTATTCTAGGCCCGTCATTAGTCCTAGAGCTAGACACCGAGATCTAGTTGAGGCCCGTCATTAGTCCTCATACATTTCGAAGATGCATTTTAGGCCCGTCATAAGTCCTAGAGCTAGACGCCGAGATCTAGTTGAGGCCCGTCATTAGTCCTCATGCATAACCCATATACCGATTGTATTCTAGGCCTGTCATTAGTCCTAGAGCTAGACACCGAGATCTAGTTGAGGCCCGTCATTAGTCCTCATACATTTCGAAGATGCATTCTAGGCCCGTCATAAGTCCTAGAGCTAGACACCGAGATCTAGTTGGGGCCCGTCATTAGTCCTCATGCATAGGTTGATTGATCGTATTCTAGGCCCATCATTAGTCCTAGAGCTAGACACCGAGATCTAGTTGAGGCTCGTCATTAGTCCTCATACCATCAATCACCGTAATCTGGGGCCCGTCATAAGTCCCCGTGCACCCGCATTCATAAGAGCAAATCATAAACCGTAGTGAGAATTCTTGGCGTCCCGTCAACCTTGATCCAACTCTGCAAGGGCTTGTAGAATTGAATCAAGGGGAGCCATCTGTAGACACCAAAAATTCTCACCCCTTAAAGCAAATTCCGAAATAATAAGAGGGGTCGTCGCCTTTCTTTTTCCAAACATATTAGCGTGTGTGCTAAAACGAAACCGTCATTTTATAATCTTTTTCAAAACATTTCAAAAAAAACACAATTCTTCGAAAATGAATTTCCATCGACAGTCCAGTTTCAAGGTCGTCCCTTTTTGTTTATTCACTTATTTTACTATCTTATTTTGCTTTGTTTATATTCTATTTATTTATTTTATTTTTATTCATCTATACACCTTTTCTTATATTTTATTTTTATGTTATTCTACTATTAACATTGGTATTTTTATTATCATTTCAGTTCACCTCTATTTAGACACTTTTATTTTCATCTTACGAACCCAATCCACATTTAGTTGAACTCTAGCCTAGCCCAGGCCCTTAAACCCATTCCAGCCCCTGGTATTGGACCTACAGCCCAAACAAAAACACAAAGCCCACTCCTATACCCTAGAACCCACCCTTTCTCATGACAACAAAAAGGACCCGACTGTTTTCCTTCTCTCGAGCAGGTAGCCGCCTCTCTTTTTTCCCGACGATCTTTTTCCTCCGTAAGACAAGACAAGTGAAACTCAAAAACACTGGCCTCAATCCTTTCGTTCTCAGCCTGTATATTCTCCTCATGATGATAATCTTACGAGTTCAACTGGCAAACACGAGGCAAGCCACGTCCATTCACCCGTCTCCGTTCTTCTTCCTCGTAACGTTAAACCCAGAAGACACTTCACTCACCCACGAGTCCGCTGGTGGTGTTTTGCTCTGAAATTTTTTTGAATTATGTTCCTCAAATCAATGGGTTCGTCTCATGGATTCTCCTCTTCGACCTGCATTTTAACCGACGTTCACTCCTTTCCGGCCTTTGAAGTTAGCGGCGTTACAACCCAGTTCCACTGGCGACCATCGCTTGGCTTCTGTCCTTAAGAAATCGATGCCTCCACCCCGATGAATTGATGACACTCGTCCCCGGCCTTTCGAGTTCGTCGTCAATCTGGTGATCCCTGATTTTATCGCCTTATTCGTAGTGGCCCTCGATGGTGTTCTTCTTCAGCACTGAGCGTATCGATATGGTGGTATTCCTCAAGCTTTATGTGTTTGAACTCCATCTAATAGCTATTCTATTCTCCTTAATTTGATTGTCTGGATTTGTCGCTAACTGAGACTGGGTATGAGCCGATTCACTGGCAGGGTGCATTACTATCTGTTTTAAGCTTCTTCTTTTTGGAGCTTCTTTTGAGCATTTTCGGACTTGTGCCAGACCTTGTGATAACTTGTTGGCTCGTTTCGATTACGCTGTGGGGTTTGAGCTAGGGAGCGATTGGTCTCATTAAACTTTCTAGGGTTTGTTGGTGGTGTTTGCTGAAAATCTCATCCCTACGGCCAGCCTTGGCATTTACTTCGGCTTAATCTCTGTAAGACAGTTTCAGCTGGTTTACTCATTGCAAATTAATCTTGCGTATATCAGAGTTTTGTTGACAAATGCCGTCTGAGAATGATCTATTCATTTCGCTAGTGCCTTCTATGCCTGAGCTTGGTTTATCTATTGAAAGTTCATTCGAGTTTTGCTTATGACCTTGTCTGGACTATGGGTCTGGTTGAATGACCAAATCGTATTTTGGTATTGTTATGTACATACTGTTTTTTTTTTTGGTCCTGACTTTGTATCTGGCTTGGATTGTCTTCCTTGTCCCATCCGTTGTTATCACTTCCATTTGAGCAGATGGAACCACTATACTATAAGATTTTGCCTCTGACCGTGTTTGTGGACTTTTGTTCGCTGCCTGCTGCTTCCGGTTCGAAAATATTGATGTTTAAAAAAAAAGAGTTGTGTGTCAGCATCACTTTCCTCTCTGAAGTTGTATTACGTTTATCGAACGATGTTCCTTTGCGCTATCTGTTGGACGTAATTTGTTCTTTACCCTTGGTTTCGGTGTTTGCCTGAGGAACTGCTGGATTTTTCCGTGTTTGCTGACTTGGAATCAACACTGGACTTTACAGGTTGACGGTGCCAAAACTTTTGATTTGGCATCTTGGTTTGGAATTTCTATCTTTTAATCAGTCTCTGATTTTATTTGATGGTTAAATGCTCCATGCGCTTAGATTATTCGGCCTGGAAATTGTGTTACTTCCAGCATGGCTACTTGGTCCTTTACATATCGATATCTGGCTTTGAATTATGCAATCTGCAACAATGAGTTTGCCCCTTTGCGCACTCCATTACAATTCGGGATCTTGTTCCACTTCGGTGTGTCTCTTATCCATATGTACTGTTTATTTGACCAGATTTGCTCACTCCTCTGCTTTGTCATATTACCGAGGTACATAAAACATCATTGGCATTTGGGCTGCATGTGCTTCATTTGGAGTCTGATGATGGAATAAATGGATTGGCTTTACTGATGTGCTCTGGGCTTGACGTTGTCTCATTGGATTGCTTGAAGAACGAGGAACTGTTTGGGGACTAAGGAGCTGGACCTTGGCTAGGACTACCGGGGCACTCCCTTCAAACGCGAAAAAACGGTTGGTGTATCTCTTCGGATCCCCTTCAGCTCGAGTGAGGCGGCGTCGATGCGACCCCCCATAGCAGCTCTTTTTAATTCAGCATTTTAATTCAACACTTTAATTTTGTTATCATGAGTTGTAATTTGTCTATTAGTTGTGCTACCTAGCATAGTCTTGGATTTCATAATTTTCTGTATTTGTCGGCTTGATCATTTTCACTTTGTCTATTTTTTTTTTGTACATATTTTTGAATGCTTGATTATACATGTTTGATTCTATTATACATTGGGCGTTTTATATGTCAGTTCGTCTTATAAATTGCTAGATTGGTTTAGCACATGTAGCCATAGAATAGCCTTTAGGTCTACCCATTTATTTCTGGACATTTCGAGTCCAGTTTAGAAAAGCTTCTAGGTTCGGGGATGTTTCTCACTCAAACGGGCCGTAGAGTTTGGTCGGTGGGGAACGCCTTTTCTTCATAAAACTTTCCAAACAATCCATAATTGTCACAATAAAACTCACAATCAATGATTCGTTTCAACCAATAAAAATCCAACTCAAAACCCAAAATTCAATTCAAAACTCAGCCCAAAAATTCAATTCAATTTCTCATTGAACACTCTTCAAAATCAATCTCTCTCACACTCCCTCATCAAACACTCACAAAACCACTCTCTCATCAAACACTCACAAAACCACTCTCTCATAAAACCACTCTCTCATAAAACCACTCTCTCATCAAACACTCACAAAACCAATCTCTCTCATCTAACACCCTTCAAACCAATCTCTCTCATCTAACACCCTTCAAACCAATCTCTCTCCTCCAACACATTGCAAAATCAATCTCTTTCACACTCTTTCATCAAACACACTTCAAAATCAATCATTCCCCTACTCACTCATCGAACACCCTCCAAATCCAATCTTTCTCATGCTCCAACGTCAAACACATTTCAAAAGCAATCTTTCTCACTCACTCATCAAACACTCTTCATACACAATTCAAAATTCATTCCAATTCAATGTCAATCCGAACATCAAATCATCCAATTTGAGGCCCAATAACCAAATTCAATTGAAGCCCAATTTAAAGCCCAATTCGGGGAACAAACCAAAGCCAAATCCGGCCCATATTTCAAGGCCCAAATCCAGCCCATATTTCAAGACCCAAACTCGACCCACATTTGAAGGCCCAAATCCGGCCCATATTTCAAAGCCCAAATCCGGCCCATATTTCAAGACCCAAACTCGACCCATATTTCAAGGCCCAAACCCAGCCCAATTCAAGGCCCCAATCCAGCCCAAATCCGGCCCTCATTTCAAGGCCCAAATCCAGCCCATTATTCGATCTTAGATTTAGTTTCAAATCCAATTCAATTTCAATTCCAATTCAATTTCAATTTGGAATCAAATTCAAATTCAATTTCAATCCAATTCCAATTTAGATTCAATCTCAATTTCAATCCAATCCAATTCAATTCAAAATTCTTTTCATTCCCAATTCAATTCAACTCAACTTCATTTCAATCCTAAATAATTCCAAATGTCATAAATCTCAAACTCCTTGAAACTCCAAACTCCTTGAAGTCAAGCATCTCGAATCTCTAAGTGTCTCAGCAGCTCAACAGACTAGAACGTCTCAACAGCTCAACAGACTTGAATGTCTCAGCAGCTCAACAGACTAGAACGTCTCAACAGCTCAACAGACTTGAACGTCTTAACAGCTCAACAGACTTAAACGTCTCAACAGCTCAACAGACTTGAACGTCTCAACAGCTCAGTAGACTCGAACGTCTCAACAGCTTAACAGACTCGACCGTCTCAGCAGCTCAACAGACTCGATCGTCTCAGCAGCTCAGCAGACTCGACCGTCTCAATAGCTCAACAGACTCGAATGTCTCCGCAGTTCAACAGATTCGAACATCTCAATAGACTCATCAAATTCAAACACTTTGAAAATCCTCAGCTCCTCAAAAAGATGAACCTCTTGAAATTTGATAATCCTTTCAAGCCTCGAACATCTCATAGACCCGAGCATCTCACAAACCTTGATATCCCATACCCCCGCCTACATGAACATCCCAAATGTCCTAGAGACCCGAGCGTCTCAAAGACTAACCTCTTAAGTACCTCTCAAACATCTCAAAAACCTTCAAAACCCCAAAAACGTGAACTACGTAAGGTCTGATCTCAACAGGGAGTTGAGTACGTGGGCAGCCCATCTCGGGTGCGACCCCATTCCAAACAAAAAACCCTTTTCCCACTCAAAGGTATTCTTCATACCTCTCAAAACACTCAAACCTTCTTCGGCTCCCACAAACTTCAAACCATCAGACTCCAAGTCTTGTCTATTCACTCAACCTTAGACTCTTCCCGAATCCTCATTCTATACTCATCTGAGTTCACCAACTCATCCCTTTGGCGCTAGCTTAACAGAAAAGCTCGCCTCATCCACTTTCTTTCTCTCTTCCTGTCCTAATCCTATCCTTTGGCTTTAAATGAGTCTCTTTAATAAGGTTTTGAAAGAAGTCAATCCCGACAATTGGAGACCGAGGTTTCCTCGGGCACCAATCCAAAGTCGTGGTCGTTGCCACTTCTAAGGGGTGTAACCCAGTACGAACCCATAATAGAATCTCTGATCTGACCAGATAAGTCCTATCCATAGGCAACAAATTCAGAGTCAACCAACGGTTCTTAGAACCCTCCTTCCCTTCCTTCCTAGTATCTTAGGTCAAACTAGGTGGCGACTCTAGTCAACTCCACCTTATAGAGGCATAAGTCCGCGTGGAGCCGATCGAGAGCGGGTGTAGTGCACACTTGCACTCCCCTCTATGCTTTCTGGGAAAGACAGACGATTTAGTAGGTAGTTGAGGGCTGCCATAATAACGGGTTTTCACCCACCACAGAATGGCATTTTCTAGGATCTAGACTTATTAGTCAGACCATATTTAGACAGACCCCCCTCATACCGAAAAATCACCCTCCACAGAATGGCGACTCTGCTGGGGAAAACTTGAGTAAGTTTTTCTCATAAACTTGATCAAGGAAGACTGAACTCCATTCAAAACTGTCGGGACCTCCCCACTTCTTTCAAAACCTTCAAGAGATTCATTTCAAAGCCTTTAAAATTACTCTACTCCACACTTAGAGTGTGCTTTGTGAGGATAGTTAGGACGAGTCTTTAGAGTTCGAAATTGACTTTGATTACCACATGTGTGCTTTGACCTTTGCATGTTTCACTTTTGTTTACTATAGTGTGTTTACTATCTTATGTTTACTGTCTTATGTTTACTGCCCTTCATTCATGACATAATTGCTTATTTACGGTTTTTGTAAATGGGGCCTTCGTAGAAAGGAGCCAACCCATTGTTGCATCGGGTAGTCTAGGAGCATGCATTCCTCTGTGTCACCTTCACTATCTGCGGGCGGGATTAACAATTGGTCCACAATTGATTCCCTCTGAGTATGGGTCCTTCGTAGTTAAGGAGTAAACCCACCTCGTGGTGTAGATCTAGGTCATGTCATACTCTTGGTATTTTGGATGATAGGCCCGGGATGCGTCTGTGCTTCCGTGGCGTTATGTTTTGGTTCCATTGTTACTTCAGTGACAGTATATTGTCAGTTTACAGTGATGGAATGTAATTAAATACTCGGTATTATATATGATGTATTTATGGTTTTAGTTCTATGCTCGAGAGTCTGATCATCATACCGGTACAATGTGTATGTATTCTTTCTTGTTAGCCACGTGGGTGGCTAACGGCGTGTAACACCGACCCGTTTAGTGTATGGTTAGTTATTTAATTCCGCTGCGATTTCATATGGTTGCTAAGTGCGTAGTAGGGGCGGTACAATGTGTATGTATTCTTCACTGAGTACGAAGTCATATTTCTGTCTCTCAAAGATACCGTCGGTCAACTGCTGCCTGATAGTCTTCAAGTACTGGTCATTGTCCTGAGCTTAATGTACCTCCTCGATGAAGCCGTTGTCTCCTGTCATGGTAAATAAGGAATGAGCTCTACGGCTCAGGGCGTCAGCAACAACATTTGCCTTACCCTCCTTGTACCTGAGGTCGATGTCGTAGTCCTTCATAAACTCAACCCATCGCCTCTGTCTCATGTTAAGCTCCTTCAGAGTGAATAAATGTTGAAGGCTCTTATGATCTGAGTAGACTATCACTATAACTCCATATAAGTAGTGGCGCCAGATCTTCAGTGCAAACACTACTGCTCCTAATTCCTAGTCATGAGTCGGGTAATTCTCCTCGTGTTTCTTCAGCTGTCGTGATGCATAAGCGATAACTTTACCATTCTCCATGAGTACACACCCTATCCCTGTGCCTAAGGCATCGCAATAAAATTCAAACCCATCGGTCCCCTCTGGAATGGTGAGTATGGGTGCCGACGTCAGTAGGTCCTTCAGTGTCTGAAAGGAACGCTCGCAATCCGCTGTCCATACAAATGGAGAATCTTTCTTCATCAGGCTCGTAATTGGTTTCGCCAGTTTGGAGATGTCTTGTACAAATCTTTGATGGTAACCAGCTAATCCCAAGAAACTACGGACATTTGTCACTGTTTTCGGTCTTGGCCAAGTCCTAACTGCCCCAATCTTCGCAGGGTCTACAGATATACCGCTGGATGATATTACATGCCCTAGAAAAGATACACTATCTAGCCAGAAATCACACTTTGAAAGTTTGGCATACAATTGGTTCTCTCTCATGGTCTGCAAAACTTGCCTCAGATGCACCTCGTGCTCGTCCTTAGTCTTAGAATAAACTAGAATGTTGTCGATGAATACAACCACTGATGAGTCTAACTGCTCTCGGAACAATCGGTTCATAAGATCCATGAATATAGCTGGGGCGTTTGATAAGCCCAATGGCATAACTGTGAACTCATAGTGCCCATAGCGCGTTTGAAAAGCTGTCTTCTCTATGTCTTCATCCACTATCTGTATCTGGTGGTATCCTGATCTCAGATCAATCTTCGAGAAAACTGTTACGCCTCTTAACTGGTCGAATAGATCATCAATCCGTGGTAACGGGTACCTGTTCTTCACCGTGACTACATTAAGCTCCCTGTAGTCGATGCAAAGTCGCTTGCTACCATCCTTTTTCTTCACAAACAAAACTGGTGCTCCCCATGGTGACGCACTCGGTCTGATGAAACCCTTATCAAGTAGATCTTCTAACTGAATCTTCAGCTCTTTCATCTCTGCTGGTGCCATCCTGTAAGGTGCTTTAGCCATAGGCCCCGTGCCTGGTATTAAGTTGATGGAGAACTCCATATCTCGCTTGGGTGGCATCCCTAGTAACTCCTCTAGAAATAGGTCAAGAAAATATGAAATGACTGGTATATCTGACTGTGTCTACTCCTCTTACCTCATATCCTGGACATAACACAAATAGACTGGTTGTCCTTTCTTCACCTTCTTCATCAATGTGATAGCAGATGCGAGTTTAAATGTCGGCACTCTTGGAGTACTGTGATATGAAACTGTCTTGCCCTTTGGGCTCTTTAGTAGTAATCTATGCTCCGCGCAATGTAGTCTTCCCTTATACTTCTGTAGCCAATCCATGCTCATGATGATATCAAATCCTAAATTATCCAGCTCAATCAAATCCGCTTGAAAATCTTCATCCATGATATTAATCTGAACTCCCTTGTGTAGTTTCGTGCACCTCACTCTCTCCTTCATCGGTAGTGTGACTAGGAAATCTGAGAGAGGCTGAGGGGTTGTCTCTAACTTCCTTACTAATGTAGAGGATATGAAGGAATGAGACGCTCCTGAATCTAACAGTATCGATGCACTCACGCCATTTACTGTGAAGGTTCCCATGATAACATTCCCCTTATCCTTGGCCGCGGTCTTGTCCAAAACATTTAGCACCGCTCCTCCATTAGACTCGTGGCTTGGGGTTAACAATTCGTAAGATAGTGAGGTTGGGTGTTGGAATTAAAATGCCATTCATTAATCTAGTGATTCTCACATACAATTTCCATAATTACATCAGTATTGCCCAAAAGTTAAATTCAACCGTCCAGGTTTCAAATGTGTAGTATTTACTAAGGCTGATGGGGCTGTATTCAACTTAATGCTCTTAATCCCATGATACACTAATCTAGATTCTCCACCAAATATCAATACATCTCCTGACTTCAAAATAATCTTGTTCGCCTTGTCCATCCTCTTCTGGTCACCGTATAGAAACTCAGCATCATCTTCAATGGAGAATGATACAACTGGTATCCCTCTGGTAATTGACTCAGATGCCTCATCTCGATCCTGATGTAATCCAAGCTTTCCCCCTTTCTCATAAAAGTTCACAATACAAACGTCGGCTTCAATATCCGGTATGTGGTTTGTCTCTAATTGTTGTGCAATCTTAACCGCTTCTGTCACCAAAGTTTGGAATAAATCAGGTATCCTAGGAACTCGTGCTCCACCTATATTTCTTACTTCTCTATACAACCTAGTTTGTGGATCCCAGTCCTTACCCATACACATCATAAATAATTTAAGTTTTGACTCCCTTTCATATCCTGGAGTATAAAATCCTCCAAGGCCTATTCCCAAAGTTCTACATTCATTTACAATAGCTATCTGTTCATTAATAGTTAAATATTGCTTGAGTAAGATCATGCCGGGTCGAAGTACTTGGCACTCTGCCTCTGGATATTCCCGACCTTCGCCCATAGGCTCAGGTTATCTCGGTCTCATAGGTAAGGAAAAACAAATGTCGAAGTATCCTATTAGGTGAGAGGTTTCCTAAGTTAGGTCCCTCTAAATTTTTATTTCACACTGAACACATACAAGTCTCCTCGGCTGATAACTATAAACACACATTCATGCATCATGCATTTGGTTTAAGTTCTAGGCTTACCGGTCTCGCACTGAGCGCTAGCCTCAGCGCCTGAAGTTCCTACTGAGTATAGGGTGTCTCTTCCTGGAACTATCTCCTTTCCCTTCTGACTCCCGGATGAGGATGGCTGTCCTGCCGGTCCTTTAGTATAGGTGTTGTTCTGTGGCGCCTGACCTCCTCTTGGTCCGCCCACCTTAATAGCTGGTGTTCTCTGTGCACCTCTAGATACCTTGTATACTGGGCTCGCTGGGTTGGAAAAGCACTCATACTCTCTATGGCCTTTTTTCTTGCAATAACGACACTCCACCTTCCTGCCTACGCAGTCCACGCCTAGTTGATCATTTCCACAGCGCTTACAGTAGTAGTGGCATTGGGTTGGCTTATTCCCTGTTGTTATACAACATGGTTTAGTAATGGTATAGCTAATAAATATTTGGTTAAGTGAGAGGTGGGTATCCTTACCCTTAGGTGGTGCCGATCTAAGTGGCTGAGCATCAATGGCTGGGCCGGTCAGACGAGGAACCTGCTCCTTCGTCTTCTGACCATGGAAGTCCTTCCGCCCCTTCTTCTTATCAAAGAATTTCCTGCTAAGGTTTAGGTTTAGTGACCAATTCCAAGTATAGGTAAATAATGGCAACTCATTCTCAATCATAGGTTTCTTACTTCCCCTTCTTGTAGTAACTGCCAGATGTTGCTCCCCCATCTTCTCCTTCAGTATTCTTCGTCTTCTTTCCCTGGGCCTCCTCCCTAGACTGAAGCATTAACTCCGTTGCTGATGCTGCATCATAGCATTCTTGTAAGGTAGCGAAACGTATTGCTCCCATGGCGCCCTGGATGCGAAATTGTAAACCTCCCCTAAATTTCTGAATCTTGACGGTGTCGGAGTAGTCGACCCCTAGGATGTAGTCTAGCAGACTGATAAATTGTGCGTAGTACTGGTCAACTGTTTGACTCCCCTGGATTAAGGTCTCGAACTCTTGCCTTTTCCTCTGCTTCAAGTGTTCGGGGTAGTACTTCTCCCGCAACACTTCTCCCGCAACACTTCTACAAACGCTGTTCATCCAAAGTCCGGTGTAGCTCTATGGTGGCCCTCCACAGACCGCCACCAAATATCAGCTGCGTCCTTCAGGTTGTACGCGGCGATGTCGACCTTCTGGTTTTCTGGTACTCTCACAGCTTCGAAGGACTTCTGGTGCTCCACTATGAATTTCTATAGTGCGGCGGGGTCTGGTTCCCCTAAGTAGGCACTCTAGCGTCTGCAACGCTCTTCAACCAGTTGGTTTCTCTGGGCTGTGGCGGGTGTGTTATGGCTCCCGCAAGTTGACCTCCTAGCTGCTGCGCGAAAGCTGCCATGGCCGCTGCTAGGCCTGGTACTTCTGGAACATCCGCCGGTGTCTCGCCACCGTGTCCGCTGCTGCCTCCTCGTGGACTTCCTCTTGTCGACATCTATAAGATAGTATACTATTATTTCTACTCGGTTGCTACACCGTTTTCACATTCACAATCATAAACATGTAAGTAAGCTAACTAATAACAATAAAATATTCCTACAAGTTTCCTTTCTAAGTCATGAATCCTCACAGACGTTTCTCGTATCCCAAAAATTCCTATGCTCACTGTTCTAGACTCATTATCTTCTCATCAGAGTGGTACTCCGCTCTGATACCACTTTTTGTAACACCCTAATCCTAACTTGTAATAATGTCGAAAGTCATAGCATAATAAAATATAATTCGTAGCGGAAAATAAAACTATCTAACAATGGTGTCACATGCCGTTACTCACCCTTGTGAGTAACAAGGCAACCTTACTCCATCCATCTACTTCAACTCCTCACCGCTGTGATGAACAGATACTGAGCACTCATAATATTACAAACCAAATGAGCAACTAACCGAATAGAACAACCTCTTTAATACAAAACATAAATAAACTTAAAAGTGTTTCTTGAGAACACATCAGCTACCCTGTAACCCGCACTCCGGCTTGAGTCTTCTTCAATAACTTGAAATGTTTTGCCCATTGAAGGGCTCAGCAATCGAAATGCTGGTATGCTAAATGTAGTCCTAAGTCATCTAGATTCCTTAAGTCATTTTAGCCATCTTGATATTAGATTTTTTACATGATATACCGGTTTACAATAATAATAGTAATAACTGTGAATATTAAAACAATCACATAACAGTTCACCTGCAAACATTAGTGCATAATAGTAAACAACAACCAGATAATCAAACACCGATAATCTATAACAATAACCAAACAAGATACGCGTATTAATTAACTGTACTTGTTAGTTGGCCACCTGGCCCTTATCCTTTAAACCAACCACTTAAACCTTTCCAATCAAATTCCACCTAAGGCGTCACGTTAAGACAACCCTTAATAGCTTGATAATGGACAATAGTCCCCTGGGTTCCAACGAAACCTTTACCAGCTGACCTTATGGCCCTGGATAAATATTTTGACCGATCCGGTCAAACTCGTGCACCAACGGTAGTGCCCTCCGCCATCGTCGAATGTGGACAATGGATTCCCTTGAGTGACTCCCCATAGAAGTCCCTCGTAGTGATCACGATACGGAACCAGTAAGTCGAAACAGTCTGGATTCCTCTCTTTATAAGTTAACCCTTTAGTCAGTGAAACAATATCCAATCCTTGAGTTAAGACTATAACAGTTGACCATCAGTTAGGTTCTCATAATACCTAAAGGTCATTTAGTCTTGTTCCAGTTTAGATGTATAAACTTCCAGTCATAAGACGTTCACGTAAAAATAAAACGCAATGGTGTCGAGCAATACAGTATACAATATCATATACAAAAATCACAGATATCGCTCTTAACAGTTTAAACACGCAATGTCTGGAACTCAGGAAAATCCTTAGGACATTCAGACCACACAATTAACATACCGTTCACCGTGTAACTTGCTAGCTTGACAATTCACGCTCAGTAATTCCTTCACGTACGCTGCTATATTTACATGCAATACCGGGTAATATTAATACAACTGTTCACTAAATATTACAGTGCTATCACTGTAGAACTAATACTCGTAGTATACTAACTCTGTATGTTCTTTATTTCCCCCTGTTATTTTACAGTGGTTCGAGGTAGTTTAACAGTTCATTATTCTATGTAATAACTACATGTGATAATGAATTTCCATTGTATGATATATCTTTATCTCATTAACTATGTATCCATAATTATTTCCACTTATTCCATATATCAACATGATTTGGTTATTTTTATTATAACCACAATTATATTACCTTGTTTCAATTTCTTCCTTTATTAAATTACAAAACTAACCTTATAAACTCGGTAATTACAAGTTGAACACATTAACTTTTATAATTTACTAAATATCCATATTAACTTTCAATAATTACAAACTAAGTATACTGATCTTTATAAATTACCAAATGATCACAAATACTTTCGGTTTTAATATATATCTTTCCTTTATTTTCAATTTAACCCCAAAACTTTATATAAGTTACATATTAACTTATAAACTATATTTTTAATATTTAATTCCCTAAAATAACCGAAATGACCCATACATTTTTATTATTTATGCTTTTGCCCCTAAACCAATTCGGTTTTATATAAAATCTTTCATAAATTACATATTCACCCCAAAACTTTTATAAACTTCATATTTTATGTCATAAATCATTTTAACCCAAAGTTTTTGGTCAACACTTTGACCAAGACTTAATTTCATAGCTAATACATTAATATACCCATAAAATCATTAGTAATTCGGCTTGCACCCTATATTTTCCATAAATTACAAAATAGCCCCAAAACTTTATAAAATGTTATTTTAACACTTAAACACTTATTTAAATTCACCAAAATTCATGATATTAATTCCTACCTTATATTATATCATAATTATACCAATATACTCCTTAACTCTCGGCAATCCTATTTAATACACCAAACTTTTCAAAATTTACATTTTAGCCACATAACTTTATAAACCAGCCATTTAAATACTTGTAGCTATTTTTAATACTCCCAAAATTTATAATATAAGCTAATATACTTATATACTTCAAAAATCAGCAAATAAACCATATTATTCTCGGCTTTGATTTTATTTTACTATATGGTTCTAAAACTTGATTTAAACTTTATAATATGTATATATAAATGTATATAAGCCATATAACACTTCCAAAAATTATGTTAATGACTTAGAATGATTATAAACTAAAAATAGAACATTTTGTCCCTAGACAATTCGGCCTAAACAAATATGTATCCTAATTAATTTTTTTGTGACACAATCTTATACCTTAAGGTAATAATCTTACCTTATATGTTATAAATTATTTTTCTTGATATTATAACCCCATATTTTCGGCCTTAATATTACTAAGGCTTATACATAACTTTTATACCAAAGTTTGAAGCTTAAATCAAGCTTAAACTTAATAAACCTTAATTGTCGAAACTTACTCCTCAAATCAAGATAATTCTTGTACCTGATTTCTCCTTGAATTCCAAGCTCTCCAAATGCTATCTTGATGAAGAACTTTCGGCCTCCTTGTATATATTTAGGAGATCCATTTGTTAGACTTCTAACAAGGATTTATAAATAAGATTTGGAGTAGTTTTACAAGAGTTTACCTTAGGTATTTTCCAAGGAATTTTCGGTACACCTTGGGATGGTTGTAGATCTAAATTTCCTTCATGATATGATGAAGAGAATATAGGTTTAGACGCTTGTAATTTTCGGTAATGACTTAAGCAACTTACTTAGGATTTTCAACATGAAAATATACCTTAACTTGATCTTGTTGTTCCTTGTGTTGTTGTTGAATCTAGGAACCTCCTTGGAGCACTAAAGCTTGGCGATTTCTTGTATGGTTCTTAGGATGATTCTTGCTTCAAGACTTAGTAGATTTAACTAGGAAGTTTACATAGAAATGGTGTTAGAACTTAGAACACCATTAATGGAGCTTTGAAGCTCTGAGGAATAAACTAGCAAATGAAGAAGAAAAGAGAGAGTTGAGAGGCTTACCAATTCGGTGGAGTGAGGAGCAAAAGAGTTTTCTAACTCACGTAAGGGCTTAAGGAGATAGGAAGGAAGGAAATCAAAATTTGATTTGGCTTTGTTTATTTGGTCAATGCTAGGTAGGCTCCTTCATTAATTTAATTGCTTGGTTCAAGGCTCCATAAAATGCTCATAATGGAGCTAGCTTTCGGCCACATGCCAAGGAAGGATGGTGGCTTTGTTTGACAACTTGTAACAAGAAGACAAAGACAAGAGTGCTAGATAATTCTTTAGCATTTTTTCTAAGATGATTGGTCCTTGCTTTCCTTTTGATTGCTCACGGTAATAGGACTGAATGGAGCATTTGATTCTTGACAATTGAGGACATTATATCATGCCTAGGTAGGTAGGTATTCTACTTTGATTTTTATAAGGCAATCAAGCCTCATTTTTCCTACATGAAATCGGCAATGGTGTTGTACATAGGACATTGATTTTTGTTTGTATTGAACATAGGCATGTGTATTGTTAGGTAGCTGCCTTCCTTGACTAATTTGACAGCAATCAATCCCCCTTGTTCATGCATAAAATCGGCAGCACATGCTGTAGGAAGCAACTTGATTTCTTTGTTTAATTGTAAAGTATAAAGTTGATCTAAATTGTGTGTATTTAATTTCCTTATTTTTTTTAGATTGAATCCTTCTCATTTTTCTTGTAGGAAATCGGTAATGTGCTGCTTGTTTGACTGGAATTATTTGACACAATATAACATGGCATGTGCAAGGTGAGTCACCATCCATAAGGCAATTTTCTAAGCCAAAACTAGTTAAAATATACCTAAAATGGCGCACACAATAGAGGGTAAAAGAGACTGATTTTTAATTTGATTCCTGTCACACTATATTGTATTAAGACCATATTATAACATGTAATAGGTTCCAGCATTTATTTGGTACATTTATACTAAGGTGAAAGATGAAAGTTCTAAGGTAAAATGCTGATTTTAGGTACCTTTTTGACTCAAAAGTCGGCCCTACTTGTGCTATGATTTTAGCACTGGAATTAATTGATTTAGATGACCAATTTATCTCCTTTTAAGATTATCAACTCGTGGTTCCTCAAAAGCCTCAAGGTAATTGCGTAACACGCGTTTTTATGACACCCGAAGGTACGTTTTTGTGCTTTAAGGATATTCTGGAAAATAAGTAGTCTCTATGAGTTCCAAGTGTTTATAAACATTGATTATGGTCAATAATAATATATTAAGGTGTTAAATTTAGTTACATGGGGTTATATCAACTCAAGACACAATTTCTGGGCTATCGGGACACTTTCGGATCAAAAAGGAGAGTTAAGAAATTCCCTCGAGCACTTTGTTTATTTTTTATAAAGTAGCTCGAGCTTTCTCTTTAGAATGGTGAATATTAATGATTGGAACTCTAAGAATGATTTATATTGGAGTTTGTGCCACCTCGGCACCACTCCGGGGCATTCCCAAGGGTTTATGGGGCCCCCATCGGGAACCTCCGAGCGCTTTGTCTTTAATTGAGAATTTATCATGAGGACATAATCTTATATGTTTATTAAAGTGTTATGGTGCATTTGGAATGAATTTTAATGCTTTAATTCATCTTATAAAATATTTCCGAGACTTTCGGGTCTTTCAGGCCCTTAAGGGAACTCCCGGGCATTTTGTATTTTTACTTAGTTCTAACTGAGGACTTGTGTTTTAAAGGTCATATAATGTTCCTTGGTTAACTTCATATGAGTCTTATAGCTTATATAACTTGTTTAGCTTAAGGTCCGGCTTAACGCTCGTTTATGACCTTAAGGAGTTTAGGTGCGTTTTTAACGCCTAACTGTTTATATACTTATCTCAGGGTTTAATAATCCCCTAGATAATATTTATTTCCCTTTATTTAATTATTTAAAGGTTAGGGGTATTTCAGGTGTGAAGTGTACTAACCGAGTAATACGGAAGGAATGATTTCTCACTAACTCCTAACTAAGTAACATTTGTAACCTTTAGAAATTGTAATTAGAGTATGTGAGAAGCCCGATAGAGTTTCGGCCACACGTGAGAATGAGGAGGCAAGAGAGATTGTTTCCGAATTCTGGCCTAGCCTTCCCACCATGGTTACGAACTGTATGGTCGCAACCCGTGGAAGTAAGCCAAACTAAAGCCCGGTGGTGGGATTGTTTATCTCTGCCCAGAGCTCAACCAACTTAACTTAATGAGTAATCAAGAGTAAGAAGAATTGTATAGCAATGATCATGACTAGTGTAAGTCATAGGATCAAGAGATAAAAGTTAAGAACATCCGATCAACCTGGATGAGCAACTAACTAACCTTGATGATTATTGATTGTGATTTATTTCCTTGCTTATGTTATGTTACATGTGATATACTATCCTGCATGATTGTCGTGTATTCTATTTAGCATGTTGTCAAAATAAAATGAACTCCATGTATAGGACTAAGTAGTCGGCGTACCCCCGTTAGCACGCGGGGTACGCGAATTTCATATGCAACTTTTTCTTATCCCCTTGGGGCACTATTTTTATTCTTCTAGGTGCCCGAGACTATTGATGGTCGAGATGCGACCGGGTTGTTAAGCTTTGTTAGTTTAGAGAATTTTTGGTAGTGTACTGAGTTGTACACGGGCATGCAGCCCTTTTTGTGTAGCTAGTGTACCATGTAGTACACACCTTTGGATTTTGGAAACTGGTAAATCTTGTTGGATTCGAGATTTGATGTAATTTATTTCTGTAACAACCCAGTATCCCATTGTTGTGATATTGTCCGCGTTGGCACGCAGGCCGCACGGTTTTGTTCCTGGGGTTTCCTAGCCCCAAAAGGCCTCAGAACAGGGAGAGGTATCCCCACCCATATAAAGAGTGGTTCGTTCTCCCCTCCAATCGATGTGGGAGGTAAGCTTCAAGGGTATTACATTCCACCCCCCTTGGGAGCCCAGCGCCCTCGCGGGCCACACCGGCACACCGATCTGGGTCTAGCTCTGATACCAACTATAACAACCCAGTATCCCACTGTTGTGATATTATCCGCTTTGGCACGCAGGCCGCACAGTTTTGTTCCTGGGGTTTCCTAGCCCGAAAAGGCCTCACAACAAGGAGAGGTATCCCCACCCATATAAAGAGTGGTTCGTTCTCCCCTTCAATCGATGTGGGAGGTAAACCTCAAGGGTATTACAAATTGTGCACTTAGATACTCGGTAATCCATTGTGATAGAAGTTGTTATGAATGCATTTAAGTAAACTTGGTAATCATATTTATCAGACCGTAACTGTTAGTAGCTTAGGCCTTGTAAGTCGCATGGGCGACTAACGGCATTGTATCACCCGCCGATTGGTTTGAATTTTTGCTACGATTAGTTTAATGACCGAGGTGATTAGGAGATGATTAGAGGTTTAGCGGTAGGGGTGTTACAAAAAGTGGTATCAGAGCGAAGTCACGCTCTGATAGATAAAATTACCAAGTGTAGTGATTACCGAGTTAGGATTACAACCCGTTTAGTAAAGGAAAGGTAGATACCTAACTAAAATGTCTGTTAATGATAACGGAAACCCTTAAACGTCCGAATGGATGATACAATTGTTTGAACCCCAAGACCTTGTGGTCACCCAACCTAATGTGAGTTAAATGCTTGTTCATATGTCAGGGAGAGGCCGTGGTCGAGGCCGAGGCTGTAGGGAGTCCGCTGACGAGCCGGGCACGCAGACGATAGCTGAGAACGTCACTGCCAAGGTAGCACAGATGCTACCAAAGGTAATAGCGGCCGTTCAGTAGACCCAGCAGAACCAACAACAACAACTATAGTGACAGCCCGACCCACCTCAACCCCGTGAACCAAATTGGGTGACAGCCATAGCTGATCTTTGACCCGCATGCTTCAAGGGCGAGAGCGACCCGGCTAAGCTCGAGGCTTATATCTCCGAGATGGAGACAGCCTTCGAGACCCTCGAGGCTCCTGCTGGAGTGAGGGTGAGGATAGCCGCCTACTATCTGAAGGGTGCTTCCATGGACTGGTGGAAGCTAGTCAAGGGTGAGTACGTCGCCGACCCCGCATTCGACTGGAATGCTTTCACTTCTCTTCTCTGAGCCAAATACTATCCAGAGCATGTTAAGATGAAGAAGCGGCTCGAGCTCGATGCCCTGAAGATGACGGACTAGATGACCGTCGATGAGTATTACACCACCTTCACCTCTATCCTCCGACTGCTACCCGATCTAGGGTATACCGGCCAGGTCTTGGTCGACTGCTTCTATGGCGGCCTGAGCCATCGCCTCCGGTATGGCATAGGTTACACTAGGTTTACCTCTCTTCAGGTATACAATGATTTAAATCCTTAATGTCATAGTCAATACTAATTAACACCTTAAAATGCAAAGGAAACCATCTAATATCCTATACTTTAGAAGTGTTATCATGCTGCCTCGAGAGTTGAAATTACCGTCCAGCTGAGGGACGAGGAGAACGCGCTTAAGCACAAGTCTAGCGGCAAGGGTAACCATTCGGATGAGCAGAATCAGAACAAAGGCTTGAAGAAAAAGGGGAAGTACACCGACCCGCCACAAAAGAGTACCCCCAGAGATATCAGTGCCTATGCTGAGAAGGGCAAGGCAGCTGAGCCACGACAGCTCGCCCATACTGCGTCGGTGGCTGTGAAGCCCCTGAGATCCCACCTGCCTAAGGGTAAGACTTTGATTTTAATTCCCTACTTGAATGAAATTATCACTAGAACACCGACCACCACTAACTTCCGAACTTTAGGTTCTGGTTCCGGTTCAGGGAGAATCAACGACGGCCGTGCCTACAGTTGCAAGTACTGCAAGAATGACCACCCCGGCACAGATTACCACGGTCAAGAGGTGAAGTGCTATAGTTTCCAGAAGATGGGTCACCGGTCATATGAGTCCCCAAACAAGTCTAAGGGTAGCCACCAGAGCTACAAACGGCGAGAAGGCAAGGAGGTTGCATCTGGCGATGCTCAGGCCTAGCAGACCTCGCAGGGACAGGGGTCCCGAGGTGCACAAAAGGGCGCACCATAGAGGCAGCCGGCCTTGCACATAATCGACCGCGATGGGATCGGCACAAAGTCTAGCCTAGGTACTGACTTAAACCTTTAATCCTTGAAGAGCATGCCCAAGTAATTAAATTACTTGCTGAGTGAATGCATGAATGAATAGAATCAAAGTATGAGTATGAACATGAATTGAGCTAGTAAGCCTAGAACTCATGTTAGATGAAATTTATAACCTTAGGGACTTTCAATATCTGTTACCCAATACCTTCAAACCTAAACCTAGAAGATGCCAACATCACCACCCACCACATCACCGACGAACAGTGTCCGGTTATCCGACCAGGTATGATTTTATTAAAAGGATACTTGACACCCAAAGCATAGATTGCCATCATCCAACGTTGCAGCAAGCTAGGAGTGGGTCCAAGAGGATTTTACACACCCGAATTTCCCAGTGGAGCGAAGATGAAGCTAAAAATGATGTGCTTAGGAAAGGATTGGAATCCTTAAACCAGGACATACCAACAAACACGAGCGGAAGACGGAGTAACACCACCAACAATACCTAACGAATTTCAGACGCTTGTTACACAAGTCATAGAGATTGCACAACAACTTGAAGCTGACCCAATTCTTGCACTCAAAGCAGATCTTTGTATCGTTAACTTCTATCAAGATGAAGGATGACTTGGTTTACACCAAGATAAGGACGAGACAACGGAATCTCTTGAGCAAGGAGTGCCCGTAGTGTCTTAGTCCATTGGTGATGATGCAGTATTCCTATATGGCGAGCAGAAGCGTGGAGACCTCACTGAGAAGATAGTACTTAAGTCAGAAGATGTCTTGATCATGGGTGGAAAATCGAGAATGTTGTATCATGGTATAAAGAAGATTAAGTTGAATACGGCACCGTCGACGGTAATTAATGCCACATATATGAGGCCAGGGCGCCTGAACCTTACCTTTAGAAAGTATTGATCATGTAACATCATGTAATACGATAGCAATGTGTGTTAGAGACACATAATGTATGATAAGTGTTTATCAATAAGAGCAGTGATGGTTATTAAATCCCACTTGTGTTATACCATCCTTTCTTACAAAGTTTATGAATCATTAGGTTGTGGACTTGGTATGAAAGGTGGCCTAAATATCCTTACAGTGACACAGGCCAATAAGAGCGGCACGATAATCACGGGTTCCTTCCCAGTGAATGGAATTGAGGCCACTGTACTATTCGACTCTGGCGCCTCTCATACCTTTGTTTCACCATCATTCGTGAAAAGGTTGGTGCTAGACGCATATGAGCTACCAAATTTCATGGTTACGCTCCCGTCGATGGAGCGAGTGAAATGCACAGAGTACTATCAAGCTGCCACTATCCAAATTAAGGGCAAAGATTTTCCCCTTTCCTTCATCGATTTCAATGGTTTGGGATTCGACCTAATAGTCGAGATGAACTGGTTGGAGCGGCATAAGGGGTGGATCCTCTACGCCGAGCATAGATTGTTGCTTAGGAGTCCATCTGGGTTCACAGTTTCATACCGCCAGAGGCCGATAGAGCCTTCGACTACGATCATCTCCGCCATGTCCATGTACCAAGAGCTCAAAAAAGGGCACGAGGTATTCCTTTGTTATGTGCAAGATGTAGAACGAGATCCTGAATTCAGCACCGACATACCGGTAGTGTCGGAGTTCCCGGATGTGCTTCCGAAGGAACTTCCCGGCATGCCACACAGAGAGCTGTTGAATTTGAGATTGAGCTTGTGCCGGGCACCGGTCTGATTGCTAGGGCACCGTACCGTTTGGCACCGGCAGAAATGGCCGAGTTAAAGAAGCAGTTGAAAGAGTTACTTGACAAGGGGTTCATACCCCCGAGCGTATCACCCTGGGAGCACCGGTCCTTTTCGTGAAGAAGAAGGACGGTAGCCTCTGCCTCTGCATCAATTACCGCGAGCTTAATGCGGTCACTGTGAAAAACAAATACCCATTACCACGCATCGACGACCTTTTTGATCAGTTGAAGGGAGCTTCAGTCTTCCTCAAGATTGACCTCCGATCCGGTTATCATCAGATTGCCATCAGCGAACCCGATATTGAGAAGACAGCGTTTTGTACGAGATATGGCCACTTTGAGTTTACTATGATGCCATTCGGACTGTCAAACGCATCAGCTAAGTTCATGGACCTGATGAACCGTTTATTCAGTGATCAGTTGGATACTTCAGTGGTAGTCTTCATCGACGACATATTGGTATATTCGAAATGTAGAGATGAGCATGAGAGCCACCTAAGACGCATACTTGAGACCCTGCGCGAGAACCAGCTGTATGCGAAGTTCTCCAAGTGTGAGTTCTGGCTCGAACAAGTATCATTCCTTGGTCACGTGATCTCCAGCGAGGGTATCTCAGTCGACCCGGCTAAGATTAAAGCAGTACAATGATGGCCTAGACCTAAGAATGTCACCGACATCAAGAGCTTTCTTGGGGTAGCCGGTTATTACCGAAGATTTATGAAGGACTTTTCTAAAGTTGCAAAGCCCATGACGATGTTAATGAAGAAGGATGCGCCATTTGTATGGACAGACGATTGTGAAGAATCATTTCAGAGCCTAAAAGACTCGTTGACCTCAGCGCCCATTCTCACACTCCTAGAGCGCACAGAGGGATTCGAGGTGTACTGTGATGCATCAGGCAAAGGCATGGGATTCGTACTCAAGCAGCATGGCAATGTAGTAGCTTACGCCTCCCGCCAGCTGAAAAATCATGAGGAGAATTACCCGACACACGATCTTGAGCTAGAAGCCATTGTCTTCGCATTGAAGATATGGTTGCACTATCTTTATGGGGTTAGCATCACCATATACTCTGATCACAAGAGGTTACAGTATGTATTCACCCAGATGGAATTAAATCTGAGGCAAAGAAGATGGATGGAGTTCTTATCTGACTACGACATCGACCTACAGAATAAAGAAGGGAAGGCTAACGTTGTAGCCGACGCCCTGAGCCGTGGAGCACACTCTCTCCATTCGCTACTCGCTTCTTCTAGCTTCGTTGATGAGGTGCGAGAGGCTCAGTTGAGCAACCCTTATATGGCAGAGATCAGACAGAAAATAACAGAGGGTACATTTGACAGCCGAAAGTACGACTTCAAACTGCATGAAGATGGTCTGATCAGGCTGAATGGTAGATTATGTATTCCTCGAAGCAATGCTGAGCTGAGGGATCGCATTCTACAGGAATCACACTATTCTTCATTGTCTGTCCACCCGGGAGCCTCTAAGATGTACAAAGACATGAAGAGATACTTTTGGTGGTTGGGAATGAAATCCGATGTGACTGAATATGTTCTAAGGTGCCTCACATGCCAGAATGTGAAATTCGAGCACCGAAGACCGGGCGGAATGGTACAATCTATGCCAATTCCGGATTGGAAATTTCACGACATTTCTATGGATTTTGTTGTAGGACTCCCACCAGCAAGGGGAGGACTCAACATGATCTTGGTAGTGGTCAACCGCCTTACCAAGGTTGCCCGTTTCATTCTGATGAGGGACACCTGGAAGGTAGCGAAGCTTGCTGAGCTATTCAACCGAGAGATTATTCGACACCACAGAGTGCCCAAAACCATAGTATCTGACTGCGATACTAGATTTCTTTCGAGATACTAGAGAGATACACAGGAAGCACTGGGTACTGAGTTGAAGCTTAGCACCGCCTTCCATCCACAGACCGACGGTCAGACAGAAAGGACCATCCAGACACTAGAGGGCATGCTTAGAGCATGTGCCTTGGACTTTCAGGGGAGCGGGATTGATAAGCTTCATCTAATTGAATTTTCTTACAAAAACAACTACCATGCTTCGATTAAGATGTCGCCATTCCAAGCCTTATACGGTAGACCTTGTCGTACCACTTTGTGTTGGGATGAGTCAAGTGAAACGGTCATCATAGGATTGGAGTACCTAGCAAGTACAAGCCAAAGTGCAACAGATCCTAGTGAACATGAAAGCAGCCCAAGATAGACAAAAATCTTATGCAGATGTGCGATTAAACAAACCTGAGTTCACTGTGGGCGATCAGGTGTTTATGCGCATCTCACCTATGAAGGGTGTGTTCCATTTTGGTCAGAAGGGCAAGCTGAGCCCGAAGTTCGTAGGGTCATATGCGATCACTGAGAGAGTTGGAGCGATAGCCTACAGACTAGCCTTACCTGAGGAGCTGGGACGTGTTCACGATGTGTTCTACATGTCACAACTCAAGAAATATATTGCTGATCCTTCTCATGTTCTAGAGCCCGAACATCTATCCCTAGAGCCGACGATGAGATATGTCGAGACTCCATTGCGAATCCTTGACACTAAGACTAGAGACACTCGCCACAAGTCGGTGTGAATGGTGAAAGTCTTGTGGTCTAACCACGACGTCGAGGAAGCGACTTGGGAATTAGAAGACACCATGAGGGCAAAGTACCCAGCTTTATTTGTACATTAGATTGTCTTGTATCTATAGGGTACGGGGCGTGCTCCTCTTTAAGGGGGGTAGAGCCATTTTGCTTTTGCAATTCTTCGAGTTAGCTTTTGCATTACTTTGAGAAAAAGTGTAACAACCAGAGTGTTGGTTGAAGAGTGTTGCTTGTAATTGCGAATTGTGCTTACATTGTGTTATGCTTGCATTGAATTGTGTGTGAACACCTTGTTGACAGAGCTGAGATTATTTAAGGTGGTATTCAGCTATGAGTTTTGACAATTGAGATGTCAAATGAGTAAAGATAGCAACTCACTAACTTTGACCAACTTTGAGGGCAAAGTTTCTTAAGGGGGTAGATTGAAATACCCTGAACTTAAAAATAGTGATTAATTAGGCTAATAAGAATTTATAAGCTTAATTATGCCTAAATAAACATGTGGGAATGATTTCCGAAGAAAACAGAACCATAAAACAGATTAAAAGCACAAACGAACCTTAAAGCGCGTTTTTTGAGGAAACCGGGAAAATGTGACTATAAGCGGGTTAAATAGACCCGTAATAATTTTAGTCCATCAAATGTATATAATTGGACATTAGTGAAGGTATAGAACCATTAAAATTAATTAAACGAGAAAATTCCGGAAAACGGGTTCCGGTTAGTGAATAGTGCAAAAACTAGAACTTGTGGGGTGTTAAGTGTAATAAAACCAAAATGTCTCCCCCACTTGTAAATAAAAATCAGAAATATTTTGTGTGTGTGGAGTGTGGGACGGCTTCTAGTCTCTCCCCCTCTCTTTTATTTCCTTTCTAATACACTAAAATTTAAAACAATAAAGTGGAAAAAGACTCACTTTTACTCTCTCTCTCTCTCCTACCATCTCTTGTATCTCACGATTCCCCCCCCCCCCTCTTTCAGACTTCTTCTTCCTCCTCTATTCTCTCTAATGGCGAGTTGGAGAAGCTCAACAACAGCCCCCTTATTCCTCATTTTGGAAAGCCAAAATCAACTCCAAATGTTATAAAAATGGTACCATTGAATTCCTCTCTCTTTGGGCAACATTTCTACCTTTTCAAAATCTAAAAACAATGAACTTCATCTCCATGGATGGAGCTCATTTGAAGATTTGAGACCACCATTGGGAGCTCCTTCATCTCCTTACTAATCTAAGGTAAAAAAACTCAAAAATCCCTCTTTCTAGCTCTCTTCTTCAAGTTTGAAATTTCATATTTTTGAGCCTTGCCGCCTCCTTGTTCCAGCTGGTTTTTGAGCTCCAAAAGGGTGCTGGAATCTTGCCATTTTACTGTCCAAGACTCCATCTAATTAGTGGTAAGGTAATACCTCCTTTAAGCTTTAAATAAGTGTTAAACCCTAGACTAATTAAGGGATGGTTCTAAGTGGGAGTTGTTGTTTATTGGTGGACTATAGCATTACTGGTTTTGTGAGGCTTGAACAAGAAGAAAGAAAAGGAGAAGAAGAAGGAGGAAAGGAAGAAAAGAAAGTGAACTAGCAAATTCAAGGTAAATGAACTCACCTTTGAGGTAGTTTTGTATGTAGTGAGAGAATAGAATTTTAATGCTTGTTTATGAGGAAATTACATTGTTTAAGTATTGGTTGTGTTATTGAATAATGAGGAAGAGATTGAACTTTTTTAGAGTGGATTAAATGATGAATAAAGGCTTGGAAGCCAGGGGAAGTAGATTGTATATGTGGAGGAATTTAATGGTTGTGAATGCTTAGATTGATGTGGATATTAGTGGGAATGAATTGTGAGCTGAATGGTGTGTGGGCAATGTTAAAATTTTAGGGGAAACTCTATTGAAATTGCCATTGGAATTTGAGGACTTAGGTGCATTGGTTAACGAGAAAGAACCTAGGGATAACTAGGTGTTGTAGAGGTGAATTTAAGTGGATAACTTCCCTTGGTTATGGATTAGAAGAGAAGGATGCACTTGGGTGAATTTAAGAATAAGGAATGATGTAAGTGTGTGTGCTAGGATAGCATTAAGTGTAAACCATGGAGAGAGCAAAGAGGGGAGCAAAATCTGTAGCCAGAATTTAAGGAACAAGATTAAAAGTGAGAGTTGTGTAAAATTAAGCAAGGATTGTGTAATGGATTTGACCAAATGATTTTAGGAGGTTTAGAGCATGATTAAGAGTGTTTTAAGATGTTAAACATGTTAGTAAACTTGCGAAAAGAGCAGGGAAGAAATGGGTATGGGTCGGTCGTGGGTCGGTCGAGCTGAAATCTTCAAACCTGAGCGCTTTCTGATCGGACTGAGATTTTTGAACCCGAGTGTTTCTGACTTCGTCCTCCTATGGGGTTGGGTCTGTCGTGGGTCGGTCGGACAATAAAAAATGGGGCTTAAGCAGTAGACCATGGGGAGAATAATGATGGTGGGAAAAAACAATGTGCACATAGGAACCTAAGAAAGCAAGCTTGAGAAATGATTAAAAGTAAATGATGTTTTGTGATTAAGTGTGAAATCTAAGGAACTAGTAATTGTACATTGGGAGTCATAAAGGATGAAACGGGCTAGGTTAATTCTAGAAAATTAACCACCCGATGCTATGTATGTTATAGGACTCGTATAGTTGATTTCCAAAGAGGAGTTAGAGATTCGAAAGCGACGGTGAACGGTATGATTTTCTCATGCCCCGTATGCTACGGTGGTTACCTGATTTGTGTGTTTGGTGTGATCACCTAAATAAGATAAATGCATGAATCAGGTTTGTTCTACTTTCTGTAGCTTGTGATGTGTTGTTCCTTGTTGGACTGTTTGTGAGCCTCGATTTTAAACCCTATCCTATGTGGATTAAGTTGATTGGGATCTAACCGGGTTTTAGGTCCACTTATAACCTAAGATTAATAACTAAGTCATAAAACAATAATTATTAAAACCTAAGCTAGCTCACTGGAACCTATTATGAGTCGCCACCTAATTTTCACCTAGATTAAATTAGGAAAGGAGAGTTCGGGTTCGGGGGCTTGGTATTCGACTTATTTAGGGTTCAAATTACTTTCATTACCCTTCCTAGGTCGTTTTTCCTCTACTTGGTTTATTTACGACTTTCTACAAAGTTGTTTTTAACCTAGGTGTGCGCTTCTGTTTTTTTAATTTTTTTAACGTTTTTTTGACAGAAAATTAAAGTGAAATTAAAAGCTACCTAAACTAGGGTTTCGGAGGCAGAATTAGGTCAAATTTTGTTTCCGTCCATAGCCACGGACCTAATGTCCGTAACCACGGACCCTAGTTAACCTAAGTGAAAATAAAAGTCGAATTAAATAGAAAACAAAAATTTGAAAAGTCCGGGGCCACGGACAGGATGTCCGTAGGCCCGGACATAGTTTAGCAAAACCTAAATTTTTAAAATTTTAAAATCCCGCCGCCATCCGGGATCCCGGACAACCCACGGACGGGGGTTTTATGGTGGTTCCCGAAGGTGTTTTCGGCTCAAAATTTATGCACGTGTAGCCTGAAAGATGTACAATATGTTAGTAATTCAAAGATTGCAGTTTGAAGTCGAATTATGTACGAAACGTGATAAACAAGTAACAAGGCAGAAGCAAAAGTAATTAGCTATACAGAAGTCGAAAAGGGTTGTTTTGAGCCCAAAATTTAACAGAGAGTTAATGAGGTTGTGGGGAGTTAAAAAAGTAAAGTTATAACCTGTTTTACCTTCAGATTCATGGTGTTTCTTCACGTCGGGATTCTTCGTAGGCCTCGTTGATGGCGGATCTGGAAGAACTTCGAACCCAACTTCTGACTCCTTGTTGTTCTTGATGTTCTTCACGTTTTGGTGCTGTTTTGGTGAGGGTTTGATGATGGATGATGTTGTGGGAGTTGAAAAATGTGTTTTGGTGTTGATTTTGGTGAGATTTCGGTGTTTGATTGTGGCTCTGGAGATCAAAACGTGAAGAGAAAGGAACGGCTGCCTTCTTTGAGAGTCTAGGGTTCTTGAGGTTCTGATTTCATCATGGGATAAGGTTCCTTATATAGGCTTCCTTAAAGATAGAAAAATCCGGTAAAAACTGAGATTTACCGACGTTTTAGCACAAGGTCTTCCAAAAAGAATTTGATTATGAAATTTTACACATGGGTAAAGGATGATATTTCTGATTTTTCTAAAGTGGAATCGAATTTTTTGGATATTGGAATATTTTTAAATTCAATTTGTTATCAGATTCAATCAGAAATTGCTAGAAAATTTTTGGAAATTCGAAAAATCAAAATTCCAACGCCATTATGCCCAAAATGCCATCCTCTATCATGGGTTAAAATTTCAAAGCATTTTGAATTGATTTGACCCTTCTTTGGAGGAGAGAGAAAGCCTATAGGGGGCTTAGGAGCCTTGAAAAACTACGGAAATGCCCCTGGAGATGACTAAGCTGTCCCTAGTACTCTGAGATGTGTCGATCGTATTGGGAACCCATGCTACTAGCCTATTAGTAGAGACTCTCTTCCGGGGGGGTTGAAATTTTGGGTATAACAGATTGCACCCCGTCAACTAGACTTTGTAATGGAAATGAAAAGGCTAGTTGATGCTTGAGTGATACCCCCAAAATTCCAGATTTTTTCCAAGACCCTGCATGTTATCGAAAAACTGATAAATTGTGTCGAGCTGTTCTAAGGCGCTGACTACCTATGAGTAAAGTGGAAAGATGTCAAGCGATTCTAATGCGTCGACCACCTAACGGTAAATATGAAGTATTGTTGGACTATTCTAAGGCGTCGACTACCTATAATGATGATATGATGTCAAGCTATTCTAAGGTGTTGACTACCTATGATGAATGAGATGATGTTAAGCTATTCTAAGGCGTTGACTACCTATGATGGATGAAATGCTGTCGAGCTATTCTAAGGTGCTGACTACCTATAAGTAAAGTGAAATAAAGTAATGTCAAGCGATTCTAAGGCGTTGACAACCTAAAATGTGAAAACTGGGTGGTATGCAAATGCAAGAATGCTGAAATGCTAATGATGCTAATGATGTTGATGCTGATGATGTTGATGATGCTGATGATGCTAATGATGCCCGGATGCTTCTGGAGACCGAAAACCCGTGCTGATGCTCCTGGCTGGACCCAATGTGGACTTATTGCCATTGCCCCCCAAGCCGGTGTGCAGGGATAACTCCTGGTAAAAACCCTGGGGACTTATTGCCTTCGCCCACCATTCGTTGATCCCAAAAATAAGTTGACATCGCAAAAGGAGGATTTATTGTCATCACCTCGCCAACTTTCTGTCGCCAGGTCTTGTGACGCGCCTGGATAATGCAACTAGGTCTTATGACGAGCCTATATGAATGAGATGAATGCAATGTGTTTGATGAGAGTGGGTAAGCTAAAAGGTAATGCTAGGTCTTACTACGAGCCTAAGGGAATGCAACTAGGTCTTATGACGAGCCTATAGATGGGATCTAGGTCTTATGACGAGCCTAAAGAATGGATCTAGGTCTTATGACGAGCCTAAGGGATGGTTCTAGGTCTTATGATGAGCCTAAGGATGGGATCTAGGTCTTATGACAAGCCTAAAGGGTAGATCTAGGTCTTATGACGAGCCTAAAGGTTGTTCTAAGTGAAAGTGAGTAAAATGTATGATGGGTCTAAATGGATGTAGAAGGATTAGGGTTTATGTCAAACCTGGAGATGGTAGGGCTCAAGACGGGCCTGTGGATGTTTGAGTGTGAAGGTAGGGCTTAAGACGGGCCTGAGGGAATTTGATGTGGAGGAAGGGCTTAGGACGGGCCTAAGTGGTATGAGAAGGGTTTGAATCCTTTGGGTTTCTGGCTTTTGGGCCTCAATCGGTGTCTTTGTTGCAATTGTTGGGACCAACAATTGCCCCCAGTATTTTTCTTTAAGGCAATCTGAGTTCTTTAGGGTTTTTGGCAATCGATCGCCCCTAGTATTTTCTTTGATTAATTACGCAAAACAAGTCTCATTCTCACAAGGTCAAGGTTTATCTTGATGTGGTGCTTTCTATCCTACACTCAAAGTGTTTAATGCTTGCACTCATGCTCTCCTTTTGGACAAAACATCTCGACCATTGAATTTGACATTTGTTAGATTTACACGTTCAACCTGTTACTTTCACGTGATTGGATACACAACTACTAGGTCGGAAGTCTTTTAAGCTTATAACGTGGCTATGGGGTGTGATGAATGACAACATGACAATGGATGAATGTTTAGGATATGTGGAGCTATAAGGGTGACCAAAGCTGCAACTTGCACTGTCTCTCAGACTTGTCTCCTTTGCCTTGAAGTCGTTTGGCTACTTCGTGATGATTTCGCTTGTGAACTTGGGACCTGGTACTTTTTGATTGTTCCTTGCACCTTCTCTCTTTTTTCCAATTTTAGATTTCTTCGAGGCTTTTCAGGTTTGCCTTTCTTTGAATCTCCTTTCCTTCGGGGTTCTTGAGTTTCCGGGCTTTGAACTCTGAGAGCTGTTTTTGAAGTTAGCTCATTTGGATCCTGTGTCACTTTGGGACCATTTGCGGATCGTTTCGTCACGCTGGTAGCAGTTTTGCTTCTTTGGACTTGTGAAGTTGCTGTTCGGAAGTCATGCTCCTTGCTTCCTTTGGTCACCGGGTCGGACATTCATCATTGGCTGGGTTATTTTGTGGAGTTCATAATATCGAAAAGGGGCATATGAAAGGCTCAGCGGGGGTGCCTAGGGTGTGATGTCAGGGTTCACAAGCTTTTTGGCTGTGTGGCGCTATACCTAGGTGTTTCGTCATTCCTAGTAGTTGTGTATCTGTTCTTTGTTACTTTTCATAGGTTTAAGCGTAAATTTACAAATTATCTCCTTCGGTCGGAGTCATGTCGTTTACCTCACCTTTGAATGTGACCTCTCTGGAGTCGTGTAAAAATGACACGCTCTTTCGCTCTTGGTTTTACCGCTCAAAGCACTCTCACGAAATGTACACTCAGAGACTTGTTTGCATGTTTAAACAAAAGAAATAAACATTATCGTTCCTTAACTCAGATCGCCCCCATTATTGTTTTGGGGTCTTTTGACAAGCCTTTTGAATTTCCAGGTTATTTGTTGGAGGTGGCTGTATGTGTGGTGGTACGTGGCGATGAAGTCTTGCTGTTTTGGTGGAGTGATGTAGTGATGAAAGTAAAACATGGTAGTGGGATGCTTTCAGTGTACAGTCAGATTTTCTATTGAGAGGTGATAAGTGGTGGAAGCCAACAAGGTGGTGAGATATTTCCTGCGCAAGAATGAGTTTCATGTGGAGAGGGAAGTGTGGTGTATGTGATCAAGGTAGTGGATGTGGGTGAAATGACGTGATGACTTATTTATTTTTTTTGGTGTTCTGGTTTTGTGAATAAATGCACACAAAAAATTATGAAAATGGAACTATGTTCTAAAAATTGTAATATTATGAAAACTACCTAAAATGATAAAGGAAGCTAGCTACCCTAAAAGTTGGAAGAACGACTGGGAAAAGAAAACTACCAAATCGAGAAAGCTTCTAAAATAGTGATGTTGGGCTCTCTGATGCCAACGTACCGAAGACTCGAGCTCTAGGCCGTCGGGACGCCCTTGAGATGACCGTGATTGTCTTCCTTCTGAACTTCGAATAGGCTCCATAAAATGTCTGACCTAGGAATGCCTACGGGTTATATAGGAGGAACCTGGGTCTGAATCTTTTCCAAGCTGAGAGTGAAGTGCATGAGCTAGAGTGGCTCCTAGGATAGAACAGATGTGCGGGCCTGAATACCCTTAATCTGGAAGTGAAGCAAACAGGCTGAAGGAGGCCACACGAACCGTGAATGGGCCACTGGGCCGAGAGAGAAAACCTTGAACTCTGAGATCCATTTGGTGTTCTTGTTGGGCCTTGAAGCTAGAAACTGGAATGAATGAGTTATGCAAACTATCTTGGATTCAAATGTTTTGTGTCATAGGCCTAACTTCTGGATTTAAAGCAATGCTTATGGGCCCAAACTATGAATTGGTCTATGGGTCCCAAAGATTATGAGTTATGAGTGTGGCATTCGGGCCAGAATGATTGCCGAACAAAACCCTAGGTTGGAATTCGGACTGAAACCTGAATGAGTAGTATTGATTGAACCTGAAAGATGATGCCTAGATCTAGGATTTTGGGCTAAAGCCCAAGTGAAGAGTTTTCCTATACTAGAATAGGCCTTGGGTCGGAAGAATTTCAGTGGCTTGGTTGGTTTACATGTCTCATGGATTACTTTTAGGTGGACCTTTTTGGGCCTATAACTAAATGTATAAACCAAATTGGGCTGAAAAAAAACCACCTAAGTCTAAACTCTTGGGCCGAAGCCCACATAACTCACATGTTAAACCAAACAGAGCCTTTGGGCTGCAGACAAATAGAACTGACAATTCGGGTTGGGCTAGGTTGATGTAGGAGAAATTCCTATCAATTTCTAGGCTGGGTAGTGGGCCGATCACACAAGCAAACAAGGCCCTCACAGATTCAACACGTCCTCACTAGATGTTCAAATTAAACCAGGTATGGATCGATCCGGAGAGGTGTTTGGGGCATGGGCCCAGGTCACCACAAAGGAATAGGGCTTGCACGCTATTCTCTTTGGGCTTCCCCACTCTTTTCACATCACCTGAAGGTGTGCGTCTACGGTCGGGTCTTTAACTGACCAAACAATGGGCTAGGTAAGGGCACTGCCAGGAAAACGCTTGGGGCTAAGGCCCAGGTATTAAGGGGATGTGGTTAGACGACATCCTCCTCTTTTACCCCGCTTATTCACATCACCTAAAAGGTGTGAGTCCCTAACAGGGGACCCTCAAACGGGTCCCGGGCTGAAATCAGTTTGCGTGGACCCTCGCTCTCTTATGATGCAAAGGTGCAGAAAATTAAAGTGCGCACAAAAGTAAACAAACAAAGTAATAAAGCCTTAAATAAACATTTTCGAGTTAAGCCCTCTTTCTTAAAATTAAACAAGTTAATATTAAGAAATTTGTCCCCAGCAGAGTCGCCAGTCTGTGAGCCTCGATTTTAAACCCTATCCTATGTGGATTAAGCTGATTGGGATCTAACCGGGTTTTAGGTCCACTTATAACCTAAGATTAATAACTATGTCATAAAACAATAATTATTAAAACCAAAGCTAGCTCACTCGAACCTATTATGAGTCGCCACCTAATTTTTACCTAGATTAAATTAGGAAAGGAGAGTTCGGGTTCGGGGGCTTGGTATTCGACTTATTTAGGGTTCAAATTACTTTCATTACCGTTCCTAGGTCGTTTTTCCTCTACTTGGTTTATTTACGGCTTTCTACAAATTTGTTTTTAACCTGGGTGCGCGCTTCTGTTTTTTTTTATTTTTTAACGATTTTTTGATAGAAAATAAAAGTGAAATTAAAAGCTACCTAAACTAGGGTTTCGGAGGCAGAATAAGGTCAAATTTTGTTTCCGTCCGTAGCCACGGACCTAATGTCCGTAACCACACACCCTAGTTAACCTATGTGAAAATAAAAGTCGAATTAAACAGAAAACTAAAATTTGAAAAGTCCGGGGCCACGGACAGGATGTCCGTAGGCCCGGACATAGTTTAGCAAAACCTAAATTTTTAAAATTTTAAAATCCTGCCGCCGTCTGTGGGTGTCCGTGGCCACGGACAACCCGTCCGTGGTCCCAAACCATAGGTCCGAGATCCTGGACAACCCACGGGTGGGGGTTTTATGGTGGTTCCAAAGGTGTTTTCGGCTCAAAATTTATGCACGTGTAGCCTGTAAGATGTACAATATGTTAGTAATTGAAAGATTGCAGTTTGAAGTCGAATTATGTACGAAACGTGATCAACAAGTAACAAGGCAGAAGCAAAAGTAATTAGCTATGCAGAAGTCGAAAAGGGTTGTTTTGAGCCCAAAATTTAACAGAGAGTTAATGAGGTTGTGCGTAGTTAAAAAAGTAAAGTTATAACCTGTTTTACCTTCAGATTCGTGGTGTTTCTTCACGTCGGGATTCTTCGGAGGCCTCATTGATGGCGGATCCGGAAGAACTTCAAACCCAGCTTCTGACTCCTTGTTGTTCTTGATGTTCTTCATGTTTTGGTGTTGTTTTGGTAAGGGTTTGATGATGGATGATGTTGTGGGAGTTGAAAAATGTGTTTTGATGTTGATTTTGGTGAGATTTCGGTGTTTGATTGTGGCTCTGGAGTTCAAAACGTGAAGAGAAAGAGACGGCTGCCTTCTTTGAGAGTCTAGGGTTCTTCAGGTTCTGATTTGATCATGGGATAAGATTCCTTATATAGGCTTCCTTAAAGATAGAAAAATCCGGTAAAAACCGAGATTTACCGACGTTTTAGCACAAGGTCTTCCAAAAAGAATTTTATTATGAAATTTTACACATGGGTAAAGGATGATATTTCTGATTTTTCTAAAGTGGAATCGAAATTTTTGGATATTGGAATATTTTTAAATTCAATTTCTCGTCAGACTCAATCAGAAATTGCTAGAAATTTTTTGGAAATTCGAAAAATCAAAATTCTAACGCCATTATGCCTAAAATGCCATCCTCTATCATGGGTTAAAATTTCAAAGCTTTTTGAATTGATTTGACCCTTCTTTGGAGGAGAGAGAAAGCCTATAGGGGGCTTTGGAGCCTTGAAAAACTATGGAAATGCCCCTGGAGATGACTAAGCTGTCCCTAGTACTCTGAGATGTGTCGATCGAACTAGGAACCCGTGTTACTAGCCTATTAGTAGAGACTCTCTTCCGGGGGGTTGAAATTTTGGGTATAACACTGTTTCTGTACTCATAGTTTGTATAATTCATGAAATATATGTTTATGGATGAAGTATTTGTTTGCCTTGGTGTGAAGTGTACTAACCGAGTAATACGGAAGGAATGATTTCTCACAAACTCCTAACTAAGTAACATTTCTAACCTTGAGAAATTGTAATTGGAGTATGTGAGAAGCCCGATAGAGTTTCAGCCATGCGTGAGAATGAGGAGGCAAGAGAGATTATTTCCGAATACTGGCCTAGCCTTCCCACCATGGTTCCGAACCATATGGTCGCAACCCGGGGAAGTAAGCCAAACTAAAGCCCGATGGTGAGATTGTTTATCTCTGCCCGGAGGTCAACCGTCTTAACTTAATGAGTAGTCAAGAGTAAGAAGAATTGTAGAGCAATGATCGTGACTAGTGTGAGTCATAGGATCAAGAGATAAAAGTTAAGAACATTTGATCAACCTGGATGAGCAACTAACTAACCTTGATGATTGTGATTTATTTCCTTGCTTATGTTATGTTACATGTGATACACTATCCTGCATGATTCTCGTGTATTCTATTTAGCATGCTGTCAAAATAAAATGAACTCCATGTATACGACTAAGTAGTTGGTGTACCCCCATTAGCACGCGGGGTATGCGAATTTCATATGCAGCTTTTGCTGAGCCCCTAGGGGCACTGTTTTTATTCTTCCAGGTACCCGAGACTATTGATGGTTGAGATGCGACCGGGTTGTTAAGATTTGTTAGTTTAGAGAATTTTGGGTAGTGTACTGAGTTGTACATGGGCGTGCAGTCCTTTTTGTCTAGCCTATGTACCATGTAGTACACACCTTATGGATTTTAGAAACTGGTAAATCTCGTTGGATTTGAGATTTAGTGTAATTTAATTGTGCACTTAGATACTCGGTAATCCATTATGATAGAAGTTGTTATGAATGCATTTATGTAAACTTGGTAATCATATTTATCAGACCCTAATTGTTAGTAGCTTAGGTCTTGTTAGTCGCATGGGCGACTAACGGCATTGTATCACCCGCCGATTGGTTTGAATTTCTGCTGCGATTAGTTTAATGGACGAGGTGATTAGGAGATGATTAGATGTTTAGCGGTAGGGGTGTTACACTAATGTTTGTTTATAATGGCCGCTTCTGTGCGTACCATATTTAAGTCGATTCGACGGTTGTATATTTATAGTAGTGTTTGCTTTAAAGTTCACGGCATTCGCTAGTGTACTAGCTTTGCCTTTATTGTATGTTGGATAATAGTGTACTTGTGTTCGACCTCCTTTCGGTTAAGAACGTACCATTGTCCTTAATTTGGACATACTTGATTGTCATATCATTGAATGTTGTTGTATATATTTGTATTTGAAGAGTAGTTCTCTTTTTGCCCCGTTTTACGGGTAATTATTGTAATCATCAAGTGGTTTCTTCTGAGTATTACAAATTGTTAGTTTAAACAGCTATTGAGCTTCTTAGGGTATCATATTCTCATTCTCCCATCTATTGGGTCTTCTTGCTTGTCATTAAGTTGACTTTCAACTTTTCTTCACTTAGGGTATCATATTCTCATTCTCCCATCTATTATATTCAAGGTTGTTGGTTTTGTTAATTTAGTTGGTTAAACTGGGGTTTTACTCATTAATTCATCTGGGGTGAGCATTTATATTGACATGGGTTTACATCTCAGACCTTCGTATGGTGTTGACTACCTCTTGTGTTCCTTTCACCAATTGTCTACGTGTATGGGGTACCCTGCTGATACATTGCTACTTACTCGACTAACTTATGAATAAGTCTGTCAAGCCCACAAGCTCCTACGAAGTGGGGTCGTCCCATAACTCGTTTACAGACTCGTGTTGTCTGTCACACGTTCGTGAAGTATTCTATTGTAAAACTGATTTCTTATTAGTATTTGGGGTGTCCCAAGGGAATGTTTCATTCCCTGCCCAATGGATATGGGTTCGTGTACTTGTATCGGTGGATGCTCATTATGTTTATCCTAATGGTAAGGTTCACACTGTAATAGTAGGAGATGATTTTTCCTCCCTTGTTATTGGTTATATTGTTGATATTATTTCACTAATATCTTTAGGGATAATCCATGACTTTTCTTATTAGTAAATTGTTGTTATTTATTGTTTAGTGATTTCTTATTGGAGTTACAAGACTGGGTCTAAACTGCTGTCATTCAGATCCCCTTATGCGCTGTTTAGCGCCTGTTAATTAATTATCATGCTATTCACGTTGCTTACGGTATGTACCGTAGTTCTTTTAACTTCATTATATTTCATGGGTCATATCCTTTAGCGTAGTAGCGGACTCCATGGCGAGGATGTGTGTATCCTTCCTTTATGGAAGTCCTTATGGTAGTCTGGTTCTAAACGTCTCTTGTTAGTCGTTATATTAATTTAGACATTGTTATCTTAGTGATATACCTCGAAAGGTAATTGGAGGTGGTGTTCCCGTTCTTTTGGGCTCATGCCCTTTTATTAGTACATTAAGTACTTACTTTAACTTGTGCTATTAGCGTTTAGTTTGGGTGTCTTGTATCATTGATTAGGCTGTTTGACATTGTTTAACTCACATAACCATCATTACTGACAGTTGTCATTGTAGTAGACGACATGTCTTTAACACGTATTAATATTTATCATCTTTACATGGCGAAACGCCAATGGCGGTAGCCATTCTTTCACTTATAACTTGTTCAATGATCAGTATGATCAATAATAGTATACATAGAACTTAATCTTGATGTTTGTTCGTTCATAACCGTTCATGGCACTCCTTGGTAAAGGTAGCGCCCTGGGGTGGTAATTATTCGAATTCATTTTATATTGGCATAAGTCGTTATAGGTGTAGTATTGGACTTGATCGTTAAATGATCATGTTTCCACCACAATTCTATATATAATTTAATATATTCAAGAGTGAGCTGTTACTCATGAGTATGTTTATTTGACGCCTTATTTATCAGATTGTGTGTGTTCTAGCTGTTTGTAGCTAGTATACTTCGGTTCTTATTTATTCTCGATGTAATTAATTGTGGCAACTGGTGAAGAGTCTCAGGAATCTCCCGATTCTGATGTGATCAGCATCAGTGTCGAATTATCCTTCCACCCCAATTTGTGTTTGGTTTCACTTTATCCCCGGGAATCAAGTTTCACCTCTCACATCCATTTCAGCCATTTAATAATTTATAAGTCTGTTATAGTACTTGGCTCATAGCCGATGTTATTGATTCATTATTGCTCAATATATGTAGTTGTTATGGGCTGATGTATGCCATTTAGTTGTATTGGTCGGACTCATCGGGTCCTTCCAAGGTTGTAGATTGTAGTTATGTTGTAGTATTCAAGTCGTACGACTGTTGGGCGGTTACTGGTAGCCATGGTATACAGAATGTTTGACAATCATAGTCGTTTGCAGCACTTGCTGTAGCAAGTGCGCGTGGTAGACGGAAGTGTTAGTACATTGCCTGTTATAGCGCTTGTTGTGGCAAGTGCGTCGTGCAGGTTGAGTTTCCCGGTTTAGAAACTGTTTATTTACCAGCGCTTTGTTTGTTCAAGTGTGGTTTAGGCGAATCTGATCATAGAAGTTAGTATTATGATTATTTGGGATTCGAGAAGATTTGAAGGGTCTCTTTGGCAATGCTGTTATCGGAATATCTACGTTCCATCTCATATGCGGATTGTGGTAAAGTAAACATATAAAACATGTTTGTTCGTACATGTCGCCACAACAAGGTTTTAGTGTTACAGTAGTGTGTACACATAACAGGGCCTGTAATTCGATTACAACAAAAGTGAGTGAACTAGTGACAAGATAATTACAATGGACAACATAGTTTCACTCCAAGTTTGGTTCTAAAAACACCGTATAGTAATAGACAAAAGTTCCCTACAGATGGCGAAGGTCTCGAGGAGCTGTGGGAGTTCCCGATCCACTCGCCGAGGTGCTACAGGTGGTCCGCGGTGGCTTGTAATTCCTGCCCTCCGGGTTCCTCCTACACTCGAAATCTCTGTGTCCCTCTTTCTTACAGTACCGACACTCAACCTTGCGTCCATTACAGTTGACCCCTGGATGGTCCTTTCCACAATGCTTGAAGTAGTAGTGGCGCCCGGGCTGTCTGGTGCCTGAGTATAACACTTCTTTGGTTCAATAAAGGGAAAGGGTAAGGTAGTAGTTAATAAGTCAAAAAGGAACGAAATTCTTACTCTTAGGAGGTGTGAGTCTCGGTGGCGCTTTCGGGCCAGCAGATGGAGTGATTCGGTTGCCTCTAGGGGGTATATAGGATCTACTCTCCGGGTTGCTATGGCACTCGTAGTCCCGGTGGCCCTTCTTCTCGCAGTATCGGCACACCACCTTCTGGCCACTACAATCAACTCCTGGGTGATCCCTTATGCACCGTTTACAGTAGTAATGGTGCTCCCCCTTGGCGGTGCCTATCGTTGCAACTCTTGATTATTAACAGAAATTGAGGTATTGAATTTCTTTCATTAGCATTAAAGGAGTAAGAATTTATACCTCCAGTACGAAGACGTTTAAACGGTTTGTTGGGCTTGCTAGCCTTCTTCCCTTCATTCGGGGATTTATGTTTTTTCAGCTGCTTTAGTCTCATTGGGTTGTGGCGGGAGGGGTACCGTCGGCGGTAGTCCAAGCTGGACTTCCACATGAAAATGGATTGTCGCCTATGTATCGCGACGTTCGGTATGTCTCCTCCTAACTGAGCTCTCAGCTGGTCCATGACTGCCGTGACAATCTCGGGGATGCTAGGCATTCTCGGGCCTCCGTGCCCCTGGCCAGCTTCTTGGTCGTCACCACTAGGCATCTGTATTACGGTTCATCTTATCATTACTCGATAGGTTACCACATCACAGTCAATAACACTAGTGTGCCTCAAGGGCTAACGCTTGGAAGCCAAAGGCATTGCTAACACATATGTTCATAGAAATAAAGACGTTGCGTACCTCACAAACATTTCTCATATTTCCCAAATCCTAGGCTCACTGTCTTAAATCCTATTATCTCGTCATCAGAGCGGAGCGGTACTCCGCTCTGATGCCACTTTTTGTAACACCCCACTCGTAATCACGTATCAGCCACTCTCGTAACAATAATTAAAGATGTCTCACAGCGGAAGTCACACAGTAAAAATCTCACTCGGGTGTCACATGCCATTACTCACCCATACGAGTAAAGAAGCAGAAATAAAATAATACTGAAACAATGCTGGTAATATATACATAACCGTAGTGATATCGAGATACTAACCAATACATCGTTCTAAACCAAAAGTAATTTTAACAACAAGTGAGCGTCTATGTATTCACGATTGTATACAATGTTGTTAACAAGGTAAACTAATATTCATCCTAATACGATATGAAAACTCGTGTAGTAAATGAAACCCTAAAACCCGGGTCCCGCTCTTTGGCTTCAACGGTAATCATCACCTGCACATATGTCGTAAAGGCTCAGCGATAAACGCTGAGTATGCCAATTTTGGACCCTATTGGTCACTTAATAGTCATGGTCGCCATTATTAGGTACATTACATGCTTTTACCGGTGTACAGGTACATTAAAGCAGTAAACACATGAATGGCGGTAATAGGAAACAATTAAGGTAGTCACTACATTTCACACACAACAGCACACACAACACAGTTAATCACAGCAACAATAAACGTGTAGCCGTTAGTAACGGGCTTGTATTCATTAATTCAAACGACCCCCCGGGTCCTCATTACATCATAACACATCATAAGTGGGTGACAAGTTAGGACAACCCGCGTTTGTAGTTATTTATGGACAGTCATCCTGGTGGCACCAACGGTAGTGCACTCCGCCAGAAATATAAGATCTCGGGATTTCCTCTTTGCCTAAAAGGCGTCATTTAGTTTGTGGCATTAAGCTGAGTACCAGCAGCGGTACAATCTGGCCAACGATCTATGTAGGCTCGTGTGGGCTTAACTAGAGTAGAATCCCGATCCGGAAAAAACACTCAAGAGATCTCCATGCGCAGCCAGTTAATCCGAGACTACACTAGCCTTATTCTTCACACACCAATCTTCCATTATATGATTAAATGGTTAGTCGAATACCTAAGGTACAATTTTAGGTTATAGAGAATTCATTTATCACTTACGCATGCCTAGAAGTAATCTAGGTCATATACATGTTCGAGAGCCGTGCTCTAGAGACCGACAATGTCATCTCGTACCTAAGTATTTTACTTAGGTTATTACATACATAATTGTAATACTAGTTGTGTTATATTAAGTAACACCAATCACATCACATTGATCGTATATGTATGTTTATATAAGCCGATCTATAGTCGACGTAGTATTAGTCCCGAAGGACGTTCGCGCATAATTCAATAATGCGGGAAATAGAAACAGTTAAACAGCACATCACATTTTTACGCATACACACATACATACATACATCACACACGTTATGCAACAAACATATCTGAGCCCGAGGAAGCCCTCATGACATCTCAGATCAAACCCCTTTATATACCGTTCACCTTAGACCTAGGATGCGCAGTAGACCACTAAGCTCGTCAAGCGCCTCCGTCGGTGATACGATCTAAATATTAATCATTACTATAAGTCAATCCGTATGACTTACTTAAACTCGGTAAGTCCGAATAGCACAAGTAATCCCGACGTTTCATCCCCGGATTTCAATAGTTAATTGTTTAAGGTATCGTTATACGAAACTCGTTGCTCGTAGCCATTACTAATATCCGGTTTATTCAAATGTGTCGGTTGTATAAAATGTCCTAGCTAGCGCTTTTAAATGTTGGGATTTATATTTCTCCAACCGATAATATTTATAAGTGTAACACTTAAACTTATGTTCATATTATACCGTATATAATTCAACTGATTCGGTAACATGCATAGGTTTATGTGTATATCCTACAGTTGCATGCATTCATGCAACGTTAGCTTATATTACGTATCATCTCACTATTCTTCATTAAACTTTGTATTATACAACTCATTATTCCTTGTACCAAGTTATACTTTGAATTTGAAGCTTAATGATTTTGTAGCATATAATTATACTAATGAGATAACATTGTCATTTATTATTGCATGTTTTTTTCCAATTTTATATTATATACACTTATGTATATGTTCTCGGTTTATATATACATATATATATGGTGTTATTATATGATCTTAGTCATATAATGTATAGTTGCATGTATACATGCACTATATTATATAGTTTCCAACTATACCATATACTTATTATGTATATGTTTTTACATATGCTTGCGCAACACACTTATATATACTTATACATTCATATTTCTTGAGTTATACTCTTATATTATATGTCACATTATTATCATCTTATGTAAGATGATTATTTTCATTTGTTGCATTATTTTATACAATTTATATTAAGAACTTTATCTTAAATTTTTGTAACATTTCATGACATATATTTATAATTCCTAAGGTTTAGTTACTACTAACCTTAGTTTATAATTTCCAATTTTCTCTTTAATTGTCACATTATTTTATGTGAATGTTATTAATGATAATTATTTCATTTAATCACATTAATACTATATAATGTCTATAGTATTTATATCATTGTAAACCATAATTTAAAATTCAATTTCCAAGACTTATTATTTGCGCCAAGGCCCTTAAGTCTTGTTAATTATGATCTGACCACATAATCTTATATAATGTTACATTAATATCATAATACCATATAATATGATATTTTTATCTCATTAAATTTTATAACCTATAGTTTTTATAAAACTATATTATTGCTGCAAGGCTTATATGTTATGGTTCTGATTTTTATCAACTCTCAATATTTTCCATTATTACAATATTGCCACATATTTAATATAATGTTATACATATCATATGTTATTACATTTTAACCTTATATTAAATATGACTTATAGTTTTGTTACAAACTATATATATTGCCGAAATGCATATATATAACATACTTATTATTTCTTCATTTCCCATAGTTTTCATTAATTACAATACACCATTTATTTTATAATATATAATGTTCACCATATATTATATCATTTAAACCTTATAGTAAATATAATATATAGTTTTAAAATTTCTGAAAATTACGAACAAACCTTAGGGTCTGTTCTGATTTTGTTTTTCAACACCCTTATACTTTACATCATTATACTTTTACCACAAATCTTGTAACATTAATACATAACATATATTATATCATCATTTACACTTGTAATTTGTATAACCTATGGTTTATACATTTTATACTTTCCGAACAGACCACAAGTCTATTTTGGTTTATTTTTTCCAGCACAATATATTTTCTATATTTACACATTCACCTCATATATTATAAGGTGTTACATATACTATATATCATAACATTTTATTTTATTAATCATTATAACCTATGGTTTTTAATGATTTTAATTGTGAACAAACCTATGGTCTGTTGCAAATTATTTCTCCACCCCTTAACTTTCTGAAATTATGTTTTGGCCCAGTTTCATAACATATGTTTTTAATTTCATTAAAACTATATGTTATAAACTTTTCTTTATAAAATCATTTATATAACTCCAAAAATTCCCAAACTTTATATCAATGATATAAACTATTATATTAGTGATCTGAAACTCTAACTTTCGGTAATTACCATTTCTACCCCAATAATTTTATAATTTTCATTTTAGACTTATGATAATACTATATAACCATAGTTTAATTATTTATGTCATTAAATTTGGTCAAGGCACCTAACATGATCCACATTGACCCATTGACTACTAGTTTGACCACAAGATTGATTTATTACGGTTTTGACCATAATTTTATCAAAATTACAATTTGACCCCAAATTTTATAAAACTTTATAAAATCCATAAATTAAGCTTTTAATGTCTAATTTTAGGCTATAACCCATATTTAGCCTCTAAATTTATTTTAATTACAAATTGACCCCAATTTGTACTCGATAATATTTATTTTTATTTTATATTCATTTTAAGCTTAATATAACACAATATTAAATGGCCTAAAGCATGGCCTTATTACAACACTTAACATATAATAAATGTTACATATAAATGTCATAAATACACTATATTGTTACGGCTTATAGTATAGTTTTTCCTAAGGTTCTCTAAAATCATTTAATTAAATCCTATGACATTATATGTCACTCAAACCTAATATTACCAACTAAAAAAGTTATACAACATTATATTACATAGTTAGGTCATTTTAGTGCCCATTTATTCTCGGCTTTAATATTATAAGTAACACATGAAATAAAAAAACTCAATAATAAGGGAGTTAAGCATACTTACTTGATTTTATGGCAATTAAATCAGCCAAAACTATTCCTAAGCTCTCAGTTAGTTCAAAGAAGAGCTTAAATTAGGTTTTGAACTTAAACCCATATATAAGCATAATTAGCTTAGCATTTAAAGGGTAGATTTGCTTACTTTGCTATGTTTACACTTAAGCTTCACTTCTTCATTTTTGTGCATAATTTTCCCAAGGTTTCAACAGCCTTGTGCCACCATTTTATGCAAGGAAACAACCTTGTATTAGCCTTGTAATATTTACAATTAATTAAGGAATAATGCTAGCTCAAACTATCATTAATTTACCTTGATAATAGTAGACTTAAATGGAGTAGCTCACGCCTGAATTTTGGAGCAAGGATAAGGTGTTAAAACACCATATAAATCAGCACACAAAATAGGTAATGACAAGGGGAAAAGATAGGTAAAAATCCTTACCAAAATTGATTAAAAATGGGTTCTTTGGCATGGATCTTGTTTGTTCTTTAAGATATTGTTATGTGAACTGAATGAACACATGGAAATGAAGTGAATGAGCTGAGGAAAACAAGGAAAGAATTCGGAAATGAAGAAGAAGGTGAAGATCATGCTTAAAGCATGTTTTATACCTTAAATACTTCTTAAGCATTCTTCCCTTCCTTCTTCTGATTTTAAACCAAAATTTGGTCAATCTTCCAGCACCAACTCACGCCAAATGGCTGAATGGAAATGAGATTGAGTGAGCTTAGTGGAAAGAGGGAAGAAAGATGAACAAAATGAGAATAAATATGCCTTAAGATCTTACCTAGATCAATGGTAGTTCATCCATGGAGTTGGCTGCTTGCTCTCGGTTTGAAGGGAGAAAAGAGAGGGCTGGAGTGGAGGCTTACATCTGGGAGGAAGAAAGTGAGGAAAAGAAAGAAGATTTAGCTTTTAAGGTAAATTAAATGTCATAAAAGGGAATAGTATTAGATGATTCACACTTAGATATTTTAGAGGTTTCTTAAGCATGGGGAAAGCTCCATGAGCTGCCAGGTGGGTAAGGTCAAGGTGAGCCACCTTCTTTGACTTGTTTATGTACTAAAGTAGTATAAATCTTACTTTATGAAAAGGTTACATATGAGTCATATATATATATGTGTGTGGCCGATTAATAGGTGAGAATGAAGCTGTTAATTTGCGGCAATGTTTGGTCAAGGTCAAAGGAGAAGTGTTGACCATTGACTAGATTAGGAATATAAGTGTTATTTTGGATATTATTCACAATCAATGCACATATTTCTGATTTTTGTGAAAAATTTTGAATTAGACATTCTAATGTGGTACATTATGTCACATTAGTATAATTAAGGGTAATCAAGACCCTAAAGTCCATCGAAAGCCAATTTGGAAGACAATTTCTCAAAAATTCGCTTTAAGGAGTTTTAGTGCACATTTTGTGTTAAAGCTTGTTTTTGAGCTTGGTTTTCTTTGGTAATTGATTAATTTCATCCATTACATGATGATAAAGCTTAGAAGTCCAATTTGGAATCTAATGGAGGTCATAAGACCTTTAAGGCTTATTTAGGGCACATTTTGCCCTAAGTGACCTTTAAGCATGTTAATGCTTGTTCTAGATGTTGGAGTGTTGTTTAATAGTCTTATTACGTTCATTTATGAGTTAATATGCTTAGGAATTAATTTTGGGTCCTAAGGAGTTCATTTGGGCATATATTTGCCCTAAATGGTCAAAGGGTGCACTATTTGCTTTATGTTGACCATTGTTGTTTTTAAATTGGTTTTAAGGCATGTTTAGGCCTTAATTTAATTGATTAAATGTTTAATTAGTTAGGGGTATTTCAACAGGTCCACTAGTACGTCATTCAACTTGATCCGACTGATCTTTGGACGGAGTTCCCACGTAAAGGGACTGGCTTTGACCGTTGGTGTCCCGCCATACAACAGGTGACATAAGGAGGAACCGGAGTACCCACGTTAAGGGATGGCTACTGCCGTTGGTGTCCCGCCATATAATAGGTGACAAAAAGTGTAAGTGTTAAGGACATATCGTCTACTAACATGGCGATTGTCAGTGGATAATAATTAAATGGGCAAAACAATAGATGCAGCCTAATCGATAATACGAAACCTAAGTCACTCTCGTAAGTATGAATGATGTATAGCGGGCCTTGAAGGACAAGTAACGAGTATCGTTCACTAAAAGCGACTTTCATGTTTTAACGCATTTACTCGTTTATTGTATCTGCTTATGTAAATGATTACTTGTGAAATGTAGTGATTGCAATGGATGAATTTCTTGATGTTTACATTCGTTATTTACAGTTTTCATTATAAACTATAAACCGGAATAGCATGAAATTAATCTCATGTCAAGATGGCTAAATAACTTAAGTGCCCTAATGGGTCTAGGATCATGCTTTAGCATATTCAGCGTTTTCTGAGCCTATATGGCAACCCATTACAGGGACTTGATCATTATAAAGGTGGAGTGCGGGACCTCAGGTAGAGAACTGGTGTTTTTGATACCACACTTAGACTTGGATTGTATTATGATACTATGTTGTAGATAGTTGGGATGTTTTAGATGCTCACTAGTCGTTTGTATTCAGATTATGGATTTAGTTATGTTTATGTTAGTAGTGGAATATCTCGGATCATCACAACGGTTATCAGTACAGTTAATTGTTTAAGTGATTTCTTCTTTACTGACGTGGTTGAGTAATGGCATGTGACACCCGAGTGAGAACGATTATATGTTAATTTCTGTTGCGACGCGTTTTAATTATGCTACGAGTATTATTTATACAAGATTACCGAGAGGGATGTTACAATAATAATTCTTCAAGATTCCCCGACGCAGCTTTAGCAAACCAAATGCTCTCTCAATTGCGTTCCTAGATGAAAAATGCTTCATATTAAAGTACTCATGGGCGGTATTTGGTTGGTTTCCTTCTCTTAAATCATTAAGATGATAACGTGGATCTCTGTATAGGGCAAAAAATCCCTCATGGTTCTTATATCCAGCATCAACAAGGTAGTATTGACCTATTGGTTATTTATGGTTTATTAGCGTATACAAAAGGTATATATATTCATTTTCCTCTATATTATAAAGATACACACCTCGAGGTACTTTTAATCCATTTGTTCTAGTTTGGGCATCTCGCAAAACTCTAGCATCAGGCACCGTCGAGCCTTCTCAACCAGACAATATATATATGAGTTTCATATCTGGTGCACAAACTCCAAGTATATTTGTGCCTATTTCTTGCTTTCTAGTACGATATATATCTTGCCTTATCAGATGTTGGGACTTTTACCTTAATATAAGTTCCATCTAAGGCTCCCACGAAGTTCTACTATTTGTAAAAAGTGATTCTTAGTATCTTATAATTATATATACATATATGTGTTTATGAATCGAGTATTGATTAAAACTATTATTACCTAAAAGCACTTTCACCTTTCATCTCTATAATCAACATCAATAGGCCTCGGGCATTTTAGTAACACATTCCAAAGCTTCAACACTACCCTCAGAACCTCTGATAAAATTTCTACTGATTGTCTCCCTTGATTCTTCTAAAATTGAAACCAATTTCTCAAGTTTTTTTGTCATATGCTAGAACATAAATATTGCAACCATTTCCTCAACACGCATATTTTTCTTATCTCCTTAACCCACTAATTTTACGTACTAAATTGCAAAGCACCTTAAAACATTCCCTATTCAACCTTAGTTGCTCAAGACATACTATAGCAGTCTTGGCAATCATGTTATCCAAGTACCGAAAACGAATAGCCGAACAAGATATTGATCTGTTTTTCTCACCATACTTTTTCTTTTTATCGGGTAAAGATAATGATCAATATGATGCATAGGAAGATTAACATATGTATCCTATGAGATGACTTCAGATGTGCATTAATGATATGTCAATTAACTGGATTACGAGACATAACTACAAATAATAAGATACAGTATTATTATAATCTACAAATACTATAATCAAATGACTAACACAAGTAAAAAAACAAGACCTGATTATACATTTCCAAACAACCACATGTGTAATTAATTACTAAATTCAGAATTACAACAAAAATTAGAAACACACAATATAAAGGAAGGTCAAATACATACCTGAAGTTTATGAAGAAGCTCTCTTAATAATGGATGATCTGAAATCAAATAAAGAAACAATAAGTAATATAAAAAAATACATATAAAAATGAAGGGGATAGGGAGATAGTAATTGAAGGGGATGAGGAGATAGTTGTAATACCCCTACCGCTAATACCGTCATTACCATCTAATCACCTCGTACTTGCATACCTTCGCAGCGGATACTTTCTTACCCAACGGTGGGTGATACAATGCCGTTAGCCACCCACGTGACTAACAAGGCCTACTACTACATACAAAATCGGTCTGATGGACCGGAATACCCGAGTACTACACAATTACAATTCATACTCCACTTACCAACCAAGTACTACAATGCTCCATTCAATACAATACTCCGTAATACAATACAATACAATACACCGAGTTTACTAAGATCCAAATCCAAATATAAATACAACAATTCTTTCAAGTTTATACATACTCATTAGGAGTCTAGCATCTACTCATTCCTTACAAACTACATACTTCCCAAATACAAAAGGGTGTACCGCTTGGTACACTTCTACATCAAAGGCTACCAGCCTTATACAATTCTCTACTATCTACAATTATTTTCTAGCTATCTAAGCATAGTCGCCGGTCTTTCACTATGACCATAACCGCTTCGGTACCTGTACAATTAAAACAATGCCCCAAAGGGCTCAGCTTACGCTGCATATGACTTCCGCATACCCCACGTACTAGCGAGGGTACACCGACCACTTGGTCGAATACATGCAGTTCATTTTACCCATACATACATACATGCTTTCATTCATACTATTACAATACTTAACACAGCATACACACATACATTTTCATACATACAAGGAAGACAACACAAGTCAACCAATCATACCTACCTTTACGGAATTACGCTTATACAATACATACACAATACTTGTTAACTTCTTTTACCCACCCGGGTTAATTGGGTGGACATTACTCTTTTACTCAGGGTCAGTGACTTACACCAGCCAAGACCGTTACTCATACAATACTTTACTTACTCAAGTTAAGTCGTGGTGACCTCCGGGCAAGGACTACACCATCCCACCACCGGGCTTTACTGTGGCTCACCAATCTAGGATGCTACCCATTTAAGGGATATGGTCCATAGAAAGGATTCAGGCTAGGAATCGGATCCAACCTCTTGTGTCTCTTCATCCTCACGCGTGGCCGAAACTATATCGGACTTCTACTCATTCCAATTTATTCATTACTCAAGTTAGGAGTTAGATGGATAGGAATTAGTAGAAGTCAACACATCCATACCAAAGAGTAATACTTCACACAAGTACACTACGAGATACACATACACTTCATTCTCTTCCATTCATTTCATGAATTATACAAACTAAATGTTCAAGGCAATATAACCAAGCACAAGTAGGTGCATTAAAGTCCGATTCGTGTATTTATCTTATTTAGGTGATCAAATAAGCACACAAATCGGGGTATCCAGGTTAGGATACAGAGCATGAAGAAATCATACCTTTCACCGGGGTTTACTTTACCGGGTGTTCCCTTGTTCCTTGGTTCACACTTGTTCCTCGAGTCTTACTCTCGAACCACTGACTACATGCCAAATGGTTCTATTAGTACTAAGCATTACGGTATATGTGTTATAACCCAAAGTTTTATTGCATTTTAGTTCGTCACAAGTGGCCTTATATGGATGCATTTTGGATTCAGGACATAGGAGTCCTTTTAAATAAAGGCGATGATGAATGGGTCATTTCCCTTATTCCCTTCTAATTACTGGTAAGTAATTTGATCAGTAATTAAACTTCTTAATTCCCCTCACTCTCAATCACGTTCTAACCCTCGTTCATTTTGAAACCGTTGTCACGCTCCCTTCTCTTCTCTCTCTCTCCCAAAAGTATGTTCATTCAAGCACTCAAGTCCTGCAAGTGTGGTTCTGCAATCCGAGTTCTATTGGTGGATTCTACAATTTGTTTCATCTTATTCACCGCAATCAGGTTGGTGAATTGTATTTTGGGTATTACAATTCATATTTGGGTTTAGATTTTGGGGGCTCTTATAATCCCTAATTGTTCTTTGTAATCTGATTGCATTCAGCGTTGGTTCTTGCGTTTCTATCAATTCTCTTCTACTGTTGGCTTCGTCTGCGAGTTCGGCGTCGGATTCAGGTAAGGGATGTGAGTACGTTCTGCATTCCAGTTTCAGGGTTTAAGTTTGCGTTTTTGATTTGGGGTTGTAATTGTGTTGTTCAGAGATTTGGATTGCGTTTTCGGTCGATGTTTCAGGGTTCTGCATTGGTTTGGGCTCTGCTGTTCAGATTGGGATTTCGACTCTGTGAATTTGAGGTAGGTGGCTGATTGATTCAATTAGTGTGTTCAGCCATGGGGAGTTTCGTTCCGGTTCTGAATTTTGATTGTGTTCTAGCTTTGTGTTGTGGTTGCAAACTGCCTGTTTAATGTCGTTTTAATGCCTACAAACCCCCAAGGTTGTTTTCTCCAAATTGCCTTTGTTTTGGTTATGTTTAAACCTCAGTTTTGGTGTGCAATTCGTTTCTGGAAACTGCACTTTTTGGTATGTCCGAACATCTGTCCGAGCTTTGACGTTCGGACATGCCTTGTTGCGCTTTGATTTTCTGAAGTTTTGCCGTGTCCGAACTTCCATCCGAGCTTTGATGTTCAGACGGGGTGCGAGGACGAGTCCGACTTACAAGTCTCGAATGGTGTCCGAACTTGTAAGTCCGGATAGAAGTTCGGACATGCCCTTCTGCATAATCTGATTTTGCTTCGACTTGTGTTCGAACTTTGTCGTTTGGACACATGTTCGGACATTGCGCGTATTTGGTTTCCGAAAGCGTCCGAACATACGTCCGAGCTTTGATATTCGGACACCCGTCATTTTTTGATTTCTAAAGCCTCGACTTGTGTCCGAACGTTGATGTCCGGACACAAGTTCGGACATGGTGTTGTCTTGACCATAACTTACTCGTTTGAGCTCTGTTTTGACTTCCGTTTGCGGGGTTGGATTTCCCTTCTAATTTCCGAGATATCTATGTGCTTTCTGGTGCCATTGGTGCACATATGCTTAATTGTTTTAAGCTTCTGTTTTGGGACCTAGTTATCTCCGTATCTGAACCTTTGGATGGCTGGTTTAGCTGTCTCATAGCGCGCTATGTAGGATATCCTTCTGTTTCACGGGTGATGTTCCCCGTTCTATTCACAGGTGTTCCACTTGTTCTGTTTACGAGTGAGGTTTCCTCGTTCTGTTCACGAGTTGTTTACTCGTTCTGTCTGTATGATGTGATCAACTAGGGTCCCCTTCTGTTTCTGATTCTGTTGCTTTTGAACTCTGATTAGTCCTTTTATGTTTAGACTTCTGTTTCTGATTTCTGTCACGGGATATGGTTCCCTTCTGTCTACTTCTGTTTTGATAACATTCTATTAATGTTTTGAGCATGCTGATTGATGAAGTTGGTCATCTACTAGGCATAGTTGTTTGCTCTTTCCCCTACTTTATCTAACATTGCAGATTGATCAGCGAGGATCACTTTGCTCAGCTTATGGAGTTTAGTTTGCTATGTTATTTTGATTCTTTTGAGACATTTGTATTTTGACCTGTAGCCTTTGGGCCTCTGTTATTAGCTTCCGCTTTTGATTACGTTGAGGGTTGTATTAACGTTTTGGAATCTTCGACACTCCGTTTATACTTATCATATAAGTATGTCGTTTTGGGCCTTGTTTTGATTAAATGTGTGCGTTCGTTAGAGCCTTGCGTTATTAAGTAATAATACGCGGCGTGTAATACCCCTAACTCCTAGGCTAGTGTTTGGGGGTGTTACAATATGCATAATTGCTACTCCCGTACTTACCCCGTTATCCCGTTATTTCAGTTTAACTTAATGTTCTTAAATTCACAACCTTCTTAAACACTTCTCAAACTTGTTTACACTTCTTAGGCCCTTTAAAGGTCACCAAACAAGGCCTTAACAACTTCTAAAACCATTACCAATCAATCCACCATGTTTTAAACCCTAAAAATCACTTTCGGCAAGAATTTAGGGGTGGTCCAGGACTTGGTCCGGACCCAAGGTCCCCAGACCAATGTTCTGATGCACTCTCTGTAGACACCAAAAATTCTCACCCCATAAAGCAAATTCCAAAATAAGAAATGATAAAGGGGGTCATCGCTTTTCTTTTCAAAATGTATTAACGTGCGTGCCAAAATGAAACCATCATTTTTTGACAAAATTCTTAAGTCATTTTTCAAAGCATTTCAAGAAAATACAACTTTTTCGAAAATGAATTTCCAACGACAATACGGTTTTAAACCCGTCCCTTTCGTTTTATTCACTTATTTTATTATTGCTTATTTATTCAATTATCCTTCTATTGTCATTTTGTTACATAATTATTTTATCATATATATATATATATATTGCTACTTTTATTTGTGTTCTAGCATTTACTTTTTATTTCATCATCCTCATTTTCATTGTCATTTCTATCATTTTATGCATGTTTCACTATTATTTTTATCTATGATTGGTATATTTCGTTTTATTACTAATTCCGCTATTTTTCCCACATTTCATTTTAATGTGTTAGTTGTGTTTCCATCTTATTCACCGCTACTTGTACATATCTATTTCAATTTCCATTTTTATGGCTTTCACTTGTGTTTTTATTCCATTGTGTTAGTACTATTTCATCATTTCATGTATTTATCATCATTTTATTTCATTTGTTTAATACTTAATTACATTTTCATTTTATTTATTTACATTCCTTTATTTCATGACTCTTAGGATGAAAACAATTCACTCTGTATATCACTTAGAGCAACAGCGTTTTTTTAGAGACGTCATCCGATTCAAGTTCGAATTTTAGTTCCTTGTGTGTACATATTGAATTCTTTCATAGTGTAGTAGGTTAGTATGTTCACTTAGGAGCAAACAACTCTTACGTTCGAATCCTGGTGCAAGCATTGATGTCTCTTATTTTTTCCTTTATCTTAGGGTAGAGTTTTGTTACTAATTCTCGCGTGAATATACTGAGTGATGTCGTAGCATAACTGGTAGATCTTCGTGATGCAGAAACCTTGAGTTCGATTCGAGTGGGGAGCATGGACCCGATTTTATTTTCTTTTGTTACTCACAAAACATGCAAACGGGGCCTTAGGCCTACTCAGGTCAAACACTGTGCACCCCTAGTAGTTGGGTCCGATTTTGTTTTTGCCCCACTACCTCAAATAAAGTCTATTTTTACTTACCCAGCCCAAATAAATCCTGGAACAACATTTATCCCTAAAAACCCTACTTTGTTTTAAATTATAAAGGGAACAGTAGCCGCATCTCATTTGGGGGGATCATCCTCTAAAAAAACTCCCTTCACTTCATTCTCTCGATGATCATCCATATACAAGTAGAGCCAGAAACTTCCTCAACGCTGATCTCGAACTCGTTCGATTTCCATTATCTCCTCCCTCAAAAACAAACTGGCGATCAAACATGCATGCTCTGCTCCCTACCTACTCCGATCCTGTAAATTAGCAACCCTGTGTAGCGAACGGGAGCACATAGCTCTGCGCCTCTTTTCATTTCATTTCTTCATTCACGACATATTTTGCAATCCAAATTGGCGAGACAAGAACATTCCCACTCTACCCTCTTTTCAACCTCTCACTCACAGTAAATTCAACCCAAACTGGCGACAAGGAGCAAACTGCCCTCTACCACTTTCATTCTCTTCCTCACGGTGATTCGCAACCCAGATTTGCCGATGACCACCACTGCAAGCGCTCTACACCGTTGGCTCCATCACCGAACGTCGACCGCAGCTCCGACAAAATCTTACCCGACTTCACCAGCTCAAATCCCGCCGACCTTTGCGTTCCAACACCTCTCCCTCTCAGTCACTCTCCAAAATTCGAAAAGAAGAGTGGGAGACCAGGTTTGACCACCGCGAACCAACTTCCGGTGAAAATAAGCCACCACTACACCGTTCGACTCACACCGGCGACCCCAAGACTACCATGGAGTGTCACCGGTTTATGGTGTTTCTCGCCAGCAACTGAACAGGGAAGTTTTGATGTCATTTTATTTTTTTGAGCTTCATATTTCATTTAGACTGAATGTTAACCCTAAATCATACATGTTCTGAGCATTCTTGTAACACTTGGCGGTTTGATTGAGTGAAATTTCTTGTTGTCTTGTATTGGTAACAACGGATTTTGACACATGATGAATGCTAAGGTTGGTGGTGTTTCCATTCTAGCGTAAATCGTATCAATTTTGTTCGGTCCGTCTGCTCTTGCTAAGGCTTAGTGATATTGTTATTCTGACTCAACTTGAATCGCATCTGCTTCGGTGACTTCTCTGTTGAGGCTTTAATTATGCTTTTGTGTGGCTTATATGGATCTTAATCGCATTTTTACTGTTACGCTTAACATCCTGCTGTATTTGCCATTACTCATTGCGTTTTCATCTCCTTTCACCGAGGTACACATGAACCAGAGAAAAAGGCGTGGATGCGGCGGGTTGGTTTGATTTCGGGATCAGCAAGTTGACCAAGCGCTTGGACTGGAGCTTAATGTCTACTTTTCGGTTGATTCATGTGTTTTCTGTTTGATTCATGTGTTTTTTCTGGTTGATTGGTTTGTTTTCTGGCTAATTCGTTAATCTTCCGTTTGATTCGTTCACTTTCTTGTTAATCTGTTCATTTTTCGGTTGATTTGTTCATTTATTCTGGTCGACTTGTTTTGTTACCACGTTCATTGGAATCTAAGCCGGGTGCTGTTAACTTCCTTCGATTTGATTATTTATGTTTAGTTCTGGCGTTTGCTTCGTGGATGCCATTTCCAAAATCAGACCAAGTATCTGTGGTATAATGTTTGGGACCGAAAATGCTAGGGACCCTGCGCATACGTCTATATATAAAACTTCTTTCGGTACCCTAACTTGTGTTTTATGAGTGGTCGCTTGAGCTCTGGGTTGGGCGAATGTTGAATCTGCTCGTCTGCTATATTTAATCTCTGTACTATGCGTGTACACAATTTCAGCTCATTGCTAAGCCTTAGTTATCACCCTAGAACCCGTAAACTGACAGAAAAGTTTTGGATGCATTATCTCTCCACACCTAACGGGTCTCTCATTCGTTTTGTGGGGCAATACTCTCCTATAACTTCAGAAAACACTCAAACCACCTTTATTTATATATAAGAACAAAAACTTTAAAAAACAAGCCCTTAAGGCTATTTTAGGAGGGCGTAGGATGCGAAACCACCCCATGCCTAGCGGGTCTCTCATTCATTTTATGTGGGTGAAATCCTCCTTTGTCTTCGGCACACCCAATAATCAGGAATTAATAAACCAATAAACCAATCCTTCTCTCTTGTTAATATGTCACTTATCAGCCTAAATCAATAAGGCCCAAATCGGGCCCAAGAATCAAAAGCCTAATCTAGCCCCGAATCAAAAAACTCACTTCAATCCAAAACCAAAAGCCTACTTTGGCCCAAATCAAAAATCCCAAAACCACTTCAGTCCAAATTGTAAATCCCATCTTTGGCCCATTTCTAAAAATCTCATTCAAACCATTTCGAATCAAAGGCTCAAATTGAAATCAAAAGCCCAAAAGCCCATTTCGGCCCATCAAGCCCAAGAGCCCATTTCGGCCCATCAAGCCCAAAAGCCCATTTTGGCCCATCAAGCCCAAAATGCACTTCGGGCCATCAAGCCCAAAGCCCATTTCAGGCTATCAAGCTCAAAAGCCCATTTCGGCCCATCTGGTCCAACATTGATCTTGACCCAAACGTTGACCTTGATCCAATTTTGACCAGGCCCGTTTTTCAAGCCCGATTCAATTCAATCCAATTCAAACTCAACCCCATTCAAACCCAAATTGTAGTTTCCATCCAAACTCCAAAAATCCAAAAAACATTCCTCATTATTAAGCTTTAATTCAAAAATCCAGAAAATCTCTTTTCTCAAATTTTCAAACAGTCATTTTTATTCAAACTTCATCAAGTTTTCAAAAGAAACCATTTTGTGGAATTTTAAAGGAAAAACTCTTCTCACATCACAGAAAACTTTTCTCAAAACGCAGAAAGTTCTTCTCACATATACATAAAGTTTTCTCCTAAAAACATTTCTCAAAATCAGTGTTTCTTCATCGAGAATTCTGAACAACTTTTAAAGTTCTAACTTAGTTTTCAAATCCAAATAAAATGTTTTTGGAAACAAGAAATGCCTAACCCCTTCAAAATATTTCCTTCTTGGTTAGACATCACTTTTCTCCCTTTCCAAAACAATCCGAGACGGGGCACTGGTGTCGTCTCATCCCTTGTCGCAGTCTGGATTTCTTTAGGAGGGGCATTAGGGTGACAAACCTCCTCTAATTGTAGCTTAGATTTTTACGAGGAGGGGTGTTAGGGAAGTAACAACCTTCCTAGTTGCAGCCGGGATTTTAGAATTGTATAACTCCTTTCCACACGATTTCAATATTTTCGGCTTTTAATGTTTTAAACCCGGGAGTTAGAGACGTTATTAGGGTTTGACCGAGAACATCTCATTTATGGTGTTTCTCTCTAAATCCTATTCTTCGACATAAATTTATTGCCCCATCTTTCGAGCCTCGGCACTTACCATTAATTAAGTGTCGTGTTCGAGGGGATACATAGGGTAATCCCTCGGGATCATCCGCCCTTTTACAACAAAAAAAATGATTTTTTCGGTTTTAAAAACTTGAAGAGACAATTTTGACAATCATTCCTCCAAACAATTCAGTCCACCATCATCTCACTCTAAATTTGAAATATCCCAAAACATCAACCCTTTCATAACCTCAAACCCGAAAACCCGGAATCAACCTAGAATCTCTACCCAAACATCAACTGCCTCACATGCTCGAATCGTCTTCCAAACTTCAAATCACTTCAAACTAAAATCCTCTTACAAATTCCAGCTTCTCTCAAACCTCCAAAGTCTCACAGGCCCGAGCGCCTCACAGACTCGAACATCTCAACCTCTCCACCATATATGATTCAAATGTCTCACAAACCCGAGCGTCTCACAGACTTTGATATCCCATACCTCCCACTACTTAAACATCTCAAACGTCTCATAGACCCGAGCGTCTCACAGACTAACACCTCAAAAACCTTCAAAACCCCAAGATCTCTAAAAACCCAAAACGTGAACTACGTAAGGTCTGATCTCAATAGAGAGTTGAGTATGTAGGCAGCCCATCTAGGGTGCGACCCCATTCCAATCAAAAAACCCCTTTCCCCTCTAAGGTGTTCTTCATGCCTCTCGAAACTCTCAAACCTTCTTCGGCTCCCACAAACTTCAAACTATTAGACTCTAAGTCTTGTTCTTTCACTCAACCTTAGACTTTTCTCAAATCTTCACTTTATACTCATTCGAATTCATCAATCCTTTCATTTGGCACTAGCTCGGCAGAAAAGCTCGTCTCATCCACTCGTTTTCTCTCCTCCTGTCCTAATCTTATCCTTGGCTTTTAAATGAATCTCTCTAAAAGCTTTTGAAAGAGGGCAATCCCGACAATCGGAGACCGAGGTTTCCTCGGGCACTAATCCGAAGTCGTGGTCGTTGCCACTTCTAAGGGGTGTAACCCAGTACGAACCCACAATAGAATTTCTAACGCGACCAGATAAGTCCCATCCATAGGGAACAACCTCAGAGTCAACTAACGGTTCTTAGAACCCCCCTTCTCCTCCTTTCCTAGTTCTTTAGGTCAAACTAGGTGGAGACTCTAGTCAACTCCACCTTATAGAGGCATAAGTCTGCATGGTCTTTTGATACTGGATTCGTTGCTATTTACTGCTAAATTCCTGTCTTTTAAGTGTTTTTATGTCTCTTGCTGCAATTGTCTTCTTTTATGTGCTTTTTCAGGTATTTAATCTCAAAAGAAACATGTTCATATCATTGTTGGAGACCATAGTTTTTCAGACAAGCTAAATGGAGTCAGGAAAGTCATCTCTCGACCTAAATTCAGATATGGTCCGGGACTTGTTGCATAACTTAAGTCCCGGACCACAAATTGACTTCACTCTCGGCTTAAATACAGGTATGGTCCGGGACCTTATACATAACTTAAGTCCCGGACCACACAAGAAGCTGCTCTCGACCTGTTTCTACACCATGGTCCGGGACTTTATACAAACCTTAAGTCCCGGACCACAAAGCAGAGCAATTCGCGAATCAAATTCAGGCATGGTCCGGGACTTATACAAGGCCTAAGTCCCGGACCACATAAAGACGCCAACTCTCGACCCATTTCAATGCTATGGTCCGGGACTTTATACCAAACTTAAGTCCCGGACCATACTGCTGAAATCGACAGTGTAGCGCGCGAACGTGAAGAAAAGAGATTTATTATCTTCATAATTAAACTGTCGCCCATGCAGCACCGATCTCCTTTCCAGCTTTGTCTTCCACACTCATTTTTTGTCCCTTTCACTGCTACTTTCAATCATCCCTCCACTAATATCCCTAAATCCAGCAAAAACATCCACGTTAACCACCTACCATTCCACTTACAAATTCCACCACCAGGCCTCTCCTGCTACGTACTCATCAAATGAAGTTCTATAAATAGAACTCAATCTCACTCATTTTAGACACACAATTCTGGAGAGCATTCCACACTACTCCATCCATTTCCATTTCATATCACGTTCATTCATATCATCATCTCATTAAACACCACACATCCACAGAAATCTGGAGTACACAAGCAGCTGGAGACTTCACCATCTTTGAGCTGGAGAAGCAGAAGAAAGCTGGTTGTGCACGAGACTCCATCAAAGAGCCTTAAACAGAGTTTCTTCTTCTTTTCTTCTTTAATGTTATTTACATATTTTTACAGTATTTTCATTTCCATGGCTGAGTTTTTTATAAATTTCGGTTTGCTATGTAATCCAAATTCAAGGTTCCATTATCTTTGTGATTTACCATTTTAATAGATTAAAGTGTTGTTCCTTATTTTTTTATAAATCTTGTGATTTGGCCAATTACTTGATTTTACCAGTTTATCTGCTTATAAGTGAGAACTGCGGTAGATAATAGACAACAGGAACACACCGGTTAATTTAGAGATGGTAATTCCTCTAAGATATTAACTGATCATTAAACTGGATTATTCTTAAAGCTGTTAGCAATTAGTAAATTTGTAACGAGAGTTAAAATTTATTAGCTGTTAATTAGATTCCACCGAGCGGGAGACCGAACGTGGAATATTTCTGATCTAGGATTTTAATCTGAATTTTGGTAAACACACTGAGAAAGGAACCGAAGAATTGGAGGATTAGTAAACCGGAATTTTCCCTTTTATTAAATCAAAAATATCATTATTTGCCATTGTCTTGCATTTATTACCTTGCTCTTATTTACATTTTGTTTCTTACTAGTAATTCAACAAACAAAACCCCCCTGTTACTTGAGTTTTATTAGTTTTTCTTAAATATTAATTAAACTAAAATGCCTCCCTTGGATTCGATAACCTGGAGGGACACTTCTAGGAAAACTTGCTATAATCGACCGGTATACTTGCCGTTAGGTTTTTACCCAACAAGTTAATGGCGCGTTGCCGGGGAGGCACGGTTGCTTAGTTTGATTTATATTTATTTATTAAATTTGTTTTGTTTCTGTTCTTTTTAGTTTATCCTTGTGTTATTTATTTTGTTCATTTTGTCAGCTTTGTGCAAATTGTTTCTTATTCCGGTTATGGTAATATCCGTTTGAGTTACTGCTGTCAGTTATCTGAATTGTGTTTTATGGTTAAAACTCGTTCTGTAGGAGACCCTGAATTCGAAATTGAACCAGAAATAGACAGAGTAACAAGAAGGATTCGAAAAAGATTAGAGCTGGATCCTCCATTTGAGCAGGAGGTGCCTCCAAAAGATTCACCAGCAGAAGGAATTGTTGAAGAAGAGATTCTAAACAACCCCCCAGAAACTAATATGGAGAATACCAATCCGGAGAGGCACATGAGAGATTATACTCGCCCAAGCGAAGGGCTTATCTCACCAATAGTAATTCCTGCGTTACCAGCAGGAGTGCAGTGGCAGTTCAAAACGCACTATGTTACTATGGTCATGAATGCACCTCAATTCAGCGGATCAGTCACCGAAGATCCCAATGTCCATCTCACCACTTTCCTGAGATTGGTAGGAGCTTGTTCTACACCAGCTTCACAAGAGGCTGCCAGATTGACCCTCTTCCCATTCTCCCTGAGGGACAGAGCTGCAGAATGGCTAAACTCATTGACACCCAACAGTATCACCACCTGGACAGAGTTGGCAAATGCATTTTTGGCAAAATATTTCACTGGTGAGACATTATCCGAGGCTTGGGAGCGTTTCAAAGGGATTGTGCGCAGAGTACCACACCATGGTTTGGGAGAGGAGGTAATTTTACAGTCCTTTTACAAAGATTTGGATCATTCAAGTCGTTTGTTGGTAGACACTTGTGCAGGAGGAAGCCTCATGGAGCTACCAATAGCTAGAATCAAGGAATTATTGGAGACCATTGCCAATGCATCCAATCAGTGGGGAGGTGCGAGAACCGGAGAAGCTGCACCAAAGAAAACTTGGAGTTTATGAAGTAGATTCGAATACTTTTCTGGCTGCCAAGATGGAAGCGATGTCAAAGCAGTTTGAGCGTATGTGTGCAATGAATCCGCAGTCAAATGCAGCAGCTCTCCTGAAGTTTTTCCATCTTGCGAATATTGTGGTAGAAGCTCAAACTTGTGTCAGTGTACAGCTCCACCAAGTGAAGAGGTAAATTACCTGGGAAACAGACAAGGAAATTTCTATAACAACCAAAGCAACCAGGGATATCAGCAGCAAAGATTTCAGAACAACAACTACAATCAGAAGGCACCACAACAATATAATCAGTCTATCAAGACCCCCTCAGAACCAACAGATGCAAAGTCAAGGAGCTAGTAGTTCCTCAAACTGGAAGCTATGATGTGCGAATTCATTACATCAACAAAAGCCAGATTCAATGAGCAAGATGAAATCAACAACAACCAAAAGGCATTCATGCAAGAACAAAGGCACAATAAGCGAATGGAAACTCAGTTGGCTCAAATTAGTCAGAAGCTTTCAGAGAGACCTGCAGGGTCCTTGCCTAGTCAACCAGAGATGAATCCAAGAGAATATGCTAAAGCAATAAACTTGAGAAGTGGTAGACAGCTTGATCATCCGATCCCTGAAGCTGTGGATACTCCCAATCAATCCAATAAAGAAAATGATGCCGGACAAGAGGTTGAGATTGTTGAGCAACCAATATTGGAAAATGCGCCGGCTAGCGAACCTAAACAGCCAGAGCATGAGACAACAAACAAGTCTGCCCACAGCCCCAAACCATCCCAGAGAGCAGCTGTTGAGTTGCCCATTCCATTCCCGAACAGACTAAAGAAGAAAGACCTTGATGAGCAGTTCGGTAAGTTTTTGAGCATTTTTAAGAAACTAACCATAAATATTCCTTTTGCAGATGCGTTAAAACAGATGCCTATCTATGCAAAATTCATGAAGGACATTCTCTCAAATAGAAGGTCATTGATAGAAAAGGAAACAGTCCAGTTGACAGAGAGAGTTTCTGCTGTGCTCACTAAAAAGCTTCCCCCGAAGCTCGATGATCCAGGTCTCCCAATCATCCCATGTTCTATTGGTAATATCGATTGTGGTAAGGGACTATGTGATTTGGGTGCTAGCATCAATTTAATGCCCTTGTCTATGTACCTTAAACTTGGATTGGGTGAATGTGATCCCCCGTATTACTCTTCAATTAGCAGATAGGTCCATTATTTTACCAAAAGGAGTAGTGCGAGATTTGGTTGTGTCAGTTGGTACTTTTGTTTTCCCTGCTGATTTTGTAATCTTAGATATGGAGGAAGACAAAGAAGTACCACTAATCCTTGGGCGCCCATTTATGCGAACAGCCAGAACCCTCATTGATGTTGAGGGTGGTAAGATAATATTGAGAATGCATGATGAACAGCTTGTTTTTGACATGTCAAAGGTTACCAAACACCCATCTGATGTACATGCTTGTTTTAGTTTGGAATCTATTGACTCTCTACTGCAGGATTATGTATTTAGCCCTGCTGACATTGATGAGTTAGAGAAATGCTTAGTGGAATCCATAGATGGAATTCATGATGATCCGGAGGTCTCTGTGGCATTCCAATTATCAGCAGGAGGACGATATCGAAAAGGTCCCACAATAGAACGAGAAAAGCTAGAAAGGGAACCTCAGGAGTTAATTCCCTCTATCAAAGAACCACCATCCTTGGAGCTGAAACCCTCCCCAGCCATTTAAAATATGTTTTCTTAATTGAACCTTCTAGTTTGCCTGTCATTATCTCTGCAGAGCTAACTGATGAACAGGAGGAAACTAGTGCAGGTGCTTAGGAAGAACAAGAAGGCGATAGGTTGGTCAATCGCTGATATCCAGGGGATAGCTCCTCACTTCTGTACACACCGCATCTTTCTTGAAGAAAACTATAAACCACTAGTTCAACCCCAGAGAAGATTGAACCCAAACATGAAGGAGGTGGTAAAGAAGGAAGTCATTAAGCTTCTCGATGCAGGTATTATTTATGCAATTTCTGATAGTGAATGGGTGAGCCCTACACAAGTAGTGCCCAAGAAAGGGGGATTTACTGTAATTCCCAATGATAAAGGTGAGTTAGTTCCTCAAAGAACTATTACAGGGCATAGAGTGTGCATTGACTATCGAAAGTTGAATGCTGCAACCAGAAAAGATCATTTCCCTCTTCCTTTCATTGATCAAATGTTGGAGAGACTTGCAGGACATAAATATTACTGTTTTCTGGATGGTTACTCTGGGTATTTTCAGATACCTATTGTTGAAGAGGACCAAGAGAAAACAACTTTCACATGCCCATATGGCACGTATGCCTACCGGCGCATGCCCTTCGGTTTATGTAACGCACCAGCCACCTTCCAGCGCTGCATGACAGCCATATTTTCCGACTACATTGAAAAATGCATCGAGGTATTCATGGATGATTTTTCAGTTTTTGGGCTAACTTTTGACTCTTGTTTGGAAAATTTGGATCATATCTTAGCCAGGTGCAGAGAAACCAATTTAGTCCTAAACTGGGAAAAATGCCACTTCATGGTGCAAGAGGGCATTGTGCTGGGACACAAGATCTCTAGCAGAGGTATTGAGGTGGACAGGCTAAGGTTGAAGTGATCGATAAGTTACCACCACCAGCTACAGTAAAAGATGTGAGGAGTTTCCTAGGCATGCGGGCTTCTACAGACGGTTCATTAAAGATTTTTCAAAGATATCCAAGCCGTTGTGTGACTTGCTGGCCAAGGATGTGAAATTCGACTTCACTAAAGAATGTCTTGAGGCATTTACCATCATCAAGGAAAAGCTAATATCTGCACCAGTTGTTGTTGCACCTGATTAGTCTCTACCATTGGAGATCATGTGTGATGCTAGCGATTTTGCTATGGGAGCAGTTTTGGGGCAAAGACATGACAAAATGTTGAAGGTAGTCTACTATGCGAGCAAGACACTTAATGATGCACAAAAAAATTATGCAACAACAGAAAAGGAGCTGTTAGCCATCGTCTTTGCATGTGACAAATTCAGATCATACATCATTGGGAGTAAAGTCATAGTCCACACAGATCATTCTGCCCTACGACATTTATTCAAAAAGGTAGAGGCAAAACCGAGGCTGATTCGATGGATCCTACTCCTTCAGGAGTTTGATATAGAGATAAAAGATAAGCCCGGAGTACGAAATGGAGTGGCTGATCACTTATCTCGGATTAAATATGCTGATGACGGTATACCAATTAACGAGTTCTTCCCCGATGAGTATGTTTTCAAAGTTGGTTCCACGGGAGATCCTTGGTATGCAGATATTGCAAACTATCTTGAAAAACAGATAGTACCCCCAGCTTTAACGTATCAGCAGAGGAAGAAGTTCTTCTCCACTGTTAAGCACTACCTGGGGACGATCCATTTCTTTTTTCAAGGTTTTTGCGGATGGATGATTCGAAGATGTGTGTCTAATACTGAAAAAAGAGATATCCTAGATCATTGTCATCAAGAGAAGTAGGAGGTCATTTCGGTATGCTAGAACAGCCGTAAAAGAACTTTAAAAAAAGTTTGGAAGCAGGTTTCTTTTGGAGACCTTGAACAAGATTGCTTCGTTGTAATCTACATGGACCAGTGCCAAAGGCAGGGGAATCTATCTAGACGCATGAGATACCCTTGAACTTCTATATTGGAAGTTGAACCATTCGACCTTTGGGGCATTGATTTCCATGGGGCCGTTTCCATCATCTCAGGTAACCTCTACATCTTGGTAGGAGTAGACTACGTTACAAAATGGGCTGGAAGCAATAGCAGCACCAACTAATGATGCAAAAGTAGTGCTGAAATTTTTGAAGCGTGAATATAATACACTCGTTTTGGTTGTTCCGCGAGCAATCATTAGTGATTGGAGGTATCATTACTTCAACAAACAATTTGAAGCTCTCATAGAGAAGTATGGCGTACGACACAAGATTTCCCTAAGCATATCCATATCATCCACAGACAATACGGCAAGGCCGAGATTACAAATAGAGAAATCAAGTGGATCCTTCAGAAATCTGTCACATCTTCTAGACGCGATTGGTCACTCAAGCTAGACGACGCTCTGTGGTCATATCGCACTGCCTTCAAAACACCCTTAGGTATGTCTCCATACAAATTGGTATATGGCAAGGCATGTCACCTGCCTGTAGAATTGGAGCATAAGTCTTTTTGGGCCATCAAAGCATTAAATTTTGACTTACAAAAGGCTGGTGAGAAGCGCAAGATGCAGTTATGCAATTTGGAGGAATTTAGAGAGGAAGCCTATGAAAATGCCAAGATCTATAAGGAAAAGACAAAGAGGTGGCATGACAAGCTTTTGGTCAAGCGTGAGTTTCACGTTGGAGATAAGGTGCTTCTATTCAACTCCCGCCTGAAATTATTCCCGGGAAAGTTGAAATCTCGCTGGTCTGGACCGTTCACAGTAACGAGTGTCTCGCCCTATGGATCCATAGGTTTAATCAATACAGAAGGTGAGACATTCAAAGTCAACGGGTCTCAGTTGAAACACTATCTAAGTGGTGACATCGCCGAAGTCCATTCGGTGATCACGGTGCATGATCCTCCATATTGATCTTATAATTACACGGTCTAGCCAAAGGCCAAAAAGACGGGCAGCTCATTGGGAGGCAACCCAATCTCCTTTCATTTATCTTCTTGTTTTTCGTTTTAATTCATGTTTTTACGTGTGCTAATTCCTTTGTTAGCTATTTTTCTTTGGTTGTTTGTTGTCAAAGTGTAGGTTTGATGAATGAAGAAAAACAGAGTACTAGGAGAAAATCATTCGGTGGACTAAACAGGGTGGTCCGGGACTTCAACCACATCTTAAGTCCCGGACCAGAGGAGTAGGCAAATCTCGAACAAAAAAATAGGGGTGGTCCGGGACATTTTGCATATCCTAAGTCCCGGACCGGAAATGAAGAGAACTCTCGAACAGAAAACCACATATGGTCCGGGACATGGTACAAATCTTAGGTCCCGGACCAGCATAAAAAAAGAAAAAAAAAGAAAACAAAAGCCAGCGTCTTCTACCTCAGCGCCCTACCCCGATTCAGTCCAACCCTCACTCTCGAATTCGCCAGTCTTCCGCCAAACACGCCCTGCTCCCTCGCGCCGCGACCTCCACCCCGACCTCTCCGCCCTGTTCCGTCTCACACCACCACCCCAATCTCTCCCTCGCCCTCGAATTCGCCAGCCAACCGGCGCATCCCTCTGCCCTGTCCTCGCTCCACACCAGCGCACCACAGCACCCACGACACCCAAACACCACCTGCAGTTCCGCCATCGACGTCCTCCATCGCCTTCACCCAGCCCTCACCAGTCGCCACTTCAACGCCACGCAGCCACACCAGCACCACCACTCGCCTGCTCCCAACCCGCGCACCACACCAACCAACATCCACCTCCCTCTATCGCATTCGTCATCGCACCAACTCCACGCACCACCCACTCCCAACAATTCGAACCTCCAAATTACCCTCTGTCCCGTCGCCTGCACCTAAACCACACGCAGCCTTAATCACCAGTCCTTCATCCAAAATTCTCCACGGCACCCAAGCGAGCTAGACGCAACACTGCAGGCGCATCTTCATCCGTCGCCGCTCCTCCATCACCCGACGCAGCTCCACTCCGGGTCCGGGAGACGGTTGAGTCAGACTTCATCAATGAAGCCGCTGCGAATTGGTACCGGGCACGCGAACGGAAAATCCTAGCCGAAAGGTCAGTCTGCCCAACTCTAATAGCCGAGTTTGATCTGGAATCAATTTTTAGTGCACGTAGATGGTCATGTCTGCTGAATCGAGGTGGGAGATTCTATCCGAGATTGATAAAATTGTTTTATGCTAATGCGACGGTAAATGATGATGGGGATACTATCAATTCTGTGGTTAAAGGGGTGAATATTTCTGTGACTCCTGCTAGCATTAGGCGTTGTTTGGGATTACCCATAGTTGTTCGGGTTCCCACTGCGGAGAATAGGGCGAATATGCCATTATTGACTAGACAGGCTAAAAAGTACTATATAAACTTGATTGTCAATGACCCGGACGTTCAAAACCGCCAGCGTAGGAATAACCGGGATAAGCAGGTTGTCATGGGGGATAAGCTCCCGACCCCTAGAGAGTGTCTGATTTTAGGGGTACTGATGTACAATGTTCGCCCCAGGGAGTACGCTGATCTAAATATGTATGACTGCTGGCTTATGCGTTACATCCTGGACGACGCCTATGCCGCCGCAGGGGTTCCTCCCGGTATGCATCACATTATCTTTAACTCCATGCTCCAGGTATTTCAGACCGATCACTCCGCTTCTCTCCCATTCCCACACCTCCTACACTCGTTACTTGCTGAAAAGGGGGTGGATGTATCTGATGAGGAGCCTCAGTATCCTCGGTCCACTCTCGATATGACGATGATGAGATTCTTTCAGTGGGAGAAGATCGACGGGCAGTGGGTGAAGCGCCGACGTGCTGCACGCGCACCCCGAGTTGCTGAGGCTGCTGATGAGGCTGTGGCCGCTGCTGATGAGGCTGCTGCTGCTGGTGGTGAGATCCCAGACTTCTCGATGCCTGCTGGTCCGGCCCTGGGCTATGATGAGTTGCTCCATGAGTTTAGAGCCTGGAGGGGGACTGCTACAGCCTACTTTGAGGGTTTTACGAGTCGTCTGGATGGGTATGGTGAGCGACTCTCTGCTTTATGAGGCCAGGCGGGATGCCCAGTTTGCTGAGTACGCGGCTCGTCAGGAGGCCCGATTCCGTGAGTATGATGAGCGCTTTACACAGTTGGAGTCCTGGCGCATGCTCCGTCGGTAGTACATGTTTGGGGTTTATGCTCTATTCTTCATCAGTCTACCTATCTTTTATTGCACTTATGGATTTTCAGCTGACTTTGACATTTGTGATATGTTGATGTCTTTTAGATTAGTAGGTTGCTACTTCTTGTACCTTTCTTTTTCTATTTGGATTATTTTTGATGGGGTACTTTGGTTATTCCCAATTATTTGGTTATGCGTGATCTCTTTTGTTGCAACGCGTTGTCTGCTGCTTTGTGATATTCAAACAGGACTGCCATTTTTGTGTGCGCTATCCAAAGAAAACAAAGGAGACTATGCCGAAATTTTCGCAACACCCCTTAAGTCTCCCGTTCCTTGTCCTGAGTGTGGGGACGTCATCTTCACCGATTATTCAGGGGAGTCCTATTCTTTCTTTTGCACTATAATCACATTCTAGTCGTAATGAGGGCATTGCTATTATCTAAGTGTGGGGAAGTAGTAAGGGGGTTGCACATCTAATTGTTTGTTTTCTGTGGCTCCTGACAATACTTATTCTCTCTTCACTAACCTTTGATGACCCTCAACAAAAAATTTTTATTCGACATACTTGATTTTCTTTTGTGGTCAGATGCATCAGTCGGGAATAACGTACGAGTAGCGAAAATTTTTGAGATTTAATCTAAAATTTCGGTCATAAGAACTTTGGTTATACTGCTTGGATTGTCAGTTTTGGTTAAAATTTTCATCTATTTCCTTCAATAAAAGGTGAGACCATTTTGTGACTATTTTGTTTGAACTAACTTGGGGCTTTGGGAAAGTTTTGGAATGAATAGAAGGAAAGGACATAGGCAAGGTACTCCTCGAATCTACTCTGAACCGGAACAGGCCTCTCCCATTCGGTAATTAAGCCCATGGAGTGCCTCATCACTCATCTACCTAAGATCATCTAATCTGGGATAGAAGGCCCAACACCGCTACAAGGATGGGAAGAAAAAGTCTGGGGGGATGAAATGAATAATGCTTACTCAGAAAAATTGAAAGGAAAGTTCTTTCATGCTAAACAGTTTATTGCAAATTCTTCCTTGATTATGAGTATGTGGCAATGAAAGGTAATGTGGAATATGACATTACTTCTTACCCCTTGTCGTCCAATGAATTGAGGAAAGCAAACGGAAAGTAAAGCCCTGAGTACAGTTTGGATTAAATAGTTATGATGATAGTCTCATGCATTTGTCAAACACTCTAGCTTCACTGTTTAAGAAAACTTGCAGTACTAGTCGTTGTCTCTTATGACTGTTTTTCAGCATTAGATTTCCTTGTACATTTTCCTGACCTGATAAATCCCCGCTTTTGAAAATTCTGGTACATTTTGATTGCAGTAATTGCTTTAGTACAAGCAAAGGTTAAGTGTGGGGATGTTGATAAGTCAGGAATTTACCTATTTCTACATGGTCTTTTGATACCGGATTCGTTGCTATTTACTGCTAAATTCCTGTCTTTTAAGTGTTTTTATGTCTCTTGCTGCAATTGTCTTCTTTTATGGCTTTTATGTGCTTTTTCAGGTATTTAATCTCAAAAGAAACATGTTCATATCATTGTTGGAGACCATAGTTTTTCAAACAAGCTAAATGGAGTCAGGAAAGTCATCTCTCGACCTAAATTCAGATATGGTCCAGGACTTGTTGCATAACTTAAGTCCCGGACCACAAATTGACTTCACTCTCGGCTTAAATACAGGTATGGTCCGGGACCTTATACACAACTTAAGTCCCGGACCACACAAGAAGCTGCTCTCGACCTGTTTCTACACCATGGTCCGGGACTTTATACAAACCTTAAGTCCCGGACCACAAAGCAGAGCAATTCGCGAATCAAATTCAGGCATGGTCCGGGACTTTATACAAGGCCTAAGTCCCGGACCACATAAAGACGCCAACTCTCGACCCATTTCAATGCTATGGTCCGGGACTTCATACCAAACTTAAGTCCCGGACCATACTGCTGAAATCGACAGTGTAGCGCGCGAACGTGAAGAATAGAGATTTATTCTCTTCATAATTAAACTGTCGCCCATGCAGCACCGATCTCCTTTCCAGCTCTGTCTTCCACACTCATTTTTTGTCCCTTTCACTGCTACTTTCAATCATCCCTCCACTAATCTCCCTAAATCCAGCAAAAACATCCACGTTAACCACCTACCATTCCACTTACAAATTCCACCACTAGGCCTCTCCTGCTACGTACTCATCAAATGAAGTTTTATAAATAGTACTCAATCTCACTCATTTTAGACACACAATTCTAGAGAGCATTCCACACTCACTCCATCCATTTCCATTTCATATACCACGTTCTATTCATATCATTCATCTCATTAAACACCACACATACACAGAAATCTGGAATACGCAAGCAGCTGGAGACTTCACCATTATCTGGAGATTGAGCGGAGGAAACTGCTGGTTGTGCATAGAGACTCCATCAAAGAGCCTTAAAACAGAGTTTCTTCTTCTTTTTCTTCTTTAATGTTATTTACATATTATCACAGTAATTTCATTTCCATGGCTGAGTAGTTTTTATAAATTTCGGTTTGCTATGTAATCCAAATTCAAGGTTCCATTATCTTTGTGATTTACCATTTTAATAGATTAAAGTGTTGTTCCTTATTTATTTTTATAAATCTTGTGATTTGGCCAATTACTTGATTTTACCAGTTTATCTGCTTATAAGTGAGAACTGCGGTAGATAATAGATAACAGGAACAGCACCGGTTAATTTAGAGACGGTAATTCCTCTAAGATATTAACTGATCATTAAACTGGATTATTCTTAAAGCTGTTAGCAATTAGTTAATTTCTAACGAGAGTTAAAATTTATTAGCTGTTAATTAGATTCCACCGAGCAGGAGACCGGACGTGGAATATTTCTGATCTAGGATTTTAATCTGAATTTTGGTAAACACACTGAGAAAGGAACCGAAGAATTAGGAGGATTAGTAAACCAGAATTTTTTCTTCTCATTAATTCAGAAATATCATTACTTTACTCATTGTTGCTCTTGCATTTATTACCCTTGTTCTTATTTACATTTTGCTTCATTACCTAGTAATTCAACAAACAAAACCCCCCTGTTACTTGAGTTATTTTATTAGTTTGTTTTTAAATATTAATTAAACTAAAACGCTGCCTCCCTTGGATTCGATAACCTAGAGGGACACTTCTAGGAAAACTTGCTATAATCGACCGGTATACTTGCCGTTAGGTTTTTACCCAACATGTAGTGCTCACTAGCATTCCCCTAAGCTTTCTGGGAAAGACGGACGATTTAGTAGGTATTTGAGGGATGCCATAATAACGGGTTTTCACCCTCCACAGAATGGAAATTTCTAGGTTCTAGGCTTCTCAGTTATACCATATTTAGATAGACCCCTCTCCCCCCCTCATACCGAAAAATCACCCTCCACAGAATGCCGACTCTGCTGGGGAAAACTTGAGTAAGTTTTTCTCAAACTCAAGGAAGACTGAACTCCATTCAAGATTGTCGGGATTTCCCCACTTCTTTCAAAACCTTCAAGAGATTCTTTTCAAAGCCTCTAGGATTATTCTACTCCACACTTAGAGTGTGTATCTGTTGAGGACAAATAGGATTTGTTAGATCCTCAACAAACATTGCAACAATTGGGTTAATAATTAGCTCACACTTAGAAAGAGACACTTAGGTGCGAATGAAGCTAACTTCCCTTTAAGTTAATAAACAACCAATTTGGAATCACTAATCACAAGATAAAACACTTAGTACATAGGTTGGTGCTGACTTCATTTGGTTTATTTACTGTTTTCATATTTATATTGCGATTATTGGGTGCATGGGGTGGGTAGCTTAGGACATGCATTCCTCTGTGTCACCCGATTTACCCACGATGTCACGGGATCCCCAACCGGTCCACGGTTGATTCCCCATGAGCTAGGGTCACTCTCTCAGTGAACAAACCCACGAGGCGGTACGGTCTCTGACCAACGCCTTGTGCTCATGATCCAAAAATATCCTCCATTATCCGAGTCGAAGCCAGCATATAGTGAACTCTAAGCCTTCAGTGTCCAGCTACCTGGTCCGGTGTCTAAAACGGGTTTATGGAAGTCACCCCCTTGTATGCCGCCTGTCTGACCGCCCTTTTGCCTTACCCTGAAGATTGCATGGGCTCAGTTCTCCATTGTTCCTCTACACCACGGGTGTCTTTAAAGCCCAATGTCACGCTATACGTCCATAGAGGATCCCGTATTTACCGGATACCCATACATGGCACAACGTAGTCAGTGAATAATTTGGACTTTAGACACACCTGACCGTGCAGACGAGGGGAGACCTGTTCCCATGCAGTACTTCTCCGAGTTTCCCGAAAAGTGAGCGTGTTGTCGGATTATCACTGGCTGTGGTGTATGTTTCCTTATCATCTCGGGTGTCTTGACCTTTCGAACTTAAGCACTTCGGACTTTCTTGATAACGTGCCCCACAAAGGCATAGCAGAGAGAAAACCCCGAGAGATGACAGTGAAGGGACGATGGTTCCCCCGGTGAGACGGAAACATAATTGACCTGGAAAGTGATTATCCCAACATTAACACTTACAGCTCCACATCAAATATAGCCACGAGTTACTATTTTTTATACATGTGGGCAAACCACTTTTTCAAACCAATCTGTTTTTAAAATGTTCGGAATTCTCTTTTTTGTGTCCCTTAAAGCATTCTTACGAGCTCGTTTAATTTAGAACCTCACCAAAATTTCACTCATAAGCATTCGGGGTTTTGAAACCTGTCACTTCATCTTTAAAAACTTTATTTTACCAAAATGATTATTTCGAAAACAATTTTCAAAAAAATAGATTCCGTAAAACCTACTTCCGACAAACGAATTTCAAACCACTTTCTTTACCAACATTATTTCTTAACGGTTTTCGAAAACAGTTTTCAAAGTGGATTTTCACAAATGTATTTCAAAATAAATGATTTAGTCCCCATGTTGTGACCTGCTATTTTTGAAGTTCTCCTCACCTTCAAGAGCAGCGGTCATTACCGTGGAGCGTACTAGTCATTTCGTGTTTTCACAAAAGTGGTGGATTTTCACCTAAGATTTTGTGCTCGATCATTCATCTTTCCTTTCTCAAAAATCTCATTCATTCCCCTCGTCAGAGCAAGTGGAGCAGCGTGAAGATCGACTACACGGTACTAGCCGAAAGCTAGAGACGCACCAACCTATGGAGCTAGTCAAACGACATGAGGACCTACACCAACGGTTCAAATACAAAATCAGAGCCGTACCAACCCGGGTCAAGCGACATGAAGACTAGCAACGGCTGTCCGAGTTCAAGCTGTTGAAAATTAGAAGAACACCAGCTCATTTTGTTCGCCGCAATAGCCTGACAACCGGTAAAGAGCCCGATTATGAGCAAGCAGCCGGTCAAGAGCCCGAAGACGAGCAAGCAGCCAACCAGGAGCGTGAGCAGTCAGCCATAAGCCTTAAGACGGACCAGAAGAGTTCAGAAGAAGTTTAGCTGAAAATTCCCCCTGTTAATGACTTTTTAGAATTGATGATGTATAGGTTTTCTCCTATGATTCCTTTCTCTCTTATCCATTTATGAATAGATTACATGTATAGGTTTATACATTCCCTTTGAGTTCTTTTAGATCCATGTGTATAGGGTTCCCCACTCCCTATTTTATTTGCGAATGATCGAGCGTCAAAATTCATATTGAGAAAATCCATCACTTGGAAAACACATGTTTTTAAAATTGTTTTTCCAAAACTTGGTTTCTTTGGCACGCACATATAAAGAAAAGAATGAATAAAGGACGACCCCTCACTTCTATATATCATTAATCAACTTTGCTTTATGGGGTGAAAATTCACGGTATCTACAGGAGGTACCCCTTAAAATAAACAACACCAACAAATGCAACCGGGCACAAAGCAAAACACATGCATTGCATTCATGACAAAAAAAAATGAAAAGTCACTTGCACTTCCAGTCATTTCAAATCCATCAATCATTCACGGGTCTTGTCCACCTCAAAATTTGCACAGTCATGTGTTCCATTCTAACCCTGTCACACACCGGCCTTCATCCCAATATCTCAACCGCTAAAGCCCGATCTTAGAGGGATAGAAAAGAAAACCGAGTTCAAACCTTTTTCCAATTTGAATCACCGTGCACGCCAGTGACCAGAATGAGAAAAAAAGAGAAGTGCAGTTGTTTCCAAGTCGTGGGGTTACCATGCGGGAGTTATCACTCCCTAAAATCCAAAATCCAGGAGCCAATCACCAACCTGACCTCACTCAAGAGTTTCTTCTCCGACAATAACCCCAGCAACTAGACCACCTTCAAGGCCAACAGTAATGGGATGAGCTTCGTGAACCATGAGCTGAATTTGACTCAAGCGAGACTAGGTGTAGCCTTACCATTCATGCATTGCATCCAAAAGAAAAAAAAAACACACACACATTTGGTCAAACGCCAAAGACAACCATCTTCATTCATCACTTTCAGCATTTCATGCATCCTATACATAGTAATTTCATATTACCACAATAGATTGCATTGTAGATAGTCGCATTCGCATACTCTCGTATCGAAACGACATCTTTGGGAAACACCTTGAGAGATTGATTGAACAGAGTGCGTGAACCACTAAACTCTCGACCCATCAATGAACACAAGGGTCTAATCAAAATGAGCACCACAAATCAAGTGAGTAGTGTGCAAAGAGCGGTATTTTCCCTTGAATTCCGAATGAGGATATTGGACAATCCTATGAGCGTTGAGAGAAGGTAGAGAGAGCCAATTAAGGTAAAACCATGAGCGACATGTGTATTCCTTTATCACATGGAGAGGCATGATTTAGAGTGAGATCAGTGTCGATAGCAAGTCATGAACTGCGATTCATGCACAGATCTGAGAATAGTAAGAAAACGATCACTGACTAATGAGAATGACGAGGCCGTTAGGAATAAAAACCTCCACAAAACCAAAAAAGCTTCGACTACCCTGTACATAATCCCTTAGTGAGCCCCGTAGAGCCTTTCATGGAAATCTCTTTCTACAAAAAAGAAACTTCACAACATGGCACCCCACATATACTTACTTGCCCTTGCAATGGAGGACCATAAAGGAGCCGGAGCCATGACCTCTCCCAACCATCTTTCACAAAAATGACAAATAAGATTATTCAAATAAATCAGTGAGTCAATGCAACTCCGAGGTCAAACACCAAAAAAAAAGAACACCAAAAATGTTCAAAAGGATCAACGAGTCAATGCAACTTCGAAGCTGAAAGCCAAAACACAAAGCAAAGAAAAATGCTTGAGAAGGTCAATGAGCCAAATGCAATTTCAAAAACACAAAATTGAGAAGAAAGTCCAAACCGTACACCAGAAGAGACAAGGAGGAGAAATCCAGATCAAAAAGACCAATGATGTCTCGCAGTTTCCAATAAAAGGTTATCAAAAAACCCGTCTAATCATTCCACCCATGGCAAAGGCGAAACATATCCTCTATTGCACGAAAGCTCCACAACTCCCAAACAAATCCTCCAGTCCCATATGACATACATCATACCCCTCAGCCCCGTTATAACCCAATAAAAGACCTCTGACTCGTTAGTTGATGATCGTTGACCGAAAGTATCGGATATGAAACATGAATCATAAGCTTCGTACTTGCTATCAACATGTCCCGTCACACCAAAGGGGCGATGAGCGAATGAGCGTAACCTTACCTTACAAGGTTTTTCGAGCATGAGTGACTCTTTGATTGAAGCACCAAATCATAAACAGCTAACCCCATTGTAGGTGAGGAATTTGTGAGGATCGGAAAGTCTAGAACCTCGAAAGAAAATTCTTAGGAAAAATACTGCTCTGAGCATCAAGAGTATCATCACGACATTTGCACACACGACCATAATCACGAGAGATTGACCCACATCCCTCCATGAGAGGAAAGTGATTCACACATTCCAGTTTAACTATCACTCAAGATCGAACTGAAGATGTCTTATATTCGTAAACCTCATATTAATAGAGATAGGACCGTACCTTCTCTCCAAAAACTACATATGTATTTTGCATCCCTTCTAGCATTTAGTATTTGCATGCATCATAACCACTTCATTTTCAACATCCGACTGGTAAGAACTCCTCCTAGTCTCGTTGAAAGTCAACTTTAGTTGCAGTTGTCGAAGCGTAACTTTTGATGTTAACCGGAGCCATCCCGGGCCATCATCGAGCTATATCTAGCCTCTTCGGAGTGATCCCGGACTATCACCAAGCTACATTGAACCATTCAAGAGTTATCCGGAGCCACACGAAGACCATCCCGGAGTTATCCACTATCATACTCGAGCCTCATTGGCACCTCTCCCGAAGCCAAGCGAGAGCCATACGGGAGCCATCATCCAACATTAAAACCATCCTCGGAACTACACAGGGGTCATCCCAACAGTCCGAGAACAATACGAGAGCCACCTCAAATCCATATCGGAGCCATTTCATCACCAGGGTCTTGCCTACAGAGTTTCGAACTAGTCAGGTCTGATCTCAATACGGAATTGAGTACGTAGGCAGCCCGCCTAGGGTGCGACCACCGCAAAGGCAAAAATCCCCTTTTGTCCCTCACTATCACCAAATAGGGCCATCTCTTAGCCCTTCCCAGAGCCACCCCGAGCTATCTTGGAGCCATCATGAGAGAACCCTGAAGTCATGACCGGGCAGAAGCCATTCATCCGTGACCAAGAAGTTATCAACCACAGCAAAGAATATCGATCACATCAAATACGTTAAACACAACACAATCCACCAATCACATCCACCCACCATTCGGCTCAAAATCCAAAAAGGATCAAAACCCACCAATCATCCCGAACATCTCAATCCACATTAAAACCCACCAACCATCCAGAGTCGTTGCTCACAAAGGAGTCACATATCAAACCGGAGCCATCTGACCGCACCGGAGCCATCCAATCACATCGAGGCCATCTGATCATACCTAAGTCATCCGGTCATATCAAAACCATTGAGTTTCCAAAGTTACTCATTCACAAAAAACCCATCCATTCAAAGACCAATCGCAAAATCACCAAAACCAATACAATAAACTCGAGAGCCATACCGGAGCCATCTTGAACTCTGAAGCCATGAGTCATACCAAATCCCGAAACCATAGTGCACATCGGGCCAAGACCACCAAAAACAAAACCAAAACAAAAGTCCCACACTGACAAAGTCAAATGCGACATCGACAAAAAGCATTCGACCATCACATCCCTCACAGAAGCAACCAATAAAAAACATCCAATCCCGAACCAATCCATAATCAAAGCCATCCTCAAATCAACCACTCAAAAAACAACGGGTTTCGTACAACTCAATCAAAGTATTATAGGCCCGTCATAAGTCCTATAGCTAGATGTCAAGAGGTCTAGTTGAGGCCCATCATAAGTCCTCATACTTTCAATTGCATTCTAGGCCCGTCATAAGTCCTAGAGCTAGATATCAAGAGGTCTAGTTGAGGCCCGTCATTAGTCCTCATACATTTTGAAGATGCATTCTAGGCCCGTCAAAATACCTAGAGCTAGACGCCGAGATCTAGTTGAGGCATGTCATTAGTCCTCATACATTCAAAGATGCATTCTAGGCCCGTCATAAGTCCTAGAGCTAGACACCGAGTTCTAGTTGAGGCTCGTCATTAGTCCTCATGCATAACCCATATACCGATTGTATTCTAGGCCCGTCATAAGTCCTAGAGCTAGACGCCGAGATCTAGTTGAGGCCCGTCATTAGTCCTCATACATTTCGAAGATGCATTCTAGGCCCGTCATAAGTCCTAGAGCTAGACATCGAGTTCTAGTTGAGGCCCGTCATTAGTCCTCATGCATAACCAATATACCGATTGTATTCTAGGCCCATCATTAGTCCTAGAGCTAGACGCCGAGATCTAGTTGAGGCCCATCATTAGTCCTCATACATTTTGAAGATGCATTCTAGGCCCGTCATAAGTCCTAGAGCTAGACACCGAGTTCTAGTTGAGGCCCGTCATTAGTCCTCATGTATAACCAATATACCGATTGTATTCTAGGCCCGTCATTAGTCCTAGAGCTAGACACCGAGATCTAGTTGAGGCCCGTCATTAGTCCTCATACATTTTGAAGATGCATTCTAGGCCCGTCATTAGTCCTAGAGCTAGACACCGAGTTCTAGCTGAGGCCCGTCATTAGTCCTCACGCATAGGTTGATTGATCGTATTCTAGGCCCATCATTAGTCCTAGAGCTAGACACCGAGTTCTAGTTGAGGCCCGTCATTAGTCCTCATACCATCAATCACCGCAATCTAGGGCCCGTCAAAAGTCCCCGTGCACCTGCACCCATAAGAACAAATCATAAACCGCAGTGAGAATTTTTGGCTCCCCGTCAACCTCGATCCAATTCTGCAAGGGCGTGCAAAATTGAATTAAGGGGAGCCATCTGTAGACACCAAAAATTCTCACCCCATAAAGCAAATTCCGAAATAAGAAATGCTAAAGGGGGTCATCGCTTTTCTTTTCAAAATGTATTAACGTGCGTGCCAAAATTAAACCATCATTTTATGACAAAATTCTTAAGTCATTTTTCAAAGCATTTCAGGAAAATACAACTTTTTCGAAAATGAATTTCCAACGACAATACGGTTTTAAACCCGTCCCTTTCGTTTTATTCACTTATTTTATTATTGCTTATTTATTCAGTTATCCTTCTATTTTCATTTTGTTACATAATTATTTTATCATATATATATTATAATATATATATATATATATATATATTACTACTTTTATTTGTGTTCTAGCATTTACTTTTTATTTCATCATCCTCATTTTCATTGTCATTTCTATCATTTTATGCATGTTTCACTATTATTTTTATCTATGACTGGTATATTTCGTTTTATTACTAATTCCGCTATTTTTCCCACATTTCATTTTATTTTGTTAGTTGTGTTTCCATCTTATTCACTGCTACTTGTACATATCTATTTCAATTTCCATTTTTATGGCTTTCACTTGTGATTTTATTCCATTGTGTTAGTACTATTTCATCATTTCATGTATTTATTATCATTTTATTTCATTTGTTTAATACTTAATTACATTTTCATTTTATTTATTTACATTCCTTTATTTCACGACTCTTAGGATGAAAACAATTCACTCTGTATATCACTTAGAGCAACAACGTTTTTTTTAGAGACGTCATCCGATTCAAGTTCGAATTTTAGTTCCTTGTGTGTACATATTGAATTCTTTCATAGTGTAGTCGGTTAGTATGTTCACTTGGGAGCAAACAACTCTTCCGTTCGAATCCTGGTGCAAGCATTGATGTCTCTTATTTTTTCCTTTAGCTTAGGGTAGAGTTTTGTTACTAATTCTCGCGTGAATATACTGAGTGATGTCGTAGCATAACTGGTAGATCTTCGTGGGAGGAATGCAGAAACCTTGAGTTCGATTCCAGTGGGGAGCATGAACCCGATTTTATTTTCTTTTGTTACTCACAAAACATGCAAACGGGGCCTTAGGCCTGCTCAGGTCAAACACTGTGCACCCCCTAGTAGTTGGGTCCGATTTTGTTTTTGCCCCACTACCTCAAATAAAGTCCATTTTTACTTACCCAGCCCAAATAAATCCTAGAACAACATTTATCCCTAAAAACCCTAGTTTGTTTTAAATTATAAAGGGAATAGTAGCCGCATCTCATTTGGGGGGTTCGTCTTCTAAAAAAGCTCCCTTCACTTCATTCTCTCGATGATCATCCATATACAAGCAGAGCCAGAAACTTCCTCAACGCCGATCTCGAACTCGTTCGATTTCCATTATCTCCTCCTGTGAGCCTCGATTTTAAACCCTACCCTATGTTGATTAAGTTGATTAGGATCTATTCGGGTTTTAGGTCCACTTATAAACTAAGATTAATAACTATGTCATATAACATTAATTATTAACCCCTAAGCTAGCTCACTGGAACCTATTATGAGTCGCCACCTAATTTTTACCTAGATCAAATTAGGAAAGGAGAGTTCGGGTTCGGGGGCTTGGTATTCGACTTAATTAGAGTTCAAATTACTTTCATTACCCCTAGAAGTCGTTTTTCCTCTACTTAGTTTAATTACGGCTTATTACGAGTTGTTTTAACCTAAGTGCACGAGCTTTTGTTTTTTTTTTTGTTTTTTAGCATTTTTTGACTGAAAATAAAAGTGGAAATTAAGAAAGCTTAAACTAGGGTTTTGGAAGCAGAATTAGGTCAAATTTTGTTTCCGTCCGTGGCTACGGACCTAATGTCCGGACCCACGGACCCTAGTTAATCTATGTGAAAATAAAAGTCGAATTAAACAGAAAACAAAAATTTGCAAAGTCCGGGGCCACGGACAGGATGTCCGCAGGCCCGGACAAAGTTTAGCAAAACCTAAATTTTTTAAAATTTTAAAATCCCGCCGCCGTCCGTGGGTGTCCGTGGCCACGGACAACCCGTCCGTGGTCCCGGACCATAGGTCCGAGGTCCCGGACAACCCACGGACGGGGGTTTTATGGTGGTTCCCGAAGGTGTTTTCGGCTCAAAATTTATGCACGTGTAGCCTGAAAGATGTACAATATGTTAGTAATCGAAAGATCACAATTTGAAGTCGAATTATGTACGAAACTTGACGAACAAGTAACAAGGCAGAAACAAAAGTAATTAGAAATACAGAAGCGTAAAAAGGTTAGTTTGAACCCTAAATTTGATAGAGAGTTAATAAGGTCGTGGAGAGTTAGAAAAGTAGAATTGCAACCTGTTTTATCTTCGAATTCAGGAGGATACTTCACGTCGGGATTCTTCGGGGGCTCCGATGGTGCCGGTTCCGGATTGAGTTCGACCCGAGCTTCTGGTTGTTGATTGTTGAAGGTATTCTTCACGTTTTGGAGGTGGTTTGGTTGATGTTTGATGATTGTTGATGTGTTGGGAGTTGAAAAATGTGTTTGGATGGTGATTTCGGGGGATTTTTGATGTGATTTTGGTGCTTGGATGTGTAAAAACGTGAAGAGAATGAGACCGCTGCCTTCTTTGAGGGTCTAGGGTTCTTGAGGTTCTGATTTGATCATGGGATAAGGTTCCTTATATAGGCTTCCTTAAAGATAGAAAAATCCGGTAAAAACCTAGATTTACCGACGTTTTAGCTCAAGGGCTTCCAAAAGGAATTTGATTATGAAATTTTACCCATGGGTAAAGGATGATATTTATGAATTTTCTAAAGTGGAATCGAATTTTTTGGATATTGGAATATTTTTAAATTCAATTTCTCGTCAGATTCAATAAGAAATTGCTAGAAAATTATTGGAAATTCAAAAAATCAAAATTCCAACGCCATTATGCTTCAAATGTCATCCTCTGTCATGGGGTAAAATTTCAAAGCATTTTGAATTGATTTGACCCTCATTTGGAGGAGAGAGAAAGCCTATATGGGGCTTAGGAGCCTTGAAAAATTACGAAAGTGCCCCTGGAGATGACTAAGCTGTCCCTAGTACTCTGAAATGTGCCGATCGAACCGGGAACCCTCGCTACTATCCTATTAGTAGAGACTCTCTTCCGGGGGGTTGAAATTTTGGGTATAATAGATTGCCCCCCGTCAACTAGACTTTGTAATGGAAATGAAAAGGCTAGTTGATGCTTGAGTGATACCCCAAAATTTTGGATCTTAAAAGACTCCACGTGCAATTGAAATCCGTCAGGTTGTGTCGAGCTATTCTAAGGCGCTGACTACCTATGAGTAAAGTGGAAGGGATGTCAAGCGATTCTAAGGCGTTGACTACCTATAATGAATGAAATGATGTCAAGCTATTCTAAGGCGTTGACTACCTTAAAAGGAATGAAGTACGCCGAGCATTCTAAGGTGTCGGGAACCTGAAGTTGAATGGAATACGCTGAGCATTATAAGGTGTCGGGAACCTGAGATTGAATGGAATACGCCGAGCATTATAAGGTGTCGGGAACCTGAGATTGAATGGAATACGCCGAGCATTATAAGGTGTCGGGAACCTGAGATTGAATGGAATACCGAGCATTATAAGGTGTCGGGAACCTGAGATTGAATGGAATACGCCGAGCATTATAAGGTGTCGGGAACCTGAAGTTGAATGGAATACGCCGAGCATTATAAGGTGTCGGGAACCTGAGATTGAATGGAATACCGAGCATTATAAGGTGTCGGGAACCTGAAGTTTGAATGGAATACGCCGAGCATTATAAGGTGTCGGGAACCTGAAGTTGAATGGATTACGCCGAGCATTATAAGGTGTCGGGAACCTGGAGTTGAAAGGTGATGATGATGTGGGGATGATATGCTAATGATGCAAATTTGTCGAAAGCAAGAAATTGCTAGGAACATGCCAAACATGGCGATGATGTAGGTTGGTTGAAAGCAAGAAATTGCTAGGAATATGCCAAACATGGCGATGATGCAGATTTGTTGAAAGCAAGAAATTGCTAGGAATATGCCAAACATGGCGATGTTTGAAGAAGAATTGTTCAAGACAAGAAATTGCTGACGAAGGTGCCAAACGTGGCAGTGTTTGAAGAAAATTCTGTTTACTGAAAAGGAAAGTGAAATTATCATTTCCTGACTAAAGATTTCAGACTTGTAATTTACCTCCTAGGAGATGAACATGCTACCGGTGGGGTGTGGTGTTTGATGCAGAGATCTTTTGAGTGGTGATCAGGGCATATATGTGCCTGTGGTGTGTGATGTGAAGGTAAGGGCTTACGTGAGCCTGTGTGGTGAAGTGGCATTCGTGTGGAGGTAAGGGCTTATGTGGGCCTGAGGTGTTTGGTGTGGCGGTAAGGGCTTATGTGGGCCTGAGGTGTTTGGTGTGGAGGTAAGGGCTTATGTGAGCCTGTGGTGGGATGGTGGTGCCCAAGCTTTGGGTTTCAATTGGTGTTGTCATGGCAATTTTTGGAACCAACGATTGCCCCCAGCATTTTCCCTTCAGACAATCTGAGCTAGAGTTCATGGCGATCGATCAGAACGATCGATTGCCCCCAGTATTTTCTTTGATTAAACGTGCGAACAAGTCTCGTCCTCACAGGGTCAAGGCTTATGTTTTGATGTGGTGCTTCCTAACCTACACTCGACGTGTTTGGTGTTTGCACTCGTTTCTCACTTACGGTCACAACTTCTCAACCATTGAATTTGACACTTGTTAGATTTACGCATTCAACCTGTTACTTTCACATGATTGGATACACAACTACTAAGTCGGAAGTCTTTTGAGCTTATAACGTGGCTATGGGGTGTGATGAAAGACAATGGGACCATGGAGGGATATTTAAGGTATGTGGAGTTAAAAGGGGTGACCAAAGTTGCATATTGCTTCTTTTCTCGGAATCATCTTCCTTGTCTTGAAGTCGTCTAGCTGCTTCGTGTTGATGTTACTTTTGAGCTTATGGACTTGGACTTTTGAAGTCATCCTTTACACCATTCCTCTTTTTGTCATTCGGATTTTCTTGAGGCACTTCGGGTTTGCCTCCTTGTTTTATCCTTTCTTTACTTTGCCTTCGGTGTTCTTGTGTTTCCCGGTTTTGGGCTTCGAGAGCTGTTTTGATGTGAGCTCTTTGGATCCTGTGTCACTCTGGGACCATTTGCGGATTGCTTCGTCATGCTGATAGCGGCGTTGCTTCTTTGGATTGATGAAAACATTATCCAAGAATCTGGCTCCTTGCTTCCTTTGGTCACCGGGCTGGACATTCATCATTGGCTGGATCATTTTTGTGGAGTTCATAATATCGAAAAGGGATATATGGAAGGCTCAGCGGGGGTGCCTAGGGTTTAATGTCAAGGTTCACAAGCTTTTGTCTATGTGGTGTTGTACCTAGGTGCTTCGTCATTCCTGATAGTTGTGTATCCGCTCTTTGTTACTTTTCGCAGGTCTAAGAGTAAATTTACAAATTATCTCCTTCGGTCGGAGTTATGCCATTTACCTCACCTTTGAATGTGGTCTCACCGGAGTCATGTAAAAATGACACGCTCGTTCACTCATGGTTTTTCCACTCAAGACACTCTCGCGAGATTTTCACTTGGAAACTCATTCGCACATTTAAATGAAAGATGAAAGATGAAAGATGACGAACTTCAACTCAGATTGCCCCCAGTATTGATTTGAGGTTTATGACAACAATTGAAAGATGTGGATTTGGAACCGTTTCATGGGTTGTGAGTTGTGATGCTTAGCGTGGCATGTTCAACTTTTAGAAACAAGAGATAAATAGTTATGTTCCATAGTCGGGAAATGATTACTCCGTGATCCTTTTCCCTGGAAAACATTTTGTTTTTTTTTCTTTTTTCGATGAATGAAAAATGGTTAGTACAGGAATTGTGAAAATGGAACTATGATCTTATTTATGAATCATGAGATAATGTTGGAAATTACAGACTTAGAGAAACTACCGATAATGATAAAGGAAACTAACTACTACAAACATTGGAAAAACATAAAAATGAGAAAACACTTGAAGATAGCATTCTCTGATGGTGCTTGACATGGGATTCCTACTCAGGGAGTTGAAAACCTTGATTGATAAGTTCTTGGATGTGCTGCTTCAGAATTTTACAGTTGTCGGTGTCATAACCGGGAAGCTGGTGTTACTGACAATACTGGTTCAGATTCCTTCCTTTTTGAGGGTCCCTTTGTCGAGGGGTGAGAGGTTGCAGCATGTTTCGTTCCTGGAGTCTTTCAAAAGCCTGGCTCAATGGTTGACCGATGTTTGTGAACTCTCTCTGACGGGAGCTCTTTCGGGATGATTCCATTGCCCCGACGATTTGTCCTGGTCCTTTTATCTATCGAACGGTGTTTACCTCATGCTGCCTAGTTCTCTTTCGGGTACCACTTTGGATACAGGCTGTTGTCCTCGAGCCATTCCCGATGTTTTTTGAGTTCCCAAGTTTTAACTCCTCCTAGTGAATCATTTCTTCTAGGACATCAACTTGTCCCATCAGCATGCTGAAGCTAGGAAAGTATGTGAATTTCAGCTCATCACTGTATTGCTTCTGCATATTTTTAATTACCATTCGGATTTGCTCTTGTTCGTCCATCTGTGTGAGCATTGCGGCTGCCTTCATCCTCCAACGCTTAACAAAATCAGACATTGATTCACCTTCTGTTTGTTGTGTGCTTGCAAGATCAGCCTTGGTGACTCCAAAACTTCTAGCATACTCAAAATGACGCAGAAAAGCTTCACATACCTCCTCGTAGGTCTTGGTATTTATCCTTTGAGTTATGTACCAATGCTGACGAGTTTCATCAAGATAGCGGGTGAATATCTTGGCCTTCTGCATGTCGCTTAGCGAAAGAATGGACATTTCTCTATCGAACATTGCCAAATGAAGCTGTGGGTCGGAGGAACCTTTGTATAGAGGAAGTGTTGGCAATTTCAAATTTGGAGGAAGATCAACCTTGGGATATAATCCAATGGAGAAGTAATCAAAACCGGCTGGCTTGGTGGCCCTCTCCATGCGCTCAATCTTTTTCAGCATCTCATTGAATTCTTCAGCTAACTGGGCATCCATGTTGATTGGATTTCCTCCCTCTGCCATACTTGAGATTTGGGCTTATCTGTTGGAAAACAAAAGTGACCTGAGCTAAATTTCTGGGCCGCAAAGAAGTTTTAGGCTAAAACTTGTTTGGGCTGCAAGAGAAGCATATGAGCTGGAATATTTTGAAGATTGTGGGTAAGCACTGAGGCCCGAAATGAATTGGAAGAGAGGCACATGGGCCAGAATGATTCATAAGCTGTGAACTGGTGCCTAGGCTGAAATGTTCTGGGAATTGGGCGCTTGGGCCAGAATGTGTTTGGGCTAGAAGTGAAGCACATGGGCCGAAGTGATTTCTAAACCATGTTCTGGACGTGAATTGGAATTTGGGCCGAGTAATTATGATTGGGCCTGAAGATGATACCCATGTCAAGGATCGTGGGTCAAAACCCGAGTGAGAAGTCTTCCTGGACTAGAATGGGCCTTGAAATGGAAAGGCCTGATGGATTTTTATGGATTGCTTTAGGTGGATTTGTTTTTCATGGGCCTAGAACTAAATTGATAATTCAAATTGGGCTGAAAAGGAGAAATCACCTAAGTCTAAACTTTTGGGCCGAAGCCCAAATGATTCACACATTAAATCAAACAAGGCCTTTAGGCCGCAAACAATAGAGCTGCCAATTCGGGTTGGGCTAAGTTGATGCAGGGGAAACTCCTATCAATTTCTAGGCTGGGTAGTGGACTGATCACACAAGCAAACAAGGCCCACACAAATTCAACATGTCCTCACTTGACGGTTAAATCAATCTAGGTATGGATCGATCCGGAGAGGTGCTTGGGGCTTGGGCCCAGGTCACCACAAAGGAATAGGGCTTGCACGTTATTCTCTTTGGGCTTCCCCACTTTTTTCACATCACCTGAAGGTGTGCGTCTACGGCCGGGTCTTTGACTGACCAAACAATGGGTTAGGTAAGGACATTGCCAGGAAAACGCATGGGGCTAAGGCCCAGGTATTAAGGGGGTGTGGTTAGACGACACCCTCCTCTTTTCCCCCGCTTATTCACATCACCTAAAAGGTGTGAGTCCCTGACAGGGGACCCTCAAACGGGTCCCGGGGTGAAGTTGGTTTGCGTGGACCCTCGCTCTCATATGATGCAAAGGTACAGAAATTAAAGTGCGCACGAAAGTAAACAAACAATATAATAAAGCCATGAATAAACATTTTTCGAGTTAAGCCCTCTTTTTAAAATTAAACAAGTTAATAATAAGAGTTTGTCCCCAGCAGAGTCGCCAGTCTGTGAGCCTTGATTTTAAACCCTACCCTATGTTGATTAAGCTGATTAGGATCTATTCAGGTTTTAGGTCCACTTATAACCTAAGATTAATAACTATGTCATATAACATTAATTATTAACCCCTAAGCTAGCTCACTGGAACCTATTATGAGTCACCACCTAATTTTTACCTAGATCAAATTAGGAAAAGATAGTTCGGGTTCGGGGGCTTGGTATTCGACTTAATTAGGGTTCAAATTACTTTCATTACCCCTAGAAGTCGTTTTTCCTCTACTTAGTTTAATTACGGCTTATTACGAGTTGTTTTACCTAAGTGCGTGAGCTTCTGTTTTTTTTTTTGCATTTTTTAGCATTTTTTGACTGAAAATAAAAGTGGAAATTAAGAAAGCTTAAACTAGGGTTTCGGAAGCAGAATTAGGTCAAATTTTGTTTCCGTCCGTGGCTACGGACCTAATGTCCGAACCCACGGACCCTAGTTAATCTATGTGAAAATAAAAGTCGAATTAAACAGAAAACAAAAATTTGCAAAGTCTGGGGCCACGGACAGGATGTCCGCAGGCCCGGACATAGTTTAGCAAAACCTAAATTTTTTAAAATTTTAAAATCCCGCCGCCGTCCGTGGGTGTCCTTGGCCACGGACAACCCGTCCGTGGTCCCGGACCATAGGTCCGAGTCCTGGACAACCCACGGACGGGGGTTTTATGGTTCTTCCCGAAGGTGTTTTCGGCTCAAAATTTATGCACGTGTAGCCTGAACAAACGGTATCTTCTATAATGAGGGGTTTCATTAACAACCTTGGAATGTGTATTCTAAGTTTCGTTATGCAGCATTTCAAAAATGATTTTCCTTTTTAACATCGATTAGTGCTCTATGCAGTTCTCATGCAGGTCGTCCCATAAGATCTTCTATGAGGGAACCCTAGTGTCTTCTTCCAGTTCAATTACAATAAAGTCAGGCGGGGGGGAACACAAAGTTCCTACAGTAACAATCAAATCTTCTATTATTCCTTTTGGGAACTACTAAAGATCTATCTGCTAATTGTAATTGATAGAAGTTGGTTCGCATTTACCAATTTTAAGTTTGTTGAAAGTTGACAGTGGCATTAAATTGATACTAGCTCCTAGATCACATAACCCACTACCCACAATCAACATTATCAATTGAACATGGAATAATTGGCAACCTGGGTCTCCAAGTTTCGGAGGGAGACTCTTGAGAAGTACTGCTGACATTCCTGTGTAAGGTGTACAGTTTCCACTTCCTGCAACGATCTTTTGTTGGGTAATGATATCCTTCATGAACTTTGCGTATATTGGCATTTGTTTAAAGCATCGGCAAAAGGAATATTGATCGTCAATTTCTTGAAGTGAGAGAAAGAAACTTTCCAACTGTTCATCTAAATTTTTCTTTCTGATTTGTTTGGAAAAAGGAAGTGGGGGGAAAATTTTTGTGAGAGGGGAAAGAGTAGATTCAGGAGACTCCTTCTCTTGGATATTTTTTTGTAGGAGGAGGGGCTTCTTCAGCATCTTCCTGTTCTTCCTCTGAATTTCTTGAGGTCATGAGCTTGGCCATTGATTATCAGTTTCATCTCGGGGAAGAGGGTGAGTTGAGCGGCCTACCACTTCTTAACGTTACTGCCTTGGCCTGTTCCCTTGGATTAGGATTGGCTGACTAGGGAAGGAACCAGGTGGCCTTTGTGCAAGCTGCTGACTGATTTGCTCCAACTGTTGGTTGGTTTGTTGTATCTGGGCTTCAACCCTTCTGTTAGTGGCTTCTTGATCCACGAGTCGGGTATGAGTCGTAGTCATGAATCCTTTCATTAAATTCCTGAATTCCTCATTTGGATCAGAAGAGGTTGACGATGGTTGTTGTTGTTGTGGAAACCTGGAGGGGCACCTTGTGCTCGATAACCTATATTAGAATTTGGTTGGGGTCTGTTCCCCTGATAGGTGTTTGAATTGTTGTTCTGACCTCCTTGGTTTTGATCATTATTCTTCCATGAGAAATTCGGGTGATTTCTCCATGGATAGTTGTTGTTGAAGTGTTGTTGTAGGAATTACCGGGACGGTTCCTATGAAGTTTGCATCCTCGTACTGTCCTTTACCTTCGCACTGAGGGGTTTCATGAGGACCGGCGCATATGGCACATCCTTCTGTAGGTGGAACTGACGATGAACTTGTAGGTGGGGAAGCTATTGTTTTTACAATTTCGTTTTGTGATGTCGTTAGCTTTTCCACCATCTTTGTGAGGGACGAGATCTGAGCCGATAAATGATCTGTAGGCTCAACATGGAGTAAGCCTGCTGCTCGTGGCGTTCTTCCTTTGGATCTCGTCCACTGTCTCGTATTGCTCGTCATGGTTTCGAGAAGGTCCATTCCTTCTTTAGGAGATTTCATCATGAAACTCCCTCCTGCAGAGGAATTGACAAGTAGTCGGTTCCCATCATCCAGACCGTTGAAGAATGACAGACAGAGGGATTGATCGTCAAGACCATGGTGAGAACATTTCATTAGCATATCTTTGAATCTGTCCCATGCGTCGTACAACGTTTCTCCCGGCTCCTGACAGAAAGTATTGATTTCACCGATCAATTGCCTCGTTCTACTGGTTGGGTAGTATTTGGCAAGGAATTTTGGGCCATTTGAAGCCATGTGGTGATTGATCGGGAGGGAAGGCTTCGATACCACCTGTTTGCTGAATCCGACAACGAGTGAGGAAATAGTTGTAGACGGATTCTTCTTTGACGTTGCCGGTTTGACTAAAGGAATTGCAGAAGTCTAGAAGAGACTCAGATGATTTGGGGCTTCATCTGGGTTCGCTCCACTAAACTTGCCTAGATCCCGGACGGCGGTGATGTAGGGGTTTTGAAAAACCAACGTCCGGCTTCTTCTGGTGTTAGTTCGGGGAGAACTATAGCTGATGCTCTTCCTTCGGTATTCGGTTGGTGATAATCAGATAGGGCACGGTGTTCTGGGTGAATTGCATGGTCCATTTCATTTATAACTTCGTTATTGGCCATGGCTTGGTTTCTCAGGTTTCTCTGTGCTTGTAATAAAGTACGCTCGGGTTCGGGGCTTGGACTGATTGGGGAGAGCCTCGGGTTCGAGTGTTGGCATGCACAGAAGATAACTTGTGGTTGGTTTGGGAGAACTGCAATATTAGTTAGTAAATAAAATAAGAAAGACAGAAATATTGGTTAGGCTGATAAACGTTAGAAGTTAGTATACTGGAAATTATAAGTTAGTAGTTAGTATACAATGGAAAGAAATGTTAGGACAATGGAAATGAAATGTTAAGGACAATGGAAAGAAAGGACAAGAAATTTAAAGTTAGATGTTAGAGACAATGGAAAGAAAGGACAATGGAACGAAATGACAATGGAACGAAATGACAATAATATTAAGATGTTAGGAGTTAGATGTCCAAAGTCCGAAGTCAAATGTCCAAGTCAGGTCCGAAGTCCGATGTCCAATTCAGATGTCCAAGATTAACAATTTAATAGTATAACAGATTATTACTATATAGCGAGTGAACTACCAGAAACTAGGGAAATTGATGGAATCAATCTCCCCGGCAACGGCGCCAAAAACTTGTTAGGATAAAACTACACTATAATTAATATAGAATTATAACAAACTATTAGGCAAGTGTACCTATTCGTAGTAGTAAAACAAGTGTCGTATCCACAAGGAGATTGTTCAATTATCCTAGTTTAGGTAGTTAAAAGAAAACTGTAAAGGGGGTTTAGCGGAGGCAAGCTTGATTTGTTGTTGGATTATTAAAGAAATATAAAAACAGTAAAAACAGTTGTGAATTAAGTGGATGGTAAATGTGCTAAGGAAGGTGACATCGCCCAATTATAACCCAGATAATAATTATAATCCTAGTTTGCTCTTATTTGTCTGTTAAGAATTTTATCTTGTGGCCTTCTAAATCATAGATAAGGACAGCTCTTAATTAATTCATTAAACTTCTTACAATCAGAAAAAGTCTAAAATCATTAATTAGCTTTAAGTGAGAATTCTTTTATAACAGCGATGGATTTTATCTGCTAATCAAGGAGATAATATCTAACGTTTGTCTCTCTTTGTGGTCTATTCTCTAATTTTACAAAATCATTGAAATTAGAGAAACCGTAAATGAGTTAAAATGATCAGTTCTTAAACATTTAATAATAGAGAGAGACAAAACAAATATTTATAAGCAAACTCGGTATTATAAATACGCTGAGTTTATTTTGGGTTAAACACCCATCCTAAGCACAATTAGAGATTACTCAGACATTGACAGAAATAAAAACAGAGTAGAGACTGAAATATTCATTACTCAGGAACTGCCTGCGAGAATAAGGTTGCACTCGCCTGCCTCTTTTCTCTCTTTGTAATTTACTGCTTCTGTTTGAGTACGTACGTGAATGAGGTGAAATGGTAAAAATAAATAAAATATGGAGAAGTGTGGTGATACGGGAGGAATTAAATGGAAGAGAATGGAGTGTGGAGCTGTTTGTGATTTCTTCAGCCTCTGGTCGTACGTTGTGTGTTTTTTTGCAGTAATGGTGTTGGGTTTATATAGAGAATTGAGGAGGCAGATCCGTACGTATTTAATTGATTGCAGTCTGAGTGCTTCATTTATTGCTTCCTTCATTGATTGCAGGGACGACAGAGCGTGTGCAGAGTAGATGGATAAGTTTGCGGGCGAGTCGGGCGAGTTGCAGACGACGACGGCGCGAAGAAGATACTGGTCGCGACTGGTAATTAGTCATGATTATTGGTGTCCGCCTGCTGGTACCGCCCAATAAGTGGCGGTAACCTGTGTTGTCCGCGAGGCGGTAGCCTCAGTGTTGCCGCGAGCTGTGTTGTCCGCGAGGCTGGTAGCCTCAGTGTTGTCCGCGAGTTAAGAGGCGGTAGCCTCTGTGTCGACCGCGAGGCGGTTTTGCTCTCACGTCCGCCTCCTTCACCGCCCATTAAGTGGCGGTTGACTCAGCCTCGTCCGCCCGGCGGTTGCTTTGTGACGTCCGCGACTTAGGGGGGCGGTTGCACAGTCCACCGCGTGACTCTCGCGTGCCTCTGTTTGACCGGCTCTACATTCTTCGTTATAAGTCCGTTTCTGAGCCGTTTGCGTCTATGTGTTCGTCTCTTTATCTACTTTACTTCCAGCTTGGTTTCCTCATGTTAAACCAATAAATTTGTGGATTAAACAATAAAACATAAACTAGAGGAAAACTAACCGAAGTGGAGAAATGAGCAAGAAAAGTGCTAATATTATATATGAAATACACCTATAAATCATGCTCATTTGGACACTTATCAGCTGGCTTGGTGGCCCTCTCCATGCGCTCAATCTTTTTCAGCATCTCATTGAATTCTTCAGCTAACTGGGCATCCATGTTGATTGGATTTCCTCCCTCTGCCATACTTGAGATTTTGGCTTATCTGTTGGAAAACAAAAGTGACCTGAGCTAAATTTCTGGGCCGCAAAGAAGTTTTAGGCTAAAACTTGTTTGGGCTGCAAGAGAAGCATATGAGCTGGAATATTTGAAGATTGTGGGTAAGCACTGAGGCCCGAAATGAATTGGAAGAGAGGCACATGGGCCAGAATGATTCATAAGCTGTGAACTGGTGCCTAGGCTGAAATGTTCTGGGAATTGGGCGCTTGGGCCAGAATGTGTTTGGGCTAGAAGTGAAGCACATGGGCCGAAGTGATTTCTAAACCATGTTCTGGACGTGAATTGGAATTTGGGCCCGAGTAGTAATTATGATTGGGCCTGAAGATGATACCCATGTCAAGGATCGTGGGTCAAAACCCGAGTGAGAAGTCTTCCTGGACTAGAATGGGCCTTGAAATGGAAAGGCCTGATGGATTTTTATGGATTGCTTTAGGTGGATTTGTTTTTCATGGGCTAGAACTAAATTGATAATTCAAATGGGCTGAAAAGGAGAAATCACCTAAGTCTAAACTTTTGGGCCGAAGCCCAAATGATTCACACATTAAATCAAACAAGGCCTTTAGGCCGCAAACAATAGAGCTGCCAATTCGGGTTGGGCTAAGTTGATGCAGGGGAAACTCCTATCAATTTCTAGGCTGGGTAGTGGACTGATCACACAAGCAAACAAGGCCCACACAAATTCAACATGTCCTCACTTGACGGTTAAATCAATCTAGGTATGGATCGATCCGGAGAGGTGCTTGGGGCTTGGGCCCAGGTCACCACAAAGGAATAGGGCTTGCACGTTATTCTCTTTGGGCTTCCCCACTTTTTTCACATCACCTGAAGGTGTGCGTCTACGGCCGGGTCTTTGACTGACCAAACAAGGGTTAGGTAAGGACATTGCCAGGAAAACGCTTGGGGCTAAGGCCCAGGTATTAAGGGGGTGTGGTTAGACGACACCCTCCTCTTTTCCCCGCTTATTCACATCACCTAAAAGGTGTGAGTCCCTGACAGGGGACCCTCAAACGGGTCCCGGGGTGAAGTTGGTTTGCGTGGACCCTCGCTCTCATATGATGCAAAGGTACAGAAATTAAAGTGCGCACGAAAGTAAACAAACAATATAATAAAGCCATGAATAAACATTTTTCGAGTTAAGCCCTCTTTTTAAAATTAAACAAGTTAATAATAAGAGTTTGTCCCCAGCAGAGTCGCCAGTCTGTGAGCCTTGATTTTAAACCCTACCCTATGTTGATTAAGCTGATTAGGATCTATTCAGGTTTTTAGGTCCACTTATAACCTAAGATTAATAACTATGTCATATAACATTAATTATTAACCCCTAAGCTAGCTCACTGGAACTATTATGAGTCACCACCTAATTTTTACCTAGATCAAATTAGGAAAAGATAGTTCGGGTTCGGGGGCTTGGTATTCGACTTAATTAGGGTTCAAATTACTTTCATTACCCCTAGAAGTCGTTTTTCCTCTACTTAGTTTAATTACGGCTTATTACGAGTCGTTTTACCTAAGTGCGCGAGCTTCTGTTTTTTTTTTTGCATTTTTTAGCATTTTTTGACTGAAAATAAAAGTGGAAATTAAGAAAGCTTAAACTAGGGTTTCGGAAGCAGAATTAGGTCAAATTTTGTTTCCGTCCGTGGCTACGGACCTAATGTCCGAACCCACGGACCCTAGTTAATCTATGTGAAAATAAAAGTCGAATTAAACAGAAAACAAAAATTGCAAAGTCTGGGGCCACGGACAGGATGTCCGCAGGCCCGGACATAGTTTAGCAAAACCTAAATTTTTAAAATTTTAAAATCCCGCGCCGTCCGTGGGTGTCCTTGGCCACGGACAACCCGTCCGTGGTCCCGGACCATAGGTCCGACGTCCTGGACAACCCACGGACGGGGGTTTATGGTTCTTCCCGAAGGTGTTTTCGGCTCAAAATTTATGCACGTGTAGCCTGAAAGATGTACAATATGTTAGTAATCGAAAGATCACAGTTTGAAGTAGAATATGTACGAAACTTGACGAACAAGTAACAAGGTAGAAACAAAAGTAATTAGCAATACAAAAGCGTAAAAAGGTTAGTTTGAACCCAAAATTTGACAGAGAGTTAATAAGGTCGTGGAGAGTTAGAAAAGTAGAATTGCAACCTGTTTTATTCGAATTCAGGAGGATTCTTCACGTCGGGATTCTTTTGGGGCTCCGATGGTGCCGGTTCCGGATTGAGTTCGACCCGAGCTTCTGGTTGTTGATTGTTGAAGGTGTTCTTCACGTTTGGAGGTGGTTGGTTGGTTTGATTTTATTATTGTGTGTTGGGAGTTGAAAAATGTGTTTGGATGGTGATTTCGGGGGATTTTTTATTTGATTTTGGTGCTTTGATGTGTAAAAACGTGAAGAGAATGAGACGGCTGCCTTATTTGAGGGTCTAGGGTTCTTGAGGTTCTGATTTGATCATGGGATAAGGTTCCTTATATAGGCTTCCTTAAAGATAGAAAATCCGGTAAAAACCGAGATTTACCGACGTTTTAGCTCAAGGGCTTCCAAAAGGAATTTGATTATGAAATTTTACCCATGGGTAAAGGATGATATTTCTGAATTTTCTAAAGTGGAATCGAATTTTTTGGATATTGGAATATTTTTAAATTCAATTTCTCGTCAGATTCAATCAGAAATTGCTAGAAAATTATTGGAAATTCGAAAAATCAAAATTCCAACGCCATTATGCTTCAAATGTCATCCTCTGTCATGGGGTAAAATTTCAAAGCATTTTGAATTGATTTGACCCTCATTTGGAGGAGAGAGAAAGCCTATAGGGGGCTTAGGAGCCTTGAAAAATTACGAAAGTGCCCCTGGAGATGACTAAGCTGTCCCTAGTACTCTGAAATGTGCCGATCGAACCGGGAACCCTCGCTACTATCCTATTAGTAGAGACTCTCTTCCGGGGGGTTGAAATTTTGGGTATAACACCTCCCTCAAAAACAAACTAGCGATCAAACATGCATGCTCTACTCCCTACCCGCTCCAATCCTATAAATTAGCAACCCAGAGTAGCGAACGGGAGCACATAGCTCTGCGCCCCCTTTCATTTCATTTCTTCACTCATGACATATTTTGCAATCCAAACTGGCGAGACAAGAACATTCCCACTCTACCCTCTTTTCAACCTCTCACTCACAGTAAATTCAACCCAAACTGGCGACGAGGAGCAAACTGCCCTCTACCACTTTCATTCTTTTCCTGACGGTGATTCATAACCCAGATTTGCCGATGACCACCACTGCAAGCGCTCTACACTGTTGGCTCCATCACCGAACATCGACCGCAGCTCCGACAAAATCTTACCCGACTTCACCAGCTCAAATCCCGCCGACTTTTGCGTTCCAACACCTCTCCCTCTCAGTCACTCTCCAAAATTCGAAAAGAATAGTGGGAGACCAGGTTTGACCACCGCGAATCAACTTCCGGTGAAAATAAGCCACCACTACACCGTTCGACTCACACCAGCGACCCCAAGACTACCATGGAGTGTCACCGGTTTAGTGGTGTTTCTCGCCAGCAACTGAACAGGGAAGTTTTGATGTCATTTTATTTTTTGAGCTTCATATTTCATTTAGACTGAATGTTAACCCTAAATCATACATGTTTTGAGCATTCTTGTAACACTTGGCGGTTTGATTGAGTGAAATTTCTTGTTGTCTTGTATTGGTAACAACGGATTTTGACACATGATGAATGCTAAAGTTGGTGGTGTTTCCATTCTAGCGTAAATCGCATCAATTTTGTTCGGTCCGTCTGCTCTTGCTAAGGCTTAGTGATATTGTTATTCTGACTCAACTTGAATCGCATCTGCTTCGGTGACTTCTCTGTTGAGGCTTTAATTATGCTTTTGTGTGGCTTATATGGATCTTAATCGCATTTTTACTGTTACGCTTAACATCCTGCTGTATTTGCCATTACTCATTGCGTTTTCGTCACTTTTCACCGAGGTACACATGAACCAGAGAAAAAGGCAAGGATGCGGCAGGTTGGTTTGATTTCGGGATCAGCAAGTTGACCAAGCGCTTGGACTGGAGCTTAATGTCTACTTTTCGGTGATTCATGTGTTTTCTGTTTGATTCATGTGTTTTTTCTGGTTGATTGGTTGTTTTCTGGCTAATTCGTTAATCTTCCGTTTGATTCGTTCACTTTCTTGTTAATCTGTTCATTTTTCGGTTGATTTGTTCATTTATTCTGGTCAACTTGTTTTGTTACCACGTTCATTGGAATCTAAGCCGGGTGCTGTTAACTTCCTTCGATTTGATTATTTATGTTTAGTCATGGCGTTTGCTTCGTGGATGCCATTTCCAAAATCAGACCAAGTATCTGTGGTATAATGTTTGGGACCAAAAATGCTAGGGACCCTGCGCATACGTCTATATATAAAACTTCTTTCGGTACCCTAACTTGTGTTTTATGAGTGGTCGCTTGAGCTCTGGGTTGGGCGAATGTTGAATCTGCTCATCTGCTATATTTAATCTCTGTACTATGCGTGTACACAATTTCAGCTCATTGCTAAGCCTTAGTTATCACCCTAGAGCCCGTAAACTGACAGAAAAGTTTTGGATGCATTATCGCTCCACACCTAACGGGTCTCTCATTCGTTTTGTGGGGCAATAATCTCCTATAACTTCAGAAAACACTCAAACCACCTTTATATATATAAGAACAAAAACTTTAAAAAACAAGCCCTTAAGGCTATTTTAGGAGGGCGTAGGATGCGAAACCACCCCATGCCTAGCGGGTCTCTCATTCATTTTATGTGGGTGAAATCCTCCTTTGTCTTCGGCACACCCAATAATCAGGAATTAATAAACCAATAAACCAATCCAACTCTCTTGTTAATATGTCACTGATCAGCCCAAATCAATAAGGCCCAAATCGGGCCCAAGAATCAAAAGCCTAATCTAGCCCCGAATCAAAAAACTCACTTCAATCCAAAACCAAAAGCCTACTTTGGCCCAAATCAAAAATCCCAAAACCACTTCAGTCCAAATTGTAAATCCCATCTTTGGCCCATTTCTAAAAATCTCATTCAAACCATTTCGAATCAAAGGCTCAAATTGAAATCAAAAGCCCAAAAGCCCATTTCGCCCATCAAGCCCAAGAGCCCATTTCGGCCCATCAGGCCCAAAAGCCCATTCCGGCCCATCAAGCCCAAAATCCACTTCGGGCCATCAAGCCCAAAGCCCATTTCAGGCTATCAAGCTCAAAAGCCCATTTCAGCCCATCTGGTCCAACTTCAACCCGGTCCAACGTTGATCTTGACCCAAACGTTGACCTTGATCCAACTTTGACCTGGCCCGTTTTTCAAGCCCGATTCCATTCAATCCAATTCAAACTCAACCCCATTCAAACCTAAATTGTAGATTCCATCCAAACTCCAAAATCCAAAAAACATTCCTCATTATTCAGCTTTAATTCAAAAATCCTGAAAATCTCTTTTCTAAATTTTCAAACAGTCAATTTTATTCAAACTTCATCAAGTTTTCGAAAGAAACCATTTTGTGGAATTTTAAAGGAAAAACTCTTCTCACATCATAGAAAACTTTTCTGAAAACGCAGAAAGTTCTTCTCACATATACAGAAGTTTTCTCCTAAAAACATTTTCAAAATCAGTGTTTCTTCATCGAGAATTCCGAACAACTTTTAAAGTTCTAACTTAGTTTTCAAATCTAAATAAAACGTTTTGGGAACAAGAAATGCCTAACCCCTTCAAAATATTTCCTTCTTGGTTAGACATCACTTGTCTCCCTTTCCAAAACAATCTGATGCGGGGCACTGGGGTCGTCTCATCCCTTGTCGCAGTCTGGATTTCTTTAGGCGGGGCATTAGGGTGACAAACCTCCTCTATTTGCAGCCCAGATTTTTACGAGGCGGGGTGTTAGGGAAGTAACGACCTTCCTAGTTGCAGCCGGGATTTTAGAATCATATAACTCCCTTCCACTCGATTTCAGTATTTCGGCTTTTAATGTTTTAAACCCGGGAGTTAGAGACGTTATTAGGGTTTGACCGAGAACATCTCATTTATGGTGTTTTCTCTAAATCCTATTCTTCAACATAAATTCATTGCCCCATCTTTCGAGCCTCGGCACTTACCATTCATTAAGTGTCGTGTTCGAGGGGGTACATAGGGTAATCCCTCGGGATTATCCGCCCTTTTACAACAAAAAAAATGATTTTTTCGGTTTTAAAAACTTGAAGAGACAATTTTGACAATCATTCCTCCAAACAATTCAGTCCACCATCGTCTCACTCTAAATTTGAAATATCCCAAAACATCAACCCTTTCATAACCTCAAACCCGAAAACCCGGAATCAACCCAGAATCTCTACCCAAACATCAACTGCCCACATGCTCGAATCGCCTTCCAAACTTCAAATCACTTCAAACTCAAATCCTCTTACAAATTCCAGCTTCTCTCAAACCTCCAAAGTCTCACAGGCCCGAGCACCTCACAGACTCGAACATATCAACCTCTCCACCATATTAAGATTCAAATGTCTCACAGACCCGAGCGTCTCACAGACTTTGATATCCCATACCTCCCACTACTTAAACATCCCAAACGTCTCATAGACCTGAGCGTCTCACAGACTAACACCTCAAAAACCTTCAAAACCCCAAGATCTCCAAAAACCCGAAACGTGAACTACGTAAGGTCTGATCTCAACAGGGAGTTAAGTACGTAGGCATCCCATCTAGGGTGACCCCATTCCAATCAAAAAACCCTTTCCTCTCTAAGGTGTTCTTCATGCCTCTCGAAACTCTCAAACCTTCTTCGGCTCCCACAAACTTCAAACTATCAGACTCTAAGTCTTGTTCTTTCACTCAACCTTAGACTTTTCTCAAATCTTCACTTTATACTCATTCGAATTCATCAATCCTTTCATTTGGCGCTAGCTCGACAGAAAAGCTCATCTCATCCACTCGTTTTCTCTCCTCCTGTCCTAATCTTATCCTTGGCTTTTAAATCAATCTCTCTAAAAGTTTTGAAAGAGGGCAATCCCGACAATTGGAGACCGAGGTTTCCTCGGGCACAAATCCAAAGTCGTGGTCGATGCCACTTCTAAAGGGTGTAACCTAATACGAACCCACAATAGAATCTCTGACGCGACCAGATAAGTCCCATCCATAGGGAACTACCTCAGAGTCAACTAACGGTTCTTAGAACCCCCCTTCTCCTCCTTTCCTAGTTCTTTAGGTCGAACTAGGTGGCGACTCTAGTCAACTCCGCCTTATAGAGGCATAAGTCCGCGTGGAGCCCATCGAGAGCGGGTGTAGTGCTCACTAGCATTCCCCTAAGCTTTCTGGGAAAGACGGACGATTTAGTAGGTATTTAAGGGATGGCAGAATAACGGGTTTTCACCCTCCACAGAATGGCAATTTCTAGGATCTAGGCTTCTCAGTCATACCGTATTTAGATAGACCCCCCCTCATACCGAAAAATCACCCTCCACACTCTCGGCTGATTTTTCATTGTGGTTCGGGACTTGGTCCTGGACCTAGGTCCCAGACCAATGCCAGGTTTCAACTCTCGACTTAATTTTTGAAGCGATCGGGACTTGGTACATACCCTAGGTCCCGGACCCTGCTAAAAACTACTACTATGATGATTTTTCCACCCCAAATCAACCCTTAATCCACCTCCAATCATTCCATAATATTTCCACATGTTTATACATGTTTAAACACACTTAAACACTCACTAAAACTCCTTAAATCCATGGTCCAATCCTTACTCAACTTCTTGCTTAATTTCTACAAATTTCCACACTTTGCACCCTTGTGCATTCCTACACTTCTCTTGCATTTTGCACATTGTCCTAACTTCATTTTACCATTCCAATTCATTTCCAAGCAAGTACACTATCTACACCTCCAACACTCCTTTTACTAAATCTTGTACACTAGTTCTTCCTAGATTTTACAAGGCATTCCTACACTTCTTGCTACAGATTTTACCCTCTTATATTCTCATACTACAACTACCACTCCATGGTTACTAAACATATCCACTCAACCCAATACACACCTTGGTTCTCCCATTCACCAAGTCATCCATAAATGCACATTTCCTACTAAAATTTTGCCATAGTTCACCTACAATTCTAACTTATCCACATACATCCATTATCACTGTAATCATTCCTAAACTAGCCACACCCTTACAAGGGTCCTACCAGCAATCAAGGCAATATCACTTCATCTGTACTTACTCAACAACCATACCAATGCACATACACAAATTATTTGGATCTAAGGCCTACAATTCATATATTAGTTCACAAATACTCAAACTTTCATAAACTACAATACTAATACAATATTGGGGTTCTTTAATTAGTTTACCCATTCCCATTACTCTAATGCATTAAAATTTAGCATTAAGAAGGAGCTCTTACCTTAAGCTTATAATTCCTTCTTTTTTTTTCCAATTCTCCTCCTTCTCTCTTTCTTGCACAAATCGGTCATATGGGGAATGGAGTTTCCAAACTCCATCCCAACATGCAAATTACACAAAAAGGATGTAATTAAACTTCTAATCCTTTAGAATAACACTAATCCAATGAAAGGCTTAAATTATCATAAGTTAGGGTTTACCATGGGAGTCTTTTAAGAGGGGCTTAGCCCTTGGTTCAAGAAGGTGATTCCACCACCGTTGGAAGGTTGGAATGATGCTCAAAAGAGAGAGAAAAATAGAGCATTACAAATGGGCAAAATCGGCTACAAAGGAGAATGGAGGAAACTTGAGTTTTTCATGGAGATTTTACCTTAATGGAGAGAGGAGACTCCAAGCTTTGACTTGGTACCATTTTCTCTTCAAATGGGGAAAACCCATGGAGATGAACTTCCTCATTTTTGGATTTTGAAAAGAGAGAATGGTAGAGAATGATGAGAGGAGCAAGAATATGTACTTATTTTTGCATTTGGAGTTCAAATGAGACTAGAGCATGCAAGAGAAGAGGAGAAGCCATTGTTGTTTTCTTTGGGAGCTTCAAAATCGCCAGCATAGGGAGGAGGAAGAGAGAGAATTCAGTGGGGGAGAAGGAAGGAAGGAGAGAGATGATGAAAATGAGAGGTGAGAGAGTATCCCCTTCACTTTTATACTTTTTACTTTTTGCTTTTTGATTTCTTTATTAGTTAGCTAGTGTGTGTGTGAGAGAGGGTGTTAATTAACTCCTAAAAACCGGCCCCCACATTAATACTAGTTGGAGCATTTTTCGTCTTTCACAGAAAACGCTCGTTAATTTACCGGTTTTGGTACTATTCACTAACCGGGCCCATTTTCTGGAATTTTCTCGTTTCTTTAATTTTATTGGTTATTAAGCTTCCATTAATGTTTAATTATAGTTATTTAATGAACTATAATTTTTACGGGTTTGTTTGACCACTCAAAGTCACGTTTTCGGGTTTTCTCGAAAAACGTGCGCTAAAGCTCTATTAGCGTTTCAATACATTATTTGGATCCGTTTTCTTCGGGAATTCTTCCCATATATTATTTAGGCATTATTAAGCCTTAGGAATCCACATAATACTCTAACCTAGGTCTCGTACCTCCTATGGTTATTTAACGCTTATTTAGCATTTTTCGCTTTTTAGGCGTTCCTTCATTTCTTTGGATTTATTTTTCCTTACCAATATTACTTAGGCACTATTAGGCCCTTAAATACGTATTAGAATAATTTTAATCACTATATTTAAGTTTGGGGTATTTCAATCTACCCCCCCCCCCCTTAAGAAACTTTGCCCTCAAAGTTGCTCAAGGTTATAGGATTACTACATTTACTCATTCATACATGTCTAATGCCACAAATTCCTCCTCCTTAAAATTTCCCAAATCCATTACTCAAGGTCTCTACATACCACACCATGCAAATGTACAATAATTATTCCAATCCGCATTACATCCAACCATCTGGTTTTACTCTACAAGGTTTATACATACATACAGTGCAGAGCTATCCCAAAGCAATGCAATACACACTACAATTCCGCAGGCACTCAGGTCATCTAGACACAGGACTCCTCTACGTCTCGCTGCCCTTGTAATAATACAACATGACACACTACTATCCTTCTCCGGTATAAGCTTCCAACAAATCCTCATTCTCCAGTCTAAGGGAAATCCTTTCGCAACCACTAATTAGCAATCTCTCTAAAACACAACAACTCCAAATTTCACTTTATGTTCATTACATCTATCCTATGAGTGATTCTTGTGACCACTTGAGGGGAGCTTCAAGAATCATTCGACCCTGATGTGATCAGCATTAGTGTTGAACTATCTTTCCACCCCAATTTGTGTTCGGTTTCCCTTGATTTGATCAGGATCAAGTTTGACTTCCCACATCAGTTTCAAACAACCAAATAATTCAATTATTTCCATTTTCTATCTTTTTACTCTTCCTAGTCATGATTATAAATTCACACATCTCCAAAGGATGGAATTCAGTCCATCAATATGCCTATGGCTCATTTCATCGACTTTCGCTACTTTCATCCATTACTCTCCATCATCTCAACTATTCTAACTAAGGAATACGATACCTACGGAATCCAGTCGTCCTCAATTTGCTTCCAATAACTTACCAAGGAATACACTACCTATGGACTTCATCGATCAACTACTCTCAATCATTTCGTACTATTCCTTTAAAGGATACAATACTTGTGGAGCTCCGTCCACTACTCGTTCTCAATTGTCTCAAAACAATCACCTAGGGAACTCGATTTCCTCTAGGTTCTACATCGGTTTTATACCGACTCATGTATCGTAATGCCATGCCTAACTTCAAATAGACATACACTATGGGGATTATCATTTCCTCGTAGTTTCTCTACTCTTCTTTACTAATACTCTCATATTGGAGTTACAAGATAGGTATATCCATCCTATGGTATTCGCATCTCTCGTGCTTAATCACCACTATTACTATATGAATGAGTACGTATGTTTATTTAACATAAGTACCAATCATCAAATCAATTCTCATTTGTGTTGTGCACATTATAGTTTACGTGTTTTATACGTAACACTTGCACTAAGCGATTTTCGCTCTACCCCCCTTAAAAGGGATTACGCCCACGTAATCTACCATATGTTATTATTGAACATTGATTCACTCAATTCTGGCACTCTGAAGCATTTTAGCTTCCCTACGGTCTATTATATAATGTACTCTGGTCAAAGGGTCTTAACCGTACTAATGGTTCAGTCCCTGCACCAAGAATTCCTATAGGAGTTTATTTAACTCATAATTAATTCGGTTCTAGCCTATTAGGCTTCCAAGCGTTGATAGTCATTCTCTCATACTTACTAGGTGTATTAAATTCCTTAGCTAGTGTTATACCCAAAATTTTGACCCCCCCGGCTAGGGTCTACGAGGTTTTGGTGTTGTGAGGGGCATTTCAATCAAGTAATGAGAGGTTCTGGCTCGATCGGCGCATTCCAGGGCATGGGGAGCAGTTTCGTCATTGTTAGGGGCGTTTTTGTAATTTTTAGGGCTCCCGAGACCACCTAAAGGCTTTCTCTCTCCTCAAAAAGTTGCCCAAATCAGCTTGAAATGCTTTGATATTTTAACCCATGATAGGGGATGACATTTTAAGCATAATGGCGTTGGAATTTTGATTTTTCGAATTTCCAATGATTTTCTAGCGATTTCTGACTGAATCTAACGAGAAAATAAATTTAAAAATATCCCAACATTCAAAAAATCCGATTCCACTTCAGAAAATTCATAATTGCCAGCCTTGACATGTGGTTGAAATTTCACAGCAAAATTCCTTTGGGAAGTCATTTAATTAATATGTCAAAAAATCTTACTTTTACTAGATTTTCTTATCTTTAAGAAAGTCTATATAAAGGGATAGGTTTTTTGATAAGAGGAGAATCTCATATGCTCAAGAACCCTAGGAAGACAGAAAGCACAGCCTCCTCTCTCTATCTCACGTTTTTCAAACACCCGGCCACCCGAATCATACCGAAAATCCCCCGAAATCACCATCTAAACTCATTTTCCAATCCCCAAAACCAATAATCATCAAAACCCCACAAAAACATCATAAAAACGTGAAGAACAGCAAGAACTACCAACAACCAGAAGCTTGGTTCAAAAACCTTTCGGGTCAGCCGTCAACGGAGCACTCAACGAATCCCGGTGTGAGGAATCGTTGTGAACCCGAAGGTAAAACAGGTAGAAATTCCACTCTCCTAACTCCTTACGGTATTATCAGTCTTGCCTCAAAATTTGGTTCCAAACTAACTCTTTTTCGCTTCTGTATCACTAATTGTTTTAGCTACTACCTTGTTACTTGTTTGCCAAGTTTCGTATAAATTCTGATTTCAAATTGAGTTCTTTCAATTACTAACATGTTTATAATCTTTTAGGCTACACACCCATAAAATTTGAGCTCAAAGCACCTTCGGGAACCATCAAAAACTCAGTGTCTGTGGGTTGATCCTGACCTCGGACTCATTGTCCGGGACCACGACGGGTTGTTCCGTGACCACGGACACCCACGGACGGTGGCGGTTTTATATTTTTCAATTTTTCAAATTTTAGGGTTTCTGTCAACACATGTCCGGGCCCACGGACACCCTGTCCGTGGCCCCGGACTTTTCAAGTTTGTGTTTTATTTTTGTTCTGTTTTTCGAAATCATTTAATTCAATTGGGGTCCGTGGCTACGGACGTAATAAAAATTTGACCAAATTCTGCCTCCAAAACCCTAGTTTAGGTAGCTTTTAATTTCACTTTAATTTTCTGCCAAAAACGTTAAAATAAAAAAAAACAGAAGCGCGCACTTAGGTTAAAACGACTCGTAATAAGCCGTAATTAAACTAAGTAGAGGAAAAACGACTTCTAGGGGTAATGAAAGTAATTGAACCCTAAATAAGTCGAATATCAAGCCCCGAACCCGAACTCTCCTTTCCTAATTTGATCTAGATTAAAATAGGTGGCGACTCATAATAGGTTCCAGTGAGCTAGCTTAGGTTTTAATAATCAATGTTATATGACATAGTTATTACTTAGGTTATAAGTGGACCTAAAACCGGTAGATCCTAATCAATTTAATCTACATTGGGTAGGGTTTAAAATCGAGGCTCACAGACTGGCGACTCTGTTAGGGAGCAAATTCTTAATGTTAACTTGTTTAATTTTAAGAAAGAGGGCTTAACTCGAAAATGTTTATTTATGGCTTTATTACTCTATTTGTTTACTTTCGTGCGCAATTTAAATTACTGTACCCTTGCATCATATGAGAGCGAGGGTCCACGCAAACCAATTTCACCCCGGGACCCGCTTGAGGGTCCCCTGTCAGGGACTCACACCTTTTAGGTGATGTGAATAAGTGAGGGAAAAGAGGAGGGTGTCATCTAACCACACCCCCTTAATACCTGGGCTTTAGCCCCAAGCATTTTCCTGGCAGTACCCTTACCTGGCCCATTGTTTGGTCAGTCAAAGACCCGACCGTAGACGCACACCTTCAGGTGATGTGAAATGTGGGGAAGCCCAAGAGAATAGCGTGCAAGCCCTATTCCTTTGTGGTGACCTGGGCCCCCGCGCCCCAAGCACCTCTCCGAATCGATCTGTACCCATTGGACCGAGTTATTTTGTGACGACATTTGCATCACCTCCTTATGTAAGACTTATGTGCATATCTTTCTTTCTTCTCCTAGGCCTCGGGCCCAATGTCCGTATCAATCCATCAATCTCTCCCAGTCCGAAATGAAATGCACGAGGGCTTCAGTGGCCCAAATGCCTGTACCTCCGCGAAGTCATCCTCTTAGGATAAGCTTGAAGGTTTCCTTTAGGATTGTTGGCCATTTCACTTGCCAAAAATCTCCAGCCCGCTCGGCCCGAACAGCCTAAAGGAAAGCAAAGAGTCCTGTACAAGGATACAAGGGCCCTCAGAGGAAACCTTTTCCGCGTCATTGAAAGCCCGTGCCCTAATGTCTTTTTTTTATGTCCTAAAACAGAAAGAAGGCAAGGTTTCAGAAAGGCGTTGGGACAGAAGTTCTGGACGTTTGACCCAACTGCCTACTCCCCCACTTCCGTTATTCCAACCCGAGGTAGGCTCCAGCTCACCTGACATGTCGGTCCAGGCACATGACGATATCTCTCAGGAGGATCAGTAGGCAGGGAGGGAAACCAGAACACTCTGTTGAAGAACTCATGAAAAATTTTGATTTGAAACACCAGGAGGTAATCCAGGCACTCGAAAATAAATGTGGACACAATTGCCAAGCTGGAGGATAAGTTGGCCGCGTTGGAACGGGCAACCCAAAGCAGGACCACTGAGGGTCCGACAGGGGAGCAGGATCGAATAGCCAGCCTGGTACGGAAACATCAAGCTGTCATTGAAGCCTTGGAGGCACGGCATACCACAGCAACAGTTGAGCTCCATGAGAAATAGATCTTTGGAGGCGGCAAGACAAGAAAGACCACTGTAGGGATTTGTTAATCCTTTATATGGCGTGGACAATATCTCCTTGGAGGGACATGACACCCAAGTTGGATACGAGGGCGGGGCTCCCGGGAGCCAGTTGGCCGCTGAAGTTCAGAGGGCTTTGAGGCGCATTGAGCGCATGGAAAGGGCCGGTAAACCCACTGGTTTTGACTATCTCTCCATGGGATCCTATCTAGATGTTGAGCTACCCGCGAAGCTGAAGCTCCCCACCTTGGCTCTCTACAAAGGCTCGACTGATCCCCAAATTCATTTGGCAATGTTTGATCGGGAGATGTCTATCCTGAGGCTCAATGATATACAGAAGGCCAAAGTATTTGCTTGATACCTAGATGAGATCCCTCAACGATGGTACCTAACTCAGAGAATGAACACCAAGACATATAAAGAGATATGTGAAGCTTTCCTGACTCATTTTGAGTATGCTAAAAATTTGGAAATTACCCGTTCTGACCTCGCAGCACGCGCCAAACGGGAAGTGAGTCCATGTCTGACTTTATAAAGCGGTGGAGGAGGAAGGCAGCAGGCATGCCTACAAGGATGGATGAGCAGGAACAATTCGCATGATTGTTGAGAACATGCAAAAGCAGTACAATGATGAATTAAAGTATATGTACTTTCCAAGCTTTGATATGCTCATAGGCCAGGTAGGAGTTTTGGAGGAGAAGATCCACAAGGGAGACCTAAAGCTGGGATATCCTCGAGGATCCAGGGGTAATTCAAAGTTCCCAAAATCTGAACCAGCAAAGGCTTCCTACTCAAGTGCAGCTTACGCACAGAGCGCACCGCAAAGGTACACGGGACAGTACGAGGTGAATGCAATCCAGCAGCCAAGAGAACAAGGGAGAAGCTATCGAGCAGTACCACCTCCAAGACCGGATTTCAGCCAACGAGAATTCACAGATATCGGTCGGCCCTTGAGTCATGCTCTGAAAAAGCTCCAGGAGCAGAACATCTTACAACCTCTTCCGCCCGACCAGGTGTCACCCGTTTGGGCAGGAGTCCAAATCAGTTCTGTCTCTACCATCAGTTACCAGGTCACGACACCGATCATTGCAGGGCCCTACAGCATAAGATCCAAGACCTGGTTGACCAGGGACTTCAGTTCTCAGAGCGCGGGAATATCTTCAGGAATCCTATTCTGGAACATCACTAGGAGTCTTTTGTTGTTCTTCTTCTTCCTTTAGTTGTCTTGCGTAGCTTTTATCTTTTTCCTTTGTCTTTTCTTTTAGTTCTTTAGCTAGTTGGTACTCAATGTCATTGTTACTTCTTTTGGTTATCAATAAAATTTCTTCTTTGTTCATGTCTTAATGTTTATACATTCGTTCATGTGCTAAAAAAAGAAAAGACGGAAAGAAAAGAGAGAAAAACTCTCTCTCATAAAGCATGTCTGCAAACACATAAAGGAAAGAACCCTTGTTTTTCGCGAAACCCCTTGTGCAAAACCATCTTCCCATCCATACACTCGCCACCTCCATTACAGTCACCACACATATCACAGCACTCCATCATTTCCACACATTTCACCAGGCACATAAAAATAAAATTGCTGCCGCCAAAAGAGCAAAAAGATAAATCTTTCAGCAATCACCCCATCACCACTCACCACCATCGTTTACCATCGCACATGCAATCACCCTCCATAAATAACTTGGGCACTCTAAGGTTTGTTAAGTAAACCCCACAGCAGTACTGGGGGCAATCTGAATTTAAGACTGAAGATAATAATTTCTTTTGTTTAAGCGCATGAACAAGTCCTTGAGCATACATAGCGTGAGAGCGTCTTGAGTGGTAAACCAAGAGTGAAAGAGCGTGTCATTTCTACACGACTCCAGAGAGGTCACATTCAAAGGTAAGGCATACGGCATGACTCCGACCGAAGGAGATAATTTGTAAATTTATGCTTAAACCTAAGAAAAGTAACAAAGAACGGATACACAACTATTAGGGATGACGAAGCACCTAGGTACAGTACCACACAGCCAAAAAGTTTGTGAACCCAGACATTAAACCCTAGGCACCCCTGCTGAGCTTTTCGGGTACATCCTCTCTTTTATAACATTACAAACTCCACAAACAAGCCCGCCAATGATGAACAACCGACCTGGTGACCAAAGGAAGCAAGGAGCCCGACTTCCGAACAGCAACTTCACAAGCCCAAAGAAGCAAAACTGCTACCAACGTGACGAAACGATCCGTAAATGGCCCCAAGTGGCACAGGATCCCAACGAGCTAACATCAGAAACAGCTCTCAAAGTTCAAAACCGGGAAACACAAGAACCCCGAAGGAAAAGAGATTCAAGAACGGCAAACCTGAAAAGCCTCGAAGAAATCTAAAATCGGAAAAAAAAAAAAAAGAGAAGGTGCAAGGAACAGCTCAAAAATCCAGAGTTCCAAGCTCATAAGCGAAGTCATCGCGAAGTAGCCAAACAACCTCGAGATGGAGAAGGCAAGTCTGGGAGAAGGTGCAAGTTGCGGCTTTGGTCACCCTTATAGCCCCACATATCCAAAACATTCCTTCATCATCCCTTTGTCTTTCATCACACCTCATAGCCACGCTATAAGCTAAAAGACTTCCGACTTAGTAGTTGTGTATCCAATCACGTGAAAGTAATAGGTTGAACACGTAAATCTAACAAATGTCAAATTCAATGTTTGAGATGTCTTGACCAAAAGGAGGGCACGAGTGCAAGCATCAAACACTTTGAGTGTAGGATAGAAGGCACCACATCAAAATAAACCCTGACCTTGTGAGGATGAGGCTTGTTCCTGCGCAATTAGTCAAAGAAAATACTGGGGGCAATCGATCGTTCCGTTCGATTGCCATAAAGCCCTGAAAACTTAGATCGCCTCAAGGAAAAATACTAGGGGTAATTGTTGGTCCTAACAATTGCAACAACGACACCGATTGAGGTCCAAAAACCTGAAACCCAAAGGATCAAACCCTCCTTGTATCACACAGGCCCTTCCAAAGCCCTACCTCCACATCAAATTTCCTCAGGCCCGTCCTAAGCCCTACCTCCACATCAAATTTCCTCAGGCCTGTCCTAAGCCCTACCTCCGTACTCAAACATCCACAAGCCCGTCTTGATCCCTAATCCTCTTACGTTCATTTAGATCCAATCTTTAAGCTCGTCATAAGACCTAGAACCACCCTTAGGCTCGTCATAAGACCTAGAACCATCCTTAGGCTCGTCATAAGACCTAGATCCCACCTTTAGGCCCGTCATAAGACCTAGAACCATCCTTAGGCTCGTCATAAGACCTAGATCCAACCATTAGGCTCGTCATAAGACCTAGTTGCATTCCTTTAGGCTCGTCATAAGACCTAGTTGCATTCCTTTAGGCTCGTAATAAGACCCTTTAGCTTACCCACTCTCATCAAACACATTGCATTCATCTCATTCATATAGGCTCGTCGTAAGACCTAGTTGCATTATACAGGCGCGTCACAAGACCTGGCGATAGAAAAGTTGGCGAGGTGATGGCAATAAATCCTCCTTTTGTGATGTCAACTTATTTTTGGGATCAACGAATGGTGGGCGAAGGCAATAAGTCCCCAGGGTTTTTACCAGGAGTTATCCCTGCACACCGGCTTGGGGGGCGATGGCAATAAGTCCACATTGGGTCCATCCAGGAGCATTAGCACGGGTTTTCGGTCCCCAGAAGCATCCACCATCACCATCAGCATCGTCATCAGCATCAGCATCATCGGCATCGTTAGCATTTCAGCATTCTTGCATTTGCATACAGTTTTCACATCCTAGGTAGTCAACGCCTAGAATCGCTTGACATTGCATCATTTCAGGTAGTCGGCGCCTTAGAATAGTTCGACATCATTTCATGTATTATAGGTAGTCGACGCCTTAGACCCGTTTGACATTATTTCATTTTCATCACCTAGGTAGTTAGCGCCTTAGAATAGCTTGACACATTTTCACTTATAGGCAGTCAGCACCTTAAAACAGCTCGACAACGTTTTGGTGCTTAGGTAGTCAGCGCCTCCAAATAGCTGGACGTAGTCAATGCGATCTCGCACAACATGAAGGATTCTGTAGAATCCAAAATTTTGGGGCATCACTCAAGCATCAACCAGACTTTTCACATCCATTACAAAGTCCAGTTGACGGGGGGCAATCTGTTATACCCAAAATTTTGACCCCCCCTGGCTAGGGTCTACGAGGTTTTGGTGTTGTGAGGGAATTTCAATCAAGTAATGAGAGGTCCTGGCTCGATCGGCGCATTCCAGGGCATGGGGAGCAGTTTCCTCAATGTTAGGAGCGTTTTTGTAATTTTCAGGGCTCCCGAGACCTCTTATAGTCTTTCTCTCTCCTCAAAAAGATGCCCAAATCAGCTTGAAATGCTTTGATATTTTAACCCATGATAGGGGATGACATTTTAAGCATAATGGCGTTGGAATTTTGATTTTTCAAATTTCCAATGATTTTCTAGCAATTTCTGACTGAATCTGACGAGAAATTCAATTTAAAAATATCCCAACATTCAAAAAATCCGATTCCACTTCAGAAACTTCATAATTGCCATCCTTGGCATGTGGTTGAAATTTCACAGCAAAATCCTTTGGGAAGTCATTTAATAAAAATGTCAAAAAATCTTACTTTTACTAGATTTTCTTTATCTTTAAGAAAGTCTATATAAAGGGATAGGTTTTTTGATAAGAGGAGAATCTCATATGCTCAAGAACCCTAGGAAGACAGAAAGCACAACCTCCTCTCTCTATCTCACGTTTTTCAACACCCGGCCACCCGAATCATACCGAAAATCCCCCGAAATCACCATCTAAACTCATTTCCAATCCCCAAAGCACCAATAATCATCAAAACCCCCACAAACCATCATAAAAACGTGAAGAACAGCAAGAACTACCAACAACCAGAAGCTTGGTTCGAAAACCTTTCGGGTCAGCCGTCAACGGAGCACTCAACGAATCCCGGTGTGAGGAATCGTTGTGAACCCGAAGGTAAAACAGGTAGAAATTCCACTCTCCTAACTCCTTACGGTATTATCAGTCTTGCCTCAAAATTTGGTTCCAAACTAACTCTTTTTCGCTTTTGTATCACTAATTGTTTTAGCTACTGCCTTGTTACTTGTTTGCCAAGTTTCGTATAAATTCTGATTTCAAATTGAGTTCTTTCAATTACTAACATGTTTATAATCTTTCAGGCTACACACCCATAAATTTTGAGCTCAAAACACCTTCGGGAACCATCAAAAACTCATTGTCCGTGGGTTGTCCGTGACCTCGGACTCATTGTTCGGGACCACGGACGGGTTGTCCATGACCACGGACACCCGGACGGTGGCGGGATTTTATATTTTTCAATTTTTCAAATTTTAGGGTTTCTGTCAACACATGTCCAGCCCCACGGACACCCTGTCTGTGGCCCCGGACTTTTCAAGTTTGCGTTTTTATTTTTTTTGTGTTTTTCGAAATCATTTAATTCAATTGGGGTCCATGGCTATGGACGTAATAAAAATTTGACCAAATTCTGCCTCCGAAACCCTAGTTTAGGTAGCTTTTAATTTTACTTTAATTTTCTGCCAAAAAACGTTAAAAAATAAAAAAAAACAGAAGCGCGCACTTAGGTTAAAACGACTCGTAATAAGCTGTAATTAAACTAAGTAGAGGAAAAATGACTTCTAGGGGTAGAAGTAATTGAACCCTAAATAAGTCGAATATCAAGCCCCCGAACCCGAACTCTCCTTTCCTAATTTGATCTAGGTTAAAATTAGGTGGCGACTCATAATAGGTTCCAGTGAGCTAGCTTAGGTTTTAATAATCAATGTTATATGACATAGTTATTAATCTTATGTTATAAGTGGACCTAAAACCTGGTTAGATCCTAATTAATTTAATCAACATAGGGTAGGGTTTAAAATCGAGGCTCACAGCTAGGGCCCACTAGCTTCTGCTGCGCGACCCTGATAACTTGGGTTATTCGCCCTTCTTGTTATCCTTAACGTGCTACACATCGCCTTTTATCCCTCTATTGTGGGAATAGGTTTATTAAACAAGTGTGGTATTCTTTTACAGTGCTTGAACTCATTGAGTTTTAGATTTATAACCTGCTCTCTGGCAATCTATTATACATACTATTCGTACTCCCATGATTATTCACGAAGTTCCTCCGACTTATTGTCGGCGAGGTTAAGTCACTACTTAGTTGTAGTGCTTCGTCTGTTGTCAATAGCTTCTGAATTATACCAGTTCTTCTGGTTCAGTACTAGTGTTCTTTACTTGTATGATCTTGCATTTTCTATGCGTCGGTTCTAGTGACTTTGTTAAGTCTCCTTTCACTTTTTATTCCACTTGGAATTCACATCTTGTAATTGTTAGTGTGTTTTACACTCTTCGTGCTTCTTTGGCCTTAGGCCGCACGGTTAGTTTCTAAGATTTTACTTAGCTAGCTTCTGCCCTGATCGTTGGTGAAACAAAGGATTTACCACGATTTACATTTCTCATATTCCTAGCTATCCCACTAGATCATTAGCTGCACAAGTGCAATACCAAAACACTCAGTCCTACAGAGTGCAAGGCATAAACGTTTGGCAGTAAATCTCTTATGTGATCGCAATAGGAATGAATATTTCTGCCTGTCATCTCGTATTTACAACTCCGTGTTATTATCTAACTACCTCCTCATAGCGGTCGCTTGTTATGCACCATATTCCTACTCATTATACAACATCGTTTTTACGGTCTTTGTTACCGTGATAGCTTATCTTTACTTATTACCATTGTCATTGGCACCATTTCCTTATGGTGTGAATACACCGAGGGTTTCCTATGTTTGTGTGTATGACGGTTGTTGTAGCATACCGCAACGTTATTATCTTCCCAATGTGGAGATGTTTTATTTCAATTCAGTTTTCATGTGTAGGTTAGCTTACCTCACATTCCTTCATCATTTACGATTTACTGGGTTATAAGCTCTCTTGAGCGTTGGTCATTCGTGGTGTCCAATGTGCCTTCACATTGATTGTTTTTGACAATTAGTGTTGTGCATTGGTTATAGGTTCTAACTGTGCAGTTTTACTTTTGTATGTACATCACCGGGACATCCCAAGAAACTTCAAGGGTTTTCTAGTTCCGTTCTCCAATAAAGAGTATTCTATCACTGATAAATGAAAGTTCTTGTTGAGAGATTTGTTTCCACTCATAGGTCTCATGACAAGGTTTACTATGTTAGTCTCTGTTTATGTATTTTCGCCATTGATACAATGGTCCACCATATGCTTGGTTGCATATGGAGTATACTTACTCCTTCAAGTGTTTATGCTCTTTAATCGATGTGCTTTTACAGTTCACATTATACACATTCTGTGTTTGCTTCTCAACCGACTCTTCTTCGGTTTTCACAATTGCTCTCAAAGCCTCTTTCTAGGCGTAGTGGTTTGGAAATCTCATTTCCTTATTCGATTGCCTCTTGGCAACAACTACATGCATAAGCTTGTTGTTATTGTGGATGGAAGCCTTTTCTAAGGGTTCACATCATCACCACATTGGTGGTCTTCGGTTAACGAGAGGTACCTTTCCTCGAGTTTCTCAAAGTGTCCATGTGTGGACTAGAACAGTGTACTATGCCTCTGTGCTACCATTGCTATAGAAGGCATGAAGAGCAATTAAAAGTTTCGTCAACTGTATACTAGACTGATGCTCTAGTGACAGTGACACTGAGATAGCCATTACTCCAAGCCACTCATTATGCTGAGTTCAAATTGGGTGGTTTAGTTGTCGATCTATTTGTCGTATGAAGTAATATCTCTTGCAAGTCTTGTTAGTAATTGGTGTGGGTTTTACAACCGTTTAAGTTTACATAACGTAGTTGGTTCATGGCTTTTGAGCCGTATTGCTGCGAGCTATGCTCCTTGTAGGCTGTTTATACATGTTTCAATCCTTGTATACCACCATGGGTTGGGGGTATTACTGGACTTCATGGCAAGTCGTGGCATCACGCTTCCGATCATAGAAGGCCCTTTAGGCAATCTGGTGTTAATCAGTGCCTTTTTGCGGTTGAGGGTATTTCCTGTTAAGTGAAATCCCTTCGGTGTCCTAACCGAGTGTTCGTTCTAGCTCCCGTGCTCTTATCATGACGCTCTGTTCGACTGTTGTTAATGCAGACACCCTTCAAGGATTGCTCCTGGGTGTTGTTAGATTACGCCGTTACATCCGGCTAATGTTTATGATATGTTGTGTCCACTATACCGCCTTGTGGTATCGTAGTTTGAGTTATACCTTTTAGGGTTATAACGTCTCCCGTTCTTGGGTAGACTGTTTATACTTCCCCCTAGTGTTCGTGACTAGGTTCAAGATCCTCTCCAATTATGGATTATACTTCGTGGTAATCTTGTGATCGCTCTTGGGAACTCCGTCCCGTTTGTTAAACATTGTGGTGTTCATGTTAGGCCTTTGCCTTGCTGTGTTTAGGCTGGGTATTCCTTCCAGCTGTCATGTATTTGTTTGAAGTCCTTGAGACATATCCAATGTCTATACCTACTAGTTTGTGTTCTTTGCGCTTCCTAGTCCTCATTCCTTACCTTCAGATAGATTCTCTGAGTCCCTTATACTTATTACTTAGCTGAATTCCTTCTTTCTTGATCATCTGAAGTGTCCAGCTGTTCTGGTTTGAACTTACTCATGGTCCGTAGAACGGAGTTGACTACTTCCCGTGTTTCATGCACTACATGTATACATACGTGGGGTACCTTGTTCATACGTTACCACTTAACCGACTATTTGTCAGGCCCGCAAGCTCCTTCGGAGTGCGGTCGTCCCACATCCCGTATTTGGGTACACTCGTAGTGCTCGTCACACGCCTAGGTGAAGTATTCCATTGTCAACTCCTTTTGTATCATTCTATGATACTCACTGTAATTCTGTTAGTTTGGTCTTAAAAATCCGAGGTTTAAAAGAAGGGTTATGGTTTTGAAAGAAAATTTTTGGGTTTCAAAATTATAGTTCGCGTTTAGTAAGAAGTTCTTCATGGCATGGCCATGTCTGAGGTCTTGACCAACATCCAGCTTCTTGCTGACTGGTATTCTTTAAGATTATGGATGGATCTTAGGCTCTTGCCAAGGGTCCTATCTTCCAGTTTTAGTTGTGTGATTCCTGTATGCGTTTGTGTTCTTCTGTCACCTTACTAAGTACGTACTGTGTGTGTGTTAGGGTTCCTCTACATGTTTTCTGTCTGCATCTTGCTGCAGTGCGTGTCAGGTGGTTATTGGGTATACCCCATATCACGGTAGTTTTCCTCTCGTATTTTGGTTGAGTCGTCGACTCTTCCTGTATTGTGGGATCTCTATTATATTCCTCATGATCTTTGGCTAGTCTCATTGACCGGGGTACTTCCTCCATCCTTGTTAGATTTATTTGTTTGCATTGTTTCCTCTTGTGCCCACATGTTTACCGTGGTTATTGATACTGGTTTAGGCACTACTTCTGTAGTCTTTCTATCATTGTCCTATAGCTACGTTTAGTCCGTGTACTGTGTTACCGAGCTGGTACAGCCAGCTATTGTAACCTTTTTTTTTGGTGCTGAAGGTTGGAGTTAACCACTCCCGACTGTCCTTAGTCAGCTAGCATACCGTTGGTGGTATTATTTAGATATTACTGCCCCGCAGACTTGTGTCTCGGGTTTTGCTACTGTTCCTTTTCTGCTCTGTTGCACGCTTAGTGCTTCTTTTCCTGCTGCTGGTTGACTAGCCATGTTTCACGACTACTAAGCATGTCGCCCCATGTTGTTGTAAGTTGTAGCCTCCTTATGGTTGGAGTGCTCATTCTACCGCTATTAAGTGTGGGTATTGTTGTTCAACCGGGAACCATCTCTTGGACTTCCAATTCTTGGAATCTACTATATGTCGGTTCTTGTTTACTGTATGATTATTCCACAACTGCCAGGTCGGGTTTCCCCAAGTATGAGAGGACTTTCCTTCTCTCTGGCGTTCTTCCTGAGTTATACAATGGGGATGCGGTGGGCGGGACTGATATTGTAGCTATCCGGTACACACCGGGAGTTCCTAACTAGCGTATCTCTAACGCTATCGCTCAGCCCTTAGCCCTAAGCTTCTAATTCCTAACTCGGTATTTCCTAAACTCGGCATTTCCAGTCATCAGAGCGATACTTTGCTCTGATACCACTTTTTGTAACACCCCTACCGCTAATACCGTCATTACCGTTTAATCATCTCGTACTCACATACCTTCGTAGCGGATACTTTCTTACCCAACAGTGGGTGATACAATGCCGTTAGCCACCCACGTGACTAACAAGGCCTGATGGACCGGAATACCCAAGTACTACACAATTACAATCCATACTCCACTTACCAACCAAGTACTACAATGCTCCATTCAATACAATACTCCGCAAGACAATACAATACAATACACCGAGTTTACTAAGATCCAAATACAAATACAACAACAATTCTTTCAAGTTTATACATACTCATTAGGAGTCTAACATCTACCCATTCCTCACAAACTACATACTTCCCAAATACAAAGGGTGTACCGCTTGGTACACTTCTACATCAAAGACTACCAGCCTTATACAATTCTCTACTATCTACAATTCTTTTCTAGCTATCTAAGCATAGTCGCCGGTCTCTCACTATGACCATAACCGCTTCGGTACCTGCACAATAAAAACAATGCCCCAAGGGGTGGACATTACTCTTTTACTCAGGGTCAATGACTTACACCAGCCAAGACCTACCTTTACGGAATTACGCTTATACAATACATACACATTACTTGTTAGCTTCTTTTACCCACCCGGGTTAATCGGGTGAACATTACTCTTTTACTCAGGGTCAATGACTTACACCAGCCAAGACCGTTACTCATACAATACTTTACTTACTTACTTACTTACTCAAGTTAAGTCGTGGTGACCTCCGGGCAAGGACTACACCATCCCACCACCGGGCTTTACTGTGGCTCACCAATCTAGGATGCTACCCATTTAAGGGATTTGGTCCATAGAAAGGATTCAGGCCAGGAATCGGATCCAACCTCTTGTGTCTCCTTATCCTCACGCGTGGCCGAAGCTATATCGGACTTCTACTCATTCCAATTTATTCATTACTCAAGTTAGGAGTTAGATGGTTAGGAATTAGTAGAAGTCAACACATCCATACCAAAGAGTAATACTTCACACAAGTACACTACGAGATACACATACACTTCATTCGCTTCCATTCATTTCATGAATTATACAAACTAAATGTTCAAGGCAATATAACCAAGCACAAGTAGGTGCATAAAAGTCCGATTCGTGCATTTATCTTATTTAGGTGATCAAATAAGCACACAAATCGGGGTAACCAGGTTAGGATACAGAGCATGAAGAAATCATACCTTTCACCGGGGTTTACTTTACCGAGTGTTCCCTTGTTCCTTGGTTCACACTTGTTCCTCGAGTCTTACTCTCGAACCACTGACTACATGCCAAATGGTTCTATTAATACTAAGCATTACGGTATATGCATAATTGCTACTCCCGTACTTACCCACCCGTTATCCCGTTATTTCGGTTTAACTTAATGTTCTTAAATTCACAACTTTCTTAAACACTTCTCAAACTTGTTTACACTTCTTAGGACCTTTACAGGTCACCAAACAAGGCCTTAACAACTTCTAAAACCATTACCAATCAATCCCCCATGTTTTAAACCCTAAAAATCACTTTCACAGCAAGAATTTGGGGGTGGTCCGGGACTTGGTCCGGACCCAAGGTCCCGGACCAATGTTCTGATGCACCCTCGGCTGATTTTTCATTGTGGTCCGCGACTTGGTCCTGGACTTGGTCCTGGACCTAGGTCCCGGACCAATGCCAGTTTCTACTCTCGACTTAATTTTTGAAGAGATCCGATACTTGGTACATACCCTAGGTCCCGGACCCTGCTAAAAACTGCTACTAGGATGATTTTTCAACCCCAAATCAACCCTTAATCTACCTCCAATCATTCCATAATCTTTCCACATGTTTTATACATGTTTAAACACACTTAAACACTCACTAAAACTCATTAAATCCATGGTCCAATTCTTACTCAACTTCTTGCTTAATATCTACAAATTTCCACACTTTGCACCTTTGTTCATTCCTACACTTCTCTTGAATTTTGCACATTGTCCTAACTTCATTTTACCATTCCAATTCATTTCCAACCAAGTACACTATCTACACCCAACACCAACTCCACTCTTTTACTAAATCTTGCACACTAGTTCTTCCTAGATTTTACAAGGCATTACTACACATTTTGCTACAGATTTTGCCCTCTTATATTCTCATACTACAACTACCACTCCACGGTTACTAAACATATCCACTCAACCCAATGCACACCTTGGTTCTCCCATTCACCAAGTCATCCATAAATGCACATTTCCTACTAAAATTTTGCCATAGTTCACCTACAATTCTAACTTATCCACATACATCCATTATCACCAAAATCATTCCTAAACTAGCCACACCCTTACAAGGGTCCTACCAGAAATCAAGGCAATATCACTTCATCCGTACTTCCTCAACAACCATACCAATGCACATACACAATTATTTGGCTCTAAGGCCTACAATTCAAATATTAGTTCACAAATACTCAAACTTCCATAAACTACAATACTAATACAATATTTTGGGTTCTTTAATTGGTTTACCCATTCCCATTACTCTAATGCATTAGAATTTAGCATTAAGAAGGAGCTCTTACCTTAAGCTTATAATTCCTTATTTTCTTTTCCAATTCTCCTCATTCTCTCTTTCTTGCACAAATCAGTCATATGGGGAATGGAGTTGCCAAACTCCATCCCAACACCCAAATTACACAAAAAGGATGTAATTAAACTTCTAATCCAATGAAAGGTTTAAATTATCATAAGTTAGGGTTTACCTTGGGAGTCTTTTAAGAGGGGTTTAGCCCTTGGTTCAAGAAGGTGATTCCACCACCATTGGAAGGTTGGAATGATGCTCAAAAGAGAGAGAAAAATAGAGCATTACAAATGGGCAAAATCGGCTACAAAGGAGAATGGAGGAAACTTGAGTTTTTCATGGAGATTTTTAACTTAATGGAGAGAGGAGACTCCAAGCTTTGATTTGGTTCCATTTTCTCATCAAATGGGGAAAACCCATGGAGATGAACTTCCTCATTTTTAGATTTTGAAAAGAGAGAATGGTAGAGAATGATGAGAGGAGCAAGAATATGTACTTATTTTTACATTTGGAGTTCAAATGAGACTAGAGCATGCAAGAGAAGAGGAGAAGCCATTGTTGTTTTCTTTGGGAGCTTCAAAATCGCCAGCATAGTGAGGAGGAAGAGAGAGAATTCGGTGGGGGAGAAGGAAGGAAGGAGAGAGATGAGGGAAATGGGAGGTGAGAGAGTATCCCCTTCACTTTTGTACTTTATGCTTTTTGCTTTTTGATTTCTTTATTAGTTAGCTAGTGTGTGTGTGTGTGTGAGGGAGTTAATTAACTCCTAAAAACCGGCCCCCACATTAATACTAGTTGGATTGTTTTTCGTCTTTTATAGAAAACGCTCGTTAATTTACCCGGTTTTGGTACTATTCACTAACCTGGCCCGTTTTCCGGAATTTTCTCGTTTCTTTAATTTTATTGGTTATTAAGCTTCCATTAATGTTTAATTATAGTTATTTAATGAACTATAATTTTTACGGGTTCGTTTGACCACTCAAAGTCACGTTTTCGGGTTTTCTCGAAAAACGTGGCTAAAGCTCTATTAGCGTTTTAATACATTATTTGGATCCGTTTCTTCGGGAATTGTTCCCATATATTATTTAGGCGTTATTAAACCTTAGAAATCCACATAATACTCTAACCGAGGTCTCATACCTCCTATGGTTATTTAACGCTTATTTAGCGTTTTTCGCTTTTTAGGTGTTTCTTCATTTCTTTTGGATTTATTTTTCCTTACCAATATTACTTAGGCACTATTAGGCTCTTAGATACGTATTAGAATAATTTTAATCACCATATTTAAGTTCGGGGTATTTCAATAGTACAAAAGAAAATAATTAGTAGGTAAAGGAGATAGTACATGATGGGGATGAAGAGATAGTATGTAATTAGTAGATAAATAGTATGTGATGTGATGTGATTGATAGAGATAATAGGTAAATAGTGTTGATGATTGTAACACCCCAACCCGAAACTCCACACCTGAACGATGATAGCTCCCAAAGATAACTGGAAATGTAGCGGAAAATATACACAACAACGGGTGGTGCTACAACGCCGTTAGTCACCCATGTGACTAACAAGGCTAACTCCAATACAACTTACAAATATTACGGTCTGAGCGCTGAATACAAACCGCTTAAAATAACAAAACCAATAAAAATACAGTACTGTAAAATGATGCCGGTAGTAACAATCCCTGTCTTAGTTCTACACCACCTACACTCGGTCGGGTGATCCCTTCATTCTTCAGGTACCTGGAATTGTTTAGCCATGAAACGGCTCAGCAAAATAATTTGTCGGTATGAAATCGTGCAGCCCACAAGCTACTGGGCCACACCAACTATTTTGTCGTATACATGCAAGTCATTTTTTTGTAAAGCTGTAAATAAGCATCATAACATAATCATACAAGCATTCATACAAGGACAATCATGTCACACAGAACAAAACTTCAGAAGGTCAAGTTAGATGTTCTGTAATTGCTTGATAGTAGTCAGATCCACACGATGGGACTAACATGTACATAAGAGTTCATTAAACAGCGGCGGTATAGTGACCTCGTTAAACTCTATCTTCATAGAGTAAATTGGTCGGGTATGATAAACCCTTAGACGAGATGGGACTCTCGTACAAATAGGTGGGTAATAATTCCCTCAGAAGATAACGTAGTTAACTCCTGTACTTAAAAAGATGGGTATTGTACCCTCGAGAGGAATGCAGTCTTCCTCCCAACTTAATAATATTCCGGTACGGTCCCGGTGAGTGGACAAAGAGTGCACCCAAAACTTCCGTCGCGACGTATATTTGAATAGGAGACGACCTGAGACAGGTACAGCTCCTGTAGCATGCATGGCCAGAACAACTGGGCTCCTCGCTTCTCGTAGCAGAGTATTGTTAGGTGTCACACAAGGACGTTAAGAAAGAACACAATGTAGTGTGTATTGTCAGTTATCATGATTAAGATAACGACGTTCGTTATAAAGTGAAGTTAGTGAGAAACTTGATTACAAGTTCCCGGTATAATAATTCGCAGGTATTTAATCCACTGGTAATGTAGTGTTGTATGTGTGGAACATACACGTTACAGTTAGTAACATCACACACATAAGTAACACAACAGTGCACAAGAGTAATGCAACATTTTACATATAATTATCTTGGTCGTTAATTCAAACAACAGATAGCACACAAGCCGGTGTAATCCGGTAGAAAGCAGACTGCAACAATTCCATACCGTTCACCGCAGACTGTACTTGTTTAGTTCCCGGTCAACGTCTGGTCAAACAAAGTCCTAGAATAGGATTAACTGAGAGTGTTAATTTATGTAACTCTCGTATGATAATTTTATTGATTCATGAAACGATTTCATATTCGTTATCTCATGTGAGGTTCATCCCTTTATACTTAGGTAGTTTCTTTCACCTTTTTTCCTTATTATCATTTAAGGTATTTATATATTCCAAATCATGTAGTCTTAATTTATAAACTTATATTGTGTTTCCTTTTAGTTACCTTATGATTGGATGTATAACTTATTTGTTATTCCTTGTGATTTATTTCTAAATCCTTTAATGTATATAACTATATATTCATGTACCATTTATGTTACATGTTTTACAATTGTTCAAACGACATAATAATTTATAATTTAATCAATGACATTTATTGGTCATTTGTTAGTTAATTCTCCTCTTAACTTTATTTTCAAATATGTTATAACTCCAAATATTATTTGGTGTTTCCACATTAAATTCCTTATATTCATTCCTTTTGATTTACTTGAAAATCTAAAATATATATATATATCATACACATGTACTATTTATGATACTTATATATAATTGCCTAAATAACATAACAACTTAATAATTCCTCAAATTATATTTACATGTTACGCATGGGCATATTATTCCCATATCTTTTATTAGTCACAAACTAACCCCAAATATTATTTCTTTTACAAGTAAATTACTTGTACTTGTATATCATATAGTTTTAATTCCATAAATCCTTAAATCATAATTTTCTTTTCTAAATTTCCTAAATATCCATATAGGACCTACAAATATTTTTAATTCCATAAATACAACATACTTTTCGGTTATTATATTATAACCTCATTTATTTCATAAACTTTACATTATACTCCAAAATACATCATAATACTTAGTTTTATTTTCTTAATTAATTAATTCACTAAACCTCCTCCAAAAATTTGGTATTTATTATTTGAACACCATAACTTTTATAAATTACCAATTAGCCACATTGATTTTCGGTTATGCCATATAGTTTCTCATAATTACATTTTTACCTCAAAAACTTTATATAAGTTACATATTAACTTATAGACTATAGTTTTAATATTTAATTTGTTAATTACCAAGTGGACATTTATATTTCTACAAATTAAGCTTTCGCCCCATACAAGATCCGGTTTTATAGTTAAACTCTTATAAATTACATAATCACCCCAAAACTTTTATAAACTTAATATTTCATGTCATAAATCATTTAAACCCAAAGTTTTCGGTCAACATTTTGACCAAGGTCAAATTTTATACTTAATACATTAATATACCCATAAACTTATATGAATCTCGGCTTTACACCATTCTTACCAAAAATTACAATTTAGCCCCAAAACTTTGTAATAGTTACTTAATAACTTATAAACTATAGTTTAAATATTTAATTCCTCAAAATTTCGGAAGTGAACTTTATAATTCTCTTAATTATGAATTCGCCCATATTCAACTCCAAACTTTCATAATAAGTTTTATAAATTACATAAACGCCCAAAACTTTATAAATTGTTATTTTAACACTTTGTTTAAATTATCTAAAATTCATAAACTTAATTCATAACCTTATATTATATCATATTTATCCCAAGGAAGCCTTTTACTCTCGGCTTTTATGGTATATACACCAAACTTTGTAAAATTTACATTTTAGCCACATAACTTAATTAATTAGCCATTTAAGCACTAATAAAATATTTTTAACTCTCCAAACTTTATAATATAAGTTTATATACATAAGTAGCTCATTAAAACCTATTCTTCACCTAGACCATTCGGCCATAATTAATAAGATACCATATAGTATATAAAAGTAGATGTATATGTCAATATAATTATACATAAATTCATATGAGTCATATAACTCATGTAAAAATTATTGTAATGTCTTAGATTGATTTTTAGCTCAAAATAGAGCATATTTGCCCTTGACCATTCGGCATGTATATGTATTTAACTTAGGTAAATTTGGTGACACAAAATGTGTCTTAAGGTAAATATTTTCCATATATGTTATAGATTATATTTTTGGTATATGTTACCATATGATTTCGGTTTTAAACACCTAGGAAGGTGTACATAATTTTTATACAATTTTTTAAGAGCTTAAATAAGCTTAAAACAATAAAGGTTTACTTAGTAAACTTACTCTTAATAAAGGATGATTAAGTGCTTGAACTCCTCTTGAATTCCCAAGCTTCCTCCAATGGTAAATGGTGTTCCTCTTTGGTTTTTATGCAAGAGAGGATGGGGTTTAGGAGTTAGATCTTTAACAAAAATCTTAAGTAGATTTGTAAGTAGTTTCCAAAGATTTACCTTAAGCTTTTCTCCTTAGAATTTCGGCACACCTAGGATGAATGAAGAATAAACTTTCCTTCATGAAAATGAAGAAGAAAAGAACCTTAGAAGATGTAGAATTCGGTTACACATAAAAATGTGCTTTAAGGATTTTCAAGCATGAAAAATACCTTAAGATAACCTTGAGATGCTCCTTGGATTAATGTTGATTTAGACAATCTCCTTGGAGTATTAATTGATGCCGAACCCTTGTTGTTATGCTAGGAAGAGTTTTTCTTCAAGGCTTGACAAGGAATGCTAGGAAATTACCTTAAAGATGAAGATAGAAGTTAAATCTCCATTAATGGACTTAAGATAATGGTGGCCATCGGGACCGGTTCTACCCGGAACCGGCGGTTCTACCCGGAACCGATTGGAACAACCGGCCGGGAACCGGTGGGAACCGGAACCGAACCGAACCGCCTCAGCCGGTTCCGATACGAATACATGTTTTGAGATTCGGGCCCAAACCGGGCCCGGAACGAACCGGAACCGCCTGGAACCGTCGTCGGATTCGGAACCGAGAACGGAACCGAACCGAAACTGGTGGAACCAGAACCGGAACCGCCCCGGAACCGTTTGAAGTTACCGTGTAATATTTTAGAATGTATTAGTAATTTATTACTTTCTTTCATGTATCTTTTTTTAAGACTTGCAAATTGAAATCATGTAACCTCTTAGTAGTTGTACTCTTTTTCCTTATTAGGGTTTTCCCAATGGTTTTTACCTAATAAGTTTTAATGAGGCAGTGAATCATATAATAAAATTCTCTTTGTTCCTTATTTTTTTGTAAATTCAATAAAAATCCCAAGTCTTTGTTTCTTACACATTTAAGATTATAAACTTGAAGAATACCTATCTAGGAGTAAAGTGGATGAAAAGAGCAAGCGTGCGTTCAAACGGTTCTCATCGCAGCTAAAACGAAGCAACTGGAGCCAATCGAATCTTTCCGGAACGCTCCAGACCGGTCGGAACCGATCAGAACCGGAACCGGAACCGGAACCGGCCGGAACCGGTTTTTTGACCGAATCCGAAGCGAATCCAGATTTCAGACCGGAACCGGAGCCTAGACCGATTCCGAATACGAATACACATTTTCCGGAACCGGAACCGGTGGAACCGGAACCGGAACCAGTGGAACCGGACCGTGGCCACCATAACTTAAGAGCTTCAAAGGAAGAAGATGAAAGGAGAAGAGAGAGGCTTACCAACCGGTTGCAATGTGTGAAAAGAATGGTGATGCAACCGTAAGACTATGTTAGTTTTAGGAAGATTTCATTTGTTAATTGAAAACATAATGATGTGTCATGTTAGGTAAGGTCTTTGTTTATTGATTTCCCTTTGGTTTTTCAAGCTCAAAAGCTCCTTCAAACCTGGATGTTTTCGGCCATGTGAAGAGGCAAGACAAGGTGGAAGAAATTATGGGAACTAAATGACAAGGTAAGTTAGGTAAGGTTTTATTCTTTTGATTTTTCAATTGTTGAATGATGTCTTCTTCCTCCCATGTAGACCCACGAATTCAAGGCTGTTTGGAGCCTCTTAAATCGGCATTCACATGCCTTGGACAAGCATGGAGTTGTCACTTGCATTTATCAATTCATAAAGTAAGTCTAGATCTACTTTTTGCCTTAATAATTCTTGCTTTTGTCTAGCTAACATGGCCTTGTTTTCTTGCAGGATTTCGACAGCATGGAGGTCAAATGAGACTTATATTCTTTTTCCATTAAGTATTATAGCACATGGGAAGGTGAGTCACCAAGTTCTATGTCTTTTATAAGTTTTAAATGCAAATTTTATACTAGTTTTTAGGTAGAAAATCGGCCCCTATAGAGCTCCTTGTTTGACACTGCCTTTAATTGATTTAGAGGGTCAATTCATCCCCATTTAAGATTCATAATTCGTGGCATGTCAAAAACTACAAGGTAATTGCGTAAAACGCGTTTTAGTGACACCCGAAGGTGCGTTTTTGTGCTCTAAGGATATTTTGGGAAATAAGTTGTCTTCATGAGTTCAAAGTGTTTATAAACATTTATTATAGTAAATAATGATATATTAAGATGTTACATTGAGTTATATGGGGTTACATCAACCCATGACATAATTTCCGGGCTATCGGGACACTCCCGGGGCAAAAAGGAGCGTTAAGAAATCCTCCTGAGGTTTTTGTTGAATTTTGAGAAACCAGCTCATGGGTTCTCTTTAGGATGGTTAATAATGATGTTAGGAACTTTAGAAATGAATTATATAGGAGTTCATGCCGCCTCGGCACCTCTCCGGGCTTTTCGTGCTTTAAGGGGCGTGTGTGAGCACTCCCGAGCGTTTTGCGTTTTTGGCTAAATATAGCCTAGGGACTATGTTTGTATAGTCATATAATGAGGGTATGAACATTTGGTTTGAGTTTAAAAGGTCATAGGACTCATGTATTACAAGGTCGCGCGTAATTGTACGTTTAAAGGCGTTTTATGAACGTTCTTCTTGTCAAGGTGTTTTGGTGCGCATCTTTGACCTTTGATGAGTTATTATATCTTCATAATATATAAATAGGTGTAACGTAAGTTATTACATTTATCTAAATGTGTATTTCAATTAATTGTAGCATTTATAGATGCTTAGGTATTCGTAAAATATTTACGTTGCTCGTTTGTATACACGTTGTATTTTTCTTTCCTTGTTGACGCTCTCTCTATCGAGCTTGTTATGCAAGAAGTTTAGTCCTTGTTAATAATCATACATAAATGTTTGTACGAGTACGTGAATATGTTTAGTAAAATTACGTCAGTTAGCGTTTATGGTAAAACGACTATTTTTACGTGACGTTGGCATGCGTGAGTTTGCATGTGCACGCGTAGTAATATTAATTTATGTAACGTTTGCATGTCTAAATTAGCATGCCTAACTAAAATGATCTATTTGTAGATCATTTCTTCATTATTTAATAGTTTTAAGGCATTAATTAGATTTGGGGTATTTCAAAGATAGTAGGTAAGGTGATGGATGGTGATAATACGGAAGAGGGTGGTAACAAAAATTTTGAGACCTTTTACCAGTGCAATAAAGAGACCGGTGAAGGAGGGTGGAGAATGATTTGACAATAGTGAAGTTTGACAAGTACAATAAGATAGTAATATATAAAGAATATGAAGTGGAAAACAAATCTGTAACTGATGGGTGATGATGCAAAATTGCAGCTGAGTGAAAGAATTCAAGAGATTAAGTTTTAGAAAATAGAAACTCGGTAACAAAAATGTTGAAGTATAGTATACCTCAATAAGTTTCGAAAGGGTAAACGATTGTAGCTCTGAAATAAGTGCTGATACTTTTTTTGTACCCCATGGGAATGAATTTTTTGTTTCTCACCCCTATCCCACGGAATCATTTTACAGTAATCAAAGCAGTTTTTTTTCATTCCCAAACTAAAAGAAAAATTAAGTCACTAAGCATGGCAATAAAAATAGATTTTATTTATTTCCATAGATTCATTCCCATACCTACGTAGCAAGCGAGCCCTTAGTATCACTAAAGGAATCTAGACTGTAAAAAGTTAAACCAATTACCATAGGTACATAATTTGTTTAAGTTAAATGAAACTAAGATAAATTTGAGCTTAATGTTATTAAATGATGAATGAAGAACAAACCAAATTTAAATATTATAATAAAATTTCGTAGACAACATTATTAGGTGGAAGTTTGTAGTATAGTACGTAATTCATAGTTTACAATTTACATTTGTTAATTAGCCAAACAATCCCCAGCCCCCTTGCCACCCCACCCCCCCCCCCCCCCCGAAAAAAGGAAAAAAATTAACACTTTTGGATTTCCTATGAGTTTGCCTATGAACTCTTGTTTTTTCGTAAACTTAAGCATAAATTATATTAATTGAGCAAGGTGGTACTGCCCTAGATGATAAACTATACAAAGAGAAAATCCATACATGAGATTGATTTTTGAAAAACAAGAACTTGCCACCCACCTCAAAGAACTTACCTTGATCAACTAAACACTTTGAATCCCATAATAAGATTGGTGTGTGTAGTTTACTAGAAGAACGATCATGTAAAGGCATGTTCATCTCCAATCAAAACCCATATACTAAAATCACATTGATAGTAAAACAAGGTGGAGAATCAACAACAACCGTCCTCCACTAATGGACATAAACCCAAAGACAAGACCCGAATAGCAAGAACATCGAAAGAGGCACACAATTTCCATGGCTAACTACACAGGCTATGTCCACTTCTGTATAGTTAGCAAGATAGTTTTTAACCTTCATGGTGATTCTAGGATGGACCCAGAATCGCTTTGCCCTATCTGCTGCTCCCAAGTGTCCTAGCCTCCTCCCTCACACGGTTGCTTTTGTGGCCTTTGAATGGTTTACCTTTTTCTTTGTGTCTTGCCTCCAGAAGTCGAAGGTCCCAAAGTTATCTAGATGCTTCAAGCACAACGTTTGTAAGCTTCCTATATGTGCTCCAGAGGACGAGTTTGGGCCATTGCTTGGGTCCAAAATCATTGGGTGGGCATCGCAACCTTGCATGGCTGCTCTTTGCCTATCCGCTCACACCGAGACATGTCTGGGAATGGGCGCTCCATAATCAATGTTCTCACACTTTGGGGTCGGCTCCAAGCATCCAATGAGGTATGGAAGTCCTATGTGTGCCTCATTGCATAATAAGCCCCTAGCATGATTAGGGCATGCATCAGTGGCGTGGAGGAACATACCACAATTTGAGCAAGTTTGTGGCAATTTGAGCAAGAGCGAAGAACATGAATTTGAATGTTAACTTCAATCTTAAGACGAAAGTAGTTATGCCTAGAAGCGGCTTCGTCTTCCATGATGCCTGGGAATCGGCCAAGTTTCTACGTAGCCTTGAGAGCAAAATGAGAGTGTGATGCTTCCATGAGACGTCATAGATTCTCACCCAAAAGGGAAGCCAGGTGAGTACGTGTTGGTCTAGTGGCTTTGTGGGTTTGATTGTTTGTAAGGCGAAGAATTTGATATTAACCGTCCATGGCCCTCTAACCAATATCTCTTGTAGAGCATCAATTGTCTCGAATTCAAAGATAAATCGATTGTCCACAGTCTTCGTGACAGAAGCCTCCAAATTCAATCAAACTCTTTTGACTATGAATGCTAGGGCAGTGGCGCAAATCGGGATAGCCAAGAAAAGCTAGCCACAAAGACCACACTTAACAGAAAACTGGATTCCATTGACGTGAATCTGGTCCATGCTAAAGACTAGGTACGAGCTAACAGGGGAGCAGAGAAGGTGAAATAGAGGTTTAGTGATTTGTAGAGGAAAGTGTGGAAAGATGGGAATGAGGAGAGGCGATGAGTGGCATGACAGTGAACTCTTATTATGTTACATAATATTTAGGGAAAATTACATCCTCACCCATGACATTTGGTGAGAATACACACCCCTCACGAGATTCAAAAATTACTTTCCCCACCTATGTGGTTTCCCCCATTTTAAATCCGCAAGTTAGTTCTTTTAATTTTCGTTCAATTTGTAGATGTCTAAACGTCCGAAATTGATAAAACTTTACATGAACGATGCTAAAGTGCTATATTTTGATCCTATGTCAAATATGAAATTTTTTAAACTCATATGTGATCAGTGAGACCCAATGAAAAGAAATTCATAGTAAGCTTTTTTTTGCATATTCTGACAAAAGTTGATTTTGACAAACTTTCATTCAATGCAAGAGATAACAAACGATGTTTAAAGTTGATGTAACTTTACATAAACAATACTCCCTCCGTTCAACAATAACTGTCATTTTAGAAACTTGCACACTTATTAAGAAAAGTAGGACAATGACGTATGTGCCCCTACTTTTTACTTTTCCATTTAAATAATAATTACTTTTATATTGAATAGTAGGGGTAAAAGTGGAAAGAAATGTGTCAAAAAGCTAGAATGACAGATATTTTTGAACAAGAATCACATCCTAAAACGACAGATATTAATGAACGAGGGAGTACTATATTTTATACTTACTCTAAATGTGTTTTCATTAGCTCTCACGGATCACACAAACTTAAAAAGCTTATAATTGACATAGGTATGAAATACACTTAAGCATTGTCAATGTAAAATTTCATCATTGAACAACGTTTGAGCATTTCTTAAAACACTTTTCTTGGCTGCATGTCACTGTAGCTATCTAGCTACATACATCCAGAGGAGGGTGTGCGTGAAGGAGGAGGGGCGCGCGTGACTGCAGTAGTTTTTTTTTTCTTTTTCTTACTTAATCATAAAATTTTTAAATTGTTATAATTTTTAACATATAAGTCCAAAATGAAAAAAAATTATATCATTGTTCATCTAAATTCGAGCTCTTCAAAATAAGACCAGTCATGGATATGTTTTGAAAACTATTAAAAAAAAATTATTTTTACATGTACATCATGATATTTTAATGTGAGGATGTATGTACATATTTTAATGTGAGAATGTACATGTTTTAATGTGACGATGTACATGTTTAAATGTGAGAATGTACATGTTCTTGAATGAACATCTGTACATGTTTGTATGGTCATATGTACATGTTTGTATGACCGTTTGTACAAGTGTTCTTCCTTATATGTACATGTTTTAATTTAAGGATGTACATATTTAATGATTCGTACAAGTTTATATGACTATCTATATGATTTTAATGAGAGGATGTACATGTTTTTACGTGAGGATGTACATGTTTTAATGAACATTTGTACATGTTTGTATGACCATCTGTACAAGTTTTCTTTTACGTTTTGTGCACTATACATGTAAAAATAATTTTTTTAAAGTTGTCAAAACATATGTATGACTAGTCTTGTTTTGAAGAGCTTGAATTTAGGTGAACAATAATATAATTTATTTTCATTTTGGACTTATATATTAAAGTTACAATACTTTAAAGTTTTTGTGATAAAGAAAAAAAATTAAAAATTAAAAAAAAGAAAAAAAAAAAGAAAATCAAAACGGACGTGCGCCCCGTATGTACCAATATACTTCTCCCATTTGAGTTTATTTAATTTTTTATTTTACATACTAATTGTCATGTTAGTAAGTGAAGTAATTTTAGCATGCCATGTCAGCAGATGTAGCCAGATTGGCTACATGCAGGTGTAGCTCAGAATGGCTGTTTCTTAAATTGGACATGAATCCAACTTGCCCCAAATCCGCAAAGAATTAACACTGAACACATTTTTTATTTGATTTTATAGATTACATGAGCTTAAGAAAATTCAAATTCGATATCGTTCAAAATATAACAATTTAACATCATCCATGTCACATTTAAATCAATATTTAAACATCTTCTAAATTGAACAAAATTAGAGAAATCTTATTAAGATCATCAAAAAATTGGAAAACAAATAATTTAATTTCACCAAACAACATAGCGACTAGCCACGGTACTAGCTTTCAGATTCGTGCATAGTTTTAGTTTTGCATAACACGATAGTGAGACTCCGAAGATGCCTAATGGAAAGCATCTAAGTCAAACATCTCCAGTTCATAACTGGTATATGACGCTACAATCAACAAAGGAGCACACAAGCTATAATTTCAAGTGCAGTCATTAGGGGGCGGGGGGACGCCCCTTCACGAGAGATGGACTTTAAAATCAAGCAGAATGGCACTTGGTACTTGAGCTGAAAACTGTACATTTTGAAAGTCTACAACAGTGACAAGGCCGGCCCCCCATTGTGGATAAAATTACGGGCAAGACACATATAGAAACCCCCCCACACATTAAGGGGGATGGAATTTACATCTTGACAAGTCACTTTACACGGTTTTCTGGAGGCAGGTCATCAACCTTGACAATCAACGGCTGTCTGAGATCGGACTGTAGGGCATCCATTAGGATAGGAACAGAAGAAACTTCAAGTGGGTCTAAGTCATCATTTTCCGCCAAAGCTTTATCCAAGGCATTCTTCGCGACTTTGGTGACACAAACCATGAGAATTACTGCACACGACCTCAGCACAAGCATAGTTACATGAAGATAGAATTTGGGAGAATCATGAGGAGGGTTTAAACATAAGATGATCATCAACAAAACGTGCATAAGAATACTAATAGTAGCAGACCTCACACATTCAACCTTTTAGCAATTGAATAATTTAATGATTGACTGGACGAGATAACCCTAGTAGCAAATTAGGACAGAAAAGTCTGCCATAACATACCTGACACCACAAGGCTTGTTATGAGAAACATCTGCATCCATAATTAATAGTAGAACATTCTCAGACCGGGATAAGTGGCACAAAACATAGGAATGTACGCTCTTATCAGTTCAAACATTTGAAAAGAACGACAGAAAGAGAGATACCCAGCGCGATGGTGAGAACTCATGCACATGCGTGACATCTGAAAGATCCTTCAAGGTAGTGCCCGCATAAACTAAAGCAAACGTTATAGGCTGGAAAAAGGATTAGAAAAGAAAACAGTAGTAAAAACCATGAACATCACTTTAAACAATCACCTATATGCTCAGTGACGAAAAGTGCAAGTTATAGCCATCAATATTAGATAAAGAATTATGTTATAATGGTGCTTCTCCTTTTGTGGTTGTGACTAAGTTTTCAGACCAAAAGTTTACTAGTTTACCACCACAACCAATAAGCACTACAGACAACAAAGGTCGAAAAACAATTCTCTTCTTAGGGAGCGTTCGCTGGTGGATTTTAAAATGCTTCAAAAGCTTGGTTTAGTAGCTTTTTGATAAAGCTATGTGTAATTAACTAATTACAGCTTGCCACCTCTACTATAGTTACTTTTTTGTGGGTCCATTTACTAGGTTGCACCAAATCACAAAGTGACACTTGTACTGGCACTTTTACAAAACTACATAAATGCTCCAAAAGCAGTGAAAGAACGGCCCCTTATTCTATAGGTGTGCTCAAGGAAGAGTGAATCTTACATGTACATGTACTAGCAGCACAGATCAAGGTATTCAGTCTTGGCAAGAGGAAAATATGAAAGCCAATTACAAGGAGAAAGTTTATCTTAAGAATCACCACAATTGACCTCATCACAGCACAATAATTATCAGGTGAAGCTCCAGACAGAAAAAACAACATGCAGTTGATAGACTTAATGGGGTATGTATGCTAAAACCAAAACATTAATTTTGACTAAGCTGGTCACGAAGCTCCAGTATAACCTAACTCAGCCAATCTGCAAAACTCATTCGATTAGTCAAAAAGTTAAATGAATTCTACAATTCTCTATCAACAAATGGTTAAATATTTCAATGCAGAAACTACTCAAAAAAAGGAGGGCCAAACATCAAGATTATTTACCCCATGAAAGTTCACAAGTACAAATCTCACTATCAGCAAGAAGGTAAAACATTACAAAAATAAGGTTACAACAGAATAAAAGCAGAACTAAGTCGAGATTAGAGGAAATACCATCATTCCTAACCAGGACGCTAGCATATACTCCCATAGAGACACAGGAGTTACAGATAGGAGGTAGTTCAGCATGTTGAACGGAAGCAGAGGAACCATTCGAAGCAACAAAACAATCTGTGGATGGTAGGCAGCAGCGAAAACGGAAGAAATCACTTAATTGTTGAATACTCCCCAGACTCTCATCAAATGAAATTAGCACAGAGAACTAGGCAAGCAAATTACAAAAATAAAAAATGTTTTCAAAGAGCAAACATTTTATGTACCAAAAAACCTTAACATGAAAAAAAACTTAAATAAAAAAAAAAAAGAAAAACACGGCATACTCATTTGGGACCTCACCTTGACATACACGAGAGAAAAGTAAATGGCAAATTACAAAAGGGTAAATCTGATTAAATCATATTCAGACAGATGCAAAACAGCAAAAAAATTGCCAGGAATCACTGACTAAATGTATAATACACCAATGGCAGTCAAGTATTATTCGGAGTACCAAACAAATTATATAGAACAGTTCTCATTGCTAATGACAAGCAAACCTTGAAGCCAGATCTCTGAATGGCAATAGCAACAGCACGAAACTTAGGGTAGTCCTTAAGCTTTGATATTACATATGACCGGCCAATCTGCAAAATTTAAATACGAAGTTCCAGTTAAGATGAAGCACCTAGGTAGTTCAGTGCCTACTAAAAAGCCAATATTGACAAGGAAAATCCGTCTAGAACAAGAATAAGTGGAAAATAACTTGAGACTACCACTCTGGGTGAACAAAATATGCCAATGCACAAGCAAAGTTGATGATTTTTAGGACATGGTTAATAATTGAAAGGTTAGTGAAGGGTACTATGGTAAATGTTAATTATCAGTGAGCCTAGCACTTATTGATGTTCCTAAATCAGAGAAGAAAGCATCGGATGTTTTGAGGATTAAATCGGGCTCTTAAAAAATTGTTAGAATAGGTCTCTTGGGAGGATCTGAGAGGGAAGATTTTCAAACAGTTTCAACCAAAACAAGAGCTGTACGGTACCTACAAGCCTCTGATTTTCAGAGGTAATGATCCACAGAGCTGGTAGTGCAGGGTCGAAGAGTATGTCACAGTCAACAGAATTAACTACACTTCAATTGGTAGCCTAGTGCTTGGAGGGAGAAGCGCTCTGACGCTTCAAGATGATCTGGATCAAGTTTGGAGAGCTTCCACGGACAGATCTTTAGAATCTGCTAATCGACAGATTCAGAAACTCGGGTCAGAAGGCAGAGTCAAAGAACATGAAAAAATAAGTGGAGAACGAGGAATCATAAATCTTAGAAGTGGGGAAGACAAAATAAGAAAAGTCAACGACCCTGCATCTTGGGAGTGATACACTGATACAAAGAGTGAAGACGAGAAGAAGGAAGAAGAAATGCAAATAGAAGTCCAAGAGGGAGAAAGAAATTAGAGGCTTTGAGGAAGGCCCCTTTTCATTGGCATATGTGGTAACCCGGATTTGGGGAATCCAGCAAATTTAAAGACTGAAGGAAACGAATTGGAAGGAATACAGATCTACTTTTAGTTGTTCATCTAGGTCGACATGTTCTATGGTCTCTTTCAGCGATCTGGGGAATTGTGCAATCATCAAAACAATTTCTTGGACGCCATTATAATTAATTAGGAGTTACTCAAGACTAGGGATCTGCGGGACAAGACAGGGACAGCCGAACAGTCATGAACAAGTGCATAAATGCGACACAGTTGTTCGCTAAAGGTACCAATCAGAATTTTGGGAGCAGATCTAGGTGGAGTCAGTACTTGGGTCACATATGAGTCGGTACTTGGGTCACTTACAGCTGCCCTTGTTCTTTTCTCCAAACCTGGCCCATCTATTGACAGTTCAAACCGAGATACTCAAAACGGGAAAATCCCGAAATCAAAATTAAGCCCAAACCCTAATTCGACCCCCAAGTTCACTCTAATCCATTTCAGAATTCATCCGGATCTACAGCAAGCTCTACCGCTGTAAGCTGGCCAGCAACCGATCACCGACTACAAGATGCTGAGATGCAAAGGCATTGCTTCCGCAGACTTGGTTTCTGATGTGGGGAGGAGCGATACTAACAAGCACAGGTATCATTTGCCCGGTCTCAATTATCCCATTAACCTGTGGCACAGCGGGCAGAGCTTACAAAATCACACCAGAAGAATGAGACAACCTAGCAATCTGTCAAGCCAAGTTACTCCAGCTATCACTGAAGGGAGCTCTTTTCAAACAAATGATGAAGTTGCAAAAAAAACTGAAGGGATGGACAGAGCTGACCCCGATGGATATTAAGTCAACACCCAGAATAAATAGAGTTTTCCGAAAAAAGATAGGGTAGAGTTAGGGCAGTTATTGTATGAGGTCTACCCAATAGTAGATACAGAGGCTTAGAATAGATTGACAGCAACATTATGAGCTGTCCCATAATAAAACCTGTTGTTGCTGCTACCCTCTTCACCGTAGCTATAGCTAGGATAAGCAAGAAATAAGAGGACCCTATGGAGAATGTGGTGAAAAATCCATAATAGAGGCCGGCCACAACGACCGAATTTATTATCTTCATGAATAAAAGCATTATGGCGGAGGAGTTGGGAGTAGTTAAGGATTTCAAGGCAAGAATGGGACAATCAGCAACACAGAATCTGCTCCAATCAAGGAATCTGCGAGGAATTGAAATCGAAGCTTCAGGGAGCCTATCTATACATTGATCGTCTAACTTCTGGCGTTACTGGGGTCTATCAGAGAGGTTCCACAAAGGACATGAAAAGAAAGAGGAAGCATTCAAGAAGATGGATATGCAGTTTCCTGCACATGGCTTAGTTCTGGAATCACTAAGGGAGCAGATTGCCAAGACTCAAGTTCATAAGTGTGCGGTTGTGGGGAACACCACTCATTGAATTGTTGTGGGAAAGTCGATCCACTTCCAGAGCCATCCTCAGTATTCTATCACAATCTTTGGCCTGCATACACAAGTTGGGCAAGGAGCTTCCACCTAAAGCTCAACAGAAATATAATCTAGGAAGATATGGTGTTTGGCTGAGTGGCTGGTTCCTTTAAAGTTGCAGAAAACTAAACTCCCTGATCTCTGAAGCTGCTGTTGTTTCACTGACCTCAATTTGCATTCTGGGAAGCGAGCTTTCATACCAATAATGCTTCATGGAAATCATTTCCTCTAATCAAGAGCAGATTCCTAACTCCTACCTTGAGGACAAGGTTGCTTTTCGGGGGACAGTAACGTTAGGCCACGTGTTAATACATAGAACGTTAGTGAGTGGTATGGTACAAAAACTATTATCAGCTAGCCTAGCACTACCTTAATGTTCCTAGATCAAAGAAGAAGGCATCAGATATTATCAGATATTTGGCTACTTAAAGGATCATTAAAATAGGTCTCTTAGGAGGATTTGAGAGGGAAGATAGGGTCTTCCTACCATAGTTCAATAAATTTCCTTTTCCAGAACCGTAAAAATCAACATTCACGCACATACTAACATACATTTCTGGCAAGTCTTGTTGTCATATTTGGTCATATGCCCTTCACAGACAACCTATCATGACAGAAGCGAAGAAAAAATACAAAACAAAATTCCCAAGACTTACTGTTCTTCCCAAGACAAAAGCAGCAGTTGCACCAAGTGTAGCACCAATAGAATCAGCCACGAATCCCACCAGCAACCCATAAAGATAGCCACCTCCAAGCTGGAAGCATAAACAAATGCACATAACATTTCAACCATCAAGGTCACTTATATAACGTAAATTAAAAGACATACTAAACCAAAGGAAATACCAAGATAAATATAAACGTAACAAAAAAAAATCCATGCAAAACATCACAAGAAAAGACAGTTTCTATTTCCACCAGTTCCAGAGGTTTGCTGCAGAATCAACTGGGTAATAAAAAAGAAACAGAAAACTAACAATAAGCTTAGAAATACTTACTGTGAGTACCGAGGCTGGTACTGCCAGAACTGTCAATGGAATGTATGCAACAGCCCTAAATTATTAGCCACAGCACATGGGGCAAACATATGTAAAAATTAGACAAGAGTCAAGTCAACGAGAAGAACAAACAGATCTTTCCAAAGTAAATTGCATCTAACAGTATAAGATAGTTAGCTAACAACCCAGTTATTCTTAAAGTTTAGATAATGCATGTCAAGGGAGAATCATGACATTAACTAATCGAGAAAATTTAGCTACAAAAATTAACCACATTATCCTGAAATCATGCCATGATCAAATATCTGAACTAGTTCAGGCAAATCATTGCATCCAAAACATCACTCCAAGCCTGACCTATATTGTTGGGCCTTTTGAAAGGGATCAATGAGAAGAGATTGTGCATAGACCATTTGCTCACCCAACAGTGTGAAAGATAACAGTGTCATATGAATGCTAAAAATACCTTTTTAAATTCTGCAATGTAGAACAGAAAATTGTACAGGACATAAAGTGCATACATGAAAAATAGAAGAGTGGAAAACAATGAAAGCAACAAAATCTACAGGTCAAAGCAATAACTCTTTAATGCCATCTTTTTTATCATATGTATGTGCTGCATCAGCAAACGGAGCAGCTTTAAAATGACACGCGGGGACGATAAGAGCTCATTTTTAAGTTCTTTGGTCCATTTGAGAAGAGTAGCAAGCTGCTAGCTGTCTCAGAAAATAGATCTGTTGTTGGGGATGTGGTTCCCAAATGGGGTCAAACTAGACCTTGAAAATTTTTTGACTTGAGCCGGTGACCCACTAGTTTGACCCGAACCCTAACCTAACCCGAAATATTTAAATATAATAGACCCAAACCTGACTGGCTCAATCATAAAACAGACTAGAACCCGATTATACCCGGTCAATTAAACCCAGACCTAAGCAAACCTTAAAGTTTGTTTACTAGACTTTAAGCCGAACTGACCTGAAACTGAATGCATAGTGCAACTAATTTAGCTAACTAGCTGATAACTGAGGCTGATAGTTTATTGAAAAAATAAGACAACAACATCAAAGCCTTATTCCAAAAACAATTGGGGTCAGCTAACATGAAGCAACATATGAGGTTGGATAAAGCCCTCGACATATCGGACATAAACACACAAAGGAGCGGGAAACTAGAAATGTGATGGGGGGGGAAGGAGTAAGAAAGGAAAATGGGGTTATCAAAACAGGCTGAAATAGATCTAAAGTTGAGTAGTGAAAATACCAAGAAAAGGAGGACAGATGAAAAAGAAATTTTGAAGTCTCGAAGTGTACAAAAAAATCATCACAATATCACACACATTTAACCACTCAAATACTTCTTTTCCATTCAGCCCTCTCTAAAGGCGTTCTCTTGTCTATCCAGGGTAGCCACAAGTCCTTGACACCCTAGCCCATATCTATCGAGGTATACCTTTCCCTTCCCTTCTTTCCTCCTCTTTCCACATCTTAATACGTCTACCCAATGCCTCCCTCAATCTCCTACTCATATGTCCAGACCACCACAACCGAGTTTCACACATCTTTTCTTCAATCAAAGTTACTCCCACCTTTAGCTCTCATTCCTCTTACATTCTATCCTAGTATGCCCACACATCCAATGTAGCACTCACATTTCTGACACACTCATCTTTTGAATGTGACATTGTTTTACCGCCCAACACCCAGTATCATACAATAGTGCAAGCCTAATTGATGTGCGATAGAATTATCCTTTAGTCTAGTGAGCATACCACGATCGCATAGAAATCTTAACGTGATGCTCCATTTTCACCACCCCATTGTGATCCTATGTGATACATCTCTATCCAATTCTCCATCCTTTGGGATTTTGAATCCCAAGTAACAAAAAGCATCACTGACCGGTATTTCTCTCTCATCCAAGGTTATCCTATCGTTGTTTTTGTACCCGATGAACTTGCACTCCATATACCCAGTCTTGCTTTGACTTAACCTGAAACTCTTACCATCCAAAGTGTGCCTCCACAATTCCAATTTCACCTCAACCCCTAATTTTGTCTCATTAATCATAACAAAATCATCCGTGAACATCATGCACCATGGTATATCCTCTTGAATCAGTTTAGTGATCTCATCTATGACTATGGAAAACAAGGGCTCATAGTTGACACTTGATTTACTCTAATAGTAATAGGGAACTCTTCAGTCCTCCCTACACTAACATGCACAGTTGCACACTCGTAGTACATCCCTTATATTGTCCTATGTGATGTCGTATACTTACGCGATGCCTTTCTAGCTAATTCCACAGTAGGACTTCTCGGGTACCCTATCAAATGCCTTTTCCAAGTCAATGAATACCATGAGGAAATCCTTGTTCTATCTCTATACTTCTCCATAAGTTGTCTAAGAAAGTGAATTGCCTCGGTAGTTGACGACCGGGTATAAAACCGGATTGGCATTCCAAAATCTTCACACTTCTCAACCTTTTCTCAATAACTTGCTCCTATAGTTCTTGGTATGACTATAAGCTTTAATTCTATAGTTGCAAACATTTACGTCACCCTTACAATGTTTTCAGGATCGCGATCCTACCGTAGGATCGTAATGGACCCCGAGGATCACGATCGTGTGGATAAATCGTAGGATCGAACGATCCTACAAAATTTGGTAAACATAAGTTCGTAGTTCAGTAATCTGCATTTATGAAACTTCAATAAGACAAAAAGCATGAGCCAACCTAAAATCATATAAAATTACAGGAAATAAACCAGAGCAAAGATAACATATAGTTTCATCATCTTAAGCAATCGATAAGTAGATAATATACTCTTACAACATCAAAATATTAGCATGTGGAATCACAAATCCCATAATTCTGTTCTTAAACAAAAAAAAATGTTAGATATGATACATATCAAACAGCTGGGACAGTCAAAATGCCTTAAAACATCTATGTGGTGCCAATGAGATGAGTGTCCGGCTTTCTCCTATAAATACCCCCTACACACAATGTTGCAATACCTGTACAGGCACTTTACTTTTTCAGTAGTAGCAGATCAACCTCATACCTTTCCCATCTGGATTGATCTATTAATAGGAGCAATTTCCTTCTACCTAACACACAACCTTTAGGTCCATCCAACCAGAATGTTGACATTGTTGTTTGCCAGCTTCAAAACTTAAAAGTCCCACAACATGCTTTATACTAGAAGATAATAAGAACAAATTAAGTAATTATTATCTATCCTCTAGCTTTATGAGATTTCAAATAAGCATTTCAGTCTAGTAGTTTGCCACTATGATTGACATACACTGATGTAACGCTAGTGTCTTTGCATCATAGTAGTCAAAAGAAAAAACTGAACCATTAAACTATAACAGTAACATTAAATTATAATGAGTTGGTAGCCAAATTGATTTTGGTAAATTATGCCACTGTAATATGCTAGATATTGATTAACATTTAGTTTGATAAAAAAACAGCTGTTAAAAAGAAACCAATTGTTCGCTATTGTGTTGTTGTTCGCTACTATTTTCTGGTTGAATGAAGAGGAAGATTGAAGCTGATGTGCTGCTGTTCAATTTTGGATTAAAGTTGTTGTGTTGCTTTCTCTTTGCTAGTTGAACAAAGAGGATTGAAGCTGCTATGCTGCTTCGCTTTGCTGGTAAAATGAAGAGGATTGAAGTTGATGTTCACTTTGGTGGTTGAATGAAGAGGATTGAAGCTGTTGTGGTTGAATGAAGAGAAAGATTGAATAAGTTTGGGTTATAATTTAGGAAATACGAGTTAAGTCATTAGGTGAGGACGTGCGGTGATATCAGTGAATAAGATAAAGCTCATTTTATGTTTTTTTATATTTTTGTATGTTGTAAAATGTAAAATGGTGGGATCGGTGTTGGATCGCGATCCTGAACGATCCCACCGATCCTACCTGAACCTACCACGATCCTACCAAATTCCGAGTCTAGCACCGATCCAACTCGTATTTATGAGGTGGGATCGTAGGATCGTACGATCCTACGATCCAGATCACGATCCTATGAACATTGACCCTTATTTGTAAATAAGAGAATAAGAGTGCTCTTTTGCCAATTCATTGCCATTTTATTGTTACTTCAAACCTTGTTGGAGAACGTCGTTAGCCAATGGATCCTTCCCCCCCCCCCCCCAAGGTCTTGCAAACTTTGATCGGCATGTTATATGGTCCCACTGCTTTCTTCAGCCACATCTTTCTTAAGGGCTTTTTGGTTTCTTTCTTTTGACTCCTCCGGGTTACTATATGCTCTAGTATGGTAAGATTACCAACATCTTGGTTGGTTCTCATTGGACAATGCGTCGAAGTATGACCACCTCTCCTTTATTTCCCCCTCCACAACCAAGACCCTCTGGTCAGCATCCTTCACACACCTAACTTTCCCAATATCTCATGTCTTGCACTCCCTGGAACGTGGAAGTCTATAAGTGTCCTTTTCTTCCTCTTTCATGTCAAGTTTCTCTAAAATTACTTGTTCTCTTTCCCTTTTGCTTTTTTTACCACTTTCTTCGTTTCTCTTTTTAGGCTCCTTATACTTCTTCATTTTCTCCTACTCCCACTCTTCCACAAATTTATGTAGCATTTTTTTTTCCTTATGGATTTTTCATTCATCATTCAACCATGATGTGTTCTTCTATGGTGGCAAGCTTCCTTTGGACTCTCCAAGCACCTCTTTTGCCACTTCGTTGATTGCTAGCTCTATTAATGACCACACGGAGCCCACGCCAACATCCTCTTTCTCAATGTCCCAAACAACTTCAACTATCATCTTATGCATGAAGTTTTGTCCCTTGGATCCTCCACCACTTTATTTGGATCACCTTGTTGTATAACTATCCCTGCACACCTTTTCCTTGATAATCAAGCACCAACACCCTATGTTAAGTGACTATACTCTCACTTGGGATAACCTTAGAGTTTGTGTAGCAATTCCTCCAAGTAGCTCTTACTAAAAAGTAGTTTATCTGAGTACTATCAGCTCCACTTTTGTAAGTCACCAAGTGAGTCTCTTTTTGAAACAAGTGTTCATTATGGCCAACTCATACGCTAGTGCAAAATCCAAGATGCCATTTCCAGCTTCATTTCTAGTGCCAAAACCATGTCCTCCAAGCAAACTCTCAAAGCTATCACAACTAGAGCCCACATATTGAGGTCACCACCTATGACAAGCTTTTCCCCCATGGGCACCGATTGCACCACCTCTTCGAGGTTATTCCAAAACTACTGAGCTGAGGATGCATCCAACCCAATTTTTGGCGCATAGGCACTAAACACTGTCACAATCTCGTTTCCTATACACTATGTTCTCAATATACTCTTATGCCACACTAGTGCCTACACCATTTTACTCCACTCCCACCCCAACTACCATATCTTATAACCCCTAGGAGTTGTCTCACTAGCTGTCTCTTTAACCCACTTGGTCTCTTGATCACACATAATGCGCATCTTTTTCCTCCTCATAACCTTGACTATCTCAGACAACCTACCCGTCACAGACCCAAAGATGCTAGACATTTAATGTATTGACTGTTGACAAATAGCTAAAGTATATATTAATGTTTGATTGTTGACAAATAGCTAAAGTATATAACTTATACAAAAACCAAAAAAAATAGCTTATACAGAAAGTATAGGAAGTAAAATTAATGCTACCAAAAATTAATAACCCATTGACCCAACCAAACCTCGAGAAACCGAAAAATTATTGACAAACCCAGTGCTACCTGATACCATAATAACTAAACCCCAATCCCTAAAAAAGTTTATAACCAAAACGCGAATGACTCAAAATTTGACACCCAAACCCAAACAGTTTACCTGATTGCCAAGTCTAGGGCAAACCACATATGAGCTTCTCAGAAAAGAAAAAAAAACCATGGGAGAAGTAGCCAAATGAGGCCAATCTGAATAAACTATGCTGATTAAACTATTCCAGTATCAATGGTCCAACAAGCTCTTAAAGAAACAATATTTTTAATGATGACAAATGCCAATAAGTGCAGTAACAATCACAGATAGCCAAAGATGCAGATACTCATAAAGGAAACCCTATTTATTCCAGAATTCAGAATCATCTAAAACTGAGGTTCACTTACAGAACTAACGGACCCCAAGCTCCGAGATCTTCCTCCACCCATACTAAAAAGTCCCTCAGCATCTGCAGCAAGATAGAACTTCATCTGAGTTCAAAATATGAGCCATAGATAGTGTAAACCATTATAAATGTTGCAGACAGACACGAAAGCCTCGCCAATTGCTTACTACTCTCTGATTGACATGAAAACTTCATCATAAATCAACATGACCGAGTGATATAACATAGTGGCAAACCAGATAAAAAAACAACACGCCCACCCCCCCCCCCCCCCCCAAAAAAACAAAAAAATACACTCTATTCTTGATCATTCGCATATGCCAACTATACTTCCTCCGCATCTTTCCAAACCTCCCTAACTACTTCTCACTCATTTAATACCTACCACTATCCCCTTGTTAACTATTGTTACTATCAAAAGACATGACACCACCCAACATCATAATATCAATCCTATAATAAAAAAGGTGATGAATAATAATGCTGTATACAGCTGATATATGGTGGATGAAGATTCAAGTACATTGATGCTAGGCTTACTCTTAATAGGGAATGTGTATGTGGAGAGCAAAGTCTCCTTCACTGATCCCTCGTCAAATTTTTCTAGAGGATAAAACAATGGTGCAGTGTAGCAAATTTTTTATCTTGGATCAAACATGACATGCTGAATAGTAGGACAAAAATGCAAGAATCGACTGCAGCTGCTATGCTTTCTCTAGCTCCATGCATTAATATCTACACTTATTATCAAACAACAAGGTCATGAACTCCTGATATCTGGTAACACTACAGAGAGACTGAATGAAGCTTCGGATTAATAATTGCCCAGACCAAAGTATGGCCATTGACGTGTACAAAAAATTTAGACAGAGGATCATAACAACAGTGCTAGAATGAATCATTAGGTCATATTAACAGTCATTCCTTATGGAGGGCTTGTAGAAACAGTTATTTATCTTTCACCATAGCTACTTCCAAGTACATTAAACTACCGTTTCTATGCATCAGGAATGCAAGTCGATCTCCACAGACAGAGAACAAGCTCAGCATCATGAGATTATCTAGTTAAAAGTACAAAAACTTTGATTGTCCGCCACGGCATCAGGTTCATCCAACAATTAGACCGGATAGTCCAGAAAAATAATATTTTTCCATCTATAAATCCTCAAGCGAGAAAAAAAGGGCCAATTTAGATTACCCAGTAAATTAAAACGAAAGTAAACAGCCAGCAATTGTTTTGTACCCATTTATAACCTATCGATCCATCACCAGAACTAATTTGAAGCGACATTTATGATGCGCCCACCCAAAATCCGCAAGGGCAAATAATATAGCCGGATGGATGATAGAAAGGAAACCATGACCTTTTCGACGGGGAGGGTTAAGCAGGCGATGGTGATGGCGACGATGAGGAGGAGGAGGAGAGATATCCTGAGAAAGGAGAGCCAAGATAACTCCATGGCGCTACTGTAAAAGGGAAACCTTCGACGCCAACGAACACAGCAACGATCCTCCTCCTCCTGTTCAAATCCTTGCACATGTTGCTTCATAGACAAATGCTCCATCGGCTCCACAATTGGCTCCGCCATCTCCTATTTTTTCCCTTCTCCTCTAGTATTGTGTCTGTCCCGTTTCCGCCCGGTGACTTGATTGATTGCAAATCCTTCTTCCTGAAGAAGTTTTCTACCAATTAACACCGACTCCGAGCACCCAGGCTGCGATTAATCCAACGTAATTGATGACCAAATGGAGAGAGTTCGGTCTCTCTCCCTACCTACCAGGCTTGTTGGGGCTAGCCTATAAGCCCAGCCCATACTTATTCACTTCTGGAATTAATAGATATGTTTAATTTTGTATCTAGGTTTCTTTTGTAAGTTTGTTTATTCTGTTATATTATCCTAGATACTCTCAGCATTGTAGATAGTAAAACTAGATTTACATAGGTTAATTTATTACTTTCTGCTGTATATATGTATCGGCAGTGCTCAGTTTGTAATTGATATGAATATACATAAGCGTTTCAGAACTCCTTCTTGGCTAGGGCATCAAAGTCTCGTCCTTGTTTACAAACCAAAACCCCATTATAGCTTCAAATCCAATATGGTATCAGAGCTCAAGTTGTAAAATTGAGTCAGTTTACACAATCTAAACACAGTCTAAACACAGTCTACGCGATCAAAACCTAAACTACACAACCTTCAGCGGCATGGCGGCAGTTGATGGTTCGGGCAAGGGAAAGGAAGTTGCAGCAGACACTTCCAACAGCAGCATGATCGACATCAACGATCCTCTCTATGTTCACTCAGCAGAGAATCCAGGTTTGAACTTGGTTTCTAAGTTTAATGGCATTGGCTTCTTAGGGTGGAAGTATGACATGATAACTGCATTAAAAGTCAAAAATAAATATGGTTTTGTGCTGGGAAAAGTGGAAAAACCTAAGGAGACAGAAATCATAAGATATGGGGCATGGGTGAGAGCGAACTCACTTGTGCTTTCCTGGTTGAAGACTGCACTTGATCCGGTAATTGCTCAAGGTGTGAGATTCTGTGATGACCCAAAGGAGTTGTGGGATCATCTGTGCAAAAGATTTGAACGGAGCAATTTGGCCATTATTCACAACCTGAAAAGAGAGCTTGCAGAGGTTAGACAAGGTGAAGAAACAGTCAGTGAATATTACACTAAGTTAAAGAGGTTATGGGGAGAGTTGGACTTAGCTTGTTCAGCTCCGCAATGTAGCTGTGCAGGGTGCACTTGCGATGTTAAGGAAAAGATGAGGAAACAAGAGGATCAGAACAAGCTTATTCTTTTCCTGATGGGACTGAATCGAAGATACTTGTCCATCAGAGGCCAGATTTTGGCAATGGACAGTACGCCAAGCCTAGATAAGGCTTATTCACTAATTGTTCAGGAGGAAGAACAGCGAGGGGGTGAACAGAACAAAGACAATGCAATGTCTTTCTACAGCCAGAGCAATCAGTATAACCAGAACAGTCAGTATAGTCAGGCTAATCAGAGCACAGCGAGAGGGTTTGAGGGTTCCAGAAATCCCAACCCTAACCAGAAATTCGAAAGGAAAAGAATTGTGTGTACTTACTGTAAAAAACCTGGCCATGGGTATGAAGAGTGTTACCAGCGCCAGAATTGTACACATTGCAAACGCTCAGGACATATAGCAGATGAGTGTTACCAGTTGCACGGAAGGGACAAAGTGCAAGCTCGTAAGAAAAAGAGTTTCGCGCACTTAACTAGTGCCACAGAGCACACAGAAAATGCAGAAATTGAGCAAGGTGCAGGTTTAACACCGCGACAGTTGCAGCAGATATCACAGTTAATTCGAAATGCCAGTGTGAGTACAGAAGCGAAGACTGAGGAAATCGACTACTGCAATTTCTCAGGTAAAACTCTTTGTATCAGCACCAAAACTTGCCTTATGAGTAAATATGCAGATAACCCTTTTCAAGGCGAATGGGTACTCGATTCCGGTGCAACAGATCATATGACTGGAATCGAAACCCTAATTCAGAACTGGCGGCATCTCGCGCAAGAGAAGGTAGTAGTATTACCTGATGGAAGCCCGCAGCGCGTCGAATTTGTTGGCGATGTGAGGATTGGAGCTGGATTGTGGTTGAGAGATGTTCTCTTCGTCCCGAAATTTCTGTTTAGCCTTATCTCCGTGAGCAAGCTCGTTCACCAATTGAATTGCGATTTGCTCTTTGATGAATCTCGGTGTTTTGTACAGGACCGTACTCCAGACCCGGGTAGATTTCCGTTTGGGCTTGGGCGCGATGGCTTATACGTTCTGGATGTAGTGGCTGCTTGTAGATGGGCTGCGCAGAGAAGTATGGGCCGGTGTAGCCCGAAGCGAGATGGAGTCATCGGTGTGACCCAAAGCCAGACGGAGGTGGGCAATGAGAGTCGATGGGCCGCGGGTGCACAGATGGGTCGTTTTGATAGTTTGGGCTGTTTCTCTGAAATTTTGAATAAAGATGGTATTAGTCCAAGGGCTAAAGACATTCATATTAGGCTTGGACATGTTCCTTTTCGTAAACTTGTTACACTTGGTTTAATTAAAGAAGCAGATTTTTCTTCTCGTTATGCCTGTGATGTTTGTTACAAATCGAGAGCTCAGCGTTTGCCTTTCCCTGATTCTACTAGCAAGACAAAGAAAGCTTTTGACCTGGTACACATTGATGTCTGGGGCCCGTTCAACACGGAAACTTATAACGGCTATAAATATTTCGTTTGCTTTGTAGATGACTTCACCCGCACGACGTGGGTCATTCTTCTCAAACAAAAGGGCGACGCTTGGGAGGCGGTTATGAATTTTATTCGAATGGTTGAACGACAGTTTGAGGCTAAGATTAAAATGGTTCGCACTGATAATGCAAAAGAGCTTGGCAGTTCAAATGATGGTAAACGGTTTTATGCACAAGAAGGAATCATACATCAGACCTCCTGTTCTTATACACCCCAACAGAACGCAGTTGTGGAACGAAAACATAGGTATTTATTGGAGACAGCCCGTGCTCTATATTTCCAGTCTCAGGTACCTTTGGCTTATTGGGGTGAATGCATTCTGCATGCGACTTTTCTCATCAACCAGTTACCTACGAAAGCCTTACTGGGGAAGACTCCGTTTGAAAGTTTGTTTCATGAAAAGCCCAAGTATGACGATGTTAAGCCATTTGGCTGTTTGTGTTACAAGACTGTGGTTGGTCCTAAGGGTGGCAAGTTTGAGCCTAGAGGCGAGGCATGCGTGTATCTAGGCGAAGACCCTAGGAAGAAGGGGCACAAAATCTTGTGCTTGCGTACACGTGTTGTTGAAGTCTGTCGAGATGTTAAGTTTCATGTTGGGAATTTTCCTTTTGCAGAGACACAAGTTGCTTCAGACTCTATTTCAGAGGATATGGGTGTTACACCCGCGCTAGACCATGCATTCCATGATGACGATGTTCCTGTCCGTGTTTTGCCGTGTACTCAGGATCCAGCAGTCATTGTCACACCCTCTACTCCTGAAGAGAATGCTCCACATATGACTGACTCGCCTGCTGTGGATGACACTATGTGTGACTTGCGCCGTTCTAGCAGGGTGAGTCACAAACCTGGATATTTGGCGGATTATGTTTGTACCACAGTTTTTCAGGACATTCTCGACGAGAGGGTGTACGGATATGACCCATAGGAGTGCTTTTACGGATTGTGTTAGTTTGACTGAGACTACACCAGTCCGTTCTATAGCATTGTCAGCACATCAACGTCTACCAGGGATGATCCTACTTTATGTGAGCCTTATGATTATCGTTCAGCAGTACAGAGCGAGCATTGGCGCGTGGCAATGCAGAACGAGTTACGTGCTTTGGAAGCAAATGACACTTGGGATGTGGTCTCTCTACCACGAGGAAAGAAAGTGGTTGGGTGCAAATGGGTTTACAAAGTCAAACTCAAGTCTGATGGTACGTTGGAACGATATAAGGCACGGTTGGTGGCAAAGGGGTTTACGCAGCGTCACGGTATGGATTATCATGAGACCTTCTCCCCTGTGGTGAAGTTGACCACTATTCGGTCTCTTGTTGTGGTTGCGCTCTCAAAGGGATGGCACATTAATCAGTTGGATGTTAATAATGCTTTTCTCCATGGAGATCTGGATGAAGAAGTTTATATGCGGTTGCCACCAGGTCTGGAGGTCACAGGTGTGAACAAGGCGTGCCGCCTGAAGAAGTCCTTATACGGGTTAAAACAAGCTTCCAGACAGTGGTTTTCGAAGTTGGGCGGTTTTCTGAGGGCTCTTGGTTTTGTTCAGTCCAAGAATGACTACTCTCTTTTCTACAAAGATGGTGTCAATGGGAAAATCTTTGTTGCTATTTATGTTGATGATATGCTCATTGTGGGAGCGGATCAGAGGGAGATCGATGGCATTAAACAGTCTTTGGATGATACTTTCAAGATTAAAGACCTTGGTAGTTTGAGTTATTTCTTGGGCATTGAGTTTATTCGCACTTCGGAGGGGTATATACTCTCTCAACGGAAGTTTTGTACAGAGTTAATGCAAGAGTTTGGGTGCAATGACATGAGTATCGCTCGGGGGCCAATGGTGGTCGGTCAGCAGTTGCTCGCCACCGATGGCGTACCTCTTCAGGATCCTACGGTCTATAGAAGGATTGTTGGCAAATTAAACTATTTGTCCAACACCAGACCTGACATCAGTTTCACTGTTCAGGTACTCAGTCAGTTTATGCAGCACCCAAGTGATGTTCATTTAGAGGCAGCGATGCATACTTTACGTTACATTAAGGGCACGCTCAACTATGGGCTTGTCCTTGTCCGTGCTTCCCGTCTAGGCCTTACTGCCTATTGTGATTCTGACTGGGCTGCATGTCCCAACACTCGGAAATCCGTTTCTGGCTACTATATTTTCCTGGGTGATAGTCCTATCTCTTGGAAGACAAAGAAACAGGGGTCTGTTTCACTCTCGAGTGCGGAAGCAGAGTATCGGTCTTTACGTCGGGTTACTGCGGAGTTGACTTGGCTTACACGTTTGTTACATGAGCTTGATGTGGCAGATGTTACTCCTATTCCGGTTAAGTGTGACAATCAGTCCGCGATTTACATTGCTCGCAATCCAGTTTTCCATGAACGCACGAAGCATATCGAGATCGATTGTCATTTTGTGCGTGACAAAATACAGCAGGGTCTTGTTGATGTGGTCTACACGCATACCTCGCAGCAACTCGCAGACATGATGACTAAGGTTCTTCCAGGAACGCGTTACAGGGAGCAGTAGCTCGCATGGGCATGGAACGTAGTGCTTCTTCAAGCCTTGGTAATGACACCTTACCTACGGCTTGAGGGGGGGTGTTGGGGCTAGCCTATAAGCCCAACCCATACTTATTCACGTCTGGAATTAATAGATATGTTTAATTTGTATCTAGGTTTCTTTTGTAAGTTTGTTATTATTCTGTTATATTATCCTAGATACTCTCAGCATTGTAGATAGTAAAACTAGATTTACATAGGTTAATTTATTACTTTCTGCTGTATATATGTATCGGCAGTGCTCAGTTTGTAATTGATATGAATATACATAAGCGTTTCAGAACTCCTTCTTGGCTAGGGCATTAAAGTCTCGTCCTTGTTTACAAACCAAAACCCCATTATAGCTTCAAATCCAATAGGCTTCCACCCTCTCTGTCGACGATGCAAATGAGAAGGAAGAAGCAACAGCCTTCCGGTACACCATGTTTATGCAATTTTCCCGTACTAGATGATATATGTTCAACTTTACTAATTTCATCTCTTTAGACCTTTTCGGCTTCACTCGTTCTTTGCACGCATCTTTTTTATAATAATAAGTAGTTAGATTAAAGAAAATTTTTGGGAAAATTATGTTTCACCCCATGACAATTGTCAATATTATATTCCACACGAACCACCTATATAGTTTGATTCATTAAATCCCGCATTCAAGAGATTTCCTCGGTTTTATAACCAACCCCTCCCGTCCAAGTTGGTTTTCTAATTTTTATTTAATTTAAGAGATGTTTAAACGCTATCAGAAGTTGATGAAAATTTACATAGACGATGATAAAGCATTATTTTCGGACCTAAGTGTAACACCCCACTTTTTAGCTCTAATTTCTTTTTTACAATATAGCAAAAGACTTGCAATACTACCGGGGTGTTACCGCCACACCCACACCCACACCCACTGTGGATGCTAAGGCTTACTACCACTGACTACACCAAATTAAGTTAAACTCTTAAACTTTATATATGTTCAAAACCTAACCATAACATTTAATAACTTGTACATCCGTAGACTATCATATTCTTTTAAAACCCATCACTAGCTTACACAAGGAGTTTAAACCTATTACAACTGAATTTTGTAAAAACACTACATCGTCTTCTAACTTCAGTCACTAGTCCTCTTTAGCTCCACTCTCTCATGCAACTTTTTAACCTGTTCCTGTGGTCAGTCATACAATTACAGAGAAAAGACCATAGGGCATACAGCCAAAATCAGCAAAGCTGAGTAATTCTTGCCACAACATCTAAAATACATTTTATCTAGTAAAACTTCAAGTATACAATACCATAGCAACACATAGTGTAACACCCCTACCGTTAATCCCGTCATTACCGCCTCATCTCCTCGTACTTACATACTTACGCAGCGGATACTTTCTTACACAACGGCGGGTGATGCAATGCCGTTAGCCACCCATGTGGCTAACAAGGCCTACTTCCATTACAACATCGGTCTGATGGACCAGAATACCCGAGTACTAAACAAATACAATTCATACTTCATTTACAACCAAGTACTACAATTCTCCATTCAATACATTGCTCAATCCTTACCTTACAATATACAGAGTTCCTAAGTACGATACCAAAGTTCAACATCTTCCACATGTCTATACATACTCCTTAAGAGTTAACATATTACCCATTTCTCACAAATCTACATACTTTTCCAAATACAAAAGGGTGTACCGCTTGGTACACCAACACTTCAAAGGGCTACAAGCCTTATACAATTCTTTACTATCCACAAATTATCCCTAGCTAACTAAGCACAGCAGCCGGTCTCTTACAACGACCACAACAGCTTCGGGTACCTCGGAAATAGAAACAGTGCCCCAAGGGGCTCAGCAAAAAGCTACATATGAAATCTGCATACCCCGCATACTAGCGAGGGTACGCTGACTACTTGGTCGAATATATGCGGTTCATTTTACTTATACACACATACATGCTTTCATACACTACATTACAATACATCACAAGCATTGTTATACCCAAAATTTTGCCCCCCCTGGTTAGGGTCTACGAGGTTTCACTGTTGGAAAAAAAGGAATAAACAACGCCCCTTTAAAAACGGTTATATTGTAAATCGTTTTTTTTTTATAATAGGCGTGACATCTTAATAAACGCTTTGCTTAGAAAGCGTTGTTTATGTTATGGCGCCCAAAGACAAATACAACGCTTGCTTACAAAGCGTTCTATAAGAGATACGTATAAAAAACGCTTCTCAAAAGAAGCGTTTTTTATGTCTTTGGGCGCGATAACATAAAGAACGCTTCACTTAAGAAACGTTCTTTATGCTGATCGTAAGTAGCATAAAAAACGCTTCTTAAGTGAAGCGTTCTTTATGTTACCTAAATTATAAACAGTTTTCGCCCTCCCGCCCAGTCTTCTCATCAGTCTAATCGCGATTGTTCCCCTACCCACCCACTCTCTGTAAACCTCGATCTCACTCCATGTAAACGTTGCTCTCCCTCTGTAAAAAACCTCGCTCTTTCCGCTTTATCTCCTCTCAATCGAAACCCAGAAACATCACAATATTTGCCGCCGCGGCACCTCTTTCTCTTCCCTCCCGATAATCGATTTCTATCTTCCGGCATTGGGGCGATGAAGGCAGGCCAGATGCATGCGTAGATCGATATCAGCGCCTCTCGCTATCGGTAATTTTGCCCTCAATCTGCGAACAGATATATACATATATATATATATATATATATATATATATATATATATATATGCATTTTTTGTCATAGATATAATCTTTCGATTAGTAATTAATGTTTGCAAAATCGCACGAACAGGACATACATGCCCTGTCGCACGCACGGCGCCTCTGGATTACAACCCCAACAGCGAAAGGAACAACATACATGCGCGGTAGATCTTTCGGCTCTATTCTTGGGCTGATGAGGTATTTTTGCAAACCAAACTTCTTAATCAGGAAAATACATGCTCTGTTTGTTTGGGGTTAAGGCGTCTGTTTGTTTGGGATTAAGGCGTGAAATATATTGTGTGTGTATTGTTTGGGAATAATTTTGCATGCAAACCATACTGCGGCGCGCATTTGTTGTTAACCTATGTGTGCTTGCAAACCAAACTAGCTTGTTAATTAATAAGAAACATATATACTCTGTTTTTTTGGGATTAAAGGCGTGAAATAAAGTGTACGCGCGTGTGTTTGGGAATAATAATTTTGCATGCAGACCAATGGACTTGCTGGTTTTTACTATGTGTTGATTATTGTTAATCAAGGGCGCATATTGTTGTACTATGTGCTGATTTTTACTTACTGGTTGTACAATTAATGGACTTGGGAATTAATGTGTAATATAATGCGTTTCGGCATGCATACAAATATAGTATATATGGCGAAATTAATTTGGTTAGATGATTATAGGGCGTATTAATTAATGCTATATATTATATTATAGTATAACCTAGGGTGCAAATATTAGATGACTATAGGATGTATTAATTAGTTACAAAGACATAGCATTACGGCAGCTTGCCTGACGTATTCCTCTTCCCCATATTGCTTTTACCTTAACATCCACCCAGAAGTTTATCTACGTTTCTACCAATACCAACATCAAAAACTTATAAGTTCCTTCACATTCTTCTCAGATTTGTTATCCGGTCAAGCTAGGCATTCCAATTAACCCTCTAATGTTTTGGAAATCTATATGACCACCATTGGCCATATTAGAGACCTCTAGCGCTACTTACAGCTTCTTAATTTCTTGTAGTTATTATTTTAGTATCCCTTTACATTTTTTGGCTAGCGCCTATGACCTTCGATCGTCATCAACCTATAATAAAAAAAAATTGAACTCGGACAGGCCCACCAACTTTATTTTCCTTCTCGACCTTTCTTCTCTCCTTTTCGATTCCTATAGTCACCTCTGACTAGTATGTATGCTGTAGAAGCTTCAGTAGACCGAGCAATCAGAACTGGACAGCACTGAAACATCACAGAGAAAATCGGATAAAAAGTTAGACGAATTTGGCCGATGTAGACGGTTGTTGCCTCTGTTGAAGATGAAAGTACCAACGATCATGATGATTCTTCTACTGATACAAAAGAGACAGAAGAAGAAAAACATGGTACAAAAGAGACAGAGGCAGAAATAGATGAAAGGATGAATGAGAACTCAGAAACAGAGAGGTTGAAGAAATTGGCTAAATAGTTAAGTGAGGCTGCCACGAAGTAGAGTCCGGTGGCGATTAACGGATTACCGGCATACTTCATAACCTTGAATGAAGAAAACGGTTTTCTAGAATAGTGGTATCAGGAGGACAAGAAGAAACTTAGTCAATTATATGGTGGCATGGGGGACTATATGAAGATAAAGTGGTACCACATCTCCCGGTTGATGAGTTTCATGTGTTATGGATGGAGATGGAGATGGAGAAGGTAGACACTTCTCCATCTCCAGTTTCGATTGGATCTTCTTTCAGTTTTGAACATCGATAGGTCTGAGAAATCTTTAAACGCTAGGACATGACTGTCTGTAGATTGCATGTAGTCATTTGGAATACTAGTCACACTGTTGATGTGGGGTGCATCGTATCTTTAAAAAAAACATATGAAGGTCCCTTGGCAATTAAAAATATTAAGATACTCCCCCTAAGTATGATTCCCCCTGAGTTTGCATGTTAAGCGACTTTGACAAATGATAGTGAAATACCCCAAACCTTGATATGTTGTTAAACATTTAAACTATGGTATGTAAAGGCTAAAAAGTGCCTTAGAAACATCAGTGAACAATTTGAATCATAGTAAAATGCAATAAAGCACTAAGATATAGTTTGAGCAAAAACATGCTCTAAGCTTGGAGTGAACTTGGTTAGGACCCAAGGAACCTACCAAGACTTAATAACATTCAATTATGATTTAATAAGGCTAATTAAGTCCTTAGGAAACCTTGGTAGACAACTAAACCAAACAAAACACAAATAAATGCCTTAAAGTCAATATGGGCAAAAATGTGCTCTAAGCTTGGGATAAATTTGTATAAGACCTAAAGGTCATACCTATACCTTATAAATATGTTAATGAACATATTAAACCAATTATCAAAGAAAACCAAGCTTGAAAACAAGTTAAAACATAAAATATACTTTAAGGAGTCTTAAAGCACATTTTTGAAAAATTGTCTTGTAAATGAGTTTTGAGTGGCTAAATGTCCATCATTACTCTTTAATTAATATGTGTACTACTTAGTATCACATTTGGAAGTCTAGATCAATGAGAAATCAAAAATTTCACATCTATGTGCCTTGTTTTAGTGAATAGTAACTATTATAAGCTAGTTTGTAACATATGTTATTATAAGTAATTTAATTGGTCAACTAAGACCAAAACACCCCTAAGTAACTAAAGGGGGCCGGTTTTCATGGTGTGAGTCATCACCCTTGCTAGCACTTATCAAGTAAATACATAAAGGATAAAGCAAGTTACTATTTGCTTTTAACAAACAAATATCTAAAACTAGCTACTTACCTTCTCATTCTCTCATTTCTTTTGTTCCCACCGTAGCCAACCCTTCTTCCTCCTCTCTCCATCGGTTTGCAGCAGCTCTCACACCATTCTCCATCTTTGAACTCTTATATCTCCTAGCTCTCTTTGCCAAATCAAAAACTAAGACCACCATTCTCTTAGTTAAGTCAAGCTCTACAATCTTGTCTTTTCAAAACTTCAAAACCTCCATTTCGGTGCCAAGAGAAATCTTCATGGGAGGATCTTGAGCTCACCTTTTCATGCCTTGTTATTCTCCTTTGCTTCAAGGTAAGGAAAATCAAAGAAAAACAACATTCCCTCTTGTTTTTGTGTGTAACCGAGAATCACCTTTGATGGTGTCTTCTCTTGTTCTTTCATAGCTCCATTTCAATCTTCAAGGGACAAGGAGGAGTCCTCTCTTGTTACATATTCAAGTTCTCTTTCAAATTCAAAGGTAAACATCATTTTAGTGTATTAAAACACTTATGTTAAACTAGGGTTTGTATATGAGATTAAGTGTGAATTCTTAAGCTCATTACCTTTATATGTATATTGAATAGAAAGTTGACAAGTGATCAAACTCCTTGCTGATTTTCGGTACAAGGAAACAAGAAAGAAGTTTGTGAGGAAAAGAGGTAAACAAACTATCTCAATGTAGTTTAAATGCCTTAGGAAAAATGAGCTTGATTTGCTTGATAAAATACCTAAGGAGCCAATGGTGAATGACCTAGTAAAATGCTCTCAAGGAAACTATTAAGGGGCATATGTGATGTTGAGTGTATTTGCAGGTTAAAGGCAATATATTATGTGGGAAATTCAGTGTTTAAGGTTTATGCAATTTAAGGGCCTAAGAGCCATGCAATTTAAGGGCCTAAGTGCCAAGCAATTTAAGTTTATGCACTATATTGTGATGTAGTGTAAATTTGGTGAAGTTTTGTGTGTGAGAATACTCTTGATGGATTTTAGGTGTTCTTGAATGAAATAAGGTAAAAACCTAAGTGTTTGGATGTGAGAATATACAAGAGAAGCTATGGCAAAATTTGGAAAATGTATAAGAAGTTCTAAGTGTTTTAAATGAGTTTTGGTGAACTAGGAAGTGTTAAAAATGAACAAGTGTTTTACTAGGGAAGAAAACATGTATTAAGGTGATTTAGAGTGATACAAGGATTTAGGTATTATCTTGGAAGTTCTAGGAATTCAATGTGTGTTTTTGAGGATGTATTAAAGTCTTGGAGAAGTTTGTTTAAGGTTTAGGAATGTTCATGTACAAGGAGGAAATGATGTTTAGGTAAGATGTTCAAGGAGTTGTTTAGGAAGAAAAGATGCTTGGGAGATGATGTTGTAGTGGTGAGGAAACATTATTGGCATGGTGGTTATCATAGGCATGAAACACCACCTAGAAAACCAAGGAGAAAATATCATAAGTGTTAGGAATTTTGGTTTGAAATGAGTAAGTGTTTAAGGAGCTATGAAATGAGTTTTATAGATGTTATGTGAAGGGTTAAATGTGCCAAATGATGTTAGAACACATTAGGAGGCTTGAGGAAAAGTTTGGAGAAAGTTTGACAAGTTTTGGACAATTTCTGATGTTGTCCGACCCAGTGGTCCGACCTAGGGTGGGTCGGACAGCCCCAGTTAATTCAACCGTTGGAGTTTCTGGAATGGTCCGACCCAGAGGTCTTGGGTCGGACATGGGTCGGACAGGTGGATTTGAAAAACGGAAAAGTTTCTGGAACGGTCCGACCCAGTTGTGGGTCAGACTGTGGGTCGGACGGCCCAAAACATGTAAAAAAAACAAACTAAGTGTGGTTTAAGTAGTAAACCCTAGTGAGTTATAATGACAATTTAGTGGGGGAAAAAGTTGTATTAAAATATAAAAGTAAAACAAGTTAAAATGTGAAGTTATTTAACTAAGTTAACGGGGGATAAGTTATAAGCATTAGACTTTAAACAATCATGTTACCCCAATGTTAATAAAAGTACATGTAATGTTATCAGTTGTTCGAGAATTGCTCGAGGAACATAAGTGGACATGATAGAGTGGACTCCGGTGACAGGTATGGTTTTCTTGCAACCTGTGTCCTACCGGATTACACCGGCTTGTATGCCAATGTGTTTTCGTATGTTTGCCACGTTATAAGATAAATCATGAAACGAGTTTACCCCGTATTGTTATTGTATGTTTTCACGTGCCGATACCGGTAACCTCGAATGCGCATGAAGGGCTAGTTAACCATTATTAGGTAAACATAAGAGAACGGTATCCGGTAATAACGTTTCCGACCTAAGGAACGTTCTAACCACGGCTATGCGTGAGTTAGTCATGTGATGTGTTTTGTGTGTGATGTCTATGACTCTCCCTTCCCTTGTGTGTGTCTAACAAGACTTAACCCAATGTTTGTGAATGTTTAATAAAGTTCAAAGTTGAACTTCTAACAAGTGCTAACGGGGGAAGTGAGGAGTCCGGTCTGTTCCGGCCACGCGTGTGAGTATGGGAGTCAATGTCATAACCGGTTCGATTCTCTTTGTATGTTATGATTGTTTTCCAATTTGGTTTCCAACCTTCCCTTTAGCTTAACCAAGGCTATTTACTGACTCACGTCGGGCCACAGGGGCATACTATGTTTATGTTTGTTCGGTGTGCTTGGATCACTATATCCGAGGCACCTTGTGTTAAGTTATCCGTTCATTTAACGAGACGGTAACGAGTTATGTAATGAGCTTATCATGAGACTGGCAACATTCTCTAGGCTACAAGTGAACTGACTATGTTTGGGCCGGTTCATAAAGGGAGCCGTTCCCGTTATGTTATGTATTATTGTTATGCTGCAATTCTTATTGCGATGTGATGTGATATGTTGTTAAGATGTGGAGTATGTGGATTATGGATATGAATTCCAGTTTATTGTAAGAGGCGTTTAAGGATAACCCGATTGGTGGGTATGTGTCGTCTATTAAGGAAATAGCTCCGTTATAGGAGAAACACTCTAGGGATTAAAGATCACAACGAGTGATTTGTTAAGTGTAGTTGAATTGGCTGTTTAATGAGCCGTTGTTGTGCAGTGTAATGTGTTGTGTATTTGTAGTTTACATGCATGATTCTGATATAATCAACCGCATGCTAAGACGACAAATAGTTGTGCGTGGCCTGATAGCATGCGGGCTGCGGGATTACCATACCAGCAAAGGTGCTGAGCCCCTTGGGGGCCACCCTTTCTCTTCTTTTCCTATTTCAGGTACAAGGAGCTGGAAGCCGTTCGAGAGTAGGATGAGGTAGTCATTGTACATGGGTAATCATTTAAGTTGTATGTACACTACTCAGTAGGTGTAGTAAGACCGAAATTGTTATCGGCATTAGTTTATGAATACTCGGTACAATTGGAAGGTGTATGCTGTCTCTATTGTTAATGGAAGGGTCAATAATGTGTAGTCGCTGGGGAATCTAGTCCATCAAACCGGTACAATGTATATGTAATAGCCTTGTTAGCCACGTGGGTGGTTAACGGCGTGTAACACCAACGAGTTAAGGAATGTGATGAAGTTTGTTTTTCCGCTGCAGTTCATTGTGAGTGTGTTAATGTTGGATGGGGTGTTACAGATAGCAATAAGTGACAGCTTCTATACACAATAAGTGACAGCTTTTATGTTATAATGTAACCTTAGTAGATAACTTTCTACTATGGTTATAGTATAACATAAAAGCTGTCACTTATTGTGCAAATAAGTGACAACTTCTATGCACAATAAGTGACAGCTTTTATGTTATACTATAACCATAGTAGAAAGTTATCTACTAAGGTTACATTATAACATAAAAGCTGTCACTTATTGTGCATAGAAGCTGTCACTTATTGCTATCATTTGTCAAAGTCGCTTAACATGCAAACTCAGGGGGAATCATACTTAGGGGGAATATCTCAATCTTTTTAATTGCCAAGAGTTTTTCATCTAGTTTTTTTCAAAAGGTATGATGCACCCCACATCAACAATGTGTGGCTAGTATTCCAATTGACTGTATGCAATCTACAGACATTCATGTCCAAGTGCTTGAAGATTCTCCGACCTATCGATGTTCAAAACTGAAAGAAGATGCGAATCCAATCCAAACTGAAGATGGAGAAGTGTCTACCTTCTCCACCTCCGTTTCCATCCATAAGTCATGAAGCTCATCAACTGGGCGATCTGGTACCACTTTATCTTCATATAGTCCCCCATGCCACCATATAATCGACTAAGGCTCCTCTTATCCTTCTGATACAACTACTCTAGAAAACTGTTTTCTTCGTTCAAGGTCATGAAGTATGCCGGTAATTCGTTAATCGCCACTGGACTCTACTTCGTGGAAGCCTCACTTAACTATTTAGCCAATTTCTTCAACCTCTTTGTTTCTGAGTTCTCATTCATCCTTTCATCTATATCTGCCTCTGTCTCTTTTGTACCATATTTTTCTTCTTCTGTCTCCTTTGTATCAGCAGAAGAATCATCATGATCGTCGGTACTTTCATCTTCAATAGAGGTAACAACTGTCTTAGCGAATTGGAAATTTCTTCTCAGGTACGTATTATAAGTACTTTTGTGTTTGAATTGGTGATTTTAATTATTTGCGCATGTTTGGATAAGTTTAAATGGTGCACTTAATCGCTTTTATAATTCTGTTGTGCAGCTTGTTGATTTCTTCTCAACACTTATTCACAAGTCGATCGATCTGAAGTTTGTCAATAAGGAGAGGGCGCACACATGTGTTGAAAGCACTAAATTGATCAGAAGAAGTCATGAGTCTATCTTTTCTTTTTTTCAAATGGTTGTATTGTGCATGTTATGATCGAAGTACTTGAACCATTTTTAGTATTTTGGTTACCATTTTTAGTATTTTGGTTAACTAGCTAGTTACAAATGTTGTAGTTGATCGATACTACACTTAAGCGTATCTGCGCTAGCTGGTATATAATATTAATGCAAACAAGAGTATTGATGTTGATCTATATATTAATTAAAATTCACCAGTTTGGTTGATATGGTATATACAATGCAAAAAGGTTTTGAATGATTTTGTGATTTTAATTTTGTGTTACGCGGAGGGTAATAAATTGTATAAAAAATAAAAATATATAAAAAAAGACCATATAAGAAACGCTTATATGTATAAGCGTTTCTTATACTCTCGCGCCAAATGACATAAAGAACGCTTGTCTTGATAAGCGTTTTTTATAAATCTTCATAAAGAACGCTTATAGTAAGCAAGCGTTTTTTATAGTCGGACATAAAGAACGCTTTCACCTTGAAGCGTTCTTTATGCCTCGTAGATTCCCGCCCCCTTACCCGCTTTAAAAAACGCTTTAGCTATAAGCGTTCTTTTAAATTAATGTATAAATAACGCTTACAACGCGTTCTTCAAAAGGCTCGACCATTTGCGTCGCCGGCATAAAAAACGGTTATAAAGCGTTGCAAAAGACAAATAAAAACGTTGTTTATTCCTTTTTTTTCCAGCAGTGTTTTGGTGTTGTGAGGGGCATTTCAATCAAGTAATGAGAGGTCCTGGCTCGATCGGCACATTCCAGGGCATGGGGAGCAGTTTCGTCATTGTCAGGGGCGTTTTTGTAATTTTTAAGGCTCCCGAGACCTCCTATAGGCTTTCTCTCTCCTCCAAAGGATGCCCAAATCAGCTTGATATGCTTTGATTTTTTAACCCACGATAGAGGATGACATTTTAAGCATAATGGCGTTGGAATTTTGATTTTTCGAATTTCCAATAATTTTTTGCAATTTCTGACTGAATCTGACGAGAAATTCAATTTAAAAATATTCCAACATTTAAAAAATCCGATTTCACTTCAGAAAATTCGTAATTGCCATCCTTGACATGTGGTTAAAATTTCACAGCAAAATTCCTTTGGGAATTCATTTAATTAAAATGTCAAAAAATCTTACTTTTACTAGATTTTCTTTATCTTTAAGAAAGTCTATATAAGGGGATAGGTTTTTTGATAAAATCAGAGTCTCATATGCTCAAGAACCCTAGGAAGACAGAAAGCACAGCTCCCTCTCTCTCACACGTTTCCCAATGCCCGGCCTAGACCGGGCAATTTGGGTCGCTGGGTCGGGTTGATATCAACCCTAACCCAACCCATTTAAAAAATCATCAACCCATGCCCAACCCAAAAATGGATGGGTCAGAAAATCATGACCCTAACCCAACCCGTTTAAAATCCTTCAACCCTAACCCAACCCACCCAATCCATTTTTTAAGCATACAATAATTTAGACGGATTAGGAGTAGACTTTAACAAAAAAATCCAAAAACATCCAGTGCTAACTAATTAGGGTGAAACAAAATGAAGAGAAGTAACCTTGCTTGATCGACCCAACTTTAAACGAATTTCATGTTATGCAAAGAATGTAAAAGTACTACACCAATTTCCCATGAATAGAATGACATGTACTTCTTCCATAAGTTTATATTTATCAGTCTGAGCATAAAGCTCTACCACTGTTGGGGAGGAATCCTATCTAGATATGCACATGATCCTAGTGTTCTTAATAAAGAGGGAACGAAAATGAAAATCTTCATTATGCATTAGAGAAATATACTAAAGACAAATCTTCTAAAGTTAGAAATAATTTATAAACTGAGAGCTCAAGGCCTCAAACTATAACTAATAGTTTTTAAAATAATTACATCTGTTTAAAATGAGTGCTTATGCCTGAGAAAAGTAAAATCATAATAACTTAATCGTTACCAACAGTTGAGGAACTTCTATGTAGCATGATATCCGTATTGTTGGTTTCAAAATTCACTAAGAGGTTCATAATCAAGATCATACTTACAAAAAATACATATCACCAACTTTTGTTCACCATTCTAGACAATCTAAACATACATATGTTCTCAAGAACAACTATGGCAGTGAGAATAGGAAAAACAAACCTTGGACAGAGATGAAGAGCAACATAGACATGAACAACGACGTATAGAAGAAAATGGAAGTGAGTCTACAAGACGAGAGTATTTGGGTTTTCAACATTATGTTAAGGTTTGGTTGGGCCCTTTGTTTGATATGCAACTAGTTAGGCCGTTTGTTTAGTTAAAATATATGATATTATTAAAGGTGGGATAGTCCAACTGCACTTGGGCTCAAGGCTAAGGTATAGTTTCATCTGAAAATAATATATATATATATAATTGTGAATTAATTATTATCAAATATATTTTCGGGTTTCGGGTTGGGTCATGGGTTATGATATCTACCCTAACCCAACCCACAAAATTAGCTTATTACCCTAACCCAACCCAAAAAATAGATGGTCAATAATCAAGACCCTAACCCGCAAAAATATGGGTTGGGTTCGGGTTGGGTTTCGGGTTGGGTCAAAATTGCCAGGTCTAGCCCGGCCACCCGAATCATACCGAAAATCCCCCGAAATCACCATCTAAACTCGTTTTCCGATCCCCAAAGCATCAATAATCATCAAAACCCCACATAAACACCACCAAAACATGAAGAACAACAAGAACAACCAACAACCAGAAGCTTGGTTCGAAAACCCTTCGGGTCTGCCATCAACGGAGCACTCGACGAATCCCGGTGTGAAGAATCATCATGAACCCGGAGGTAAAACAGGTAGAAATTCGACTTTCCTAACTCCCCACGATATTATCAGTATTGCCTCAAAATTTGGGTTCAAACTAACTCTTTTTCGCTTCTGTATCACTAATTGTTTTAGATACTGCCTTGTTACTTGTTTGCTAAGTTTTGTATTAATTTTGATTTCAAATTGAGTTCTTTCAATTACTAACGTGTTCATAATCTTTCAGGCTATATACCCATAAAATTTGAGCTCAAAACACCGTCGGAGCCATCAAAAACCCACCGTCCGTGGGTTGTCCGTGACCTCGGACTCATTGTCCAGGACCACGGACGAGTTGTGGCTACAGACGTGATTAAAATTTGACCTAATTCTGCCTCCGAAACCCTAGTTTAGGTAGCTTTTAATTTCACTTTAATTTTCTGTCAAAAAATGCTAAAAAAAAAAAACAGAAGCGCGCACTTAGGTTAAAAACGACTTTGTAGTAAGCCGTAAATAAACCAAGTAGAGGAAAAATGACCTAGGAAGGGTAATGAAAGTAATTTGAACCCTAAATAAGTCGAATACCAAGCCCCCGAACCCGAGCTCTACCTTTCCAAATTTACTCTAGGCTAAAATTAGGTGGCGACTCATAATAGGTTCCAGTGAGCTAGCTTAGGTTTTAATAATTGTTGTTATATGACATAGTTATTAATCTTAGGTTCTAAGTGGACCTAAAACCCGGTTAGATCCTAATCAGCTTTAATCAACATAGGGTAGGGTTTAAAATCGAGGCTCACAAACTGGCGACTCTACTGGGGAGAAAATTCTTAATATTAACTAGTTTAATTTTAAGAAAGAGGGCTTAACTTGAAAAATGTTTATTTATGGCTTTTATTACATTGTTTATTTACTTTTGTGCGCAATTTAAATTTCTGTATCTTTGCATCATATGAGAGCGAGGGTCCACATAAACTAATGTCACCCCGGGACCCGCTTAAGGGTCCCCTGTCAGGGACTCACACCTTTTAGGTGATGTGAATAAGTGGGGGAAAAGAGGAGGGTGTCGTCTAATCACACCCCCTTAATACCTGGGCTTTAGCCCCAAACATTTTCCTGGCAGTACCCTTACCTAGCCCATTGTTTGGTCAGTCAAAGACCCGACCGTAGACGCACACCTTTAGGTGACGTGAAAAAGTAGGGAAGCCCTAAGAATAGCGTGCAAGCCTGATGGGTGTGAAATATGAATGGTTTTAGTGGTCCTGAATGCCTATTTTTCTTACGCGCATGGATAATATTCCACACTTGTCATACGTTTTCCTTTGGTTTGTTGTTTGTTAAGGGTTGACACCTTTTTCTATGTTAAAATGCAGAGAAAAGCCAAGGAAACAGTAGATTAACTCACAAGGGAGATGATGCAACAAACGGGGGTCGAATTGGAGTCAGAACGATGAATTTGGAGGACTTTGAAGGTGTGTCCGAGCTTGTGTCCGAACTTCGAAGTTCAGACGCAAGTCGAGAGTTCGTGTGCTGCGCCTGATGGAATGTTCGAACTTCAGTCCGAACGTCTAAGTTCGGACATGGTCTGCGATTCACAATGAGAAAAGTCAGGAGTCTGTCGTACGGAGCATGTCCGAACTTGTGTCCGAACATCCAAGTTCGGACACAAGTCGAAACTTTCTGAATTAGAGCGCTCAAAGCATTGTGTCTGGACATTGAAGGTCGGACCAATGTTCGGACACGACTAAAAAGTCAGCAGAAGCTCGGCGTTTTGAAGGGAGAAAGAGGAAGGAAACTCTATTTAATGACCTAATTAGATGAGAGGAAGGGCATTCATTACCTATCACCACATCACGACACTCTCACGCTGAAAAACTACGCTCCTTCCATTCACCCACACCATCAGCATCAGCTTCATCTTCATCCCCATTCATCAAGCATTCGATCAGCATTGAGGAGGAGCTTCAGTAGAAGGGAGTCAGTCCATCATCTTCAACCTTGCGCCTGCAGCCACTGATTCTGGATAATCGTTCAACTCGAGGGTTTTTCTTCCTTTAGATGAATTCCATGTTGATTGTATTTATTTACTTCTTTGCAATGTCTGGCTAGTAGGGATTAACTCTGGGGTAGGGTTGTTCGTAATGGATACAATGTAGTTAAGAATTCTGCAATTTGATTATGAGACTGTAACGGATTGTTTCCAGGTTAATGATTATCATTCATCTTCTCTATCAATTTCGCGAGTTTATAGAGTTGTTTATCAAGTTACTTTCATTAATCGTTCATTTAGTTTTTGATTTGCATTTACTAAATTCAGTTACAAAAACAATTCACAACCCCCTAAACTTCTAGTTTTCTTAGGATTAGGCTTATTTCTTCAAGTCCCATGGATTGATACCCGGTTGCTTCTGTTAGCTATACTATTGCGACCGGGATTTTTGCAACCCGACAGGCTTTTCATTAAAGTTCGGACCTAAGTTCGGACATGTCAGTATCCTGACGAGTGAAACTTGTTTCGGGCGTATATTCTTCGTTTGGACTCCGTTTTTCTCCCCGTTTGTTGCGTTGCGAAGCTTGTGAAGTGAAGAATGCAATTCTATGACTTTTACCTGCATTTGATACATAAAATGCATCAATTATTATCTAAACATAAATCATTGGAAAAACACATGATAAGTGAGAAATATTGGCCAAACCACTACAAAAAATTAAGCAAATTAAACCCTTCAAATGCTCTATATTTCACACTTATCAAAGCCCTATTCCTTTGTGGTGACCTGGGCCCGCGCCCCAAGCACCTCTCCGGATCGATCTGTACCCATTGGACTGAGTTATTTTGTGAGGACATTTGCATCACCTCCTTATGTAAGACTTTTGTGCATATGCTCCTTTTCTCCTGGGCCTCAGGCCCAATGTTTGTATCAATCATCAATCTCTTCTAGCCCAAATGGAACATTTAAAGGGTTTTGATAATCCAAATACTTCGATCACCCCAAAACAAAAAAAAAGCAAAAATCCATTAGGCTGATTCTTGTTACAAGCCTGATTCTTACAATACCCACTCGTAAGACCAACAAATCTTGTAACCCAAAAGTTTAGTCCAGAGCAGACCCTTCCAAAATTTTGGAGTCCGGTATTCATTGCAGCGCACTAATTTTCGGCCTGTGTTCCTAAGTTTAGTCCCAGTCTCACTCCCGCAATGCTGACTTATCTTTTTGCTTAAAACAAGCAGCACCCCTCGTAGCTAGGATGTCGTCTGGAGTTAACAATCGAAGTACTCAGCTCGCTGAGCTTGTGGATTTGATAGGGAAACTAGCTGAGTTAGAATTTATCCACAGGAGTGCCTTGGAAGAGCTAAGCTCAGGATTTGTGTCGGCTGCAAGGGAAGCGAGAGCTCTCATTCATTCTCTCGGGGAAGTCATCCCTTTAGATCTGGCCCCCAATGAGGACGGGGTCAAGTCACCGGAGAACCAGGAACCGCAACAAGAGTAGGCCGCACAGGTGCCCATTGTAGATCTATAGCAGCCGCAGAGTCAGATTCTGAGAGTACTTCTAGGGCGGGGGTTAGTCCGACTCAAAGCCTCGCGGTTTCGCGGGCGGCATCTGGGGGCGTATCCCGCGCAGTTCTGTCGTTTCCACCTACTCACAGGCCACTCCACAGATAATTGTTGTAATTTGAGGTCTAAAATTTTGTTATTGGCCCAAGAAGGAAAAATCCAGATTGCAACCCCGGTACCGGAGCTTCCCCACAAAGCCGAAAGGGAGTTCACACCCATTGGTTGTCCCTTAAGCCAGGCCTTTGAGGAGTTGTAGGACGAAGGGCTAATACGACCGCTCATTCCTCGCCATGGAGAGACACGAAAGGGGAGTAGGCTCAGTCAATTTTGTAGGTACCATCAGCTAGCGGGACATGATACCAATGATTGCAAAGTGCTGAGACATCGGATCCAAGACCTCATCGATCAGGGATATCAGCGTTTGGATGACCTCGGGACCTTAGAGTCCGAAGTTCAGTGTGCTGCCTTTACTGTTTTCTGGGATGGCAAAAAGCCAGCACGAGGGGCAGGACGGAAGCCCACATCCACGGTCAGCTTTGTCCCATCAAATGCTCACATTACTCGGTCGGGCAAGCACTACGGATCACCTGAAAAGCCATCGCAAGGGGAAGAGCGAATGTTGTCTCCCCTGGTGGCTGAAGAAATTCCAGGTGAACAAGAACTGCTTCAGAAGCTGAAGGCAACAACCATCCCCATGGCCATCTGGTCTCTGCTTACGATCTCACCAGAGCACCGACGGGCCATTGCCAAACATTTGGGCGGGCCAGAGGAAAGTTTAGCCCGGAGAGGATGGTCGCGGTCTTTGGCAAAAGCAGGAAGAGGAGATCAGTTTTCACGAGCGAGATCTCCGAGCACTCGGAAAAAGCATTGTATATTACTGTTTGGTGCGGGGCCTTCAAGGTGCCAAAGGTCCTCATTGACACAGGAACAGACGTTAGCATCTGTCCTCTGAAAGTGGCAGAGGGCATGGGTTACGACAAGTTTGAGTCTTGCCAAATAGTGTTACGAGGGTATGATGATAACCCAAGACATGTCTTCGGCCTATTGGATCTTCCACTCAAGTTTGGAACAGTTATTCATCCGGTGAAGTTCTTGGTTCTGCAAATTCCCCATTCTTTTAATCTGATTCTGGGACGGGATTTCCTTCAAGATTTGAAGGCCGTCCCTTCTACGGTGCATCAATGTTTGAAGTTCAAAAGAGACAGGAAGGTTCATATCGTTAGAGGTGAACCACATCAGAAGGAGTTGCCTGTTTGCATGGTTGAAGAGGAGGGTTCGTCCCATCTGAACAGGTTCAGTGTTGTACCAGAGCAGTCCGACCCAACTTCTCTTCAGAAACTTAAAGTTGGACCGGGGAAGGTTATCATGGAGAAGTATGGTTATCAGGAGGGTAAGGGCCTTGTCAAGGATCTCCAAGGACTCCCAGACGTCCTATCTCCGGCAGCGAATCCTGGTTGTCAAGGACTTGGTGTGTTAATGGACCCATCTTTCATTTCAGCAATTGAACTATCATCTTTACTCATGTGCTCATGTTCCCCATGTTTACAGGATACGGTAAGAGCGGTAGAGGAGGAAGCGATGCCTGATTGGATGTTCCTTGAAGAATAGATCATAGATTAGGGGTAGTTAGTCATTTACTTCCCGCTTTGGGGTCATTAGGAGTCATTGTTATTTTCCTTTGGTTGTTTTACATAGCTTCTTTCTTTCCGTAGTTAGTTTAGTTGTCTCTCCCATTTAGTTGGTACTCTATGTCATTGTTACTTCTTCTGGTTATCAATAAAATTTCTTCTTTGTTCATGTTTTAATGTTTATACATTCGTTCATGTGCTGAAAAAAGAAAAGAAGGAAAGAAAAGAAGAAGGAAAACTCTCTCTCATAAAGCATGTCTGCAAACATATAAAAGGAGAAACCTTTGTTCTTCGCGAAACCACTTGTAAAAAATCACCTTCCCATCCAAGCATTCACCACCTCCATTACAGCCACCACACATGTCACAGCATTCCATCATTTCTACCATTTCACCAGACACATAAAAACAAAACTGATGCCGCCAAAAGAACAAAAAATAAATCATTCAGCAATCACCCCATCACCACTCACCACCATCATTTACCATCACACACAGCCGCCCTCTATAAATAACTTGGGCATTCTAAGGTTTCTTAAGTAAACCCCACAGCAATACTGGGGGCAATCTGAGTTAAGGAACGATAACGTTTGTTTATTTTGTGCAAACAAGTCTCTGAGTGTACACTTCGTGAGAGTATCCTGAGTGGTAAAACCAAGAGAGAACGAGCGTGTCATTTTTACACGACTCCAGAGAGGTCACATTCAAAGGTAAGGTAAACGGCATGACTCCGACCGAAGGAGATAATTTGTAAATTTACGCCTAAACCTATGAAAAGTAACAAAGAACGGATACACAACTATTAGGGATGACGAAGCACCTAGGTACAGCACCACGTAGCCAAAAGTTTGTGAACCCAAACATTAAACCCTAGGCACCCCCGCTGAGCTTTTCATGTACATCCTCTTTTATAACACTACAAACTCCACAAACAAGCCAGCCAATGATGAACAACCGACCCGGTGACCAAAGGAAGCAAGGAGCCCGACTTCCGAACAGCAACTTCACAAGTCCAAAGAAGCAAAACTGCTACCAACATGACGAAGCGATCCATAAATGGTCCCAAAGTGACACAGGATCCCAATGAGCTAACATCAAAAACAGCTCTCAAAGTTCAAAACCAGGAAACACAAGAACCCCGAAGGAAAAAAGATTAAAAAAAAAGGCAAACCTGGAAAGCCTCAAAGTAATCTAAAATCAGAAGAAAGAGAGGAGGTGCAAGGAACAACTCAAAAATCCAGAGTTCCAAGCTCACAAGCGAAGTCATCACGAAGTGGCCAAACGACTTCAAGACAAAGAAAGCAAGTTCGGGAGAAGGTGCAAGTTGCAGCTTTGGTCACCCTTATAGCTCCACATATCCTAAATATTCCTCCGTTGTCCTGTTGTCATTCATCACACCCTAGAGCCACATTGTAAGCTTAAAAGACTTCTGACCTAATAGTTGTGTATCCAATCGAGCGAAAGTAATAGGTTAAACACGTAAATCTAACAAATGTCAAATTCAATGGTTGAGATGTCTTGACCAAAAGGAGGGCGCGAGTGCAAGCATCAAACACTTTGAGTGTAGGATAGAAGGCACCACATCAAAATAAACCCTGACCTTGTGAGGATGAGATTTGTTTTTGCACAATTAATCAAAGAAAATACTAGGGGCAATTGATCGTTCCGTTCGATTGCCATAAAGCCCTGAAAACTCAGATCGCCTCAAGGAAAATACTGGGGGCAATTGTTGGTCCCAAATATTGCAACAACGACACCGATGGAGGCCCAAAAACCCGAAACCCAAAGGTTTTAAAACCCTCTCATATCACCCAGGCCCGTCCTAAGCCCTTCCTCCACATTCAAATATCTACAGGCCCGTCTTGAGCCCTACCATCTCCAAGTTTGACATAAGCCTTAATCCTTCCACTTTCATTTAGACCCATCATGCACTTGACTCACCTTCGCTTAGGTCCTTCCTTAGGCTCGTCATAAGACCTAGAACCATCCTTAGGCTCGTCATAAGACCTAGAACCATCCTTAGGCTCGTCATAAGACCTAAAACCATCCTTAGGCTCATCATAAGACCTAGAACCATCCTTAGTGTAACACCCCAACCGCTAATCCTTCCATTATCCTCTAATCATTCCCATAATTACCTTACTCGCAGCGGAATACTTACTTACTCCCGACGGGTGATACAATGCCGTTAGCCATCCAAGACTAACAAGGCTACTACTACTTACAGTAACGGTCTGACGATTAGAATTTACCGAATTCACAATACTTACTTTACAATGCCAATTACTTACTTACATTTGATTACCGAGTATCCAAAATATAGAAATTACATTCCAAGTCAATACCCAAAAATTAAGAGTTTGTACATCTACTCCTTTCCAATCAATCACGTTTCCTTATCCAAAAAGGTGTACCACATGGTACACCGGCTACTCAAAAGGCCTTAGCCGTGTATAACTCGGTACACAGTTCCCATCTACTACCTACCCCAAAAAGAAGTCATTCCGGTTCTTACTCGACCATCATGCCTCGCGGGTACCTGTAGAATAAAAACATTCCCCCTAGGGGGTCAGCTTACGCTGAATATGATAACCGCATACCCTGCGTACTAGCGAGGGTACGCCAACTATTTGGTCGAGTACATGCGGTTCGTTTCATTCATACATACATACATGCTTCATACAATACAATCCGATACATTCATTTCACAAGGCATACATATATTCAATACAAGCAAGGAAGACATCACAAGTCAACCATTCATACTTACCGAATACTCACCGCAATACGGAGATACACTTCTCCAATTCATACAAAGGTCATGTTAGCTTCATTACACACCCGGGTTAATCGGGTGTTCAATACTCTTTTACTCAAGGTCAATGACTTACAATAGTCAAGACCAATACTCATACAATACTTTACTTCTTACTTACTTTACTCAAGTCAAGTCGGTATGACCTCCAGGCAGGGATTACTACATCCCACCACCGGGCTTTAGGGTGGCCCACTAATCCAGGATGCTACCCATTCAAGGGGTTTGGTCCATGGAAAAGATTACAGCCAGGATTTGGATCCAACCTCTTGTGTTTCCTTATCCTCACGCGTGGCCAAAACTATATCGGACTTCTACTCATTCCATTTTACTCATTACTCATGTTAGGAGTCAGATGGTTAGGAATTAGTAGAAGTCATTACCTTCATACCATACACCAATACACTACTCAAGTACACAACATTTACACATACTCTTCATTCTCATTCATATATTTCATGAATTATACAAACTAAATGTTCAAGAGAATACACAAGAACAATCTAGTTCAAACACAGTTAAGTGCAATAAAAGTCTGATTCGTGCATTTTATCTTATTGGTGATCACATAAGCACACAAATCGGGGTAACCAAGTTAGGATACAGGACATGAAGAAATCATACCGTTCACCGTTGTATTCGTACTACCGATTCCTTCGATGTTCAACTATTTGATTCCTATACATACATGAAGTTGTATGATCAATGATCTATTATTGATCCGACTTATTCCTCCACTAATACTCCTAATATACACTTACTACTTGTTATACCCAAAATTTCAACCCCCCCGGAAGAGAGTCTCTACTAATAGGCTAGTAGCGAGGGTTCCCAGTTCGATCGGCACATTTCAGAGTACTAGGGACAACTTAGTCATCTCCAGGGGCATTTTCGTAATTTTTCAAGGCTCTAACCCCCTATAGGGCTTTCTCTCTCCTCCAAATAAGGGTCAAATCAATTCAAAATGCTGTGAAATTTTAACCCATGATAGAGGATGACATCTGAAGCATAATGGCGTTAGAATTTTGATTTTTCGAATTTCCAATAATTTTCTAGCAATTTCTGATTGAATCTGACGAGAAATTGAATTTAAAAATATTCCAATATCCAAAAAATTCGATTCCACTTTAGAAAAATCAGAAATATCATCCTTTACCCATGTGTGAAATTTCATAATCAAATTCCTTTTGGAAGCCCTTGAGCTAAAACGTCGGTAAATCTCGGTTTTTACCGGATTTTTCTATCTTTAAGGAAGCCTATATAAGGAACCTTATCCCATGATCAAATGATAACCTCAAGAACCCTAGACTCTCAAAGAAGGCAGCTGTCTCTCTCTCTCCACGTTTTTGAACTCCAGAGCCACAATCAAACACCGAAATCTCACCAAAATCAACACCAAAACATATTTTTCAACTCCCACAACATCATCAATCATCAAACATCAACCAAACCACCTCCAAAACGTGAAGAACAGCAAGAACAACCAACAACCAGAAGCTTGGTTCGAAAACCTTTTGGGTCTGCCATCAACGGAGCACTCGACGAATCCCGGTGTGAAGAATTGTTGTGAATCCGAAGGTAAAACAGGTAGAAACTCCACTTCCCTAATTCTCTACGGTGTTATCTGTCTTGCCTCAAAATTTAGGCTCAAACTAACCCTTCTACGCTTCTGTATTGCTGTTTGTTTAAGCTTCTGTCCAATAACTTGTTTACCAAGTTTCATGCTTAATTCGAATTCAAATTGAAAACTTTCAATCACTAACGTCTTGTACATCTTTCAGGCTACACACCCATAAAATTTGAGCCAAAAACACTTGTGGGAACAGCCTCAAAGCCACCGTCCGAGGGCGGTCCGCACCCACGGACGTCATGTCCGGGGTCCCGGACTCCCTGTCCGTAAGGCCGGACGCCCACGGACGGCGGCAGGATTTTAAAAAATTCAAAATTTAGATTTTCTAATAATGTCCGGGCCCACGGACATCCTATCCGTGGCCCCGGACTTCGCAATTTTTTTTGTTTTCCTTTAATTTCGACTCTTTTGTATAACTAGGTTAACTGGGGTCCGTGGCTACGGACGTAAGCAAAATTCGACCTAATTTTGCCTCCGAAACCCTAGTTTAGGTAGCTTTTAATTTCACTTTAATTTTCTGTCAAAAAATGCTAAAAACACCAAAAAACAGAAGCTCGCGCACTTAGGTTAAAACGACTCGTAATAAGCCGTAAATAGACCAAGTAGAGGAAAAACGACCTAGGAAGGGTAATGAAAGTAATTGAACCCTAAATAAGTCGAATACCAAGCCCCCGAACCCGAACTCTACCTTTCCTGATTTACTCTAGGTTAAAATTAGGTGGCGACTCATAATAGGTTCCAATGAGCTAGCTTAGGTTTTAATAATTATTGTTATATGACATAGTTATTAATCTTAGGTTATAAGTGGACCTAAAACCCTATTAGATCCTAATCAACTTTAATCAACATAGGATAGGGTTTAAAATCGAGGCTCACAGACTGGCGACTCTGCTGGGGACAAACTCTTAATTTTAACTTGATTAATTTTAAGAAAGGGGGCTTAACTCGAAAATGTTTATTTATGGCTTTATTACTTTGTTTGTTTACTTTTGTGCGCACTTTAATTTCTGCACCTTTGCATCATGTGAGAGCGAGGGTCCATGCAAACCGATTTTACCCCGGGACCCGTTTGAGGGTCCCCTGTCAAGGACTCACACCTTTTAGGTGATGTGAATAAGTGGGGGAAAAGAGGAGGGTGTCGTCTAACCACACCCCCTTAATACCTGGGCTTTAGCCCTAAGCATTTTCCTGACAGTATCCTTACTTAGCCCATTGTTTGGTTAGTCAAAGACCCGACCGTAGACGCACACCTTCAGGTGATGTGAAAAAAGTGGGGAAGCCCAAAGAGAATAGCGTGCAAGCCCTATTCCTTTGAGGTGACCTAGGCCCATGCCCTAAGCACCTCTCCGGATCGATCCATACCCGGTTTGATTTAAACGTCTAGTGAGGACATGTTGAATTTGTGTGGGCCTTGTTTGCTTGTATGATCGGCCCATTACCCAGCCTAGAGATTGATAGGAACTTCTCCTACATTAACCTAGCCCAACCCGAATTGGCGGCTCCGCTTGTTTGTGGCCTAGAGGTCATGTTTGGTTTAATATGTGAGTCATTCAGGCTTAGGCCCAAAAGCTTAGACTTAGGCGATTTCTCTTCTGGCCCAATTTGAATTATCCAATCAGTTCTAGGCCCATAAAAAAGAAATCCACCTGAACTTGAAATAACCCACACGTTCTGAAAATAAAATCTTTTTCTGCTTAGCAACCATCTTCTCTGGCCCAAAGAAAGTTAGGCCCATTTGTGATTTAGGGACCATTCCAGCCCATGTGCTTTACTCCAGGCCCAAACACATTCTGGCCCAAGGGCTCATTCTAGACTAGGTAGACTTCTTATTCGGGCCCTAGCCCAAAACCCTAGATCTAGGTGTCACCTCTCAGGCCCAATCAAAGCCATCTGTTTAGATTTCAGTCCAAGTTCCAGTTCATAGTCTGAAAGATACTCCAGCCCAGACACGTAATTCTCTGGGTATCCTGGCCCACTTGCTTTCAGCCTAAGTCTGTTTCGATCTATCTTGTGAAGCGTCATGTTTCAGCCCACTTCCTTTTGTTAGCTAATAATGGACACCTTGGACACAGGTAGACTCAAGTCCTAAGTGCGGTCCAATCGACATGGAAGCCCAGTTCGCAATTTTGGAACAAAAGCACATGGCCACCATTGAAGCTATGGAGCAGAGGCATAGTGCTGCCATGGACGCCGTGGAATCTAACTATGTTGTTGTTATCGAAGAGTTGAAAGCAAAGGCTCTTTCCCTCGAGTCCGAACGTCAAGCTCGGGATGAGTTAGTGGACAGGCTTCTCAACACCCTTTTTGACTGCATTGAAGTTGGCTCCATTAGGGTCCGAGGATCGAAGGGGAATGTCAAAGAAATTGCTACAGAACTCAGGAAAGTGATTAGGCAACCAGGAGCAGCAACTTGCATCCAAAGCTGCACCCGCAAGAGAACCAGGCAACATGAGGAAGACAGCGATCGACAGTCAAGAGGACCTGGTTGGAGCGTTGGGATAGTAGAACCACCCCGACGGAATTCTCGACAGAGAGAGTTTACAGACATCGGTCGAACACCAAGACAAGCACTTGAAGAGCTTCGAGGAAGATTTCTGATGCAACCGCTCGCCCTGAGGCCAGGAACTACTCATTTGGGGAAGGATCTTAATCAATTTTGTCACTTCCATCAGCTGCCCGGTCATGACACTGACCACTGCAGGGCCCTATAACACAGAATCCAGGATCTAATTGACCAAGGGCTCCAATTCTAAGAACATGGTGGAGAGCGCAGAGCACGCGTGCCCAAGCATCATCAGAAATGTTGTTTTTTAGTGTTTTTCTCATTAAATGCATTTCTTCTCTTGTTTAGTTGTCTTTCAACTTTTGTAGTAGTTAGTTCCCTTGATCATTTTCGGTAGTTTTCTTGAGTTTGTAATTTCCAACATTATTCTTTTTGTTGAATAAAACATAGTTACATTTTCATAATTTTTGTACAAAGCATTATTCATTAATTCGAAAAACTAAAAAAAAGCGCTCACGTCTTTCAAGGATCACGAAGTAATCATTTTCTGACTATGCAATGGAATACAAAGACTTGCATTTTGTTTCTGAAAATTTGAACATGCCTAACCAAACACCACAACTCACAACCCACAAAGAGGTTCAAGGTCCACATCAATAGAATTGTTGTCACAAACCCCAAAATCAATACTGGGGGCAATCTAAGTTTAAGTTCATCATCTTTTATCTTTTGTTTAAATGTGCGAACGAGTTTCCGAGTGTAAATCTCGCGAGAGTGTCTTGAGTGGAAAAACCATGAGTGAACGAGCGTGTCATTTTTACACGACTCCGGTGAGACCACATTCAAAGGTGAGGTAAACGGCATAACTCCGACCGAAGGAGATAATTTGTAAATTTACTCTTAGACCTGCGAAAAGTAACAACGAGCGGATACACAACTATCAGGAATGACGAAGCACCTAGGTACAACACCACATAGCTAAAAGCTTGTAAACCCTGACATTAAACCCTAGGCACCCCCGCTGAGCCTTTCATATATCCTTGTTGCAAAGCTCCACAGAGCAAGCCAGCCCGTGATGAATAACTAACCCGGTGACCAAAGGAAGCGAGGAGCCTGACTCTCAGATAACGTTTTCATCAGTCCAGAGAAGCAAAGCCGCTATCAGCATGACGAAGTGATCTGCAAATGGTCCCAAGGTGACACAGGATCAAAAGAGCTCACATCAAAATAGCTCTCAAAACTCAAAACCGGGAAACACAAGAACCCCGAAGGCAAAGTCAAGAAAGGATCAAACAAAGAGGAAAAACCGAAGTGCCTCGAAGAAATCCAAAAGACGAAAAGAGAAATGGTGTAAAGGACAACTTCAAAATCCCAAGTCCAGAAGCTCAAAAACAACGTCAACATGAAGCAGTTAGACGACTTCAAGACAAGGAAGATGAATCTGAGAGAAGACGCAAGTTGCAGCTTTGGTCACCCACTTATGCTCCACATACCTCAAATATCCCTCCATGGTCCCGTTGTCCTTCATCACACCCCGTGGCCACGTTGTAAGCTTTAAAGACTTCCGACTTGATAGTTGTGTGTCCAATCACGTGAAAGTAACAGATCAAATGCGTAAATCCATCAAATATCGAATTCAATGGTCTGGAAGTTGTGACTGTTGGTGAGGAACGAGTGCAAGCACCAAACATGCCGAGTGTAGGTTAGGAAGCACCACATAAAAACATAAGCCCTGACCCTGTGAGAACGAGACTCGTTCGCACGTTTGATAAAAGAAAATACTGGGGGCAATCGATCGGAACGATCGATTGCCATGAACTCTAGCTCAGATTGTCTTAAGGGAAAAATACTGGGGGCAATTGTTGGTTCCAACAATTGCTATGACAACACCAATTGGAACCCAGAACTTAACATCACCACCACCATCACACACCACCGGCCCGCATAAGCCCTTACCTCCACATCAAACACCCCAGGCCCACATAAGCCCTTACCTTTACATCATACACCATACCCCACCGATGGCATGTTCATCTCCTAGGAGATAAATTACAAGTTCGAAGTCTATGGTTAGGAAATGATAATTTCGCTTTCCTGTTCATTAAACAGATTATTCTTCAAACACTACCACGTTTGGCACCTCTTTCAGCAATTTCTTGTTTTGGACAAATTTCCTACATACACTTTGATCGTATTTTGACATGCACATCCTTATTGCCACGTTTGACACTTTCATAATTAACTTTCATCATGACCATTGCATCTATTCGTATGAGACTCCTCGTCATAATTCAGGGATACAGATTCTCAGCCGAAGGTACAGATTCTTCAGGGATACAGATTCTCAGCCGTAGGTACAGATTCTTCAGGGATACAGATTCTCAGCCGAAGGTACAAATTCTTCAGGGATACAAACTCTCAGCCGAAGGTACAGACTCTTCAGAGATACAGATTCTCAGCCAAAGATTCAGATTCACCAGAGCAGCAGAACTCACTAGAGCAGCAGAACTCACCCGAATAGAAGAACTCGACCCAACACCAATTTTCAATCACTGATAGGTAGTCAACGCCTCAGAATAGCTTGACATTATCTCATTCATTATAGGTAGTCAACGCCTTAGAATAGCCTGACATCATCTCATTCATTATAGGTAGTCAACGCCTTAGAATAGCTTGACATCATATCATCCTTATAGGTAGTCGGCGCCTTAGAATAGTCTGACATTACTTCATTATTACCTTTAGGTGGTCGACGCCTTAGAACCGCTCGACACCCTTCCACTTTACTCATAGGTAATCAGCACCTTAGAATAGCTCGACGCAACTTGTCGGATTGCACGTGTGGTTTTTTAAGATCCAAAATTTTGGGGTATCACTCAAGCATCAACTAGCCTTTTCATTTCCATTACAAAGTCTAGTTGACGGGGGGCAATCTGTTATACCCAAAATTTCAACCCCCCGGAAGAGAGTCTCTACTAATAGGATAGTAGCGAGGGTTCCCAGTTCGATCAGCACATTTCAGAGTACTAGGGACAGCTTAGTCATATCCAGGGGCATTTTCGTAATTTTTCAAGGCTCCTAAGCCCCCTATAGGCTTTCTCTCTCCTCCAAATAAGGGTCAAATCAATTCAAAATGCTTTGAAATTTTAACCAATGATAGAGGATGACATCTGAAGCATAATGGCGTTGGAATTTTGATTTTTCGAATTTCCAATAATTTTCTAGCAATTTATGATTGAATCTGAAGAGAAATTGAATTTAAAAATATTCCAATATCCAAAAAATTCGATTCCAATTTAGAAAATCAGAAATATCATCCTTTACCCATGTGTGAAATTTCATAATCAAATTCCTTTTGGAAGCCCTTGAGCTAAAACGTCGGTAAATCTCGGTTTTTACCGGATTTTTCTATCTTTAAGGAAACCTATATAAGGAACCTTATCCCATGATCAAATGATAACCTCAAGAACCCTAGACTCTCAAAGAAGGCAGCCGTCTCTCTCTCTCCACGTTTTGAACTCCAGAGCCACAATCAAACACCGAAATCTCACCAAAATCAATACCAAAACATATTTTTCAACTCCCACAACTCATCAAATCATCATCAACCAAACCACCTCCAAAATGTGAAGAACAGCAAGAACAACCAACAACCAGAAGCTTGGTTCGAAAACCTTTCGGGTCTTCCATCAACGGAGCACTCGACGAATCCCGGTGTGACGAATCGTTGTGAATCCGAAGGTAAAACAGGTAGAAACTCCACTTCCCTAATTCTCTATGGTGTTATCTGTCTTGCCTCAAAATTTGGGCTCAAACTAACCCTTCTACGCTTCTATATGCTGTTTGTTTAAGCTTCTGTCCAATAACTTGTTTACCAAGTTTCGTGCTTAATTCGAATTCAAATTGAAAACTTTCAATCACTAACGTCTTGTACATCTTTCAGGCTACACACCCATAAAATTTGAGCCAAAACACTTTTGGGAACAGCCTCAAAGCCACCGTCCGAGGGCGGTCCGCACCCACGGACGTCATGTCCGGGGTCCCGGACTCCCTGTCCGTAAGGCCGGACGCCCACGGACGGCGGCAGGATTTTAAAAAATTCAAAATTTAGATTTTCTAATAATGTCCCACGGACATCCTATCCGTGGCCCCGGACTTCGCAATTTTTTTTGTTTTCCTTTAATTTCGACTCTTTTGTATAACTAGGTTAACTGGGGTCCGTGGCTACGGACGTAAGCAAATTCGACCTAATTTTGCCTCCGAAACCCTAGTTTAGGTAGCTTTTAATTTCACTTTAATTTCTGTCAAAAAATGCTAAAACACAAAAAACAGAGCTCCGCACTTAGGTTAAAACGACTCGTAATAAGCCTAAATAGACCAAGTAGAGGAAAAACAACCTAGGAAGGGTAATGAAAGTAATTGAACCCTAAATAAGTCGAATACCAAGCCCCGACCCGAACTCTCACTCTTTCCTGATTTACTCTAGGTTAAAATTAGGTGGCGACTCATAATAGGTTCCAGTGAGCTAGCTTAGGTTTTAATAATTATTGTTATATGACAAAGTTTTAATCTTAGGTTATAAGTGGACCTAAACCCGATTAGATCCTAATCAACTTTAATCAACATAGGATAGGGTTTAAAATCGAGGATCACACTACTTCTTTGCATTCATACTTGATTATAAAACCATTCTATTCCTTACTCCTTTTTAAACTTGCTTCCTTACTTATTTACTTACTTTCTTACCATTACTACTTCATTAGTGGTGTATTACTACATACTTATGCGTATATGTGTATAGCATATATATACTCATGATACTATAGTCATATAATAAAAATATTTTTTTTTTGTTTTGACTCGACCGACCTTACCCAGGGTCGGACCCAAGGTCGGTCGAAGTCAGTAAGTTTCATAACGGCAAAATTCCTGGCTCGACCGACCTTGCAAGTCTGGTCCCCAAGGTCGGTCCATTCTAGTAGGTTTCCAAGTTCAAATTTATGCCTCGACCGACCTTGCCAAGTCCGGTCCATTCCAGTGAGTTACATATGTGAAAATTTCGGGTCCGACCGACCTTGCAAGTCTGGTCCCAAGGTCGGTCCATTCCAGTGTGTTCTAGGTTCGAGTTTCTGGAGTCGACCGACCTTGCCCAAGTTCGGTCCCAAGGTCGGTCCATTCAAGTGGACTTCTGGCCTTCACAAATTACGACTCGACCGACCTTGTAAGTTCGGTCCCCAAGGTCGGTCGAAGTCAGAGGGCTTCTCGTCTTTGTATTTTAAGGCTTGACCGACCTTGCGGGTTCGGTCCCAAGGTCGGTTTGGCCCAGTACTTCAGTTTTAAAATCCGTTTTTGGTGTTTTACTTTCCCATTGCTTCCCTAACCTTAACCAATACATCCCCACATGATTTAGCACAAATTAAACCCTCTAAATCACCTTAGCTCACCCACCACACTTACTACTCGATACCTACATCCACTTACACAATTTTCCTCACTTCTTTTCAACACTTATACTAGTTCCCATTTCACTAATGAAACAGATTTTTGTTTTCCCTTCCATGCTACAGATTTTCACCCAAACTTTTATCCTTCAATACTCCCTCCACTAATGCTACTCCTAGCATTCCAAATACATTACTTACATCATAGTTCTATCTCATTAACTAGTTTCTCTCCAAATCTGTTTCAAGACACTAAACTACTCATTCTAAACTCTCCAATTACACCTAGTTATTGTCTAGGTCATTACTTCTCCTTACATACACTAAGTCCTCAATTTCTAGACTAATTTGGACATAGTCTCCCCTATATTTTTAGCTTTTCCCACACATTAACTCAGCTCACAATTTGCTCCTACCAATCCATACATCCTTATACACACTACACACACCCAATTTTCCTGCACATACACATTCAATACCCAATGTTTTCCCATGCTTTTAAACATCATTTAAAAACTTCAAAACTGTTTTATTACCTTTCCTCATTATACTTCAACATACTCATTACTCTTTACTCAATACATTACTCGTTTTACTACACAAAAACTGCTACAATACAATACACAAACTAACTCAAGGTAAGAGTATTTACCTTGTCTTGCTAGTTTTTTCTTTCTTTCCTTTCCTTCCCTTCATTTCCTCTCTCCTTCTTCTCTTGTTCTCGGTTTTTGTTCAAGAAATGGCAATGCTACAGTAAGCCATACATACCCATACTAGTTTAGCACCTTAACCTTAACTAACCCTAGAATTTAGATGTTTTAGGGTTTAGAAAAGAGTATTACCTTCCAACCAATGAATGAAGTTCTTGACTAGCAAGAGAGTAGATCCTAGCCCAATGGAGAAGCCAAAATCGGCTGGAGCATGAAGAACAAGGCATTCAAAAATGAAAATTCTCATAATGCAAACAAGGGCTAGGAATGGTGGATTTTTGAATTTCTTTTTACCTCACAACATCAAGGAGGTGAAGGTGCTTCTGATGGTGGTACTCAAGCTCCCAATGCAGCACACCCATGGAGATGACGTTGGTTGTTTTCGATTTTTGAAAGGAGGAAGATTTTCTCCTTTGCAAGAGATTCCAATGGTACTATTTTGTAATTTTTGGAAAAGGATTAAGGGTTAATAGAGGAGAGAAGTGAGTGTTTTTGGTGGGTTCTCAAATCTCCATTGTTACCGGTTGGAGAAGGAAGAAAATAGAGAGTTGGGGAGGGGGTGTGAAATACCCCAAACCTTAGTATATTGTTTAAACACCTAAATGGTATATAAGACTACAAAGAGTCTTAGAAACATTAGTAACAATTTAAAACAAAGGAACACAAATGTGCTTTAAAGTCTATAAGAGCCAAAACGTGCTCTAAAGCTTGGATAAGCTTGGTTAAGACCTAATGAACTTACCAAGACCTCATTTATATACTAATGAACATATTAATCAATTACCAAAGAAAACCAAGCTTGAAAACAAGTTTAAACACAATTTGCTTTAAGGAGTCTTAAAGCACATTTTTTGAAAAATTGTCTTGTAAATGAGTTTTGAGTGGCTAGATGTCCATCATTACTCTTAAATATATGTGTACTATATAATATCACATTTGGATGTCTATATCAATGGGAAATCAAAAATTTCACTTCTATGTGCCTTGTTTTATGAATAGTGATTTTTATACGCTAGTTTGTAACATATTTTGTATTAAGTAATTAAATTGACAAACAAAGACTAAATACCCTCATTATATTATAGGGGGGCCGGTTTTCTAAGTGTTGGTGACTCACCCACTCTTTAGTTAATATGATAAGTAAATAAAGAAAACTAATTAAGCTACTTTTACTTTATAAGAACAAATATCTTCTTAAAGCAAATTCTATCTTCATCTCATTCCCTCCTCCATTTCACACGGTTCCAACTCCATCTCCTTCCTTCTGCTGCTCTCTCACGGTAATACTCACCACCACCATTAAAACTCTCTTTGACCTCTTGTAAAATCTAGCTCACTTGTCCAAATCAAAACAAAACACCACCAATCTCTTCCTCTCATCAAGCTCTTCATTCCTATCTTCTCAAAACTTCAAGAGCCCCATTTCGGTGCCATGGAGTTCCACCACTGAAGGAGCTTGAGCTTGTATTTCTACATATTATTACTCTCCTTTGCTTCTAGGTAAGGAATCTCAAATAAAACTACATTTCCTTCATGTTTTTGCCTTGACCGAAAATGTACATTGATGGAGCCTTTTGGTGACTTTGTTCTAGCTTCATTCCAACTCTTCATGGACTAGGTGGAGTCCTCTCTTGATATATATTCAAACTCTCTTCAAAGATCAAGGTAAAACAACTACATTAATGTTTTTGGAAACAATGTAAAATTAGGGTTTACAATGAGATGAAGCTTATAGCTTGAATACTCATTAAATGTTGGTATATTGTTTAGAACTTGACAAGGAATCAAATACCTTACCGGTTTTATAAGGAAACAAGAAAGAAGTTGTTTGGAAAAGGTAAATCTACTAACCTAATGTTGTTTAATGCCTTAGGAGAATGAGCTTATTCTTGTTAAAACTACCTAAAGAGCAAATGGTGATGACTTAGTAAAGTGTTCTCAGAGACTAGTAAAGGCATATGTGTTGTTGAGTGTATTTGCAGGTCAAAGGCAATATTGTGGAAATTCAGTGTAATAAGATTAAGCACTTAAGGGCCTAGAGCCATGCATTTTAAGGGCCTAAGTGCCATGCAATTTAAATTATGCACTATATTGTGAGTAGTGCTTTATGAGTGAAGTTTGTGTATAATAAAGTGCTTGATGGATTTTTAGTGTTTTGTGTGTTAATATGGAAAACAATGTGCTTTGGTGTGACAAAATGCTAGGAGAACCTATGTCGAAATTTAGGAAATGCATATGGAGTTCAAGGTGTTTTAAAGGAATTTTGATGAACCTGGAAGTGCTCTAGAGTGTAACAAGGACTTAGGCATGATCTTGAGGTTTTAGTATGTACCAAAGTCATTTTGGACTTAGGTAAAGACTTAGGCAAACTTTGGTAAAATAAGGAAAAGTGTGAACTTGAAAAAGGATTTCAGAAATGACATAGGCGAGGAGCTTGATGGTAAGAAATGATGCTTGAAAGATGATGTTAAAATGAAGAGAAAGTATTTTGAAATAGTAGTTATCATAGGTATGAAACACCACTTGGAGACTAGGAGAAAACATTGTAAGTGTTAGGAATTTTGTGAAGATATAAGTAAAGGCTTAAGGAATTAGAAAATGAGTTTTATGAGTGTTTAAGGATGTCTTAAGGTGTGTTTGAAGTGCTCAAATGAGGTTAGGATGTACTAGGATACATGGGGTGAAGTTTGGAGTTGAATGTGAAAAGGAAAACAAAGGTCTGGGGCAGACCGAACTTGCGACCGAACTTGCAAGTTCGGTCGAGCCCAGTTTACCCTGCGAGAATTGGCTTCTGGAATGGACCGACCTTGGGGACCGGACTTGCAAGGTCGGTCGGGCTTGTATTTTGTGTACGGATTGAGTTACTGGAATCGACCGAACATGGGACCGGACTTGGCAAGTTCGGTCGGGCTAAATTTCAAAGGGAAGAAACTCTCGGGAATGGATCGACCATGCGACCGAACTTGCAAGGTCGGTCGGAGTGAAAGGAGTAGTAGAAAGTTTGGACGGAAATATGTTTGGAAGGACCGACCGTGTGCAAGGTCGGTCGGTAGGTCGGTCGGACCAAAACTTGTAAAAAAAAAACAGAAAGAATGTGACTTATGTAGTTAACCCTAGGGTTATAATGAAGGTAACCTAGGGTAAGATAGACATTAAAACATGTCATACAATCATGTTAAATATTAGTAAGTTTGAAGTTAATAAATAATTAACCGACGTTATTAACTATGTATAGGAGTGACCTACGGAGGAAAGGAAACCAATCGAGGCAAGGACCAAGGTATGGTTTTCTTGCAGTCTGTTGCCTACCGGTTTACACCGGCTTGTGTTGTTTGTTTTCTGTTGGTTTATGACTTTGTAAGATAAAACCATGTAAAGAGTTTACAGTTGTTAAATACTATTATGTTACATGACTCTCTCTTCCCTTGTGTGTGTCTAACAAGACTTGACCTATTATTGTGATTTGTGTATTGAGTTCAATAATGAACTGCTGACAAGTGCTAACGGGGGAATGAGGAGTCCGGTCTGTTCCGGCCACGCTGTGAGTATGGGAGTCGATGTCATAACCGGTTCGATTCTCTTTGTATGTTATGGTTGTTTTCCAATTTGGTTTCCAACCTTCCCTTTAGCTTAACCAAGGCTATTTTACTGACTCACGTTGGGCCACAGGGGCATACTATGTGTTATTTCGGTGGGCTTGGATCACTATATCCGAGGCACCTTGTGTTAAGTTATCCGTTCAATCTAACAGGACGGTAACGAGTTATGTAATGAGCTTAGCATGAGCATGGCAACATTCTCTAGGCTCTCAATGGGGACTAACTGTGTTGGTTCTCTTCCTAAAAGGAATTGTATGTGTGTGATGTGTGTGATGATGTGCACAATACCCATGTTATGTTATATATGTATAAGTTGTGTGATTTAAAATGAATGCCATGTCATCATGACAATTGGTTGTGCGTATCCCGGTAGCCGATGGGCTGCGCGTTAACCATACCAGCCAAGGGTTGCTGACCCCCTCGGGGGATCCATATTTCTTATGCTGTAGGATGAGGATCGAAGAAGCGGAGTGGCTTTAGATCCTAGGATGCAGGTTTACTTTTGATTACTTTTGGATGTTGGCCCGGGATGCGCCTGTGCTCCCGTGGCGGTATATTTTTATTATGACGGATTACAGTGATGGTTACAGTGATGTTTTTACAGTGAAGGATGTATGTAAACACTCGGTATTTTGTTGATGTATATATATGGTTATATTAGTACTATGCTCGGGAGTCTGATCATCAGACCGGTACATTTGTATTTATTCAGCCTTGTTAACCACGTGGGTGGTTGACGGCGTTGTAGCACCAATTGTTTAGTTACTGTTTAGATGTTTAAATTCCGCTGCGATTTCAAGTAGTGTTATGTGCGTAGTAGGGGTGTTACAGGGTGAGTACGTGAGTGAGGGAAGGAGAGAGAGTGAGTGGGTAAAGTGAGGTTTATTTGTTTTTTATTGTTTTGTCTTGTAGTGCATTAGCACAATTTAATAAGAGAGTGTGAGGGAGTGTGAGAGAGGGCATGGAATCGGCCCACATAGCACACACACACACAGTTTACATTTTTATTTCACTAGTGGGCACACTAGTTTTAGTTATTTATGTTTCTACCCCACAACTTCCCGTTTTTGACAGTTTTTACCAGTTTCTCATTTTATTGATTTTATTGGTTCTAGACCTTCACTAATATTTATTAATGACTATTTAGTTGACCAAAGTTGTTACGAGTCTATTTGACCCGCTTAAAGTCACGTTTTCCCGGTTTCCTTGAAAAAGGTGCTTTAAGGTTCGTTAGCGTTTTTAACCCATTTTAAAGGTCCGTTTTCTTCGGGATTTGTTCCCTCATGTCTATTTAAGTGTAATTCAGCCTTTAAAATTATAATTAGCCTAATTAATCACTGTTTTTAATTACGGGGTATATCAATCTACCCCCCTTAAGGAACTTTGCCCTCAAAGTTGCTCAAGGTTTATGGTTTACTACTCTACTCCTTTGACAAGTCAATTGCCACGATGCATTCTACTATCACCTTACTTGGTGTTCACAGTTCTTACACTACAAGCATACACCAATTCAAATACCATGCACCATACTCAATTCGATTCACACATTCCACATACCATTCACAATACACTTCACTTGTCCTTCGTGTCATATACCATATGCATTACTCATTACACACATACCATACACATTGTACTACATACCGGGTACTACTAGCACTACATGTGCCAACAAAATACAATTACAATACGTACATACTATGTAATGCTATCCCGAAGCAATGCAAAAGCAAAAAGGCTCTACCCCCCTTAAAAGGGGTACGCCTCGTACCCTCCGTACTATACGGATACTAGACATCTAGTCTACTTCATGGCGTCTTCCAATTCCCAAGTCGCTTCCTCGACATCGTGGTTAGACCACAAGACCTTCACCATTCGTACAGATTTATGGCGAGTGTCTCTTGTCTTCGTATCAAGGATTCGCAATGGAGTCTCGACATATCTCATCATCGGCTCTAGGGATAGTTGCTAAGGTTCTAATACATGAGAGGGGTCGGCTATGTATTTCTTGAGTTGTGATACATGAAAGACATCATGAACATGCCCCAATTCTTCAGGCAATGCTAGCCTATAAGCTACGACTCCAATCCTCTCGATAATGGTATACGGGTCAACAAATTTCGGGCTCAGTTTGCCCTTATGGCCAAATCGAAAGACGCCCTTCATAGGTGAAACGTGCAAGAACACTTGGTCGCCCACGACGAACTCAAGGTCACGTCGTCACACATCCGCATAGGATTTATGTCTATCTTGGGCTGCTTTCATATTTGCTCGGATTTGCTGAACTTCAGCTTGTACTTGTTCCAGATACTCCGGTCCTATGATGATCGCTTCACTTGACTCATCCCAACACAACGGGGTACGGCAAGGTCTACCATACAAAGCTTAGAAAGGCGACATCTTAATCGAAGCATGATAGCTATTGTTATACGAAAACTCGATAAGATGAAGCTTATCAATCCAGCTCCCCTGGAAGTCTAAGGCACATGCCCTAAGCATATCCTCGAGTGTCTGGATGGTCCTTTCTGTCTGACCGTCGGTCTGAGGGTGGAAGGCGGTGCTAAGCTTCAACTCAGTACCAAGTGCTTCCCGTGTTGCTCTCCAGTATCTCGAAAGAAACCTGGTGTCGCGGTCAGATACTATGGTTTTCGGGACTCCGTGGTGTCGGATGATCTCCTTGTCGAATAGCTCCGTGAGCTTCGCCATCTTCCAGGTGTCCTTCATTGGTATGAATCGGGCAACCTTGGTGAGACGATCGACTACTACCCAGATCATGTTGAGTCCTCCCCTAGCAGGTGGGAGACCAACAACAAAATCCATAGAGATATCATGGAATTTCCACTCCGGAATGGGCAAGGATTGCACCATTCCTCCTGGTCTTCGGTGCTCGAACTTCACCTTCTGGCTTGTGAGACACCATAGAACATACTCAGTCACGTCGGATTTCATTCCTGACCACTAGAAGTACCTCTTCATGTCTTTGTACATTTTAGAGGCTCCCGGATGGACATACAATGTCGAACAATGTGACTCTCGTAGAATGCGATCCCTTAGCTCAGCATTGCTTCGGGGGACACATAATCTGCCAATCAATCGGATCAGACCATCTTCATGCAATTTGAAGTCGTAATTTCGGCTCTTGAAGGTACCCTCTGTGATTTTCTGTCTGATCTCTATGAAGTAAGGGTCGCTCAACTGAGCGTCTCGCACCTCGTCAACCAAGCTAGAAGAAGCGAGTAGCGAATGGAGCGAGTGTGCTCGACGACTCAGGGCGTCGGCTACAACGTTTGCCTTCCCTTCTTTATACTGGAGGTTGATGTCGTAATCTGAGAGGAACTCCATCCACCTCCTCTGTCTTAAATTCAGTTCTTTATAGGTGAATACATACTGCAAACTTTTGTGGTCGGAGTAGATGGTGATGCTTACCCCATAGAGATAGTGTCGCCATATCTTCAAGGCGAAGACAATGGCTCCTAACTCTAAATCATGTGTCGGGTAATTCTCCTCATGCTTTTTCAGCTGGCGGGAGGCATAAGCTACCACCTTGCCGTGCTGCATGAGTACGCATCCCATTCCCTTGCCCGATGCATCACAATACACCTCAAATCCCTCTGTGCCCTCTGGAAGTGTGAGAATTGGCGCTGAGGTCAATGAATCTTTAAGGCTCTGGAAGGATACCTCGCACTCGTCTGTCCATACGAATGGTGCATCTTTCTTCATCAATGACATCATGGGTTTAGCGACTTTTGAGAAGTCCTTTACAAACCTCCGGTAATAACCGGCTAAACCAAGAAAGCTCCGGATGTCGGTAACAGTCTTAGGTCTAGGCCATGATCGTACTGCTTCGATTTTGGATGGGTCTACGGAAATACCCGCGTTCGAGATGACATGACCAAGGAATGATACCTGATCTAGCCAAAACTCGCATTTGGAGAACTTCGCATACAGCTGGTTCTCGTGAAGTGTCTCAAGTACTCTTCTCAAATGGTTTTCATGCTCTTCTGGTGACTTCGAATATACAAGGATGTCGTCGATGAATACTACTACAGAAGTGTCCAGCTAATCACTGAATAATCGATTCATTAAGTCCATGAATTTGGCTGGTGCATTAGACAAACCGAATGGCATCACCGTGAATTCGTAGTGGCCATATCTTGTTCGGAATGCTGTTTTCTCAATGTTTTGCTCTTTGATAGCAATTTGATGATATCCGGATTGGAGATCAATCTTAGAAAAGACCGAAGCTCCCTTCAACTGATCGAACAAGTCGTCGATGCGTGGCAATGGATACTTGTTCTTTACAGTGAGCGCATTCAATTCGCGGTAGTCGATGCCGAGGCGGAGACTACCGTCCTTTTTCTTAACAAAGAGGACCGGTGCTCCCCAGGGTGATACGCTCGGGCGTATGAACCCTTTGTCGAGTAGATCACGTAGTTGTTCTTTAAGCTCTGTCATTTCTACAGGTGCCATACGGTATGGTGCCCTAGCTATGGGACCAGTACCAGGTACAAGATCGATTTCAAACTCTACTGCTCTCGGTGGTGGCATACCAGGTAGCTCTTTTGGGAATACATTAGGGAATTTTGAGACTACTGCTACATCATCACCGAATTCTGGATCTCTCTCTAGATCTTGCACACGGCATAAATACACTTCATGTCCTTTCCTGAGCTCCCGGTACATTGCCATAGCGGAGATGACTGTAGTTGAAGGCTCTCTCGGTCTCTGGCGGTATGAAACAGTGACCCCAGATGGACTCTTGAGCAGCAATCGGTGCTCGGCGCATAGGATCCGTCCCTTGTGCCGCTCCAACCAGTTCATTCCAATTATCATGTCAAATCCCAACCCGTTGAATTCAATGAAGGAGATGGGAAACGCTTCGCCTTTGATTTGAATTGTGGCGGTGTGGTAGTACTTAGTACACTTTACTCGCTCCTCCGACGGGAGAGTAACCAAGAAATTTGGTAGCTCATCCGCGTCTAGCCCCAACCTCTTCGCAAAAGATGGCGATACAAAGGTGTGAGAGGCGCCGGAGTCGAATAGTACTGAGGCTTCGATGCCGTTTACTGGGAATGTTCCCGTTAGAATGGTGTCGCTTTTACCGGCTTGCTCTTCGGTGAGGATACTCAGGTTACCTTCGGTACTGAGTCCACAACCTATTGATTCACAAGATTATGAGTAACGATGGTGGAATTCAAGTGGAATTTAATAACCAACACTGCTTTTATTGAATAAACCAACCATCATACATACTGTGTCTCTAATACACGTTACTATTGGATTATATGTTACTACTAGATTAATACTTTCTAAAGGTAAGGTTCAGGCGACCTGGTTTCATGTGTGTGGCATTGATTATCGCCGGTGGTGCCGTATTCAACTTGATCTTCTGGATCCCGTGATACAACAACCTTGATTTTCCACCCATGACTAGAACATCTCCTGATCTCAATACCAATTTCTCTGCGAGGTCCACACGCTTCTGCTCGCTATACAAAAATACGGCGTCATCACCAATGGACCAAGACACTACGGGCACTCCTAGTTCAAGAGATTCCGTCGTCTCATCCTTATCTTGGTGTAAGCCAAGTCGTCCTTCTTTCTCATAGAAGTTGACGATACATAAATATGCTTCAAGTGCAGGGATTGGTTCATCTTCACATTGTTGTGCAATTTCTACAGCTTGAGTGACAAGCGTTTGGTACTCAGTGGGTATTGATGGAGGTGTGGCTCCGTCTCCTAGTCGTGTCTTTTGGTATGTCTTGGTATAAGGGTTCCAATCCTTTCCCAAGCACATCATTTTCAGCTTCATTGTTGCTCCACTGGGGAATTCAGGTGTATACAATCCACCTGGACCCATTCCTAGTTCGTTGCATCACCGGACGATTGAAACTTGTGCTTCGGGTGTTAGGTATCCTTTTAATAAGATCATACCTGGGCGGATGACCTGACACTGCTCATTGTTAAAGTGGTGAGTGGTGATGCCGGTCTCTTCATGAGGTGGGTTTGAAGGTATTGGGTAACAGATATTGAATTTCACTAAGGTGGTAAATTTCATCTAGTGTGAGTCCTAGGCTCACTAATTTATTTCATGCTCAATACATACTTCAAGTACTTACGCATTCATGCATTCATTCATACAAATATTTCTTTACTCTAGACATGCTTCTCAAGGATTAAAGGTTACGGTTAATACCTGGGCCGGATTTAATACCGGTCCCGTCACGGTCTATGATGTGTAAGGCCGGCTGCCTCTGCGGTGCGCCCTTCTACGGACCTCGGGACCCTTGTCCCTGTGAGGTGTGCTGGGCATGAGCATCGCCGGATGCAACCTCCTTGCCTTCACGCTGTTTGTAGCCCTAATAGTTGCCCTTGGGCCTCAAATTTTCTGGGCATGCATTAGCACGGTGCCCCGGCTTCTGGCAATTGTAGCAGTGGATCTCCCTTCCTTGGCAATTAGTGCCGGGATGATCCTTGTTGCAGTTTCGGCATACGTAGCTGCGACCATCATTCTGGCCCTTGCCATGGCCAAATCCAGAACCTATAGCTTCCAAGTTAGCGAGGTTCAGTATACTTACAATACTCCATACATATACTAATTCACAAGTGTACTAATTCGATTTCGGGTTCTTACCCTTGTAGGGCTGAGACCTCAGTGGCTTCGCTGCCACTGGCGCGGTGTAGGCAAGCTGTAACGGCTCAGCTGCCTTGCCCTTCTCAGCATGGGCACCGCCGTCTCCAGAGGTGTTCTTCTGGTGGGAGTACTTCCCTTTCTTCTTTTTCCATGGTTTGGTTTGGTTTTGGTCGTCGGAGGGGTTACCCTTGCTGCTCACCTTGCGCTTCAACGCTTGCTCCTCATCTCTTAGCTGGCAGGTGATCTCAACTCGAGATGCAGCATGGTAACACTCCTGAATTACTTGGCGTTAGGTTACACATTTACATACGGGAATACTAATTCACATTGCTCATGGCTTTTAAGGGTTCAACATTGTTTACCTGAAGGGAGGTAAACCGTGCGAATCCCATGCCATACCGGAGTCGATGGCTCAATCCGCCGTAGAAGTGGTCGACCTAGACTTGGCCGGTGTACCCAAGGTCAGGTAGAAGTCTGAGAAGAGAGGTGAAGGTGCGGTAATACTCATCGACCGTCATCTTCTCCGTCATCTTCAGGGCATCGAGCTCAAGCCGTTTCTTGGTCTTCACATGCTCGGGATAGTACTTAGATCGGAGGAGAGAGGTGTATGCCTCCCAACTGAATGCGGGGTCGGCTACGTGCTCGGCCTTAATGAGCTTCCACCAGTCCATAGCCGCGTCCTTGAGGTAATACGCAGCTATCCTCACTCGAACTCCAGCGGGAGTTTCAAGTGTCTCGAATGCTGTCTCCATCTCGGAGAGATAGGCCTCGAGTTTGGCGGGGTCGCTCTCGCCTCTAAAGCATGGAGGTCGAAGGTCGGCGACGGCCTTTACCCAATTTGTTTCACGGGGTTGTGGCGGGTCGGGCTGTTGCTATTGGTTTTGCTGTGTTTGTTGTACAACGTTGATTACTTGTGGTAGCATTTGTGCTACTGTGGCGGCGACGATTTCAGCTATCGTCTGCGCGCCTGGCCCCTCGGAGGCTTCGCCTCTAGTCCGGCCTCGGCCTCGTCCTAACATCTGAACAAGTGTGGATTACATTAGATACTGTGACACAATGCCCACGTGGTCTCGATTCAACAATGGTATCGTCTTTACAGACGTCAAAAGGGGTATCCGTTATTGCTAACAGTAATTCCTAGTTAGGTTTTTAATTCTCCGTTGTAAAACGGTTTATAACCTAACTCGGTAATCACTACACTCGATATTCTAATCATCAGAGCGAGACTTCGCTCTTATACCACTTTTTGTAACACCCCAACCGCTAATCCTTCCATTCACTGCTGGAAAAAAAGGAATAAAAAACACCCCTTTAACAATGGTTATATTTTAAATCGTTTTTTTTATCATAGGCCGGACATCTTAAACAACGCTTTGTAAACAAAGCGTTGTTTTTGTTATGAAGCCCAAAGTAAAAAACAACGCTTTGTTACAAAGCGTTCTTTAAAGAGACATGCATAAAAAACGCTTCAGAAATGAAGCATTTTTTATGTGTTTAGGCGCGATAACATAAAAAACGCTTCACTTAAGAAGCGTTCTTTATGCTAGAATAAAAAACGCTTCTTAAGTGAAGTGTTTTTTATGTTACCTGAATTATATCCCTCCCGCCCAGTCTTCTCATCAATCAAATCGCGACTATTCCCCTACCACTCTCTGTATACACTCTCTGTAAACACGCTAAGCTACATCTCAATCCAAACCATCCCAAATTAAATTTCATTTCGATTCTGCCACGGCACGCCTCTTCTCTTCCCCTTTCTTCTATATGCGCTTGCCATCTTCACTAGCTTCTAACATTTCTCTGCATCCCAGCGGCCAAACTATTGATGCATGCGTCGATATCAATTGTCGGCGCCTCGAGCTCTCTCGCTATCGGTAATATTATTGAGCTGCGAACACATATATGCCTATCGATCCTTTAGTTTCATATATATACTCTTCAGTAATTAATTTTGATTTTGCAAATCGCACGAACAGGAACAGACCCTGTCGCACGCACGGCGGCGTCTGGATTACAACCGGCCCCAAGTATAGCGAAAGGAACAAGCGCGCTAGATCTGTCGGCTCCATTCTTGTGCTGATGAGGTAATTTTGCAAACCGAACTTCTTAATCAGGAAAAATATACATGCTCTGTTTGTTTGGGATTAAGGATTAAGGCGTCTGTTTGTTTGTGATTAAGGCGTGAAATATATTGTGTGTGTATTGTTTGGGAATAATTTTGCATGCAAACAAACTGTGGTGCGCGCATTTGTTGTTAACCTATGTGTGCTTGCAAACCAAACTTGTTAATCCGGAACATATATACTCTGTTTATCTGTTTGTTTGGGATCGATTAACGGCGTGAATAAAGTGTGTACGTGTGTTTGGGAATAACTTTGCATGTAGACCAACGGACTTGCGCGCTGGTTTTTATAACTATATATGTTCTGATTGTTTTTATAACTATATTTGTTGTAGTATATATGTGCTGATTTTTACTTGCTGGTACAATTAATGGACTTGGGAATTAATGTGTAATATAATGCGTTTCGGCATGCATACAAATATAGTATATATGGTGAAATTAATTTGGTTAGATTTATAGGGTGCATTAATTAATGCTATATATTATATTATAGTATAATCTAGGGTGCAAATATTAGATGACTATAGGATGTATTAATTAGTTACAAAGACATAGCATTACGACAGCTTGCCTGACGTATTCCCCTTCCCCATATTGCTTTTACCTTAACATCCACCCAGAAGTTTATCTACGTTTCTACCAATACCAACATCAAAAACTTTTAAGCTCCTTCACATTCTTCTCAGAGTTGTTATCCGGTCAAGCTAGGCATTCCAATTAACCCTCTAATGTTTTGGAAATCTATATGACCACCATTGGCCATATTAGAGACCTCTAGCGCTACTTACAGCTTCTTAATTTCTTGTAGTTATTATTTTAGTATCCCTTTACATTTTTTGGCTAGCGCCTATGACCTTCGATCGTCATCAACCTATAATAAAAAAAATTGAACTCGGACGGGCCCACCAACTTTATTTTCCTTCTCAACCTTTCTTCTCTCCTTTTCGATTCCTATAGTCACCTCTGACTAGTATGTATGCTGTAGAAGCTTCAGTAGACCGAGCAATCAGAACTGGATAGCACTGAAACATCACAGAGAAAATCGGATAAAAAGTCAGACGAATTTGGCCGATGTAGACGGTTGTTGCCTCTATTGAAGATGAAAGTACCGATGATCATGATGATTCTTCTACTGATACAAAAGAGACAGAAGAAGAAAAACATGGTACAAAAGAGACAGAGGCAGATATAGATGAAAGGATGAATGAGAACTCAGAAACAGAGAGGTTGAAGAAATTGGCTAAATAGTTAAGTGAGGCTGCCACGAAGTAGAGTCTGGTGGCGATTAACGGATTACCGGCATACTTCATAACCTTGAATGAAGAAAACGGTTTTCTAGAATAGTGGTATCAGGAGGATAAGAGGAAACTTAGTCAATTATATGGTGGCATGGGGGACTATATGAAGATAAAGCGGTACCACATCTCCCGGTTGATGAGTTTCATGTGTTATGGATGGAGATGGAGATGGAGAAGGTAGACACTTCTCCATCTCCAGTTTCGATTGGATCTTCTTTCAGTTTTGAACATTGATAGGTCTGAGAAATCTTAAAATGCTAGGACATGACTGTCTGTAGATTGCATGTAGTCATTTGGAATACTAGTCACACTGTTGATGTGGGGTGCATCGTATCTTAAAAAAAAACCAGATGAAGGTCCCTTGGCAATTAAAAAGATTGAGATATTCCCCCTAAGTATGATTCCCCCTGAGTTTACATGTTAAGCGACTTTAACAAATAATAGCAATAAGTGACAGCTTCTATTCACATTAAGTGACAGCTTTTATGTTATAATGTAACCTTAGTAGATAACTTTCTACTATGGTTATAGTATAACATAAAAGCTGTCACATATTGTGCATAGAAGTTGTCACTAGTTTTTTTAAAAGGTATGATGCACCCCACATCAACAATGTGTGGCTAGTATTCCAATTGACTGCATGCAGTCTACAGACATTCATGTCCAAGTGTTTGAAGATTCTCCGACCTATCGATGTTCAAAACTGAAAGAAGATGCGAATCCAATCCAAACTGAAGATGGAGAAGTGTCTACCTTCTCCACCTCCGTTTCCATCCATAAGTCATGAAACTCATCAACCGGGCGATCTGGTACCACTTTATCTTCATATAGTGCCCCATGCCACCATATAATCGACTAAGGTTCCTCTTATCCTTCTGATACAACTACTCTAGAAAACTTTTTTCTTCATTCAAGGTCATGAAGTATGCCGGTAATTCATTAATCGCCACTGGACTCTACTTCATGGAAGCCTCACTTAACTATTTAGCCAATTTCTTCAACCTCTCTGTTTCTGAGTTCTCATTCATCCTTTCATCTATATCTGCCTCTGTCTCTTTTGTACCATATTTTTCTTCTTCTGTCTCCTTTGTATCAGCAGAAGAATCATCATGATCGTCGGTACTTTCATCTTCAACAGAGGTAACAACTGTCTTAGCGAATTGGAAATTTCTTCTCAGGTATGTATTATAAGTACTTTTGTGTTTGAATTGGTGATTTTAATTATTTGCGCATGTTTGGATAAGTTTAAATGGTGCACTTAATCGCTTTTATAATTCTGTTGTGCAGCTTGTTGATTTCTTCTCAACACTTATTCACAAGTCGATCGATCTGAAGTTTGTCAATAAGGAGAGGGCGCACACATGTGTTGAAAGCACTAAATTGATCAGAAGAAGTCATGAGTCATGATCTATCTTTTCTTTTTTTCAAATGGTTGTATTGCACATGTTATGATCGAAGTACTTGAACCATTTTTAGTATTTTGGTTACCACTTTTAGTATTTTGGTTACCATTTTTAGTATTTTGGTTAACTAGCTAGTTACAAATGTTGTAGTTGATCGATACTACACTTAAGCATATGTGCGCTAGCTGGTATATAATATTAATGCAAACAAGAGTACTGTTGTTGATCTATATATTAATTAAAATTCACCAGTTTGGTTGATATGGTATATACAATGCAAACAGGTTTTGAATGATTTTGTGATTTTAATTTTGTGTTATGCGGAGGGTATAATAAATTGTATAAAAAATAAAAGTATAAAAAAAAGACCATATAAGAAACGCTTATATGTATAAGCGTTTCTTATACTCTCGCGCCAAATGACATAAAGAACGCTTGTCTTGATAAGCTTTTTTTTATAAATCTTTATAAAGAACGCTTATAATAAGCAAGCGTTTTTTATAGTCGGACATAAAGAACGCTTTCACCTTGAAGCGTTCTTTATGCCTCGTAGATTCCCGCCACCTTACCCGCTTTAAAAAACGCTTTAGCGATAAGCGTTCTTTTAAATTAATGTATAAATAACGCTTACAACGCGTTCTTTAAAAGGCTCGACCATTTGCGTTGCCGGCATAAAAACGGTTATAAAGCGTTCCAAAAGACAAATAAAAACGTTGTTTATTCCTTTTTTTTCCAGCAGTGATTATCCTCTAATCATTCCCATAATTACCTTACTCGCAGCGGAATACTTACTTACTCCCGGCGGGTGATACAATGCTGTTAGCCATCCAAGACTAACAAGGCTACTACTACTTACTGTAACGGTCTGACGATTAGAATTTACCGAATTCACAATACTTACTTTACAACGCCAATTACTTACTTACATTTGATTACCGAGTATCCAAAATATATAAATTACATTCCAAGTCAATACCCAAAAATTAAGAGTTTGTACATCTACTCCTTTCCAATCCATCACGTTTCCTTATCCAAAAAGGTGTACCACATGGTACACCGGCTACTCAAAAGGCCTTAGCCGTGTACAACTCGGTACACCGTCCCCATCTACTACCTACCCCAAAAAGAAGTCATTCCGGTCCTTACTCGACCACCACACCTCGCGGGTACCTGTAGAATAAAAACATTCCCCCTAGGGGGTCAGCTTACGCTGAATATGATAACCGCATACCCCGCGTACTAGCGAGGGTACGCCAACTATTTGGTCGAGTACATGCAGTTTGTTTCATTCATACATACATACATGCTTCATACAATACAATCCGATACATTCATTTTACAAGGCATACATACATTCAATACAAGCAAGGAAGAAATCACAAGTCAACCATTCATACTTACCGAATACTCACCGTAATACAGAGATACACTTCTCCAATTCATACAAAGGTCTTGTTAGCTTCATTACACACCCGGGTTAATCTGGTGTTCAATACTCTTTTACTCAAGGTCAATGACTTACAATAGTCAAGACCAATACTCATACAATACTTTACTTCTTACTTACTTTACTCAAGTCAAGTCAGTATGACCTCCAGGCAGGGATTACTACATCCCACCACCGGGCTTTAGGGTGGCCCACTAATCCAGGATGCTACCCATTCAAGGGGTTTGGTCCATGGAAAAGATTACAACCAGGATTCGGATCCAACCTCTTGTGTTTCCTTATCCTCACGCGTGGCCGAAACTATATCGGACTTCTACTCATTCCATTTTACTCATTACTCATGTTAGGAGTCAGATGGTTAGGAATTAGTAGAAGTCATTACCTTCATACCATACACCAATACACTACTCAAGTACACAACATTTACACATACTCTTCATTCTCATTCATATATTTCATGAATTATACAAACTAAATGTTCAAGAGAATACACAAGAACAATCTAGTTCAAACACAGTTAAGTGCAATAAAAGTCCGATTCGTGCATTTTATCTTATTGGTGATCACATAAGCACACAAATCGGGGTAACCAAGTTAGGATACAGGGCATGAAGAAATCATACCGTTCACCGTCGTATTCGTACTACCGAATTCCTTCAATGTTCAACTATTTGATTCCTATACATACATGAAATTGTATGATCAATGATCTATTATTGATCCGACTTATTCCTCCACTAATACTCCTAATATACGCTTACTACTTCTTTGCATTCATACTTGATTATAAAACCATTCTTTTCCTTACTCCTTTTTAAACTTGCTTCCTTACTCATTTACTTACTTTCTTACCATTACTACTTCATTAGTGGTGTATTACTACATACTTATGTGTATATGTGTATAGGCATATATATACATACATATGAATACTATAGTCATATAATAAAAATATTTTTTTTGTTTTGACTCAACCGACCTTACCCAGGGTCGGACCCAAGGTCGGTCGAAGTCAGTAAGTTCCATAACGGCAAAATTCCTGGCTCGACCGACCTTGCAAGTCCGGTCCCTAAGGTCGGTCCATTCCAGTAGGTTTCTGTTGAGCAGAAATATGTTACTATCTCTATCTAGGCAGTGTACCTATCGTTTTGCGGAATAGTGAATTGAGTGGGGTTGTCGATCTCAGGGACCTCGTTCAATTAACTGACAATTTATTTACTAACCGAGAAAACTAAACTAAGAAAACAGGAAATGTCACTTTTTTCAGGTTTTACTTAATTTAATAAAAAGAATGACTAAACAAACTAACATAAAATAATGAAACAGTAAAAAGATAAAAATAAACTAAATAAAGAAATAAAGATTGAATCTAAAGAAGCACCCCGGATTGTTCTACAAACCTTCACTTTATTAATCTATTAATAAACTCTTCCCTAATTCTACAATAAACTCAGAAATTATAAATAGTTCGTTGACCGGTCCCTGTACAACGAACCCTAACTAACTGAAATAACAAGCCGCAAACCATGCCCAAGTTACCAAGTTAATAGCATTAAACACAATTCCTATTAGAGACAGATTAACCTATAGGCAAACCATGCTTCTAGTCGTTAATCCGGTTTAACTTCCTATGTCTTGTTAACTAATCTCAGCGCCGCATTTTGATTAGAAAACTACAAGGATTGCTTTAATAATTAGCTAGAGAATTAAAGCACATGAAGAACAGGAATTAAACTACTGCAATTATAATCAGAGAAAAAGATTACAAAATAACTATAAAGATTCGGTTTGCTATCCCAATCCGGGGAGCTAGTCTAACTACTCAAACATAACTCTAAAAATAACAAAAACAACAAAGGAATAACACATTGACAAATTAGATAAAAAGGGAAGAAGAAACTCTGTTAAGAAGATCCTCGCTCCGCTTTCTGTCGTCAGCATTAATCCCCTGTTAAAAGTGTGAAGTGCTAACTTGTACGGATGTGAAAGAGTGGAGATGGAGGCTGGAGGCATAAGCCTCTGTGGAGGCGCGGTGTACAGAGCGTGTGCGTGAATCGTGATATGTTGGTGGCAGTGGTCTCATGAATGACAAAGAGAATGTGGAGGCAGAGCCCCTCTGTTGGGCGTGGGATCTGAATGCCCCCGACGAACCCTATTCTTTTCAGTTATATAGCAGCGGCGAGCATTCTTCCTTCATCAAACTATTCTTTTTTTATTAAACGCTGCGCTTAATTCTTTTATCATGTGCCGACGCCAATATTGACTAACACCATGGATCTGTCCTTGATTGCCGTGAGATGTGGTTGCTCGTGGTGTGCAGCAGCAGTACGAGAGTGCATGCAAATGATTAATTATGAATGAGCCAATGATGAGTACGTAATCATTAGATAATGATTCATGAGTGAATTTTGGTGCTGTCTAGCCTCTTGTTGCCGTGCGTGAGTTTGCATGGAAAAATGTGAACTTGCTGAATTCATGATATATCCTTCTATTATGCAGCGCCTCTTCCCAAACATATATAATATATATATATAAAATCTGCATTTGACACATAAAATGTATCAGCTCACACTAAAACATAAATCTAAAGAAAAACATATGATAAGTGTAAAATATGACATGATTTGTTATGAAAATAGGAAGAACTAAAGCTCTAAATATAGATATATTTTACACTTATCAAACTTCCTCACACTTAGCTTTTGCTTGTCCTCAAGCAAATACAGAATATGACTACTCCTAAGGGCCATAATATTGAAACTCAGGATCAAACAGCTGCCGATGGAAAACAAGCAAAATGACAATCAAAAGAAAAGTTCTGCTACTAGCTGTAGGTTTTCACAAACAGTGAAAAAGAGTGAAGTTAAAAGCATGGAGAAGTTAGATTATAGAAACTGAAACAAAATAGTTTGGGATCTTCCACCGTTTCTTTCTCTAACCTTTGGATGACAAGGGGTGTGAAGTAACGCCTTATTCCGCGATACCTTTCAACACCACGTACTCATGACCAGAATAAGCAAAATTGAATTGCACTTTTAACTTTTCAAAGTTCTTTTTCCTCAACATTCTATTTTGCTATTTGCATATTCAATTCATCCCCTCAGACTTTTCTCTTCACCCTTGTAGCGGCTTTGGGCCTTCTATCCCAGATCAGATGACCTTAGGTAGATGGGTGATGAAGCACCCCAAGGACTTAATAACCGACTGAAGAGGCCTGTTTTGGTTCAGAAATTTAATTCAGATCAGCGGAGTACCTTGCCTTATCCTTTTCATACCAAACTTTCTCATCATTCCCAAGATCCCAAACTAGACTAATTCAGTTTTCATAATCAGCTAATCCACCAAATTTCAGTGAAAACGGATTCAATTTGGATAAAACTATACATACAAACAGCCAAAAGCAGAAAGATTCTTGAGGTGGCCATCAGGCTTGTTTTCAAAACCTCAACAAAATTTTCACCTGAAGATTCAATATTTAATGCGCTTAAAAGAAGCAATTCTTTCAAAATAAGAGGACAAACAAAAAATAGGTGTGGCATTAAGCGCAATGGCAATATTTAGAAAGTACTCCTACTTCCTCACACTTTAGAGGAGCAATGTCCTCATTGTTCACAAGTTAAAACCAAGAAAAGGACTTTCTAGATATTGCAAACTCATCAAGGGAAGATCTCATGGACTTGATTCATGCAAAGCATAAGTTGGACTAAAACAAAAATGAAAGGACACGAAAACTCCCCTGATATCTTCAGATTGAGGAAGGGCACCTTCCTCACACTTAGGTCATTCACCAGGGTAGAAATCTTCATATTGAGGAAGGGTATCTTCCTCACACTTAAGTCCTTCACCGGGGTATAAATCTTCCTCACACTTGCTGTGAAGCAAGTGTCCAGCCTATGGAGTGTCTATGATCACCACACCTGCAAGCAATCTCAGAAAAACAACAAGAATTGACGCTAAAAGCATCTCATTAAACGCATGGGCATTAGAACCTTGGAGTGAATAAACTGGATAACAAGGAACCCAATAAAAATAAAAGTACTACAAATCAAAAGAAAACTGGAAATTAAAAACTACCACTGGGTTGCCTCCCAGTCAGCCGCCCTTCTTTATAGTCTTTGGCTAGACTTTCCCTCGATTACGTCATCTCATTGCCACGTGTTGAATCAGGAGGGTTACGCTTACTAGGATCCACTAGACATCTTTTATTTGGTTGAAGAATCCGCTTAACCCGCCAAACTTTTTCAACTTTCTTCTTTTGTCGTACTCGTTTAGGGGTGTGCATTCCATCATAAATGTCATTCGGATAAGCAAAATAAATATGATCATTACCTTCGTCCGACGCCTCAGTCATGTGGGCAGTAGAAGAATGTTTCTTCTTGACTAGCACCTTAGTTCTCTTACATGTCTTGGTGATCTTTGGAAAAGTTTTAGGCACCCTAGGCTCTCTCTGCAATCCTATCTCCTGCACTGAAGAGTCAACAATAGCTATACCAGAACAAAACTGAACTCCTGCAAGATTTCTCTTATTAGGAGTCATATCAAAAGAGACCTGCTCATTATGGTATCGCAATATTATTTTTCCCTCTTCTGCATCTATTAAAATACGAGCAGTGCGCATAAAAGGTCTACCTAAAATAATAGGTACTTCTGAATCCTCCTCCATGTCTACAACGATAAAATCAGCAGGAAAAGAAAATTTTCCTACTGTCACTATTAAGTCCTCCACCTTACCCTTTGGACAAACTATGGAGCGGTCAGCCAATTGCAATCGAATGGAAGTAGGGGAACATTGACCAACTCCTAGTTTATTAAAAACTGATAAAGGCATTAAGTTGATGCTAGCACCTAGATCGCACAAACCTTTACCACAATTTACCTTTTCAATAGAGCAAGGTATGATGGGGAGTCCAGGATCACCAAGCTTAGGAGGGAGCTTCTTTAGAAGGACTGCCGAGACCGTCTCTGTTAACTCCACTGTCTCATGCTCCTGTAAATTACGCTTATCAAATCTTGGATTCTTCAAAATTTAGCATAATTGGGCATCCTGGTACAAATATATTCAAAAGAACATTTAGCAGTTAACGGTTCCATGAAGCTCAAGAATTTCTCAAATTGCTTATCATAATCACTCATTAAAACTGGAACAGGATATGGCAATGATTTTATTAATGCAATTCGAGAATCAGAAAAAGAAAATAAAGTAGGTTGAGTTTCAGGAGACTCCTCCTCCTTGGATTTTTCTACTTTGCTGTTGGAGTCCTCAACTTCTATAATTTCATGCCTCAGAGTTTCTTTTGCAGCTTCAGGAGCACTAGGTTCTGGTCGGTTCTCACCGTCCAATGTTATTGATTTACAATGTGCTACTGGATTTGGTTTTGGTTGATTTGGAAGCGACCCTGCTTGCATTTGTGCTAACTGCTGTGACATTTGACTCAACTGCCTCTCTACACTCTAATTTATGTAGGCTTGATCAGCGAATTTGGCCTCCAAGTCTGTAATTCTGGAATTAGTAGCCTGGCCCTGTTTCAGCAACTCTGCAAACATGCTCTCGATCTTGCTATTACTCTCCTGTGAATTTTGAGCTTGATCCTGCTGTCTATTAAAATGAGATTGTCTATTATGCTGATTATAAGAATTATTGCCCATAGACTGATCATTACCTTGCCACTGAGACTGCTGATTATTTCTCCAACTATTTTGACCATAGGTATTGGGAAAAAAGTAACCTGGTCGGTTGTTTATAGAATTTACCTCTTCTGGATTACCGATGTATCCAAGTCCCTCACAGTTGTAAGTCTCGTGGGCTCCTCCACAAATATCACAGCAAGGTGTTAGGTATTGGGAAGAAGTAGCTGCTGCCTTCACCTTTTGTTGTGTCTGACCAAGAGTAAGCTTCTCAACCGCTTTTGCTATGGCGGTCAACTGAGCAGATAGATGATCCTGCGGGGACAAATGATAAAGTCCGGTTTCCTTCTTCGCTTCTCCTCTCCCCTTGTTCTTGCACCACTGCCTGGTGCTCGCGGTCATCGAATCCAGGAGCTCAATTGCTGCTGCACCTGTCTTACTCATAAAATTTCCTCCAGATGCAGAGTTTAGTAACAATTTATTTGAATCATTTAAGCCACTAAAGAATGCTAATACTAAATCTCTATCACTCATACCATGGTGCGGGCATAAAATCTGAAGCTCTCTAAATCTATCCCATGAATCATATAGTGACTCACCTGGTTCCTGACAAAAACTATTAATCTCACCAATCTTTTCTCTGGTCTTGGATGGTGGATAGTACTTGTTCAGGAACTTTCGTGCTAGCTCCGCCCAGGAATTGATACTCCGCGGCTGCAAACTCCTTAGCCATCTGGAAGCTCCATCCTTCAAGGAGTAGGGAAACAATTGCAGTCGAATCCTCTGGTTCAGGTTCCCGGTCTTGTTGAAGGCATTGCAAAAGTCTAAGAACCTCGAGATGTGATGTGGAGCGTCGTCAGAATCGACCCCACTAAACTGGCCTTGATGAAACAACGTGGTAATATAGCTAGTCTTGAACTGCCAGGCTTCCATCTCTGCTGGTGTAATCTGGGGGAGAACAATAGCAGAAGGTCTCCCCTCGACGGACGGTTGTTGATGCTCATTCAATGTGCAGTCAGCCATGTTGAATTGCAACTTTCGTTTGCTATGGGAATATCTCGATCTTGGTTCAAAATCAGCTAGTTAAATTGAATGAAATTCGGTTGAAACAAAAACGAAAATTTATTACGAAGAAAGAAGGAAAAAAAAAATAATCAGCAAATTTAATGTAACGAATAGCAAGATTCAAACATAAATATCGTAATAAAATAACAAACTAACTAGAAAGAAAAATATCCTAAACGTAACTCACAAATTGAATGGAGAAATCAAGAAACAAAAGTCAATTCGGAAGAAAAATCTATCTACGTAAGTAATGAAAATGAATCGACCAGAATACTCGAATCCGAGATTGAATTCAGAAAAGTGTATAAAATAAAGTAGAATCTAGTCTAGAGGAAAAAAAAAATGAAATCAAAGAAATAATAGATAAAATAAACTAAGACAGACTAAACCTAACTAAATATTAAACAATCAAACCTAACTATAAACGAGTACGTCCGAATCAAATTACTACGTCCAAACTAAATGAATAAAATATAAGCAAATATTAAATTAGCCTAGTATCGTAATCTAATGAAACTAGCTAACGCCGTCAACACTACAGAACCAAACTAATTGCAAACAAAATTGTCAATTAACCGTGTCAGAGGTCCCCGGCAACGGCGCCAAAAACTTGTTGAGCAGAAATATGTTACTATCTCTATCTAGGCAGTGTACCTATCGTTTTGCGGAATAGTGAATTGAGTGGGGTTGTCGATCTCAGGGACCTCGTTCAATTAACTGACAATTTATTTACTAACCGAGAAAACTAAACTAAGAAAACAGGAAATGTCACTTTTTTCAGGTTTTACTTAATTTAATAAAAAGAATGACTAAACAAACTAACATAAAATAATGAAACAGTAAAAAGATAAAAATAAACTAAATAAAGAAATAAAGATTGAATCTAAAGAAGCACCCCGGATTGTTCTACAAACCTTCACTTTATTAATCTATTAATAAACTCTTCCCTAATTCTACAATAAACTCAGAAATTATAAATAGTTCGTTGACCGGTCCCTGTACAACGAACCCTAACTAACTGAAATAACAAGCCGCAAACCATGCCCAAGTTACCAAGTTAATAGCATTAAACACAATTCCTATTAGAGACAGATTAACCTATAGGCAAACCATGCTTCTAGTCGTTAATCCGGTTTAACTTCCTATGTCTTGTTAACTAATCTCAGCGCCGCATTTTGATTAGAAAACTACAAGGATTGCTTTAATAATTAGCTAGAGAATTAAAGCACATGAAGAACAGGAATTAAACTACTGCAATTATAATCAGAGAAAAAGATTACAAAATAACTATAAAGATTCGGTTTGCTATCCCAATCCGGGGAGCTAGTCTAACTACTAAACATAACTCTAAAAATAACAAAAACAACAAAGGAATAACACATTGACAAATTAGATAAAAAGGGAAGAAGAAACTCTGTTAAGAAGATCCTCGCTCCGCTTTCTGTCGTCAGCATTAATCCCCTGTTAAAAGTGTGAAGTGCTAACTTGTACGGATGTGAAAGAGTGGAGATGGAGGCTGGAGGCATAAGCCTCTGTGGAGGCGCGGTGTACAGAGCGTGTGCGTGAATCGTGATATGTTGGTGGCAGTGGTCTCATGAATGACAAAGAGAATGTGGAGGCAGAGCCCCTCTGTTGGGCGTGGGATCTGAATGCCCCCGACGAACCCTATTCTTTTCAGTTATATAGCAGCGGCGAGCATTCTTCCTTCATCAAACTATTCTTTTTTTATTAAACGCTGCGCTTAATTCTTTTATCATGTGCCGACGCCAATATTGACTAACACCATGGATCTGTCCTTGATTGCCGTGAGATGTGGTTGCTCGTGGTGTGCAGCAGCAGTACGAGAGTGCATGCAAATGATTAATTATGAATGAGCCAATGATGAGTACGTAATCATTAGATAATGATTCATGAGTGAATTTTGGTGCTGTCTAGCCTCTTGTTGCCGTGCGTGAGTTTGCATGGAAAAATGTGAACTTGCTGAATTCATGATATATCCTTCTATTATGCAGCGCCTCTTCCCAAACATATATAATATATATATATATAAAATCTGCATTTGACACATAAAATGTATCAGCTCACACTAAAACATAAATCTAAAGAAAAACATATGATAAGTGTAAAATATGACATGATTTGTTATGAAAATAGGAAGAACTAAAGCTCTAAATATAGATATATTTTACACTTATCAGTTTCCAAGTTCAAATTTATGCCTCGACCGACCTTGCCAAGTCCGGTCCCAAGGTCGGTCCATTCCAGTGAGTTACATATGTGAAAATTTCGGGTCCGACCGACCTTGCAAGTCCGGTCCCAAGGTCGGTCCATTCCAGTGTGTTCTGGGTTCGAGTTTCTGGAGTCGACCGACCTTGCCCAAGTTCGGTCCCAAGGTCGGTCCATTCCAGTGGACTTCTGGCCTTCACAAATTACGACTCGACCGACCTTGTAAGTTCGGTCCCCAAGGTCGGTCGAAGTCAGAGGGCTTCCCGTCTTTGTATTTTAAGGCTCGACCGACCTTGCGGGTTCGGTCCCAAGGTTGGTCAAGCCCAGTACTTCAGTTTTAAAATCTGTTTTTGGTGTTTTACTTTCCCATTGCTTCCCTAACCTTAACAAATACATCCCCACATGATTTAGCACTCATTAAACCCTATAAATAACCTTAGCTCACCCACTACACTTACTACTCGATACCTACATCCACTTACACAATTTTCCTCACTTCTTTTCAACACTTATACTAGTTCCCATTTCACTAATGCTACAGATTTTTGTTTTCCCTTCCATGCTACAGATTTTCACCCAAACTTTTATCCTTCAATACTCCCTCCACTAATGCTACTCCTAGCATTCCAAATACATTACTTACATCCTAGTTCTATCTCATTAACTAGTTTCTCTCCAAATCTGTTTCAAGACACGAAACTACTCATTCTAAACTCTCCAATTACACCTAGTTATTGTCTTGGTCATTACTTCTCCTTACACACACTAAGTCCTCAATTTCTAGACAAATTTGGACATAGTCTCCCCTATATTTTTAGCTTTGCCCACACATTAACTCAGCTCACAATTTGCTCCTACCAATCCATACATCATTATACACACTACAACACACCAATTTTCCTACACATACACATTCAATACCCAATGTTTTCCCAAGCTTTTAAACATCATTTAAAAACTTCAAACTGTTTTATTACCTTTCCTCATTATACTTCAACATACTCATTACTCTTTACTCAATACATTACTCGTTTTACTACACAAAACTGCTACAATACAATACACAAACTAACTCAAGGTAAGAGTATTTACCTTGTCTTGCTAGTTTTTTCTTTCTTTCCTTTCCTTCCCTTCTTTTCCTCTCTCCTTCTTCTCTTGTTCTCGGTTTTTGTTCAAGAAATGGCAATGCTACAGCAAGCCATACCCATACTAGTTTAGCACCTTAACCTTAACTAACCCTAGAATTTAGATGTTTTAGGGTTTAGAAAAGAGTATTACGTTCCAACCAATGAATGAAGTTCTTGACTAGCAAGAGAGTAGGATCCCTAGCCCAATGGAGAAGCCAAAATCGGCTGGAGCATGAAGAACAAGGCATTCAAAAACTGAAAATTCTCATAATGCAAACAAGGGCTAGGAATAATGGATTTTTGAATTTCTTTTTACCTCACAACATCAAGGAGGTGAAGGTGCTTCTAATGGTGGTACTCAAGCTCCCAATGCAGCACACCCATGGAGATGAAGTTGGTTGTTTTCGATTTTTGAAAGGAGGAAAATGTTCTCCTTTGCAAGGGGATTCCAATGGTACTAATTTTGTAATTTTTGGAAAAGGATTAAGGGGTTAACACGAGGAGAGAAGTGAGTGTTTTTGGTGGGTTCTCAAATCTCCATTGTTACCGGTTGAAGAAGGAAGAAAACAGAGAGTGGGGGAGGGGGTGAGTACGTGAGTGAGGGAAGGAGAGAGAGTGAGTGGGTAAAGTGAGGTTTATTTGTTTTTTATTGTTTTGCCTTGTAGTGCATTAGCACAATTTAATAAGAGAGTGTGAGGGAGTGTGAGAGAGGGCATGGAATCGGCCCACACAACACACACACACACAGTTTACATTTTTATTTCACTAGTGGGCACACTAGTTTGAGTTATTTATGTTTCTACCCCACAACTTCCCGTTTTTGACAGTTTTTACCAGTTTCTCATTTTATTGATTTTATTGGTTCTAGACCTTCACTAATATTTATTAATGACTGTTTAGTTGACCAAAGTTGTTACGAGTCTATTTGACCCGCTTAAAGTCACGTTTTCCCGGTTTCCTCGAAAAACATGCTTTAAGGTTCGTTAGCGTTTTTAACCCATTTTAAAGGTCCGTTTTCTTCGGGATTTGTTCCCTCATGTCTATTTAAGTGTAATTAAGCCTTTAAAATTATAATTAGCCTAATTAATCACTGTTTTTAATTACGGGGTATTTCACTTAGGCACGTCATAAGACCTAGATCCATCGTTAGGCTCGTCATAAGACCTGGATCCCCACCCTTAGGCTCGTCATAACACCTAGTTGCATTCCTTTAGGCTCGTAATAGGGCCCTTTAGCTTACGCACTCTCATCAAACACATTGCATTCATCTCATTCATATAGGCTCGTCATAAGACCTAGTTGCATTATCCAGGCGCGTCACAAGACCTGGCGACAGAAAAGTTGGCGAGGTGATGGCAATAAATCCTTCGGTGTTATGTCAACTTACTTTGGGATCAACAAATGGTGGGCAAAGGCAATAAGTCCCCAGGGTTTTTACCAGGAGTTATCCTTGCACACCGGCTTGGGGGGCGATGGCAATAAGTCCACATTGGGTCCAGCCAGGAGCATTGGCACGGGTTTCGGTCCCCAGAAGCATCTGAGCATCATCAACATCATCAGCATTATCATCAGCATCATTAGCATTTCAGCATTCTTGCATTTGCATACCATCCAGTTTTCACATCCTAGGTAGTCAACGCCTTAGAATCGCTTGACATTGCATTATTTCATTTTCGTCACCTAGGTAGTCAGCGCCTTCGAATAGCTCGACAACGTTTTGTTGCTTAGGTAGTCAGCGCCTTAGAATAGCTCGACAACGTTTTGTTGCTTAGGTAGTCAGCGCCTCCGAATAGCTGGACATAGTCAACGCGGTTTCGCACAACATGCGGGACCCTGTAGAATCCAAAATTTTGGGGCATCACTCAAGCATCAACCAGACTTTTCACATCCATTACAAAGTCCAGTTAACGGGGGGCAATCTGTTATACCCAAAATTTTGCCCCCCCTGGTTAGGGTCTATGAGGTTTTGGTGTTATGAGGGGCATTTCAATCAAGTAATGAGAGGTCCTGGCTCGATCGGCGCATTCCAGGGCATGGGGAGCAGTTTCGTCATTGTTTGGGGCGTTTTTGTAATTTTTAAGGCTCCCGAGACCTCCTATAGGCTTTCTCTCTCCTCCAAAGGATGCCCAAATCAGCTTGAAATGCTTTGATTTTTTAACCCATGATAGAGGATGACATTTTAAGCATAATGGCGTTGGAATTTTGATTTTTTGAATTTCCAATAATTTTTTACCAATTTATGACTGAATCTGACAAGAAATTCAATTTAAAAATATTCCAACATTTAAAAAATCCGATTCCACTTCAGAAAATTTATAATTGCCATCCTTGACATGTGGTTAAAATTTCACAGCAAAGTTCCGTTGGGAAGTCATTTAATTAAAATGTCAAAAAATCTTACTTTTACTAGATTTTCTTTATCTTTAAGAAAGTCTATATAAGGGGATAGGTTTTTTGATAAAATAAGAATCTCATATGCTCAAGAACCCTAGGAAGACAGAAAGCACAACTCCCTCTCTCTCTCTCTCACGTTTTCCAACGCCCGGCCACCCGAATCATACCAAAAATCCCCCGAAATCACCATCTAAACTCGTTTTCCGATCCCCAAAGCATTAATAATCATCAAAACCCCACATAAACACCACCAAAACGTGAAGAACAACAAGAAAAACCAACAACCAGAAGCTTGGTTCGAAAACCCTTCGGGTCTGCCATCAACGGAGCACTCGACGAATCCCGGTGTGAAGAATCATCATGAACCCAGAGGTAAAACAGGTAGAAATTCCACTTTCCTAACTCCCCACGATATTATCAGTCTTGCCTCAAAATTTGGGTTCAAACTAACTCTTTTTCGCTTCTGTATCACTAATTGTTTTAGCTACTGGCTTGTTACTTGTTTGCTAAGTTTCGTATTAATTTTGATTTCAAATTGAGTTCTTTCAATTACTAACGTGTTCATAATCTTTCAGGCTACATACCCATAAAATTTGAGCTCAAAACACCTTCGGGAGCCATAAAAAACCTCCTCGTACTCTCAATCGCATTCTGGGCCCGTCATAAGCCCTAGGACTGGACATCAAGAGGTCCAGTTGAGGCACTCCTAAGTCCTCGTGCACCCAAAATCAACCCTATTGTTAGTATCCTAGGCTCATCATAAGTCCTAGAGTTAGATGTCAAGAGGTCTAAGTGAGGCTCGTCATAAGTCCTCGTACTTTCAATCACATTCATACACTCACGGTCGCATCCTTATGCACCACTAAACCATTGTGAGAATTTTGGGCGCCCCGTCAACCTTGATCCAATTCTACAAGGGCTTGTAGAATTGAATCAAGGGGAGCCATCTGTAGACACCAAAAATTCTCACCCCATAAAGCAAATTTCGAAATAATAAGAGGGGTCGTCGCCTTTATTTTTCAAAACATATTAGCGTGCGTTCCATAATGAAACCGTTATTTTATAACCTTTTTCAAAGCATTTCATAAAACCCGATCTTCCAAAAAATGAATTTTCATACAATAATCCGGTTTTAAACCCATACATCTTGTTTTATTTACTTATCTTATTATTTACATTCCATAATTTCATTCCATTAGATTAGTCTTCTCTTTTTTCCTTGTATACTTTCTTTTAAACTCGTAGCATTTTTAGAGGAGTTATCCAGTTGAAATTAGGGCTCTTGTATTATTTCTCGCATGAACATACTGAAATCCGACATAGCGTAACTGGTTAAAGTACCCGTCATGCAACCCACAGATCCCGGGTTCGTTTCCTGGCAAGGGACGGGGGTCTTTTTTTTTTTATTTCTGTTTAGCTCGCAACAGAGCTTCTATGTTTATTATTGCTGTTGTTTACCGAAACTCATCATGGCTTAGTTGGTTAGAGCGCATAGGAGGGTTACCAGAGTTGCCAAGTTCGAATCCGAGTGAGAGCATTGCTCGTTTTTTTTTTGTTTTCCATATCGGTGGACCAAGCCCAGCCCCACTTGGTTGGACCCAACGTTTCACCCTAAGACAGGAAAAAGAGCCCAGGTCATTTTTTGAAAGAGCCGATCAGACACGACACTATGGGCATATTTTTGAAACCGGCGATAACAAAACATGACAGTATGGGCGGTTGCCTGATTTCCTTGAAAACTCCATCTCGCCTGCATGCTTCGAGGGGAATCGGGACGGCTCGTCTTCAAATGGCCACCCGACCATCTTCTTTTTCCCACTTCAAAAAATGCTCACCTCCATTGCTGCTGTTCATCAGAGAACCTCCGATATTCATCTCGGAAACGAACAACATACAGAGAAAAAATCACACACGCATCTCCCCCCATTCCATTTCTTCATTTCATCCTTCATTCTCTTCGACTGGCGAGGAAGAACATATCTGCTCTGTCCTTACCCTTCTCTCACTCACGTAATTTGCAACCTAAAAATCGGTGAACGAGCCCGCACGCATCTCCCCCCATTCCGTTTCTTCTTCACGCGAATAAGGAAAAGAGTTTGGAGCCACCTTCGTTCTCCTCTTTCTCGGTGGGCAAGGAACACACACGCTCCACCACTCTCATTCTCCTGACGACGGTAACATTGGAAAAAGATGTGGTGAACCAGGATCCTTACTTACGTACAAGCATCGTACAACCTCTGCGCCTTCATTTACTTCAACGGGCAAACACAGAATATATATGATCCACCTCCTCTCTTTCATTATGTTTACCCACGGTAATTTGCAACCCAGATTGGCGAACAAGTTACACCAGTTTTGCACCTCATTCTTCTCTTCATTCATGGTTTCTATGCAACCCAACTCACATACAAGAGAGATACAACTCTGCACCATTCTCTTAACTCACGGTAATCTTGCACACCCAAATGACCAACCAGGAAACTCACCGAAACATATGCGCTTCACCATCTCCTTCATCCTCTTCTCTTCACTCTGGGTATTTTGCAAACCCAGCTGGCGATTGAAGAACATATATGCTCTGCCTATTTCAATTCCTTCATGACGCTGATGAAAGAGGAGTACAAGCTCCGCTTTGTTTCTCTTCACTCATGCCGTCAAACAAGAAGCATGTATACTCCGTTTCGTCATTCTTTGCTCTCCGGCTGTCGAACAAGGAGTACATGTGCTCTGCTTCGTCATTCCCCTTACCTCTGTCTGATTCAGTGACAACAAATACAAAATATATACCCAAAAGCTTCCACCCACGTCGCCTCTGTCGTTTCTCTTCATCAGCGACGATTTTGCAATAAACAAGCGAACCAAGAACATACAGGCTCTATGCCATCGTCATTCTTTTCGTTCACGGCGAACCAGAAACCTACATGCTCTACCTTCATTCTCCTCAAGCATGGCGAACAAGGAGCATACAACAGCTTCCTTCTTCATTCTCTTTACGTCAGTGTTTTCATACCGGTCTCCACATGCCAGTCTCTTCGTTCTCTTCAACCCACTGACGATGGTGATTTTGCAACTCAGTTGGTGAACAAGGAACGTGCATGTTCCACTGCCTCTTCACGTCGGTAATTTGCAACCTAAACTGGTGAACAAAGAGCATACAGCTTCACATCTCATTTTTCTCATCTACTCCCTGGTGAATGAGGAACACGAATGCTCTACGCCTACTTCGGTCCTTTCACTATGACGGTAATATTGCTAATCAAACTGGTGAAGCAAGGAACACACATGCCCTTATCTTCATTCTCTTCCCACGGCAATTTTTCCCACCTAAACTGGCGAGAACAAGATCATATATGCCCCACCTTTATTTATCTTCACACATCTCGGCTTCTTCATTCTCTTCTCACCTGGCGAACAAGAACGTACAATCCCGCTACTTCTCGTTCTCTTCATCTTCACTCTCGTGATCTTGCACAACCAGCAACAAAGAATGAAATATATGCTCTGTTGCGGTTCGCTCGCTTCATTCCCCGTACAAGGGACACGGTGGCTCTGTGCCTCCACCTTCTTCTTCTTATTTTTACAAATTCACTCATTCTCCTTCTGTTCTGGAAGAACTCTAGCCGGCGAGCAAGGGCACAAGACCCGCACCTTCAGTCTCTTCTCTGTTCGGAAACTGCTACACGTCACACACCAGATTGAACCCGGTGATATGTAACTCAAACTGAGAGAATAGGAAATCAGAGGCACCGATTGTTTCTATGGTCTACATTTTGGTATTTCATCCTCACCCCATATACTCTAACGATCTGTTTTTTTTTCTAATGAGCATTTAACGTCTTATTCGATTTATTTTGGCGATATGGGTTGATTACATGTATGCTGTTCTCTGCGCATTTCACTGCCAACTCTCAACTCCTGTTAATGAAATTGTGTCCTGAATGAACTGAGCTTGCGTGTTGTTCGTTTCCCTGCTTAATGCAATAGTTAATTTGTTTTGTTGCCTGCACTCAAGAATGGTTTGCAACGGAACATTCTACAGCCACATGATGAGCATTTTGGATTTTGTTGGTTTCAGATTTACGTACAATCTTAGAATTATTAATACTGTCATCTTGTTTGGTATAGCTAAGTCCTGTGCTTAAAAGAATGAAGGTTTATACAACCAATCATCAATTTGACCAAGCTGTGCAATTATATTCAACATTTTTGATTAGTAACTATGGATTCTCAAACCCTTTTTTTTCCTTTCCTTTGTTGTGCTTGGAATTCTTGCTTGACCTTTTTTAAAAATAAATACGATTTAGCATCTTAGGCTAGACTTCGCTAGCATAGCAGCTCTAGGTTAGAAAATCTCGGTGTTATGCCTATTTGCTTTGCTTTAATCGGAGCAATTCACTGTCAACCAATCTTGTACATATTACAATTAGACAAAAAAAATCAGAAAAGGTCAAGCAAATTAACAACCCGCAAAAAATAAAAAACGATGAAGTGAATGGCTGCCCACGAATTTTTGTTTGTTTATCTTCATTTTATCTCATGATTATTGGTCTTCGTTATATGTCACATATTGTATAGATTAGCTTGGTAATCGTTGGGCCCAGCCCAATATAGAGGCCCAAAGACATAGGAAGCCCTAGAAAGCCCATTAGGTTGCCCTCTTTGTGGACCCTTGAGGTCCATTTTAGAAAAGCTCTAGGTTTGGATATCCTCAATGCATACGGGTCCTAGACACGGTCCATTTGAGGAATACCCGTTTCCTTAAAACTTTCCAAATCATCCCCTAATTTTAGAATAAAATGTACAATCAACAAAAATCCAATCCACTTGTAAATCCAAAAAATCATTCAGACATAACTTAAGCCCACTATCTCCAATGTAGTTGTTTCAAATAAACTTTCAATCAGCCCACCAGCCCGGTCCAAATCCACCAAGCCAGGCCCATTTTAAGACTCGGCCCAAATCCAAGCCCGGTCCAAATCTGAACCTGGCCCAATATCCAAAACCGGCCCAACCTCAGCCCGGCCCACTACTCAACTTAGCCCATTGTCCAAACCCAGCCTACATCTCAGTCCAGCCCAAACCAACCCAAGGCCCAGACTCGGCCCATTACCAAGCCCAATTTGGAAGCCCAATCTAGCCCATCTTCCAAGGGCACAATCCGGTCCAAATTTCAAAGCCTATTTTGGCCCAAATTTCAAAGCCCATTTCCAAAGCCCAACTCCGACCCAATTTCAAAAGCCTGATCCAAACCGATTAGTTTAAACCCACAACTTCAATTCATTCTCAATTCAACTCCACTTCAAATCAAAATTCATTCAACTTCAATTTCATCCATTTCATCTCAATTTCAATCCAAGATCATTTAAATCTCAATTCAATTCTTCATTCAATTCGATTCAATCTCAATTCCAATTCAATTCAAGATTCATCTCGATTCCAATTCGAATTCAATCCTAGTCCAATTTCATTCAATCCTAAATTATTCTGAACATCATAAATCTCAAACTTCTTTAAACTTCAAACTCCTTGAACCTCCCAACTCATTGGAGCTCAAGCATCTTGAATCTCGAACGTCTCAGCAGCTCAACAGACTCGAAGGTCTCAGCAGCTCAACAGACTCGAACGTCTCAACAGCTCAACAGACTCGACCGTCTCAACAGCTCAACAGACTCGACCGTCTCAACAGCTCGACAGACTCGACCGTCTCAGCAGCTCAACAGACTCGAACGTCTCAACAGCTCAACAGACTCGACCGTCTCAGCAGCTTAACAGACTCGAACGTCTCAGCAGCTCAATAGACTCGAAGGTCTCAGCAGCTCAACAGACTCGAACGTCTCAACAGCTCAACAGACTCGACCGTCTCAACAGCTCAACAGACTCGACCGTCTCAACAGCTCGACAGACTCGACCGTCTCAATAGCTCAATGGATTCGAATGTCTCTACAGTTCAACAGATTCAGACGTCTCAATAGACTCATCAAATTCAAACACTTCGAAAGCCCTTAGCTCCTCAAAAAGTCGAACCCCTTGAAATTTGATAACCCTTTCAAGCCTCAAACGTCTCACAAACCCAAGCGTCCCACAGACGTCATCATTTTAAGATTTCAAATATCTCACAGAGTCGAGCACCCCAAACTCCAAAATAAACTCGACAAATCATCAAGTCCCCACAAAATGACCACAAAACCCCTTTGATCCTTCAAAGACCCAAAAGGTCAAGACCCCAATTCCTTCAAAGCCCCCAAAACTCCTAAACCCCCAAAGCCTGAACTACGTAAGGTCTGATCTCAGCAGGGAGTTGAGTACGTAGGCAGCCCATCTTGGGTGCGACCCCATTCCTAATAAAAAACCCATTTCCCCCTCTAAGGTGTTCTTCATACCTCTCGAAACTCTCAACCCTTCAACCAAACTAACTCCAAGACCAGCCTATTCTTCAAATCTTTTAAATCATCTAATCCTCAAACCACACTCATTCCTATCCTTTGGCTTTTAAATGAATCTCTCTTAAAGGTTTTGAAAGAGGGCAATCCCGACAATTGGAGACCGAGGTTTCCTCGGGCACCAATCCGAAGTCGTGGTCGTTGCCACTTCTAAGGGGTGTAACCCAATACGAACCCACAATAGAATCTCTGACGCAACCAGCTAAGTCCTATCCATAAGTAGTAAATTCAGAGTCAATCAACGGTTCTTAGAACCCTTCTCTTCCTTTCCTAGTTCTTAGGTCAAACTAGGTGGCGACTCTAGTCAATTCCGCCTTATAGAGGCATAAGTCCGCGTGGAGCCCATTGAGAGCGGGTGTAGTGTTCACTAATGCTCCCCATATGCTTTCTGGGAAAGACGGACGATTTAGTTGGTATTTGAGGGATGCCAATTATAACGGGTTTTTACCCTCCACAGAATGGCATTTTCAAGGATCTAGACTTCTCAGTCAGACCATATTTAGATAGACCCCCCCTCATACCGAAAAATCACCCTCCAAAGAATGGCGACTCTGCTGGGGACTGACTGAACTCCATCCAAAATTGTCAGGATTCCCCAACCTCTTTCAAAACCTTCAAGAGATTCATTCTAAAGCCATCAGAACTACTCTACTCCACACTTAGAGTGTGTTTAAAAGGGTAGTTAGGGTGAGAGTTCAGAGTTCGAGATTGGCCTTGAGTGCCATATGTGTGCTTTGCTATTTGCATGCTTCACTTTTGTGTGTTTATTGTCTCATGTTTACTGCTCTTCATGCATGACATAATATTTATTTGATTATTTAATGCTTTTCTAAATGGGGCCTTCCTAGAAGGAGTCAACCCATTGTTGCATCGGGTAGCATAGGACATACATTCCTCTGTGTCACCCAATTTGTCTACGAGTCACGGGATCCCCAACCGGTCCACGGTTGATTCCCCATGAGTTGGGTCCTTCCTAGAAGGAGTTAACCCACGAGGTAATACGGTCCAAGACGAACACCTTGAAGCTCATGATCCAAAATATCCTCCATTACCCGAGTCTAAGCCAGCATATAGCGAACCATGAGCCTTCAGTGTCCAGCTGCCTAATCCGGTGTCTAAGACGGGTTTTATGGGTAGTCACCCCTTTGTATGCCGCCTGTCTGACCACCCTTCTACCTTACCCTGAAGGTTGTATGGGCTCAGTTCTCCATTGTTCCTCTGCACCACGGGTGTCTTTAAAGCCCAATGTCACGCTACACGTCCGTAGAGGATCCCGTATTTACCGGATACCCATACATGGCACAACGTAGTCAGTGAATAATTTGGACTTTAGACACACCTGACCATGCAGATGACAAGAGACCCGTTCCCATGCAGTACTTCCCCGAGTTTCCCGAAAAATGGGGCGTTGTCGGATCATCACTGGCCGTGGCGTATGTTTCCTTATCATTTCGGGTATCTTGACCTTTCGAACTTAAGCACTCCGGACTTTCTTGATAACGTGCCTCATAAGGGGCATAGTAGAGAAAAAAACCCGAGAGATGACAGTGAAGGGACGACGGTTCCCCCGGTGAGACGGAGTCATAATTGACCTGGAAAGTGATTATCCCAACATTAACACTTACAGCTCCACATCAAATATAGCCACGATTTACTTCATGTTATACATGTGTGCAAACCACTTTTTCAGACCAATCCGTTTTAAAATGTTCGGAATTCTCGTTTGCATGTCCCTAAAAGCTGTTTTACGAGCTCGTTTAATTTAAAGGTCCACAAAATATTTACTCATAAATGGGGTTTTCAAAATTTGTCAATTCTCCTTTAAAAGGTTTATTTCACTAAAATGCTATTTCCGAAACTATTTTCAAAAAAATTGATTTCGAAAAACCTACTTTCTACAAATGAATTTCAAACAACATTCTTCACCAACATTCTTTCAAAATTGTTTTGAAAACACTTTTCAAGTTGTTTTTCACAAACGTATTTCAAAATAAATGATTTAGTCCCCATGTTGTGACCCACTATTTTTGAAGTTCATCCCACCTTCAAGAGCAGTGGCCATTACCGTGGAGCGTACTAGTCATTTCGTGTTTTCACAAAAGTGGTGGATTTTCACAATGATTTTGTGCTCAATCATTCACCTTTCCTTTCTCAAAAATATCCCTCATTCCCCACGACGGAGCAAACGAGGCAGCATGAAGATCAACTACGCGGATCGAGCCGGAAATCAAAGGCGCACCAACTCGTGGAGCTAGCCGAGTGACAAGAAGGCCAATACCAACCGTTCAAATATAAAATCAGAGTTGCACCAACCCGAGTCAAGTGACATAAAGACTAGCAACACCGTCTCGAGTTCAAATTGTTGAAAATCAGAAGAACACCAACCTGTTTTGTTTGATCACCGTTTTGCTTCGCTGCAAAAGCCCGAAGACGAGCGAGCAGCCGGTCAAGAACCCGAAGAATGAGCGAGCAGCCGGTCAAGAACCTAAAGGCGAGCGAGCAGCCAACCAGGAGGCCGAGCGTTAGCAGTCATTCTGAAGCCCGAAGACGGACCAAGAGAGTTCAGAAGAAGTTTAGCTTAAAACTCCCATTTTTTAATGACTTTTTTAGAATCAATGATGTATAGGTTTTCCCCTATGATTTCTTTTCTCTCTTGTCCATTTCTAAATATAGTACATGTATAGGTGTATACATTCCCTTCGAATTTATTTAGATCAATGTGTATAGGGTTCCCCACTCCCTATTTTATTTGCGAATGACCGAGTGTCAAAATTCATATTGAGAAAGTCCACCACTTTGAAAACACGCGTTTTCAAAATTGTTTTCTAAAAAATGGTTTCTTTTGGCATGCACGTATAATAAAAAGAATGAATAAGGGACGACCCCTCACATCTATATATCATTCATCAACTCTGCTTTATGAGGTGAAAACTCACGGTATCTACAGGAGGCATCCCCTAAATGAACAACGCCAACAAATGCAACCGAGAGTAAAACAAAAAACATGCATTGCATTCATGACAAAAGGGTCACACGTATTTACAGCCAGTTCAAAATCATCAGCCGTACATGAATCTCGTCCACACTCACGAGCATCACGCACTCACATGTTTCATCGTCACTTGCCACACACCAGCCTTCATCCCAATTACTCAACCTCCAAACTAATCTCAGAGGGATAGAAAAGAAAACAGAGTTCAAGCCCCTCCCAATCAGAATCACCATGTGCGCCAGTGACCAGAATGAGATAAAAAAATGCAGTCGTTTCCAAGTCGTGGGGCTACCATACGGGAGTTGTCACTCCCTAAAATCCAAAATCCTGGAGCCAATAACCAGCTGAACGTCATTCCAGAACAACTTATCTCACACCACACCATACCCAACAACTATACCACCATGAGGGCCAACGATGATAGGATGAGCCTCATGAACCGCGAGCTGAATACGACTCAAGCGAAACTAGTCATAACCTTACCATTCATGCATTGCATCCAAAATAAAAAAAACATTCAATCAACCATTTTCATTTACCATTTTCAGCATTTCATGCATCCTATATGTAGTAATTCCATATTACCACAATACATCGCATGGTAGATAATCACATTTGCATACTCCCATATCGAAATGACATCTTTGGGAAAATTGTGAGAGCTTGATTGAACATAGTGCGTGAACCACTTAACTCTTGACCCATCAATGAACACAAGGGTCTAATTAAAATCAGCACCACAAACCAAGTGAGTAGTGTGCGAAGAGCGGTATTTTCTCTTGAATTTCAAGTGAGCGTTTTGGACAATCCATTGAGCGACGATAGAGCGAGCCAATCGTGGTAAAACCATGAGCGACATGTGCATTCCTTCAGCACATGGAGAGGCATAATAAATAGTGAGATCAGTGTCGATAACGAGATAAGAACTGTGATTCATACTAAGATCCGAGAAGTAGTAGGAAAACAATTATTAACTAATGAGAATGATGGGGCACCTAGGAACAAAAATCTACACAAAACCAAATAGCTTTTACTGCCCTGCATATAATCCCTTAGTGAGCCCCGCTGAGCCTTTCACGATAAACCTTTTTCTGTGGACTCCACAACATGCCACCTGACATATGCATACTTACCCTTGCAATAGAGGAACTCGAAGGAGCCGGAGCCATGGCCCCTCCCCACCATCTTTCACAAACACGACAAAAAAAATGTTCAAAGAAATCAGTGAGTCAATGAAACTCCAAAGTCAAACACCAAAAAAAAAACAACAAAAATAGTCAAAGAAATCAATGAGTCAATGCAACTCCGAAGCCGAAAGCCAAAATACAAGGCACAGAAAAATGCTTGAGAAGGTTGATGAGCCAAATGCAATTTCAAAAACACAAAAATGAAAAGGAAGTCCAAACCATACATCAGAAGAGACAAGGAGGAGAAAACCGAATCCAAAGGACCAATGATGTCCCGTAGAAATCAATAAAAAGGTTATCAAAACCTGTCTAATCATTCCACCCATGGCAAAGGCGAAACATACCCTCTATTGCGCAAAATTTTCACAACTCCCCAAACAAATCCTCCGGTCCCATGCGACATACATCGCACCCCTCAGCCCCGTTACAACCCGATAAAGACCTTTGACTCATAAGTTAATGGGCGTCAACTGAAAGTACCGGATTTGAAACATGAATCATAAGCTTCGTACTTGTTATCAACGTCCCGTCATACCAAAGGGACCATGAGCGAATGAGTGCGACCTTACTTCACAAGGTCTTCAGAGTGCGAGTGACTCTTCGATCTAAGCACCAAATCATAAAAAGATAACCCCATTAAAGGTGAGAAATTTGTAAGGATCGGAAAGTCCAGAACCTCAAAAGGAATTCTAAGGAAAATACTGCTCCGACCATCGAGAGTATCATCACACCATTTAGCACACACGGCCATACTCACGAGAGATTGACCCACATCCCTCCATGAGAGGAAAGTGATTCACGCATTTCTGTTCAACAGTCACTCAAGATCGGACTGAAGATGTCTCATATTCGTAAACCTCATAGTAATAGAGATAGAGCCATACCTTCTCTAAAAAAAACTACATATGCATCTTGCATCTCATCTAGCACTTAGTATTTGCATGCATTATAACCATTCCACCTGCAACATCCGACTGGTAAGAACTCTACCTAGTCTCGCTGAAAATCGACTTCAGTTGCAGTTGTTGAAGCATAACTTTAGATCAAAAGATGTCGACTAGAACCATCCCAGACCATCATCAAGCCACATCGAACCATCTCGGAGCCATCTTGGGCTATCCTCGAGCAACGTCGAACCAAACTAAAGCCATTCGAGGTTGTACGAGGACAATTCCGGAGCCATCCAGCGTCATGCTCGAGCCTCATTGGCACCTCTCCCAAAGCCAAGCTAGAGCCATACGGGAGCCATCATCCGACATTGAAACCTTCCGGGGGCCATCCCAACAGTCTGAGAACAATACGGGAGCCACCTAAAATCCATGTCAAAGCCATTTCATCATCAGGGCCTTGCCTGCAGAATTTCGAACTACGTATGGTCTGATCTCAATACAAAATTGAGTACGTAGGCACCCCGCCCAGGGTGCGACCACCTCAAAAGAAGATTCCCCTTTTGTTCACCACTATCATCAAATGGAGCGATCTCGCAGCCTCCCCGAAGCCATCCCGAACTATCACAGAGCCCTCTCGAGGATACTGAAGCTGAAACTGACTGTACTAAAGCCATTCATCCACAAAAAAAAATGTCAACCACAGTAAATCACATCGACCCACCATTCGACTCAAAATCCAAAACAAATCGAAACTCACCAACCATCCCAGAGTCGTTGCTCACAATGGGGTCGTGAATCATGTCGGAGCCATCTGACCACACTGGAGCCACCCGACCGCACAGGAGCCATCCGATCATAGCGGAGCCCTCGGATCATATCGAAGCCATTCGGCCATATCAAAACCACCGACCAAAGTCACCCAATCACAAAAAACCATCCGTTCAGACCGATCATAAAATCACAGAACCAAAAACAATCTCAAGAGCCACACCGGAGCCATCTCGAACTCTGGAGCTGAGAGTCCTACCAGATCCCGAAACCAAAGTGCACATCGGGCGAGACTGTTAAAAACAAAATCGAAACATAAGTCCCACATTGACAAAGTCAAAGGCCACATCAACAAAAAAACATTCGAATATCACATCCCTCATGAAAACAACCGAAAAGCATCCAATCCCGGATCAATCCACAATCAAAGCCATCCTCAAGTTAATCTACCACCACAAAAAAACTTCAGATCAAGCTTTCACCACAGCGAGTTTCCTACAACTCCATCAAAGTATTATAGGCTCATCATAAGTCCTATAACTAGATGTCAAGAGGTCTAGTTGAGGCACTCCTAAGTCCTCGTACTTTCAATCGCATTCTAGGCCCATCATAAGCCCAAGGACTGAATATCAAGAGGTCCAGTTGAGGCACTCCTAAGCCCTTGTGCACCTTAAATCAAATCGGGTTGTTGGTATTATGGGCTCGGCATAAGTCCTATAGCTAGATATCAAGAGGTCTAGTTGAGGCACTCTAAGTCCTCGTACTCGCAATCGCATTCTAGGCCCGTCATAAGCCCTAGGACTGGATATCAAGAGGTCCAGTTGAGGCACTCCTAAGCCCTCGTGCACCTTAAATCAAATCGGGTTGTTGGTATTATAGGCTCGGCATAAGTCCTATAGCTAGATATCAAGAGGTCTAGTTGAGGCCCTCCTAAGTCCTCGTACTTTCAATCGCATTCTAGGCCCGTCATAAGCCCTAGGACTGGATATCAAGAGGTCCAGTTGAGGCACTCCTAAGCCCTGTGCACCTTAAATCAAATCGGGTTGTTGGTATTATAGGCTCGGCATAAGTCCTATAGCTAGATATCAAGAGGTCTAGTTGAGGCACTCTAAGTCCTCGTACTCTCAATCGCATTCTAGGCCCGTCATAAGCCCTAGGACTGGATATCAAGAGGTCCAGTTGAGGAACTCCTAAGCCCTCGTGCACCTTAAATCAAATCGGGTAATTGGTATTATAGGCTCGGCATAAGTCCTATAGCTAGATATCTAGAGGTCTAGTTGAGGCACTCCTAAGTCCTCGTACTTTCAATCGCATTCTAGGCCCGTCATAAGCCCTAGGACTGGATATCAAGAGGTCCAGTTGAGGCACTCCTAAGCCCTCGTGCACCTTAAATCAAATCGGGTTGTTGGTATTATAGGCTCGGCATAAGTCCTATAGCTAGATACTAAGAGGTCTAGTTGAGGCACTCCTAAGTCCTCGTACTCTCAATCGCATTCTGGGCCCGTCATAAGCCCTAGGACTGGACATCAAGAGGTCCAGTTGAGGCACTCCTAAGTCCTCGTGCACCCAAAATCAACCCTATTGTTAGTATCCTAGGCTCATCATAAGTCCTAGAGTTAGATGTCAAGAGGTCTAACTGAGGCTCGTCATAAGTCCTCGTACTTTCAATCACATTCAAACACTCACGGTCGCATCCTTATGCACCACTAAACCATTGTGAGAATTTTTGGCGCCCCGTCAACCTTGATCGAATTCTACAAGGGCTTGTAGAATTGAATCAAGGGGAGCCATCTGTAGACACCAAAAATTCTCACCCCATAAAGCAAATTTCGAAATAATAAGAGCGGTCGTCGCCTTTCTTTTTCAAAACATATTAGCGTGCGTTCCATAATGAAACCGTTATTTTATAACCTTTTTCAAAGCATTTCATAAAACACGATCTTCCAAAAAATGAATTTTTAAACAATAATCCGGTTTTAAACCCATTCACCTTGTTTTATTTACTTATCTTATTATTTACATTCCATAATTTCATTCCATTTGATTAGTCTTCTCTTTTTTCCTTGTATACTTTCTTTTAAACTCGTAGCATTTTTAGAGGAGTTATCCAGTTGAAATTAGGGCTCTTGTATTATTTCTCGCATGAACATACTGAAATCCGACATAGCGTAACTGGTTAAGGTACCCGTCATGCAACCCACAGATCCCGGGTTCGTTTCCTGGCAAGGGACGGGGGTCTTTTTTTATTTCTGTTTAGCTCGCAACAGAGCTTCTATGTTTGTTATTGCTGTTGTTTACCGAAACTCATCATGGCTCAGTTGGTTAGAGCGCATGGGAGGGTTACCAGAGTTGCCAGGTTCGAATCCGAGTGAGAGCATTGCTCGTTTTTATTTTTTTTGTTTTCCATATCGGTGGACCAAGCCCAGTCCCACTTGGTTGGACCCAACGTTTCACCCCAAGACAGTAAAAAGAGCCCAGGTCATTTTTTGAAAGAGCCGATCAGACACGACACTATGGGCATATTTTTGAAACCGGTGATAACAAAACATGACAGTATGGGCGGTTGCCTAATTTCCTTGAAAACTCCATCTCGCCTGCATGCTTCGAGGGGAATCGGGACGGCTCGTCTTCAAATGGCCACCCGACCATCTTCTTTTTCCCACGTCAAAAAATGCTCACCTCCATTGCTGCTGTTCATCAGAGAACCTCCGATATTCATCTCGGAAACGAACAACATACAGAGAAAAAATCACACACGCATCTCCCCCCATTCCATTTCTTCATTTCATCCTTCATTCTCTTCGACTGGCGAGGAAGAACATATCTGCTCTGTACCCTTCTCTCACTCACGTAATTTGCAACCCAAAAATCGGTGAACGAGCCCGCACGCATCTCCCCCCATTCCGTTTTTCTTCACGCGAATAAGGAAAAGAGTTTGGAGCCACCTTTTCTCCTCTTTCTCGGTGGGCAAGGAACACACACGCTCAACCACTCTCATTCTCCTGACGACGGTAACATTGGAAAAAGATGTGGTGAACCAGGATCCTTACTTACGTACAAGCATCGTACAGCCTCTGCGCCTTCATTTACTTCAACGGGTAAACATAATATATATGATCCACCTCCTCTCTTTCATTATGTTTACCCACGGTAATTTGCAACCCAGATTGGCGAACAGTTACACCAGTTTCTGCACCTCATTCTTCTCTTCATTCATGGTTTCTATGCAACCCAACTCACATACAAGAGAGATACAACTCTGCACCATTCTCTTAACTCACGGTAATCTTGCACACCCAAATGACCAACCAGGAAACTCACCGAAACATATGCGCTTCACCATCTCCTTCATCCTCTTCTCTTCACTCTGGGTATTTTGCAAACCCAGCTGGCGATTGAAGAATATATATGCTCTGCCTATTTCAATTCCTTCATGACGCTGATGAAAGAGGAGTACAAGCTCCGCTTTGTTTCTCTTCACTCATGCTGTCAAACAAGAAGCATGTATACTCCGTTTCGTCATTCTTTGCTCTCCGGCTGTCGAACAAGGAGTACATGTGCTCTGCTTTGTCATTCCCCTTACCTCTGTCTGATTCAGTGACAACAAATACAAAATATATACCCAAAAGCTTCCACCCACGTCGCCTCTGTCGTTTCTCTTCATCAGTGACGATTTTGCAATAAACAAGCGAACCAAGAACATACAGGCTCTATGCCATCGTCATTCTTTTCGTTCACGGCGAACCAGAAACCTACATGCTCTACCTTCATTCTCCTCAAGCATGGCGAACAAGGAGCATACAGCAGCTTCCTTCTTCATTCTCTTTACGTCAGTGTTTTCATACCAGTCTCCACATGCCAGTCTCTTCGTTCTCTTCAACCCACTGACGATGGTGATTTTGCAACTCAGTTGGTGAACAAGGAACGTGCATGTTCCACTACCTCTTTACGTCGGTAATTTGCAACCTAAACTGGTGAACAAAGAGCATACAGCTTCGCATCTCATTTTTCTCATCTACTCCCTGGTGAATGAGGAACACGAATGCTCTACGCCTACTTCGGTCCTTTCACTACGACGGTAATATTGCTAATCAAACTGGTGAAGCAAGGAACACACATGCCCTTATCTTCATTCTCTTCCCACGGCAATTTTTCCCACCTAAACTAGCGAGAACAAGATCATATATGCCCCACCTTTATTTATCTTCACACGTCTCTGCTTCTTCATTCTCTTCTCACCTGGCGAACAAGAACGTACAATCCCGCTACTTCTCGTTCTCTTCATCTTCACTCTCGTGATCTTGCACAACCAGCAACAAAGAATGAAATATATGCTCTGTTGCGGTTCGCTCGCTTCATTCCCCGTACAAGGGACACGGTGGCTCTGTGCCTCCACCTTCTTCTTCTTATTTTTACAAATTCACTCACTCTCCTTCTGTTCTGGAAGCAACTCTAGCCGGCGAGCAAGGGCACAAGACCCGCACCTTCAGTCTCTTCTCTGTTCGGAAACTGCTACATGTCACACACCAGATTGAAACCGGTGATATATAACTCAAACTGAGAGAATAGGAAATCAGAGGCACCGATTGTTTCTATGGTCTACATTTTGGTATTTCATCCTCACCCCATATACTCTAATGATCTGTTTTTTTTTTCTAATGAGCATTTAACGTCTTATTCGATTTATTTTGGCGTTATGGGTTGATTACATGTATGCTGTTCTCTGCGCATTTCACTGCCAACTCTCAACTCCTGTTAATGAAATTGTGTCCTGAATGAACTGAGCTTGCGTGTTGTTCGTTTCCCTGCTTAATGCAATAGTTAATTTGTTTTGTTGCCTGCACTCAAGAATGGTTTGCAACGGAACATTCTACAGCCACATGATGATCATTTTGGATTTTGTTGGTTTCAGATTTATGTACAATCTTAGAATTATTAATATTGTCGTCTTGTTTGGTATAGCTAAGTCCTGTGCTTAAAAGAATGAAGGTTTATACAACCGATCATCAATTTGACCAAGCTGTGCAATTATATTCAACATTTTTTATTAGTAACTATGGATTCTCAAACCCTTTTTTTTCCTTTCCTTTGTTGTGCTTGGAATTCTTGCTTGACCTTTTTTAAAAATAAATACGATTTAGCATCTTAGGCTAGACTTCGCTAGCATAGCATCTCTAGGTTAGAAAATCTCGGTGTTATGCCTATTTGCTTTGCTTTAATCGGAGCAATTCACTGTCAACCAATCTTGTACATATTACAATTAGACAAAAAAAAATCAGAAAAGGTCAAGCAAATTAACAACCCGTAAAAAAAAACGATGAAGTGAATGGCTGCCCACGAATTTTTGTTTGTTTATCTTCATTTTATCTCATGATTATTCGTCTTCGTTATATGTCACATATTGTATAGATTAGCTTGGTAATCGTTGGGCCCAGCCCAATATAGAGGCCCAAAGACATAGGAAGCCCTAGAAAGCCCATTAGGTTGCCCTCTTTGTGGACCCTTGAGGTCCATTTTAGAAAAGCTCTAGGTTTGGGTATCCTCAATGCATACGGGTCCTAGACACGGTCCATTTGAGGAATACCCGTTTCCTTAAAACTTTCCAAATCATCTCCTAATTTTAGAATAAAATGTACAATCAACAAAAATCCAATCCACTTGTAAATCCAAAAAATCATTCAGACATAACTTAAGCCCACTATCTTCAATGTAGTTGTTTCAAATAAACTTTCAATCAGCCCACCAGCCCGGTCCAAATCCACCAAGCCTGGCCCATTTTAAGACTCGGCCCAAATCCAAGCCCGGTCCAAATCCGAACCTGGCCCAATATCCAAAACCGGCCCAACCTCAGCCCGGCCCACAACTCAACTTAGCCCATTGTCCAAACCCAGCCTACATCTCAGTCCGGCCCAAACCAACCTAAGGCCCAGACTCGGCCCATTACCAAGCCCAATTTGGAAGCCCAATCTAGCCCATCTTCTAAGGGCCCAATCCGGTCCAAATTTCAAAGCCTATTTTGGCCCAAATTTCAAAGCCCATTTCCAAAGCCCAACTCCGGCCCAATTTCAAAAGCCTGATCCAAACCGATTAGTTTAAATTTGACCCACAACTTCAATTCATTCCCAATTCAACTCCACTTCAAATCAAAATTCATTCAACTTCAATTTCATCCATTTCATCTCAATTTTAATCCAAGATCATTTAAATCTCAATTCAATTCTTCATTCAATTCGATTCAATCTCAATTCCAATTCAATTCAAGATTCATCTCGATTCCAATTCGAATTCAATCCCAGTCCAATTTCATTCAATCCTAAATAATTCCGAACATCATAAATCTCAAACTTCTTTAAACTTCAAACTCCTTGAACCTCCCAACTCATTGGAGCTCAAGCATCTCGAATCTCGAACGTCTCAGCAGCTCAACAGACTCGAAGGTCTCAGCAGCTCAACAGACTCGAACGTCTCAACAACTCAACAGACTCGACCGTCTCAACAGCTCAACAGACTCGACCGTCTCAACAGCTCGACAGACTCGACCGTCTCAGCAGCTCAACAGACTCAAACGTCTCAACAGACTCGACCGTCTCAGCAGCTCAACAGACTCGATCGTCTCAGCAGCTCAACAGACTCGAAGGTCTCAGCAGCTCAACAGACTTGAACGTCTCAACAGCTCAACAGACTCGACTGTCTCAACAGCTCAACAGACTCGACCGTCTCAACAGCTCGACAGACTCGACCGTCTCAATAGCTCAATGGACTCGAATGTCTCCGCAGTTCAACAGATTCAGACGTCTCAATAGACTCATCAAATTCAAACACTTCGAAAGCCCTTAGCTCCTCAAAAAGCCGAACCCCTTGAAATTTGATAACCCTTTCAAGCCTCAAACGTCTCACAAACCCAAGCGTCCCACAGACATCATCATTTTAAGATTTCAAATATCTCACAGAGTCGAGCACCCCAAACACCAAAATAAACTCGACAAATCATCAAGTCCCCACAAAATGACCACAAAACCCCTTTAATCCTTCAAAGACCCAAAAGGTCAAGACCCCAATTCCTTCAAAGCCCCCAAAACTCCCAAACCCCCAAAGCCTGAACTACGTAAGGTCTGATCTCAGCAGGGAGTTGAGTACGTAGGAAGCCCATCTAGGGTGCGACCCCATTCCTAATAAAAAACCCCTTTCCCCCTCTAAGGTGTTCTTCATACCTCTCGAAACTCTCAACCCTTCAACCAAACTAACTCCAAGACCAGCCTATTCTTCAAATCTTTTAAATCATCTAATCCTCAAACCACACTCAATCCTATCCTTTGGATTTTAAATGAATCTCTATAAAAGGTTTTGAAAGAGGGCAATCCCGACAATTAGAGACCGAGGTTTCCTCGGGCACCAATCCAAAGTCGTGGTCGTTGCCACTTCTTAGGGGTGTAACCCAGTACGAACCCACAATAGAATCTCTGACGCAACCAGCTAAGTCCTATCCATAAGCAGCAAATTCAGAGTCAATCAACGGTTCTTAGAACCCTTCTCTTCCTTTCCTAGTTCTTAGGTCAAACTAGGTGGCGACTCTAGTCAATTCCGCCTTATAGAGGCATAAGTCCGCGTGGAGACCATTGAGAGTGGGTGTAGTGTTCACTAATGCTCCCCATATGCTTTCTGGGAAAGACGGACGATTTAGTAGGTATTTGAGGGATACCAATTATAACGGGTTTTTACCCTCCACAGAATGGCATTTTCAAGGATCTAGACTTCTCAGTCAGACCATATTTAGATAGACCCCCCCTCATACTGAAAAATCACCCTCCACAGGAGGAAAGAAGAAGAAACCTTATCCCCAGTCCCAGAAGGGCCAGTAACAGGGTGGCAAAGGCCAAGCCCAGACCACCACTGTTGAGGAGCCACTGCAGATCACCTATGCCTATGTGGCAAAGCCCCTACGCTCTCACCGGCCCAAGGGTAACTACCGAATCCGTGTACCAAGTCTAAATGTGTGTTAATGTGTTGTGAAGTGTGTACTGAATGTGTAATGTGTTAGCAGCTAGCACGGGCTCTGGACCGGAGCGCCACTATTACTGTAAGTGGTGCAACGGAGACCACCCCAGCAAGGACTGCAAGGGCAACGACGTGTAGTGCCGATTCTGCAAGAAGATGGGGCATCGTGACTACGAGTGCTTCTAGAACCCGAATAGTAGAAACTACAGGCCTAAGGGGTAGTGGAAGGGTAAGGCCGCCGTGACTACCGATGGCCCGAAGACGGTTAACCAGCCACCCACAGATCAGAGATACACTGATTCCCAGAAGAGGAATGGGTCGGGGTCCGGCAAGGCCGCCCTAAGTGTGGTGGACCGGTCTGAGGCACCAGGACCCTCTTCTAGACCAGGTACCGCCTAAACCGTTGAATGAAATAAGTGATTGCATACCACATTTCATGCATGTGTGTTAGTGAGTCTAAGGGTATACCCATGTAAGTAAAGAGTTAAAGTATAATGTGAAAGTCACCTAAATTAGGTAATTTGAAAACTTAGAAACCTTCAATATTTGCTATCCAATCCCACCCACACCAAACCCTGAAGAAACCACCATCAGCATCACCGATTTCCATTGGAGCAATGTCAGGTCGTCCAACCAGGTATGATACTCTTAAATGGATACCTGACACCCGAAGCACAAATCCACATCATCCGACGATGCGACGAACTGGGAGCAGCACCCGGAGGTTTCTACACACCCGAATACTCGAGCGGATTGAGGATGAAATTGAAGATGATGTGCATGGGTAAGGACTGGAATCCTTACACCAAGACATATCAAGACAAGCGAGCTGAAGATGGAGCAACTGTACTTAGGATACCTGAGGAGTTCCTTGCGGTCGTTAACCACGCCGTGGGAATTGCTCAGCAAGTTGAATCGGATTCAATACCAAGTGTTAAAGCAGACTTATGTATTGTGAACTTCTACCAGAAAGGTGGAAGGTTAGGGTTACACCAAGATAAGGACAAGTCACCCGAGTCTCTAAGTAAGAGAGTACCCGTGGTGTCTTGGTCCATTGGTGATACCGCAATGTTTATATATGGCGAGCAGAAGCGTGCTGATCTCGCAAAGAAGTTAGTGTTAAAATCAGGAGATGTGTTAATCATGGGTGGGCAGTCAAGGATGATATATCACGGTATAAAGAAGATCAAACTGAATACCGCACCTTCGACAATAGTCAATGCCACACACATGAAACCCGGACGTTTGAATTTGACCTTCAGGCAATTTTAAAGCCTTGTGTAACCATGTAATGTGTGAAGCCAGTTGTATGTTAAGGATGTTGTGTATGTGTTAGTTACGTTGACAGTACTAAGGCGTAAAGAGCGTGTTAATGAATAAAAAGACGTTGTTTTGGAGTATATCAACCGTGTTGTTACTGTGTACTTATGAGTTTGTGAACTGTATTAGGCTGTGCACTCGGAAAGGGAGGTGTACTGGGAGTGTGTAATGAGGCTGAGGCTGGCAAGAGTGGCACCATCCTCACCGGTACCTTTCCAGTCAATGGCGAGGACGCATCGATCTTGTTCGACTCTAGAGCCTCACATACGTTTGTTTCGCTTTCATTTGCGAAGAGGCTGGGGTTAGACGGTGAAGAGATGCCTGACTTCCTAGTCACTCTCCCGTCAAGAGAATGGATCAAGTGTACCCGCTATCACCGAGGTGCTATTATACGAATCAGGGGTGAAGAGTTTCCGATCGACATGATAGAGTTCGACGGACTTGGTTTTGATGTTATTGTAGGGATGAACTGGTTGGAGCAGTACAAGGGTTGAATCCTGTGTGCCGAGCATCGACTGCTTCTTCGGAGTCCGACTTGGGTTACTATCTCATACCGCCAGAGGACCAGGGAGCCTTCGACTCAGCTTATCTCCGCTATGTGTATGTACCGGGAGTTGCGAAAGGGGAGTGATGTATACCTCTACTATGTCCAGGACATAGAGAGAGATCGAGAGTTTAGCCCAGATGTGCCGGTAGAGTCGGAGTTTACTGATGTATTTCCTAAGGAACTGCCGGGCATGCCGCCACCACGGGAAGTAGAGTTCGAGATTGAATTGGTGCCGGGAACCGGACCAATAGTGAAGGCGCCCTACCGTATGGCTCCAGCTGAAATGACAGAGCTCAAGGAGCAGCTGAGAGACCTACTCGACAAGGGATTTATTCGCCCGAGCGTTTCACCATGGGGAGCGCCGGTCCTTTTCGTGAAGAAGATTGACGGTAGTCTCCGCCTCTGCATCGACTATAGAAAGCTGAATGCAGTTACGGTGAAGAACCGTTATCCTTTACCCCGTATTGACGATTTATTTGACTAGTTGAAAGGAGCATCAGTGTTCTCCAAGATTGACCTACGATTTGGTTACCATCAGATAGCCATTTGAGAGGGTGACATTGAGAAGACCGCTTTCAGAACCAGATACAGTCATTATGAGTTTACGGTTATGCCGTTTGGTTTATCCAATGCACTAGCCAAGTTCATGGACTTAATGAACCGCTTGTTCCAGGATCAGCTGGACAAGTCAGTGGTAGTCTTCATCGATGATATACTTGTGTATTCGAAAACGAAGGGTGAGCATGAAAGCCACCTGAGAAGTGTGTTGCAAACGTTGAGGGAGAATCAGCTGTATGCTAAATTTTCTAAGTGTGAGTTTTGGTTGAACCAAGTTTCCTTTCTTGGACATGTGATTTCTGTTAGAGTAAAAGTGTGTTACAACTTCTACAACTTAGGCAGTGTACCTAATCGTTTTGCGGAATAGTGGATATGTGGGTTGTCGTACTCTTGGGGACCTCGTTGTGGATAACTGATAGTGTAGTAAATTGACTGAGAATTCTATTAAACAGATTTTATCTTTTTGAGGGAATGACTAATAGCTAACTCATAAAACAATAATAAAAACAATTAATCAAAACAGAAAAGAAATAGAAATTATAAATATTTTTGTGTTTTAAAGAAGCATCCCGGGTTACTCTGCTCGCCTATTTCATTTAATCATATTAATATAACTTTCCCACTTTAGCAATAAACTCAAGAATCTTAATTAGTTTATTGACCGTTCCCTGTCTAATAAACCCTGATTAATTTAAACAACAAGCACAATTCATTGTTCAAGTTATTAATAAATTAATCGCATTATTAATAATCCCTATTGGAGATTGATTAACCTATACAGTGAGAAACTTGCTTCTAGTCGTTAACCCATTTGACTTCCTGTGTCTAGAACCTTGTCTCAGCACTGCATTTTAACAAAGAACTACAAATATCACTTTAATAATCGGCCTGAATATTAAAGCGCATTAAGAACGAGAATCAAAATATTGCTTGAACAGATTATAGTAGAAAATATACGTAACACGATTATATAAAATAGGCTCGCTTCCTAACCCGGGAAGGCTACGTTTATTATTCACACATAATTATAAAAAACAAACATCAATAATAAGATAGACATTAAAACAGAGTAAAGTTAAAGGAAAGAAAGAACTCTATTTGGGGAGAGTTATCTCGCTTCCGGGCTCGTTTCCGTGATTATGCCGACCTCAAAATGATGATAAACAGGTAGAACGAAGAATAATGAACAAACAGGCAAAAGTTGGTCCTGTCCGTGTGGGGCCACACGGACACAAACGCGGACACAAATTAGGACGTCTCTTGTCCGCGTAGGGGCTGCGCGGACACAAATGCGGACACAAATTAGGACGCAGCCTGGTTTGCGCAGATCGTCTTCTTCCTCTGGAAAACTGGAAAATTAACACCTTAGGCTTATTTGGTGATGGGAAATGATGGAAATAAAGTGGATATGTGGATGTATGGATGGAGAATGGTATTTGGATGGAGGAAGTGTGATTTGGAAGTGAACGTGAGTGAGTTTTGGATTTCAGGGGATGCTGTTTTTGAGCAGAAGGCTCGTGGGTTTATATAGAAGAAAGGAGAAGAGGAAGACAGAGGAGCAGCATGCTAGTGGGTGAAGAAGATAAGGGAGGTGCCTAATACTGCTAAAGGAGTAGATGAATTGTGTCTGTAGGCGCCGCAAAGGAAGAAGCAAATGGATAAGACAGCGCCGAATGAATTCAGTCGCGTCAATTTCTGGATCTGGGTAGCATTTACACGCGTCCGCGTGGGAGTCCGCGTACGGACACAATTTAGGACGTGAGACGTCCGCATTTGAGTCCGCAAAGCGGACACGTTCTTCTGCTGCGTCCGAGTTTCAGTCCGCAAAGCGGACGCGTTCTTTTCTCTTGTCCGAGTTTGAGTCTGCAGAGCGGACGCTTGTATTGGTTCTGTCCGTGAATGTGTCCGCAAAGCAGACACGTGTATTTTCGTGGTTTTGTCCTGCAATCTTCGACTGGCTCCAGATTCTTCGTTATAAGTCTGTTTCACTCACCGTTTGTTGCATTGGAAAGCTTGGGAAACAAACTATGTGATTCCAAGACTTTTTACTGCATTTGATACATAAAATGTATCAGTTCATATCAAAACATAATCTTAGGAAAAACATACGATAAGTGAGTAATATTATCCTGCAAGTAAGTAAATATAAGGTAGATTAAACCCTTAAATGTCTATGTATTTCTCACTTATCAAACTCCCCCACACTTATCTTTTGCTTGTCCTCAAGCAAATTGTTATACCCAAAATTTCAACCCCCCGGAAGAGAGTCTCTACTAATAGGCAAGTTTGGTCAAGTAGCGAGGGTTCCCAGTTCGATCGGAACATTTCAGAGTACCAGGGGCAGCTTAGTCATCTCCAGGGGCACTTTCGTAATTTTTCAAGGCTCCTAAGCCCCCTATAGGCTTTCTCTCTCCTCCAAATAAGGGCCAAATCAGTTCAAAATTCTTTAAAATTTTAACCCATGATAGAGGATGACATTTTGGGCATAATGGCGTTAGAATTTCGATTTTTCGAGTTTCCAATAATTTTCTAGCAATTTCTGACTGAAACTGACGAGAAATTGAATTTAAAAATATTCCAATATCCAAAAAATTCGATTCCACTTTAGAAAATTCAGAAATATCATCCTTTACCCACATGTAAAATTTCATAATCAAATTCCTTTTGGAAGCCCTTGAGTTAAAACGTCGGTAAATCTCGGTTTTTACCGGATTTTTCTATCTTTAAGGAAGCCTATATAAGGAGCCTTATCCCATGATCAAATAAGAACCTCAAGAACCCTAGACTCTCAAAGAAGGCAGCCGTCTCTCTTTCTCCACGTTTTTGAACTCCAGAGCCACAATCAAACACAGAAATCTCACCAAAATCAACACCAAAACCTATTTTTCAACTCCCACAACATCATCAATCATCAAAACCCCTCAAAAACACCACCAAAACATGAAGAACAGGGAGAACAACCAACAACCAGAAGCTTGGTTCGAAATCCTCTCGGGTCTGCCATCAACGGAGCACTCGACGAATCCGGTGTGAAGAATCACCGTGAATCCGAAGGTAAAACAGGTAGAAATCCCACTTTCCTAACTCTCCACGGTATATCTGTCTTGCCTCAAATTTGGGCTCAAACTAAACCTCTACGCTTCTGTATTGCTGTTTGTTTAAGCTTCTGTCCAATAACTTGTTTGCTAAGTTTCGTGCTTAATTCGAATTCAAATTGAAAACTTTCAATCACTAACGTCTTGTACATCCTTCAGGCTACACACCCATAAAATTTGAGCCAAAAACACCTTCGGGAACAGCCTCAACACCGCCGTCCGAGGGCGGTCCGCACCCACGGACGTCATGTCCGGGGTCCCGGACTCCCTGTCCGTAAGCTCGGACGCCCACGGACCGGCGGGATTTTTAAATTTTAAAAATTTAGGTTTTCTAATAATGTCCGGGCCCACGGACAGCCTGTCCGTGGCCCCGGACTTTACAATTTTCTGTTTTATGTTTAATTCGACTTTTATTTTCATATAGGTTAACTGGGGTCCGTGGCCTCGGACATTAGGTCCGTGGCTACGGACGGAAACAAAATTTGACCTAATTCTGCCTCCGAAACCCTAGTTTAGGTAATTTTAATTTCCACTTTAATTTTCTGTCAAAAAATGTTAAAAAAAAAAACAGAAGCGCGCACCTAGGTTAAAAACAACTTTGTAGAAAGCCGTAATTGAACCAAGTAGAGGAAAAACGACCTAGGAAGGGTAATGAAAGTAATTGAACCCTAATTAAGTCGAATATCAAGCCCCCGAACCCGAACTCTCCTTTCCTAATTTGATCTAGGTTAAAATTAGGTGGCGACTCGTAATAGGTTCCAGTGAGCTAGCTTAGGTTTTAATAATTATTGTTATATGACATAGTTATTAATCTTAGGCTATAAGTGGACCTAAAACCCGATTAGATCCCAATCAAGTTAATCCACATAGGATAGGGTTTAAAATCGAGGCTCACAGACTGGCGACTCTGCTGGGGACAATTCTTAATTTAACTTGTTTTTTTAAGAAAGAGGGCTTAACTCGAAAAATTGTTTATTTATGGCTTTATTACTTTGTTTTTTACTTTTGCGCACTTTAATTTTTGCACCCCTGCATCATATGAGAGCGAGGGCCACACAAACCAGTTTCACCCCGGGACCCATCTAGGGTCCCCTGTCAGGGACTCACACCTTTTAGGTGATGTGAATAAGCGGGGAAAAAGAGGAGGATGTCGTCTAACCACATCCCCTTAATACCTGGGCCTTAGCCCCAAGCGTTTTCCTGGCAGTGTCCTTACCAAGCCCATTGTTTGGTCAGTCAAAGACCCGGCCGTAGACGCACACCTTCAGGTGATGTGAAAAAAGTGGGGAAGCCCAAAGAGAATAGCGTGCAAGCCCTATTCCTTTGTGGTGACCTGGGCCCAAGCCCCAAGCACCTCTCCGGATCGATCCATACCCGTTTGAATTTAAACATCTAGTGAGGACATGTTGAATTTGTGTGAGCCCTGTTTGCTTGTATGATCGGTCCATTACCTAGCCTAGAGGTTGATAGGAACTTCTCCTACATTAACCTAGCCCAACCCGAATTGGCGGCTCTACTTGTTTGCGGCCCAGAGGTCCTGTTTGGTTTAATATGTGAGTCGTTCGGGCTTCAGCCCAAAAGCTTAGACTTAGGTGATTTCTCTTCTGGCCCAATTTGAATTATCCAATTAGTTCTAGGCCCAAAAAAAAATCCACATGAACTTGAAATAACTCACAAGGCCTGAAAATAAAATCTTTTTCGGTTTAGCAACCATCTTCTCTGGCCCAAAGAAAGTTAGGCTCATTTGTGATTTAGGGACCACTCCAGCCCATGTGCTTTGCTCTAGGCCCAAACACATTCCGGCCCAAGGGCTCATTCTAATCTAGGCAGACTTCTTATTCGGGCCTTGGCCCAAAACCCTAGATCTAGGTGTCACCTCTCAGGCCCAATCAAAGCCATCTGTTTACATTTCAGTCCAAATTCCAGTTCATAGCCTGAGAGATACTTCAGCCCAAGCACCTCATTTTCTGGGTATCTTGGCCCACTTGCTTTCAGCCTAAGCCTGTTTCGATCTACCTTGTGAAGTGTCATTATCACCTTAGTGTCTTTCAACCCACTTCCTCTTGTTAGCTAATAATGGACTTCTTGGAAACAGGCAAGCCCGAATCCAGATATGGCAGAAGGAGGAAATCCGATCAACACCGAGGCCCAGTTGGCCGCTGTGCTGCAAGGGTACAAGGTCTTGGAGTCCATTGTCGAGGAACTGAGGAGTAAGGCTAATCTCCAGGAGACAAATCAGCACACTCTGGAAAAGCTTGTGGATGAAAATCTTAATCGTAGTTACATCGAGATTGACTCTGTTAGGGCCCAAGATCCTCAAACACGTATGGGGAAGGATGTTCCTGACAACCAGCTAGCTGCAGAGGTCAAAAGGGTTTTGAAAAGGATTGAGCGCATAGAGAAAACCAACAAACCAGCTGGCTTCGATTATTTCTCCACGGCGTCGTATCCCGAAGTTGATCTTCCCCTAAAGCTGAAGCTGCCTGCACTCGCTTTGTACAAGGGTTCCTCGGATCCACAGATTCACTTGGCTATGTTCGACCGAGAAATGTCCATCTTGGGGCTCAACGATATGCAAAAAGCCAAAGTTTTCGCACGCTATCTAGACGAGACTCCTCAGCGTTGGTATCTCACTCAGAAGATGAATACCAAAACCTACGAGGAGGTTTGCGAGGCTTTCCTAAATCATTTCGAGTATGCTAAGAACCTCGAGGTCACCAGAATCGATCTGGCAGGAACTCGACAGAAAGACGGTGAGTCCATGTCTGACTTCATCAAGCGTTGGAGGAGAAAGGCTGCAGCCATGCCTACCAGAATGGACGAGCAGGAGCAAATCCGCATGATAATTGAGAACATGCGAAAACAACACAACCATGAGCTAAAATTTATGTACTTTCCGAGTTTGGACATGTTGATGGGACAAGTCGGTATTCTAGAGGAAAGGATTCATAAGGAAGGTTTGGAGCTCGAGTGCTCAAGAAACTCCGGCAGTGGCTCCAAATTATCTAAGCCAGGACCAGAAAAGGCTTATCTTCAGACAGTAGCTTGCGCTCAAAGCAGTTTCCCAGAAGTGAATATGGTTCAACGACCTAGATCTCCGCATCAAAACCTTAGGACAGTACCCTTACCACGCCGAGACTCATCGCAAAGGGAATTCACCAACATTGGCCGAGCACCAAGTCAGGCTTTGAAGAGCTTCAGAAGAGAAACCTGCTACAGCCCCTGGCCCCTCGGCCAGGAACCACTCATTTGGGGAGGCATCTTAATCAATTCTGCCACTACCATCAGTTGCCTGGCCATTATGCTGACAATTGCCGAGCATTGAAGCACAAGATTCAAGACCTCCTCGAGCAAGGAGTCCAATTTTTCTAAGTGTGCAGATCGTTTTCTTGCATCTTCAAATTTTCCTAGTAGCTTATTAGTTAGTTTTCAGTCACCTCTGATTGTAATCTTTACGTTTCTTTCATGATTCATAAATAAAATCATAGTTCCATTTTCACAACTCCTGTACAAACCATTTTTCATTCATCGAAAAAAGAAGGAAAACAAAATAGTTTTTTAAGGAAAAGGATCACGAAGCAATCATTTTCTGACTATGCAATGGAACGGCTTGTCTCTTGTTTCTAAAAATTTGAACATGCCTAACCAAACACCACAACTCACCCTATAATATCCAAACAACCCACAAAGAGGTTCAAAGTCCACATCTATCGAATTGTTGTCACAAACCCCAAATCAATACTGGGGGCAATCTAAGTTTAAGTTCGTCGTCTTTTATCTTTTGTTTAAATGTGCGAACGAGTTTCCAAGTGAAAATCTCACGAGAGTGTCTTGAGTGGGAAAACCATGAGTGAACGAGCGTGTCATTTTTACACGACTCTGGTAAGACCACATTCAAAGGTGAGATAAATGGCATAACTCTGACCGAAGGAGATAATTTGTAAATTTACTCTTAGATCTGCGAAAAGTAACAAAGAGCGGATACACAACTATCAGGAATGACGAAGCACCTAGGTACAGCACCACATAGCCAAAAAACTTGTGAACCCTGACATTAAACCCTAGGCACCCCCGCTGAGCCTTTCATATATCCCTTTTCGATAATATGAACACCACAAAATAACCCAGCCAATGATGAATGCCCGACCCGGTGACCAAAGGAAGCAAGGAGCCCGACTCTCGGATAACATTATCATCAGTCCGAAGAAGCAATGCCGCTATCAGCATGACGAAGTGATCCGTAAATGGTCCCAGAGTGACACAGGATCAAAAGAGCTCACATCAAAACAGCTCTCGAAGCCCAAAACCGGGAAACACAAGAACCCCAAAGGCAAAGTCAAGAAAGGATAAAACAAAAAGGCGAACCCGAAGTGCCTCGAAGAAGTCCAAATGACAAAAAAAGAGAAATGGTGTAAAGGACAACTCCAAAAGTCCAGGTCCAGAAGCTCAAAAATAACGTCAACATGAAGCAGTTAGACGACTTCAAGACAAGGAAGATGAATCTGAGAGACGCAAGTTGCAGCTTTGGTCACCCGTTAAGCTCCAGAAAAAAAAAAAAAAAACAAAAAAAAAAAAAAAAAAAAAAAAATAGAAAAAAAAACATACCTCAAATATCCCTCCATGATCCCGTCATCTTTCATCACACCCTATGGCCACGTTATAAGCTTTAAAGACTTCCGAATTGATAGTTGTGTGTCCAATCACGTGAAAGTAACAGATCAAATGCGTAAATCCATCAAATATCGAATTCAATGGTTCAAGAAGTTATGACCATGAGCGAGAAATGAGTGCAAACACCAACCACATCGAGTGTAGGTTAGGGAGCACCACATCAAAGCATAAGCCTCGACCCTGTGAGGGTGAGACTTGTTCGCATGTTTAATCAAAGAAAATACTGGGGGCAATCGATCGTCCCGATCGATTGCCATGAACTCTAGCTCAAATTGTCCTAAGGAAAAAATACTGGGGGCAATTGTTGGTTCCAACAATTGCCATGTCAGCACAAATTAAAACCCAAAGCTTGAGCACCACCATCCCACCACAGGCACACATAAGCCCTTACCACCACACACACACTCTCAAACTCGTCATTGGCCTTACCTCCACAAAGACATCAGGCCCGTCATAACCCTGACCTCCATCCAAAATCACAACCCAATCCCAGGTCTGTCACAAATCCTGAACACTGGCAAAAGCCTTCAGCACCACAACAAACACCACACACTTCCACCAATGGCATGTTCATTTTTCAAGAAGCAAATTGCAGATTTGAAATTTTTAGTCAGGAAATGATCATTTCACTTTCCTTTTTCAGCAGGGTTTTTCTCAAGCATTGCCAAGTTCGGCACCTTTTCCAACAGTTTCCTGTTTTGAACGAGTATCTTTCATATATCTTGATTGCATACATCTTATCATCATTTCCATGTTTGGCACTCCAGTAATCAGTTCTCATCATTTGCACGAGACCATTATCTTCCTAACTCATTTTTAGTTCGAGACCCAAAACAGTGCGAGGCCCTGCAGTTTCCTCATTCAGTACGAGACCTAGCATCTTCATTCAGTGCGAGACCCGTCTTTTCCTTCAGTGCGAGACCTACCATCTTCATCAGTGCGAGACCCATCATTTTCAAGACTTTAGTACAAGACATCTTCATTCAGTGCGCGACCCAGAATCAGTGCGGAATCCAGCTTTTTCTTCATCCATTTAGTACGAGACTTCAGTGCGAGACCAAGCATCTTCATCAGTGCGAGACCATCAATTTCGTCAGTGCGAGACCCATCATCTTCATCAGTGCGAGACCTATCATCTTCATCAGTGCGAGACCTATCGTCATCATCCAGTGCGAGACCAGTACGAGACCTAGTATCATCTTCAGTGCGAGACAAGTACGAGACAGAGCGTGATCTAAGTTGGCGGGGCAGAGGCAATAAGTCCCCATCTTCATGTCAACTTCTTTGGAGAAACAACTAGTGGGCAGTGGCAATAAGTCCCCTTGGTAATCTAGAAGTTATCCCAGCACCCCAGTTGGTGGGCAGAGGCAATAAGTCCCCATAGTATACCAACCAGGAGCATTGGAACGGGTTTCGGTCCCCAGAAGCATCCGAGCATCATCAGCATCATCAGCATCATCAGCATCGTCAGCATCATCAGCATCGTCAGCATCATCAGCGTCACTAGCATTTCAGCATTCTCGCATTTGCATACCACCCAATTTTCACTTGTTAGGTTGTCAACGCCTTAGAATCGCTTGACATTATCTTATTTTCACATTTTAGGTAGTCAACGCCTTGGAATAGCTTGACATCATTTCAGTCATTATAGGTAGTCAACGCCTTAGAATAACTTGACATCGTATCATCCTCATAGGTAGTCAACGCCTTAGAATTGCTTGACATCCCTTCCACTTTACTCATAGGTAGTCAGCGCCTTAGAACAGCTCGACACAACTTGTCGGACTTCAATTGCATGTGGGGTCTTTTAAGATCCAAAATTTTGGGGGTATCACTCAAGCATCAACTAGCCTTCTCATTTCCATTACAAAGTCTAGTTGACGGGGGGCAATCTGTTATACCCAAAATTTCAACCCCCCGGAAGAGAGTCTCTACTAAAAGGCTAGTTTGGTCAAGTAGCGAGGGTTCCCAGTTCGATCGGAACATTTCAGAGTACCAGGGGCAGCTTAGTCATCTCCAGGGGCACTTTCGTAATTTTTCAAGGCTCCTAAGCCCCCTATATGCTTTCTCTCTCCTCCAAATAAGGGTCAAATCAGTTCAAAATTCTTTGAAATTTTAACCCATGATAGAGGATGACATTTTGGGCATAATGGCGTTGGAATTTTGATTTTTCGAGTTTCCAATAGTTTTCTAGCAATTTCTGACTGAAACTGACGAGAAATTGAATTTAAAAATATTCCAATATCCAAAAAATTCGATTCCACTTTAGAAAACTCAGAAATATCATCCTTTACCCACGTGTAAAATTTCATAATCAAATTCCTTTTGGAAGCCCTTGAGCTAAAACGTCGGTAAATCTCGATTTTTACCGGATTTTTCTATCTTTAAGGAAGCCTATATAAGGAGCCTTATCCCATGATCAAATAAGAACCTCAAGAACCCTAGACTCTCAAAGAAGGCAGCCGTCTCTCTTTCTCCACGTTTTTGAACTCCAGAGCCACAATCAAACACCGAAATCTCACCAAAATCAACACCAAAACCTATTTTTCAACTCCCACAACATCATCAATCATCAAAACCCCACAAAAACACCACCAAAACGTGAAGAACAGGGAGAACAACCAACAACCAGAAGCTTGGTTCGAAATCCTCTCGGGTCTGCCATCAACGGAGCACTCGACGAATCCCGGTGAGAAGAATCACCGTGAATCCGAAGGTAAAACAGGTAGAAATCCCACTTTCCTAACTCTCCACGGTATTATCTGTCTTGCCTCAAAATTTGGGCTCAAACTAACCCATCTACGCTTCTGTATTGCTGTTTGTTTAAGCTTCTGTCCAACAACTTGTTTGCTAGGTTTCGTGCTTAATTCGAATTCAAATTGAAAACTTTCAATCACTAACGTCTTGTACATCCTTCAAGCTACACACCCATAAAATTTGAGCCAAAAACACTTTCGGGAACAGCCTCAACACCGCCGTCCGAGGGCGGTCCGCACCCACGGACGTCATGTCCGGGGTCCCGGACTCCCTGTCCATAAGCTCGGACGCCCACGGACGGCGGCGGGATTTTTAAATTTTAAAAATTTAGGTTTTCTAATAATGTCCGGGCCCACGGACAGCCTGTCCGTGGCCCCGGACTTTACAATTTTCTGTTTTATGTTTAATTCGACTTTTATTTTCATATTGGTTAACTGGGGTCCATGGCCTCGGACATTAGGTCCGTGGCTACGGACGGAAACAAAATTTGACCTAATTCTGCCTCCGAAACCCTAGTTTAGGTAATTTTAATTTCCACTTTAATTTTCTGTCAAAAAACATTAAAAAATAAAAAAAAAAAAACAGAAGCGCTCACCTAGGTTAAAAACAACTATGTAGAAAGCCGTAATTGAACCAAGTAGAGGAAAAACGACCTAGGAAGGGTAATGAAAGTAATTGAACCCTAATTAAGTCGAATATCAAGCCCCCGAACCCGAACTCTCCTTTCCTAATTTGATCTAGATTAAAATTAGGTGGCGACTCGTAATAGGTTCCAGTGAGCTAGCTTAGGTTTTAATAATTATTGTTATATGACATAGTTATTAATCTTAGGCTATAAGTGGACCTAAAACCCGATTAGATCCCAATCAAGTTAATCCACATAGGATAGGGTTTAAAATCGAGGCTCACACAAATCTTTCTGACATATTGTTTAAACAAGTTAAACAGACAATAATCAAGTAAGGAGAGCACAGAAAAGGTAATTGCCAATCTTTTCAGATTTTAAAAAGGGTACTAATAACATTAAATTTATTAGGTATATTTCTCCATTTCTGAGAATAACTCTGAAGTCCTACAAAAGAAAGAGAAGTAGTACCATGAGAATCTGCTTTCAACCCTGAGCCGATCCACTATTTTCTTTCACATTTCCTTGAACGACAAGGGGCATGAAGTAAAATCTTATTCCATTATACCTTTCAATGCCACATACTCATGATCCATAATGAAGAAGTTTTTATCATTTTGGTGCAGAATGCAAAGATACTTCAATTTTGAAGTTCATTTTTCTTTTACCTCAAACTTTTCTCTCCACCCTTGTAGCGGTTTTGGGTCTACTATCCCAGATACCGAGTACCTTAGGTAGCCAGGTGATGAAGCACCCCTAAGAACATAATAACCGAGTGGACGAGGCCTGTTTAGGATCAGAATATGCCTGTCTGGATCTGAGGAGTACCTTGCCTTGTTCTTTTTCCACCGTTTCATTCCAATTCAAATCCAGGCTCAAAGTTAAAACAAAATTCAAATGATAATTTCCTCAGATTTTTTTTTTTGCATTGAGTAAGGAGCATAGTTGTTTAATTTTTTATTATTTTTTTGTGTACCCTTTAAACCTGTTAATACCGGCATTACTCCCTCTATGGCTCCTTCTTTGATTATTAATCACTTAACAAATTTAAACACAGTGTCGAAAAAGAGACAAACTTAAGAGCAAGCTTTTGATTACTATCTATATCCCACACTTGAACCAAAGCAATGCCCTCATTGCATAGAAAGAGTTAAGATAACAGGGCACGCAAACTATCTTGGTAATGAGCACAAAGCATGGTAATAGGAAATATTTAAAAATTTAAAGAGCAGTGTATGGATAGTGTACTCCCTAGAGTTTTGCAGAGTATGTAGTGTAGCTCCCCCACACTTGAGTTCAGCTGTCAGAATGTGCAAGATGTTCCTGTAATAATTATTCTAAACAGCCAGAAGAACTCAAGTTAATTCTCCTTGTTCTCTCTCCTTTCCCTTTTTTTTATTTATAAAAGCATATATAAGAATAATATGAAAGACAAAACATAAAACAAAAATAGGAGCGAAATATTATTTAACCACTGGGTTGCCTCCCAGTAAGCTGCCCGTATTTATAGTCTTTGGCTAGACTCCCGCTTCGTTATCCTGGATCAAAAATAAAAGTAGACAACAGCTTCGCCAGGAAAACGAAGTTAGCAGTAATTAAGAGCAAACCACCTGGATCAAAACAGAACGTTAACTCGGCAAATAAAATAGGAAAATGTATACTCCACAAAACCTGGTGTTTGAGGAGGTACTGCCGGTAACGTAGTGCTAACAGGAGACCAGGTGGTGATGACTTTTCTTCCTAAAATTGGAGGATGTAAATATCCTCCTCTTGTTGTTGAGGCTTATGGAGGCAGGGTGAGAGTTTATGAGAGACTGGTGGTAGCGCTTTCTCCTCAGATTCGAGAATATATATATCCTCTTCCGGTTGATGAGGCTCATACAAAATATCTTCAGATTTTAATTGCTCCTCTTGTGTTGGGGATGGAGATAGAGGAGAATTGTAACTTTCAGACATTTGTTCCAACTCGGCATCAGAGAAAAATGTCCTGATAAGTTTCTTTATCTCCACATCAGAACTTGTAGCTTCAAGAATATCTGGCTCGAATCGATCTTCACTCATTGGACTCACCACTGGAATTTCTTCTAACGGCTTGGTCTGACTCGGGAGAAATTCGTCTGGCCCTTGTGTAGATTGCTGTTCATTCTGATTGAAGTAGCAGTATCCCAACTGAGCTTCTTTGTACTGTGTATTAGCCTGGTCGACTTCCCACCAGTACGGCTCTCGATTTGATTGTTGAGGTGGTTGATAATTCTTGACCAACCTTTGATATGAGGACATCTCCTCTCGCATGTGAGTCCATTCCAAATTGATCAACAATCTCTTCACCTCATCGTCGCCGCTCTCCATAATCAGTAACTATCCTACAAAAAACAAAAATAAAAATACCAAGTAGAATAGAACTAAAAATAGAAAACAAGCATAAAACAGAATTTAACTAAATAGAAAAACAAATATGAAACAAAACAGAGAAAAAAAATAAACTTGCTAAAATAAAAAGTAAGTAAAATGAAATAAAATTAAATAAAGCGAAAACAAAATAAAATAAAACAGATATAAACAAAATTAAACAGAAATCTCAATAAAATTAAAAACCATCAATTAACCGTGCCAGAGATCCCCGACAACGGCGCCAAAAACTTGTTGGAGTAAAAGTGTGTTACAACTTCTACAACTTAGGCAGTGTACCTAATCGTTTTGCGGAATAGTGGATATGTGGGTTGTCGTACTCTTGGGGACCTCGCTGTGGATAACTGATAGTGTAGTAAATTGACTGAGAATTCTATTAAACAGATTTTATCTTTTTGAGGGAATGACTAATAGCTATCTCATAAAACAATAATAAAAACAATTAATCAAAACAGAAAAGAAATAGAAATTATTAATCTTTTTGTGTTTTAAAGAAGCATCCCGGGTTACTCTGCTCACCTATTTCATTTAATCATATTAATATAACTTTCCCACTTTAGCAATAAACTCAAGAATCTTAATTAGTTTATTGACCGTTCCCTGTCTAATAAACCCTGATTAATTTAAACAACAAGCGCAATTCATTGTTCAAGTTATTAATAAATTAATCGCATTATTAATAATCCCTATTGGAGATAGATTAACCTATACGGCGAGAAACTTGCTTCTAGTCGTTAACCCATTTGACTTCCTGTGTCTAGAACCTTGTCTCAGCACTGCATTTTAACAAAGAACTACAAATATCACTTTAATAATCGGCCTGAATATTAAAGTGCATTAAGAACGAGAATCAAAATATTGCTTGAACAGATTATAGTAGAAAATATATGTAACACGATTATATAAAATAGGCTCGCTTCCTAACCCAGGAAGGCTAGGTTTATTATTCACACATAATTATAAAAAACAAACATCAATAATAAGATAGACATTAAAACAGAGTAAAGTTAAAGGAAAGAAAGAACTCTATTTGGGGAGAGTTATCTCGCTTCCAGGCTCGTTTCCGTGATTATGCCGACCTCAAAATGATGATAAATAGGTAGAACGAAGAATAACGAACAAACAGACAAAAGTTGGTCATGTCCGTGTGGGGCCACGCGCACACAAACGCGGACACAAATTAGGACGTCTCTTGTCCGCGTAGGGGCTGCGCGGACACAAACGCGGACACAAATTAGGACGCAGCCTGGTTTGCGCAGATCGTCTTCTTCCTCTGGAAAACTGGAAAATTAACACCTTAGGCTTATTTGGTGATGGGAAATGATGGAAATGAAGTGGATATGTGGATGTATGGATGGAGAATGGTATTTGGATGGAGGAAGTGTGATTTGGAAGTGAACGTGAGTGAGTTTTGGATTTTAGGGGATGCTGTTTTTGAGCAGAAGGCTCGTGGGTTTATATAGAAGAAAGGAGAAGAGGAAGACAGAGGAGCAGCATGCTAGTGGGTGAAGAAGATAAGGGAGGTGCCTAATACTGCTAAAGGAGTAGATGGATTGTGTCTGTAGGCGCCGCAAAGGAAGAAGCAAATGGAGAAGACAGCCCTCAAGACTCAAAAAAAGATAACCCAAGCCGGGGCGGACCCCAACCGAAAGGCGCGTCACAGACTAACTGTAAGCAAGATAAAGAAAGCAGCTGGCCCTATGTGTAATGTAAAACCTTGCCGTAGGTTTATCCAAGGCCGTTAGGGGCGGAGCGAAGAAAGTTTTTGGACAAGAAAGGAACTCGCCCTCGCCGAACGAATTCAGTCGCGTCAATTTCTGGATCTGGGTTGCATTTACACGCGTCCGCGTGGGAGTCCACGTACGGACACAAATTAGGACGTGAGACGTCCGCATTTGAGTCCGCAAAGCGGACACGTTCTTCTGCTGCGTCCGAGTTTCGGTCCGCAAAGCGGACGCGTTCTTTTCTCCTGTCCGAGTTTGAGTCCGTAGAGCGGACGCTTGTATTGGTTCTGTCCGTGAATGTGTCCGCAAAGCGGACACGTGTATTTTCGTGGTTTTGTCCTGCAATCTTCGACTGGCTCCAGATTCTTTGTTATAAGTCTGTTTCACTCGCCGTTTGTTGCGTTGGAAAGCTTGTGAAATAAACTATGTGATTCCAAGACTTTTTACTGCATTTGATACATAAAATATATCAGTTCATATCAAAACATAATCTTAGGAAAAACATACGATAAGTGAGTAATATTATCCTGAAAGTAAGTAAATATAAGGTAGATTAAACCCTTAAATGTCTATGTATTTCTCACTTATCAATTTCTGTGGCCGAGATCACTGTTGATCTGGCAAAGATAGATGCAGTGCGCACCTGGCCTAGGCCGAAGACAGTTTCGACATTCGGAGCTTCCTCTGTCTGGCAGGATATTATTGGAGATTTGTGAAGGACTTCTCCAGTGTCTCGAAGCCGATGACTTCCTTGATGAAGAAGGATGCACCATTCGAGTGGACGGACGACTGTGAGAGTTCTTTCTAGAGGCTCAAGGTTGCTCTGACATCTGCACCAGTCCTGACTATACCAGACGGTACAGATGGTTTTGAGGTCTACTGCGACACATCCGGAAGAGGTATGGGTTGTGTATTGATGCAACATGGGAAGGTCGTAGCATACGCCTCCCGACAGCTGAAGAAGCATGAAGAGAACTACCCTACCCACGACTTAGAATTGGGTGCCATTGTTTTCGCACTGAAGATATGGTAACATCATTTGTATGGGGTAAGCGTGACAATCTATTCTGACCATAAGAGTTTGAAATACTTGTTCACTCAGAAGGAGTTGAACATGAGACAAAGGAGGTGGGTCGAGTTTCTAAACGATTACGACATCAACCTGCAGTATAAAGAGGGTAAGGCAAATGTGGTAGCTGACGCATTAAGTCGCCGAGCACACTCTCTCCATTCGCTAGTCTCTCATACTAGCTTGGTTGAAGAGGTGCGGAGTGCTCAGATGACGGATCAGTATATGTTGGCGATCAGGCATAAGCTTATTGATGGAACATTCGAGGGTCAGAAGTACGACTTCTGACTCCACGATGATGACCTGATTAGGCTGAATGGCCGACTGTGTATTCCGAGGAGTAGCGCTGAGCTGAAGGAGCGCATACTGAGTAAATCCCATTGTTCTACTACTTCGATTCACCCCAGAGCTTCAAAGATGTATAAAGGTATGAAAAGATATTTTTGGTGGACTGGAATGAAGAAAGATGTGAATGATTATGTGTTGAGGTGTCTCACTTGTCAGAAGGTCAAGTTTGAGCACCGACGGCCTGGTGGTATGGTACAACCAATGCCAGTGCCTGAGTGGAAGTTCTATGATATTTCTATGGACTTCGTAGTAGGACTTCCGCCTACAAGGGGAGGTCTGAATATGATTTGGGTTGTGGTTAACCGACTGACCAAGGTGGCTCGATTCATACCGATGAAGGACACCTGGAAAGTGGCAAAACTTGCAGAGCTCTTCGACATAGAGATTGTAAGACATCATGGGGTACCAAAAACGATTGTGTCTGACAGGGATACCAGATTCCTCTCGAGGTACTGGAAATCCATACGGGAAGTGCTGGGTACCGAGCTGAAGCTGAGTACGGTGTTCCACCCGCAGACTGATGGTCAGAGTGAGCGCACCATCCAGACACTTGAGGTTATGTTACGTGCATGTGCACTTGACTTTCAGACCAGCTGGATTGATAAGTTACATCTGATTGAGTTTAGCTACAACAACAGTTACCATGCTTCGATCAAGATGTCTCCCTTTCAGGCTTTGTACGGTAGACCATGCCGCACGCCATTATGCTGGGATGAGTCGAGTGAGACGGTCATTATGGGACCAGAGTACCTGGAACAAGTTCAAGCAGAAGTACGCCAGATCCGGGCTAACATGAAGGCAGCTCAGGATAGGTAGAAATCGTACGCTGATGTGCGCAGACGTGACCTGGAGTTCGCCGTGGGCGATCAGGTACTTCTTAGAGTATCCCCCATGAATGGAGTGTTTTGTTTTGGCCAGAAGGGCAACTTGAGCCCAAAATATGTGGGGTCTTATGTTGTGACGGAGTGGATAGGACCGGTAGCTTACCGACTTCATATACCTGCTGAGCTAAGCAAGGTACATGATGTATTTCATGTGTCCCAGTTGATGAAATATATGTCTCATCCATCTCATGTACTTCAGCCTGAAAGGCTAACCTTAGAGCCGACCATGCGATCAGTGGAGACTCCCGTACGGATTCTGGATACTAAGACTCGAGACACTCGCCATAAGTCTGTGAGACTGGTGAAAGTCCTCTAGTCTAACCAGGACGTCGAGGAGGCCACCTGGGAGCTGGAAGATAAGATGAAGGCGAAGTACCCGTCGTTGTTTACTTCTTAGTGTTTGTTTGTATAGGGTACAGGGCGTACCCCTATTTTAAGGGGGTAGAGCCGTTTCAGTTATGTGTGTATGACATGTATTTAAATACATTGTCTATGTTATGTTGTTATATACCGTTGAGTGTGAATGATGTTTTGTTGTTTGGACCTTGTGTCCGATGTTATGTAAGTGTGTTGTTAATGTTGCTATGGAAGTATTGTTTTATAAGTATTCCCCGTGTTCTAATATTAAAGATACGAGGGAAGTGTGAACTTTGGGGACAAAGTTCTTTTAAAGGGGGTAGATTGAAATAGCCCAAACCTTAGTATGTTGTTCAAACATTAAAATATGGTATAATAAGGCTAAAAAGTGCCTTAGAAACACTAGTGAACAATTTAAACCACAGTAAACACAAATAAATACCTTAAAGTCAATATGGGCGAAAATGTGCTCGAAGCTTGGGATAAGCTTGGTTAAGACCTAATGAGCTTACCAAGACCTTATTTATATGTTAATGAATATATTAAACCAATTACCAAAGAAAACCAAGCTTGAAAACAAGTTAAAACACAAAATGTGCTTTAAGGAGTCTTAAAGCACATTTTTGAAAAAGTGTCTTGTAAATGAGTTTTGAATGGCTAAATGTCCATAATTACTCTTTAATTAACATGTGTACTACTTAGTATCACATTAGGAAGTCTAAATCAATGAGAAATAAAAAATTTCACAAATATGTGCCTTGTTTTGTGAATAGTAACTAAATTAAGCTAGTTTATAACGTAAGTCAATATGAGTAAGTTAATTGGTCAAAAAAGACTAAAATACCCCTTATTATATTATGGGGGCCGGTTGTTACAAGGGATGAGTCATCCCCCTTGTTAATTTGATAAGATAGAAAATTGATAAAGCAAATCACTATTTACTTTCTACTTAAATATCCTAAACTAGCTAAGTTATCTTCATTCTCTTCTTTCCTTCTTCATTTCCCACGCCTCCAACCTCTCTTCTTCCTCCATACACGGTTTTGCTACATCACCATACTCATCTCCATTTTCCATTGTCTATATCTCCTAGATCCATTTACCAAATCAAAAACCAAGATCACCATTCTCTTAGTCTTGCCAAGCTCTTCAACTTCATCCTTTTAAAACTTCAAGACCACCATTTCAGTGCCATGGAGATCCACCATTGAAGGTGCTTGAGCTTATATTTTATGCCTTGTTGATCACCTTTGCTTCAAGGTAAGGAAAAACCAAGAAAAACAACATTTCCTTCATGTTTTAGTGTTGACCGAAAATCACCTCTTCATGGTGTTTTCTCTTGCTTTGTTCTAGCTTCATTTCAACCGTTCAAGGATTAGGTGGAGTCCTCTCTTGCTACATATTCAAACTCTCTTCCAATACCAAGGTAAAACAATCATCTTAATGTTTTAAGACAATGTAAAACTTAGGGTTTATAAATGAGCTTAAGCATGAAGCTTGAATGCTCATTGTCTTGCTTGTATATTGAATAGAAACTTGACAAGCAAACCAAATTCCTTGCCGATTTTAATCAAAGAAGGAGCAAGGAGAAATAAGTGAAAAACTTGTGAAGGAAAAGAGGTAAATGTGCTAACTTAATGTAGTTTAATGTCTTATGAGAAATGAGCTCATATTGCTTGTTAAAACTACTTAAAGAGCCAATGGTGAATGACTTAGTAAAATGCTCTCAAGGAGACTATAAAAGGACATATGTGTTGTTGTATGTATTTTCAGGTCAAAGGCAAATATAATGTGGAAATTTAGTGTTTAAGATTTATGCAATTTAAGGGCCTAAGAGCCATGTTATTTAAGGGCCTAAGTGCCAAGAAATTTAAATAATGCACTATATTATGATGTAGTGTAGTCTGGGTGAAGTTTTGTGTGTGAGAATGCTCTTGATGGATTTAAGTGTCCTTGGGTGTTTAATGGTGAAGACTATGTGTTTTGGTGTAACAAGATGTTAGTAGAACCCATGTCAAAAATTAGGTAATGTATAAGAAGTTCTAGGTGTTTAAATAAGCTTTGGTGAACTAGGAAGTGTTAGAAATGAATAAGTATTTTACTAGAGAAAGAACCATGTAATGAGGTGTTCTAGAATGCAAAAAGGACTTAGGCATTATCTTGGAGGATTAGAAATCAAATGAGTGTTTTGGAATACACCAAAGTCATTTTTGGAGTTGTGTTGAGACTTATGCAAACTTTGGTAAACAAGGAGAAAGTATAAACTGGTAAAAGGATTTCAAGAATGACATAAGGAGTTTGGTTTGTAAGAAAAGATGCTTGTGAGTTGATGTTAGTGTTGAGGAAATATTTTGGCATAATGGTTATTATAGGTATGAAACACCACTTAGAAACCTAAGGAGAAAACAATATAAGTGTTGGGGATTTTGGTAAGAAATGAGTAAGTGTTTAAGGGTATAGAAGATGAGTTTTCTGGCATGTCCGAACTCCCGTCCGAATTTGGAAGCTCGGACATGCCCTGTTGCGTTTAAATTTTCTGGGTTTTAAGTGATGTCCGAACTACCGTCCGACCTTTGATGTTCGGACGGGGTGCGAGGACGAGTCTGGCTTACAAGTCTCGAATGGTGTCCGAACTTGTAAGTCCGGACAGAAGTTCGGACACACCCATCTCTTTTCTCTGATTTTGCATCGACCTGTGTCAGAAGTTTGGAAGCTCGGACACATGTTCGGATGCTTGGAATTTTTCCTTTGGTTTTTCTTCGACCTGTGTCCGAACTTTGGAAGCTCGGACACATGTTCGGACATTCGTCTGGTTTCACCCTTTGAGTCTCGACCTATGTCCAAACTTTGGAAACTCGGACACAAGTTCGGACATGGTACTGTTTTGACCAAAAAAAAACTTTGTTTAAGGTTAGAAACCGAGGTCTAATGATGGTGATTATTTAGTAATGATGTTATAAGGTTGTGTAAGACATGTTAGGTGGGTTATAATGACAATTAAACCGGAGAAAAAGTTATAACAAAGTGTGAAAGTAAAATAAACTAGAAATGTGAAGTAACAAATTAATAAAGGTCTAGTACGTTAATTAACCGACGTTACTAAATGTGTATAGGATTCTCCAACGGTGGAAAAGAATCACAGCAGGGATCAAGGTATGGTTTTCTTGCAGTCTGTTGCCTACCTGTTTACACCGGCTTGTGTGTTATTTGTTTTTCTGTGTGTTTATGACCTTGTAAGACTTTAGTCATGTAATGAGTTTACAGTTGTTTATATTATTGTGTTGTTAAGATGTTACTCATCCCCCTTGTGTGTGTCTAACTGGACCTAAACACTTGCTTGTGAATTCATTTATTAAGTTCAATGTGGAACTTCTAACAAGTGCTAACTGGGGAGTGAGGAGTCCGGTAGTTCCGGCCACACGTGTGAGTATGGGAGTCGATGTCATAACCGGTTCGATTCTCTTTGTATGTTATGGTTGTTTCCACTTTGGTTCTCAACTTCCCTTTAGCTAATCCAAGCTATTTTACTGATTCACGTCGGCCCACAGGGTATACTATGTTTGGTTCGTGAGCTTGGATTACATATCTGACACACCTTGGGATTAAGTTATCCGTTCAATCTAACAGGACGTTAACGAGTTATGTAACGAGCCTTAGCATGGTTTGGCAACATTCTCTAGGCTCTCCCATGTGATCTAACTATGTTGGTTCGGTTCTAAAAGGAATCATCTTGTATGTTATGTGTGATGTTGTTGCTATACAATATTCTTGCTAATCCTCGTATATGTTGTTTGTTTTGTAACACCCCGTCCTAAGCCAATCGTGGTTATCGCAACTTAACAACTATACTTAACGTCGCAGCGGCATAATAAGTAACACCAGGACCTAGCTACGGTCTAACCAACAAGAATTACCGTAATTTTAAATATTTACAACCGTACCTCCAAAATACATACACCATCGCGAGTTTTAAGTATTCTCAAACCAACATAATATATCATGTTCCACTATTAACAGACGGGTGCACAGGCGCTACCCGTACTCAAAATAAAGTCCCACCTAGGGCTACCCGCTCCTACTCCTCCGTGGTGTGACTCCATCGGCCGCTTACCTGCAAGTGTAAAACAGCCCCCAAAGGGGTCAGCACGAATGCTGGTAACGACCCTCCCATGGCCCCCAAGCTAACGGGTTTACACGACTAATTGTCGATAGCATGGGAGTTGATTAACATGATAAGCATAAATAGCGCAATAAGCTTAATATGAAGCACAACAAACCAACAACCACAATGAACATACTTTGCTCATAAGCAAACGAATGCTCAGCGTTCCCTTATAAGTGAGTTAGTTCTTAACTCCTTAGATCCACAATCTCCTTAACCTTATACTTGCCAACCGCTCCACTATTAGATTGGTTAGCCCTTAGTTGGTTGCTTATCTTTGTAGGGCTTGGTTAACCCTAGCCGGTAGCAGTGCACTATCCGACGATAAGCTACCTTTCTTAATTCATTGGGGATGTAGGCTTGATCCCCCCACGCCATCCTTAATGTGCCTCCCACCTCAAACAGTAGCCCGGGTGGTCGGGTCGATTTGTTGACCCTAGGCGACGAGTCTAATGCAAGTCTTATTTGGAAGTCGGATCTGATTCAGATACCGACCTCCCCCAATACACATGTGCCGGTACCATTCCGGATTCCTCACTCCCACCCCAAGTTATGGTTAGTGAAAGCCTTAATTACCAAGTGTTAGTTAAACCTTGACGGGTAAAACCAACAATCACCAATACTTAGTTCTTAACCTTAACTCAGTGAGTACTAAACTTAGTTAGCAACATTCTCAAGTCTCGTGGGTTAGTGTGGAGTAAACACATTCACATCGAGAATAAATATGACCGGTTGCATGCTTTATCTTGTCTTAGTCATAGCAAATAAGCAGGTAGCACACAAGCCGAGGGACACCTCGTTAGCAAGCAGGTCACAGGAAAGACTGTACCGTTCACCGTCGATCGTTGTTCGTTTAACCTTCTTCGGGGTCCCAATTCACAAACCTAAAACATTCATTCATTTTTAGGTCATTAGTTATTTGCACCTTACTTAACTCACTTAGTCCCTAGGGATTCCCATTCAATATCCTCTCAAGTCTTTGCCACTTAGCTTTCCACTTAATTTTTAAACATCAAAACTTATACTTAATCTTAACTTAATTCCTTAAGTTCTTAGGGTCCTAATCATTACCACCCTACCAAAGGTATACCTCATTACCTATTACCATTCTTAGAATTCAAAATTTCTTTTTTTTTTTAAGTGTTAAGGGTCGACCGACCCACCGACCGACCCTACCCCTGGGTCGGTCCATTACAGAAACTCTTCCGTCTCTTGAAACCCATCCGACCGACCCAGAGCTAGACCGACCGACCCAAACCCTCTGGGTCGGTCCCTTACAGAACCATTTTCCTACTTAAACCTTTGCCCGACCGACCCAAGGCTAAGCCGACCGACCCAAACCCCTGGGTCGGTCCAGTCCAGAGGCATTCCAGCTGGCTTAACTTGGCCCGACCGACCCAACACTGGGTCGGACCCTGGGTCGGTCCTCTACAGACCTTCCTCTTAAATTGCCTCTTTCAATTCCAAACTTCTCCTCATATATTCTAATATGCTATAACCTCATTTGGGCACCTCAAATACACCTTAAGCCCTCCTCTAAACACATTAAATCATTCACCAAAATCCACCTTAGTCATTATGCATTTTCCTTGTGATAATGCTACACTTGTAATGCTTTCCTTTAGGTTTCTAGGTGGTGGTTCATACCTAATGTAACCACTATGCCAAATGTTTCCTTCACCACTATAACATCATCTCCCAAGCATCTCTCACCATCTAAAACTCTTTTAAGCATCTACTAAAAGTTCCTTCTCAAGTTTAAACTTCCATCATCAACACATTATTTCCTTCTTAGTTGTGCACCAACATTTGCCTAAGTCCTAAATACTCAAATACATTCTCTTGATTTCTAAATCCTTCATAGTAATGCCTAAGTCATTATAACTCATTAAACACTTTAAACTCACCCTTTTTCATCAAGACAACCTATAGAACAACCTAGTACCTCCTTGGTCATTAAATTCCCTTAGAATGTCTTAAACACTTAAGCTCTCCTTTAAATTTTGCCATAGGTTCTCTAGTATATAATACCACCTAATACATGGTTTTTCTCCATCAAACAACCGACATCACCCAAATTCTCACCACATCATCATATAGTGCTTAAACTTAAATGCTTGGCACTTAGGCCCTTAAATGACAATAATCTTAACCACTGAATTTCCACATATATTGCCTTCAACCTGCGAATACACCCAACAAGGCTCCCATTGAAATAAAATGCTTCTTATACTTCACCTTGATCTTCTTAGACTATCTCTTTTCTCATTTGCTCCTTAGTCACAAGTTCACAAGTATAGTCATTGTTTCTCCTAGGTTTTATATAACCTTCCCAATATAAGCTCTACACTAAACTCATCATACATCTAAATTCCATTCCCTTAAACAACAAGACATCTTAAGGTAAGTATTTTACCTTGTTTTCTCACAAGCTTAAAAGCTTTTCTCCTTAGGTTTTTCTTTGTTCAATCTCGGTCACCAATGTGTGTCTCCTTGCCAATGTTCTAACCAATATCCAATGACTCCAACAGAGTACTAGATAACACATTAACCCTAAGGAACAAACCCTAGGTTAAAAATATGTTTTAAGGTATTAATGTGATTGTTTTACCTTGGTTTCTCAAGACAAACTTGGATATGAAGCAAGAAGGACCTCCTCTCTCCTTTGAAGAGTAGAAACAAGCTAGAACAAGGCATAAACATGGAGTCCCATGAGTATATATTTTCGGACATGTGAAGAAAATGGTGGAAACCTAGATTTTCTTACACTTTCTTTACCTTAAGAGGATGGAGATGCCAATGGAGTCTCCAAAATTGAATTTCCTCCTCTAATGGTGGTTTGACTTGGCACCGAAATGAAGCTCTTGAAGTTTTGAAAAGATAGAAAGAAGGAGCTTGAGCTAACTAAGAAGAATATGTATTTTGTTTTGGATTTGGAGCTTAAATGAGTAAGTAGTGTGCAAGAGAAGGTGGACTAGCATGGAGAGGAGCTTCACGTTAATGGAGAAGAGAAAGAGAGCAAGAAACCGTGTGAAACAAGGGAGAATGAAGAAGTGAGGAGAGAGGTAAGTAAAATGTGATATTTATCTTAAAAGTGAATAGTGTTTTTACTTTATAACTCACTTGTTTTTGCTTTCTCTTTACTTAGCTAGATAAGTGTGATGAGTCACACTTAAAAAACCGGCCCCCTTTTGTAAATGAGGGTAATTAAGTCTTTGTTGACCAAATGTCTCACTTATATAGACTTATGTTATAAACTAGCTTAATTAATTCACTATTCATCAAAACAAGGCACATTGTTGTGAAATTTTTGATTTCCCATTGATATAGACCTCCAAATGTATACTATATAGTACACATATTAATTAAAGAGTAATGATGGCCATTTAGCCATTCAAAACTCATTTACAAGACAATTTTTCAAAAACGTGCTTTAAGACTCCTTAAAGCACATTTTGTGTTTTAACTTGTTTTCAAGCTTGGTTTTCTTTGGTAATTGATTTGAAATGACCATTAGGATATTACTAAGGTCTTAGAACAATATTTGGGCACTCTCCCAAGTCTCTCCAAGCTTAGAGCACGTTTTTGTTAAAACTGCTCTTTTGGTGTTTCCTTATATTTTCTTTGATTAGAAATGTTTCTTAATGTTTCTAAGGCATTATATAGCCTCCTTATATCTTAGTTTATCATTTAAACACCATATCTAAGTTTGGGGTATTTCAATCTACCCCCCTTAAAAGAACTTTGTCCTCAAAGTTCACACATGTGTTTAACCATTCACGGTACACAATCTCTTAATCTTAATACCACATCTTATATTCACATTCATACATCTCAAGACTCAAAGGTCAATCTCAAATACAATACATAAGTATTATACATAACTCAAACTTACACCGAAGTGTAGCAACTTACACAAATTCACATCTTAAACAACCAAACAAACGACAAACATGATCGTTTCCTAACTCAAAAGCGAGGAAGCTCTACCCCCCTTAAAAAGGGGTACGCCCCGTACCCTATACAGACGATCTAGTCAGTAAATAAAGAAGGGTACTTCGCCCTCATCTTATCCTCTAATTCCCACGTGGCCTCTTCGACATCCTGGTTAGACCAGAGAACCTTCACCAGTCGCACTGACTTGTGGCGAGTGTCCCTAGTCTTACTGTCCAAGATTCTCTGAGGAGTCTCCACGGATCTCATATTTGGTTCTAAAGTCAACCTCTCAGGTTCTAACACATGGGAGGGGTGATGCATGTATTTCTTTAGTTGTGAAACATGAAAACATCATGCACTTTACCCAGCTCAGCAGGTAAATTCAACCTGTAAGCAACTGGGCCCACCCGCTCCGTAATCTCTAAGGACCAACAAATTTCGGGCTTAACTTGCCCTTCTACCCAAACCTGAATACACCCTTCATCGGTGATACTCGCAGAAATACCCGGTCGCCCACTGCGAACTCCAGGTCCCGTCGTCGAACATCAGCATACGACTTCTGCCTATCTTGAGCAGCTTTCATGTTCTCCCTGATTTGCTAAACTTCAGCCTTAACTTGTTCTAAGTACTCTGGTCCTATAATGACCGTCTCACTCGACTCATCCCAGCAGAGCGGTGTACGACATGGTCTACCGTACAACGCTTGAAAAGGTGCCATCTTGATCGAAGCGTGATAGCTGTTGTATGAAAACTCGATCAGATGCAATCTGTCAATCCAACTGCCCTGGAAGTCTAAGGCACATGCCCTCAGCATGTCCTCGAGTGTCTGAATAGTACGCTCAGTCTGACCATCTGTCTGAGGATGGAACGCGGTACTCAGTTTGAGTTCTGTACCCAACGCTTCTCTGGTAGCTCTCTAGTACCTCGAAAGGAATCTGGTATCTCTATCTGACACTATGGTCTTTGGTATGCCGTGATGTCTCATGATTTCTTTCTCAAATAACTCAGCTAATTTGGTCACCTTCCAAGTATCCTTCATCGGTATGAATCGGGCTACTTTGGTAAGGCGATCCACCACCACCCATATCATGTTGAGACCTCCCCTAGCAGGTGGAAGCCCAACTACGAAGTCCATGGAGATATCATGGAACTTCCACTCCGGAACTGGCATCGACTGTACCATTCCGCCCGGTCGTCGGTGCTCGAATTTCACCTTCTGGCATGTGAGACACCTCAAGACGAACTCGGTAAACTGTTTTCATCCCCGACCACCAGAAGTATCTCTTCATGTCTTTATACATTTTAGAGGCTCCCGGATGGATGGAAACTGTAGAACAGTGTGATTCTCTAAGTATACGGTCTTTCAGATCCGTGCTACCTCGTGGTATGCATAATCGACCCTTAAGTCTGATCAGATCATCATCATGAAGTCTGAAGTCGTATTTCTGACTCTCAAAGGTACCATCTGTCAGCTTCTGTCTGACCTCTCTCATATACTCATCTGTCCCCTGAGCCTCTCGCACCTCATCAACCAAGCTGGAGAAAGAAACTAGCGAATGGAGTGAGTGTGCTCGACGGCTCAGGGCATCTGCTACAACATTGGCCTTCCCTTCTTTGTATTGGAGGTCAATGTCATAGTCTTTCAGAAACTCTAACCATCTCCTCTGTCGAAGATTTAACTCCTTCTGAGTGAATATGTATTTCAAACTCTTGTGATCGGTGTAGATCGTGACACTAACCCCATATAAGTAGTGGCGTCATATCTTCAAAGCGAAGACTACAGCTCCCAGCTCTAAATCATGTGTGGGGTAGTTCTCCTCATGTTTCTTCAACTGGCGTGAGGCATATGCCACCACCTTGCCATGTTGCATGAGCACGCAACCCAGCCCTCTGCCGGATGCATCACAATAAACCTCAAAGCCCTCTGTACCGTCTGGAATGGTCAGTACCGGTGCAGTGGTCAGTGAGTCCTTCAAGCGCTGAAATGATCTCTCACAGTCAACTGTCCACAAAATGGTGCGTCTTTCTTCATCAGACTGGTCATCGGCTTCGCGCGACCTTGCTGAAATCTCTAACAAATCTCCTGTAGTAGCCTGCCAGACCGAGAAAGCTCCGGATGTCGGTAACAGTCTTCGGCCTTGGCCAGGTACGTACGGCATCAATCTTTGCTGGATCCACTGCGATCCCAGCATCTGAGATGACATGACCTAGGAAAGAGACCTGGTCAAGCCAAAACTCACACTTGGAGAACTTAGCATATAGCTGGTTCTCCCTCAATATTTCCAATACTCTCCTCAGATGTTCCTCATGCTCAACCTTAGACTTTGAATATATCAGAATGTCATCAATAAAAACCACAACCGACTTGTCCAGCTGCTCCCGGAACAAGCGGTTCATCAGATCCATAAACTTCGCCGGTGCGTTCGACAAACCGAACGGCATCACTGTAAACTCATAGTGGCCGTATCGTGTCCGGAATGCCGTCTTCTCAATATCTCCCTCCTTAATGGCTATCTGATGATACCCCGATCTGAGATCAATCTTGGAAAACACTGATGCTCCCTTCAACTGATCGAACAGATCGTCAATGCGGGGTAGTGGGTACTTATTCTTCACTGTCACTGCATTCAGCTCTCTGTAGTCGATGCAGAGGCGGAGACTACCATCCTTCTTCTTCACGAAGAGGACTGGCGCTCCCCATGGTGACACACTTGGTCTAATGAATCCCTTATCCAACAAATCTTTCAATTGTTCTTTTAACTCAGTCATTTCTGCCGGAGCCATACGGTATGGTGCTTTGGCTATCGGTCCGGTACCAGGTAGCAGCTCAATGGTGAACTCTACCTCCCGAGTGGGTGGCATGCCGGGCAGTTCCCGTGGAAATAAGTCGGGGAACTCCGACACTACCGGTAAGTCGGGGTCGAACTCAGGGTCTCTCTCTATGTCCTGTACATAGCAGAGGTATACTTCTTCCTTTCTCCTTAATTCTCTATGCATTGCCATGGCGGTGATGATCTTAGTCGAAGGCTCTCTGGGCCTCTGGCGGTATGATATTGTTACCCCAGACGGACTCCTGAGCAGCAATCTATGCTCGGCGCAGAGGATACGTCCCTTGTGCCGCTCCAACCAGTTCATCCCGAAGATAACATCAAATCCTAGCTTACTGAACTCAATGAAACTGACTGGGAAGTCTTCTCCCTTAATTCTGATGGTGGCTCCTCGGTAGTAACGAGTGCAACGAACCTTCTCCTTAGACGGGAGCGTAACCGTGAAGTCGGGTAGCTCATCAGCGTCTAGCCCCAACCTGCTCGCAATGATGCAGAGACAAAGGTATGCGAGGCCCCTGAGTCGAAGAGAACTGATGCCTCAATCCCATTGATCGGAAAGGTGCCGGTGAGGATAGTACCGCTGGCGTCGGCCTGTGCCTCTGTAAGTATGCTTAGTGCACCTTCCGTACCGAGTCCATAACCTAATTGTGTTCACAAGCTCCATGAGTATTGATGGTATAACAAGAGTCGTAATCAATTTATATGAACAACACTGTTATTTTATTCATGACCATCCTGTTTACAACATGTGCTTCAATCTTACATCTCATTTCTCATCTCATTCTAACATTACATGGCTAATATTGTCTAAAGGTTAGGTTTAATCTTCCTGGTCTCAAATGCGTCGCATTGACTACTGCTGATGGTGCTGTATTCAGCTTGATTCTTTTAATCCCATGGTATAACATCCTTGATTCTCCTCCCAAAATTAATACATCACCTGACTTAAGTACTATCTTATCTGCACGGTCCGCACGCTTCTGCTCGCCGTATAAAAACTCCGCATCATCTCCAATGGACCAAGACACTACGGGTATTCCTCTTTCAAGAGACTCCGTTGTCTCGTCCTTATCCTGGTGTAGTCCCAGTTTCCCATCTTTTTCGTAGAAGTTTACAATGCAAATGTCTGGCTGGATGTCTGGAATCGGTTCAGCTTCCAACTGCTGAGCGATTTCCATGACTTGTGTAATAACTGGATGGAACTCTTCGGGTATTCCCGGTGGTGAGACTCCATCTTGCTCCCTCATGGTTTGGTAGTTCTTGGCATACGGATTCCAATCCTTGCCCAAGCTCATCATCTTTAATTTCATCCTTGCTCCCCCTGGGTACTCCGGTGTGTAAAAACCTCCCGGTCCCATTCCTAGTTGATTGCATCTCCTGATGATGGCTATTTGTGCTTCGGGTGTCAGGTATCCCCTTAATAGAATCATACCTGGGCGGATAACCTGACATTGTTCGGTTGGAAAGTCTATGATTTCGATGTCGGTGTGTTCCGGGTTAGGTGTAGATGGTATTGGGTAGCAGATGTTGAATCTTCCTAGAGTGGTAGTAGGTTATATCTCACTTAAGTTCTAATCTCATCTTATTCTTACTTAACTCATTTATTCACCAAACATGCATGATAATGCGGTAAGCAGGTAGTTTTATTACTAAATGGTTATAGTGGTACCTGGCCTCGATGAGGGTTCAGGCTCATCGTCCCGGTCCACCATGTGTAGAGTGGGTCCCGACTTCTGGGTCACCCTCGGGTTCTTGTCTGCAGCTTGTTGCCCCCTCCTCTGACCGTCAGATCCAGATCCCTGATCAGTCTTGGCCTTAACCTTAAAACTGGGTCTGTAATTCTTACTCTCCGGATTCCCGTAGCACTCATATGCTCGGTGCCCAAGTACTCCGCAAAAGTTACACTCCACCTTATTCCCTTTACAGTCGAGCCCGGGGTGGTCCTTGTGACACCACCTACAGATGAAGCGTCGCTGGTATCCACCACCGGCTCCTTTCTCAGTCTCAGATCCTGATCATTCACAATGTCAATACTCACATCCCAAATGGTTGCTAGTTGTTTCTTAACTTATTTAATACCAATTCCTTACCCTTTGGCGCCTTAGAGCGCAGGGGTAGCTGCATAAGCATACGTCAGCTTCAATGGCTCTTCCGGAGCCTTCTCCTTTCCCTCCTTC